>OU343225.1:101462613-101548527 GCA_910596185.1 Chrysanthemum makinoi
CAGATTTGATGTTATGTACTTTTAAGCTAAAACAGTTCTGGGTACCAACTTAAGATACTAGCACAAGCTTAAAAATAAGCTCAAACTTAAAACTACCAATTGGAATCTAGACTAGACCTGGGTGAGGGTATTTGTACCAAAATTCAGATCATGGAAAGCTCTTTTGAGCCCTGTGCACTAGCTGCAAAAAACCGAAAATCTCAGTATCAGCTGACCCATGGAGCAGGGCATTTTGGGCCTGAAAGATGAGTTGTTTTGAAACCTTTATAAAAATTGTAAAAATATGATAAAATGGTGATAAGCAAGAACACCAACTGAGGTTTCTAAAATACCAAGTCCCACTGAAAATTGCTCAAAAATGAAGACATGAAAAATCTTTGCAGTTGGCTCTAAAACAGGTTTCTTGCAAATTTGACTTTTTAAGTGAAAGTGGAACTTTGACCTTTTTGAGTTTTGATTCAAATTTAAGGCTTGATTATGGAGTAATATGATGTAATGACACTCAAGCAACCTTTGTCTATGTCTTTTGAACACAAAACAAGTGGTTTGCCTTTCAAAATTCCAACAGTGGACAATATTGAGACAGATTTGATGATTTTGACTTTTGCAGTTACAAGTGCAGTTTAATTGGACTTGAATGAGTCAATTACAACTAAACAAATGTATCACCACAGACATTAACCATTGGACCTTCCATTTATGCAGATTAACAAGCTAAACCAAACACCTCTTTAAAGACTGTTTTGAAGATTAAATTGAACTAAACACTGAGCAACTTTGTATAAATGATCAAACTAACTCTACAAGTCCTAAATACAGCTAATGAATCAGATATGCACTAGTTTTAACTTCAAATAAAGAAAATGCAAGGAAACTAGAAATTTACTCACAAAGAGTCCTAGCCACTATGGCTTGAAACAACAACCAGGGAACACTAACCTATTTAAACCAACCCACAGGAACCTAAATCAACCCATTGCTATCACTGCATCACCCCAATTCCACTGCATTTCCAATTCTAGCCCTCCAGTTGACTTTTGTTGACCCGGATACAAAATGAGTGTAAACTTGAATTGGAGCTTGTAAAAAGCTGTGTTAAGCTTATTTAAGCTCAATGAAACTGATAAACAAGTGTTATGAAGCTTTTGAGTATGGTTTGGAAATGGAAAATTTCAACAGTGACATAAACTGAGGATTATATTATTAAACTGGAAATTGGTACTTAGAATCAGTTTCAATACATTCAAATACTTAAAGTGAATACATTTTAACAAAACATTACAAGTTTTACACTAAGTTGAAAGATTAAACATAAAAACGACATAAGTGAAAAATGAAAAACTACAAGACTCCTCTCTTGCTTCCCTTTTTCTTTCTTTTATAACCAAACTCCTTTGCCTCTCTCTTCTGATGAAATCCCACCAATCCTAGCCATTGGTTTGCTTTGATTTGATCACAACCGTTTAAATAGATTTTGGCGCCAAAATCTTTGTCTGCCAATTGGGGGTTGAGTGAGGGGTTAGGGAAGCATTTAATGTAGTCTTGGATGTTAGCTAAGGTGGGGGAACAGGTTTGAGTGGAAATGGAGGAGGGGGGATGGGAGGGTAGCTTGTTGCAGGATAGCAGGTGAGATGGTGAGACTTTGGCGGGTAAGAGGATTTTGACCAGATATAATAATCCAAGGGGGGGTTCACAATGTATATGACAGGGGTCCAAAGTAGTATCAAAGGTCCAAATTGGTTTGACAAGGGTTTAATTGACAAGGACCTTAGGTGTAAAATCTGAAAATCAAGGGACCATATCTGCCAATTCAGAGAAGTTGATCCAAGGGTTGAAAGTGACAAGTTCCAAAAGTACAAGGACCAAAGCTGACATTTTGCCATTTTCCAGGGGCCAATTCTGCCAAATTTCAAAGTTGAAGGACTAAACTTGTAATTTTCTCAAACTTTTGACATTTTTCACCAAAGGACTAAATTTGACAAGTTTTTATTTTAAAAGGACCTTTGGTGACTTTACTTTTGAAATTATGTGCTCAGGGACTGTTTTTGACAACTTTTGAAACTTGGGGGACTAAAACTGCAATTTTTGCAAATTTGATATGTTTTTCATCTGATTTTGATATTTTTTCTTTTAAAACACATAAAACACTGATTTGTGATATTTTGATCATTTTGATGTGTTCGAGTGTTTCAGATGATTTTGCAGTTTATATTGTACAAAAATGATGAGTATTTACACACTCATCAATCCCCCACACCGAGATATTGCTAGTCCCTAGCAATCTTTTGAGAAAATTTAATGGATTTCATCTCTTTACCAAAATCCATTACTTCTGGAGTAGCCAAATGTTTCAGTTCAAGTAAGAACCATGGTACAACGATAACCATCTGATTTATTGGCAAATCATAAACCATATAACGGATTTGATGTGTCTTTACCGAAGTCGTACTCTTCTGGACTAGCCAACTCTTAGATAAATTATCGAATTATTTTGGAGCTGAATACCAAGTATGGATTTTCCACTGCCTTTACCACAAGCCATAATCTTGCGGGCTAGCCAACTCTTCACTTTTAGGATATGGTGAGTTGAGAACCATACAATTTTGGGCAAATTGCAAGCCATATAAACGGATTTGAGAAATCTTTACCAAGAGCCGCTTGCTCTTGGATTAGCCAATCCTTTTGTCTACGACATATGGACTGATAACCAAGCCGAAAGTGTGTAGAACACTTACTCAAAAAAAAATTTTGGCCAAAAACGGGGGAATTGGGTGGATAATATATGATAAAATTCGCGAGAATTCCCCCCCACACTTAGAAATGAATATTGCCCTCAATATTCAAAGTACCGGCGGTTATGCCGAAACAAAGAACGTAAAAGGGAAATACTACGGCCATTATTTAGAAAGAAGATTTTTTTTTTGAAAAGACTTATATACAAAACATGTGGGGCAACCCCCCCACACTAGGGTGGTAGAAAATAGAAAGAAGTCGAAATACGTGAAAACCCATATAGTGTGCTACTGTTTTGATTCCCGAGTCGCTAGCTTGACTCGATCCCCGCATTCATTGGTTCATGGGAAAGTTTGTAACTGGGACAACCACATGGGGAATGTCCTCTCCAAAATAGTGCTTCAACCTATGTCCATTCACTTTGAAGTTTGGCCCGTCTATTTGAGACAATTCGACGGTGCCATATGGAAACACTTTGGTAATGGTGAATGGACCAATCCAACGGGTCTTAAGTTTCCCCGAGAAGATCTTTAATCTAGAATTAAAAAGAAGGACTCGGTCACCAACGCTAAACGCTTCTTAATCTTTGAGTCATGGATCTTCTTTGTCCTTTCTTTGTAGATCAAAGAGTTCTCGTAGGCTTGATCACGGAGTTCATTTAATTCGTTGAGTTGAACTTTCCGATGATCACCCAAAGACTTGAGGTCGAAATTTGCATGCTTCAAGGCCCAATAGGCTTTGTGCTCAAGCTCGATCGGGAGATGACACGCCTTTCCATACACGAGCTTGTGGAGTACACCGATGGGTGTTTTATAAGCGGTACGGAAGGCCCAAAGTGCATCTTCTAATTTGTCCGACCAAGAGGCACGATTTTCACCTACGGTCCTTTCCAAGATTCTTTTCAAACCACGGTTCGAAACTTCCACTTGCCCACTAGTTTTTGGGTGATACGCGGTGGAGACTGTGGGGACACCGTACTTAAGCATTACTTTTGCGAATTGGTCATTGCAAAAGTGTGTGCCGCGATCACTAATGATAGCACGAGGAGTTCCAAAACGGGCAAAGAGAGACTTTAAAAACTTCACAACTACTCGGGCGTCGTTGGTAGGTAGCGCTTTCGCTTCCACCCATTTAGACAAGTAATCGACCGCCACGTAGTATATACTTCCTCCGAAGGACGGGAACGCCCCATAAAGTCAATTCCCCATACGTCAAATATCTCGCACACTTGAATGGCATTTTGAGGCATTTCATCTCTTTTAGAGATGTTACCATGACGTTGGCAAGAGTCGCAAGATTTGAGGGTCATGGGCATCTTTTTAAATTGTGGGCCAATAGAAACCAGAATCAAACACCTTCTTGGCGGTGTAGTTCGGGCCATTATGTCCCCCCGTGGGTCCATGATGATAAGCCTTGAGAATTTCATCGCTTCGCGGCCGTGAACACACCGTCGGATGACTTGATCCGCACAAACCTTTTTTTAACAAGTAGGGGTCATCCCAGAAGTAATGCTTAACATCTTTAAAGAATTTGTTTTTCTGTTGGGACGACATCCCTTTCACAACAAAGTTACCCGCATGATAGTTTGCAAAGTCGGCAAACCATGGGGTACTAGAATCTCCACGATGAGATACCACATTAAGTGTCTCGAGAGGAAACGCTTTGTTTATCTCCTTTTTATCGAGCACACCTTGATGAGGATTTTCAAGACGGAAAGATGATCACCGCTAGGTTCTCCGCTCCTTTTTTATCACGGATGGTGATATCAAATTCTTGTAGGAGGAGAACCCATCGGATCAATCTCGGCTTTGCATCTTGCTTAGCAAAAAGATATTTGAGGGCCGAGTGATCCGTATACACTATGCTTTTGGACAAGATCAAGTATGGCCAAACTTCGAAAGCATACACCATGGCTAGTAATTCTTTCTCCGTAGTGGTGTAATGTGCTTGAGCTTCGGTCAAGGTTTTGCTAGCATAGTGTATAGGCTGGAAATGTTTCGATTTGCGTTGCCCCAAGACTGCACCTATGGCGAAATCACTTGCATCGCACATAAGCTCGAATGGTAAATTCCAATCAGGGGCAACAAGAATTGGTGATTCAGTGAGTTTCTTTTTAAGAGTTTGGAACGCTTCAATGCACTCACTAGAGAAGACGAAAGGAGTGTCTTTTTCAAGAAGTCGGGTCATAGGCCGGGATATTTTCGAGAAATCTTGAATGAAACGACGATAGAAACCGGCATGACCAAGGAAACTTCTAACTCCTTTATGTAGTGGGAGGAGGTAGCCTTGAAATAACATCAACTTTGGCTTTGTCCACCTCAATCCCTTTCTTAGAGATTTTATGGCGAGGGACAATTCCTTCTTTGACCATAAAGTGACATTTCTCCCAATTTAGACAAAGTTGTTGTTTTCACAACGTTCAAGCATCTTGTCCAAATGAGACATGTTTGGAAAGAATCCCCAAAGACCGAAAAATCATCCATAAAGACTTCCATAGTCTTTTCGATCATGTCATGGAAAATGGCCATCATACACCTTTGGAATGTACCGGGAGCATTGCATAAGCCAAAAGGCATGCGTCGGTAAGCAAATGTTCCATAAGGACATGTGAATGTGGTCTTTTCTTGATCTTGTGGATCAATGGGAATTTGGAAGTAACCCGAGAAACCATCGAGAAAGCAATAGTATTCGTTTCCCGCTAATCTCTCAAGCATCTGGTCCATGAAGGGTAAGGGAAAGTGGTCTTTACGGGTGGCTTCATTTAACTTTCGATAGTCAATGCAAACACGCCATCCCGTAACCAATCGAGTAGGAATCAACTCGTTTTCATCATTTTCAACAACGGTTATACCACCCTTTTTGGGTACACAATGAACGGGGCTCACCCAAGGACTATCCGAGATAGGGTAAATCAATCCTGCATCAAGAAGTTTGAGAACCTCTTGTTTGATAACATCATGGATTTTTGGATTCACTCGTCTCTGATGTTGAACTGCTGGTTTAAAGTCATCCTCCATTAAAATTTTGTGAGTACAAAACTCAGGGTTGATACCCTTAATGTCGGAGAGTTTCCAAGCAATTGCTTGCTTGTGTGACTTCAAGACCTTTATGAGAGCAGTCTTTTCATCCTTACTCAAATCTCGAGCAATAATGACGGGTAATTTATCATCACCCTCAAGAAATGCATACTCGAGATGAGGTGGTAAGTCCTTAAGTTCTACCTCAGGAAATTCTTCAGTTTTCTCAACTGACTTGACTTCCTTGTTATGAAGCTCGATGGGAGGGAGTGATAATGGATCATTATTAAGCAACTTCTCAATGAGAAGAATATCTCCCTCGATGTCAATTGGAGCATGATCAATTTCCCATGGAACCGAATCACTAGACAAGTATGCTTCAATCTCTTCCAAGATGAAGTCACTTTCCTCAAACGGTAAGAGAAGGGGTGGAAGAGTTAGAATTAATAAGACTAGGAGATGATGGATCATTTTCGAGAAATTCTTCAATGGGAAGAATGTCTCCCATTGGATCACAATCATCATCATCCAATCCGGATGAAACTGAAGAGAGTTTGGTTTCATCCACAGAGTTAACAAACTCTACGTGCGACAAACTGATTCCGGAGATGGGACAAGTGGTGTGCTCTTAGAGCTAGCAATTTCCACCACTTCCGATGAAGTCTCCGATTCTAGATCATCGTCATCATCATCAAGAACACTCTTGACTTCCCTGGTACAACTTTCAAACCATTTGTTTGAACCAGGGGTAATTTTCAAAGCTTTGAGCTCAGCACGTTTTTGGTGAACACTCTTAACCGTGAAATTTGAGAGTGTTGCATTGATTCTTTCAGATTTTTGATCAATTGTGGCAACACTCTGTTTGTATAGAGGTTTGGAGTTCTGGTTGATATTTAATGTGAGCTCTTCGTTGTCAACCCGTATGGTCAACTCTTCAGCAAACACATCAATCAGAGCACGACTCGTTCTTAAGAAAGCTCTCCCTAAGATAAGGGGAACTCTAGGATCTGCATCGAAGTCTACTACAACAAAGTCAGCATGAAAGTGAAACTTTCCCACTTTCATCACGACATCCTCGGCTATCCCGGGACGGGTTACGGAACGGTCCGCTAGCTCGAGTGTCATACGAGTGGGTAAAAGTTCAGGAAGAGACGTTTCTTTCCATACTGAGAGTTGCATGAGGTTAATGCTAGCGCCAAGATCGGCCAAGGCGGAGCATTGAACCATCCCCAGGAAATCACACGGGATTAGAAATCTGCCAGGGTCTTCAAAAGCTTTGGGAATGGGGGCATTTCATTGAGAGAGGTTTTAGCCATCTCAGATAGCCTATCTTTGTTGGTGAGTAAGCCTTTAAGCGTGGATGCAAATTTAGGCATTAGGCAGAGCATCAACGAAGCTTATATCAAAGTGAAGCTTGAAGATTTGGAAAAATTTTTCCATTTGCTCTTTGCTTTTGTCTTTGAGCTTCTCATCATTCATTCTTGATGGGTAGGGAAGCTGACTAGACTTTTGAGCCGGATGATGGGAGTGTTTTCCGGCAGGATTTTTCTTGAACGGGTTCGGACTTAAAACTTGGACTACGAAGGTGGGGCGTGTCTTGATACCGTGGGCTTGAATAATGCACTTTGTCCGTTGTCTCCTTGGTAACTTGACTCCATGCTACGAGGAGGAGGGCATAGGAGTCGAAGATCCATTGTGCGTCTTACCACTACGAGTGGTGACGGCTTTCAACTCGGCATTTGGATTGGGAATAGTATTGCTTGGGAGTCCTCCAGAAGATGATGAGGCTTTGTTCATATTCATGTTCATGAAACTGCTCATCATATTCTTCAACTCATTTGTGCCGAGATAATGTGGTATCAATTTCCTTTTAGCTCACCTCTCATGTTATTGATCGAGTTTGCATTGAACGTATGCTTGTCTCAGTCTTTTTCATGAAGTCATTGGGTAAGGGAGCTTGAGGAGGTTGTTGATAACTTTGATGATTTGGAGCTTGATAATGTTGGTTGAAATTGTTCCGGTTTTGATTGAAATTTTGAGAGTTATTGAAATTGTGTCCTTGATTCGGAACCATGATTTTGATTGCCATGGTTTTGATTGCCATGGTTTTGATTGCCATGGTTTTGCACGGGAGGAAAACCAGGTGGTGTCATACCGCTAGGTGCACGGTAGTGAGGATCACTTGTGGTCGGTATTGATTGTGGTTTACCGGAGCTCGGGGCTTGGTAAAAGGAAGCATCGGTTGCTTGACAATCATAATACGCGTGTGGACCACTACATATTTCACACACCTTGTTTATGGCTTTGATTGGTTCCGGCTTATGAATTTCGCTTTTGATTTCCTTTACCTCTTTTATCATACAATGGATCATGTCCGTTAGAGCGGCTATCGGAGCTGCTAACTCAGAAGAGTTACTGGATGTAGAAGCAGGAGTGTTCGAACATTGACTGTTTCGAGAAATAGGAGCTTTTGATTTACTCTCGCAAATTTCAAGCACATCTTTAGGTCTACGATTCAAGATATTGCCACCCGCGGATGCGTTCAAAGAATCTTGATCATTACAGTTCAACCCATTATAAAAGATATTGACTTGTTGAAGCTCCGTGAATTCATGATGGGGGCATTTCCGGAGGAGATCTTTGAATCTCTCCATGCCTCTCAAAATTTTCATTGAAATTTTGACGAAATCGAAATTTCATTTTAAGATTAGTCGTCTTCGATGGAGGAAAGAAATAGTTGACAAACTTTTGAACAAGATCCTCCCAAGTTTCGATGGATCGAGGGTTCTTTTTCGGCCAAATCCGGTGCCAGTGAGAATGGAAATAGCATCAACTTGATCACTTTTGTGGCACATCCTGGAAATTGATAGTTGAAGTCAACTTGTTAAACCAACGGATGTGTGCATACGGGTCTTCTCGATCGGACGCGGAATTGATTCGTAGACACAAGTTGGATCAAATGTGTCTTCATTCGAAGTGATCGAAATTGATTCTGGTTAA
This sequence comes from Chrysanthemum makinoi, assembly GCA_910596185.1. Classification (NCBI taxonomy): domain Eukaryota; kingdom Viridiplantae; phylum Streptophyta; class Magnoliopsida; order Asterales; family Asteraceae; genus Chrysanthemum; species Chrysanthemum makinoi. The sequence goes on from OU343225.1 coordinate 101,471,364, forward strand.
ACGATGGCATCTCCATAACCCTCGTGGGTGCTTGGAGCATTTCGCCATAGTGCGTCTACGCCATATTGTTGATTGAAATAGTGCGAATCTCGGGTTCGACTATTTGGGCAGCGACTCACGAGAACGTCTTCTTGGAATTTCTGCTAGATCACGCAAAGGACTCAATGATCTAGAAGAACGAGTGCGCATGCACTAGAGTTAACTCTAAGGACTCTCAGAGTTAAGGAGAGAAATGGAATTATGAAGATATTTATAAAAATGGGATGTGAGAAGAATCTTTTGGGTTTTCTGGTTCTGACAAGTAGATATTACAACAAAATCAATTAACACAAAATTGAGACAAAACAACAGTGAACTTAACCAATAATCACAATATGAATGGCTTCTTTGAAAAAGGTACACCAATCACAAGGACACAAAGGCAAGTTTTAAATCTTTAGTTCGGGAACTTATTATGGTCGCACCCCAAGTTAGGTAGTGCACTGCCTTGGTTTGCGGTGGTAATCTTTTAAGTTGTTATTATTAAGAAAACGACAAATCTTTTTGTATTTTTATATTTGATACATATATAGAAACAAAAGAAAAAATATTTTTGTGTTTTATAACGTTTTGGATGTTTTGGGTTTTGGATTTTTTATAAGAAAATATGGATATATATATAGATGGATAGAGATGGATGATATAAACAAAGAGTGAGTATTCAAACAACTAATCACTAAGCGTAAGACAATTAGCACAGCTCCGGCAGGCGGTAAAAATTTGATTGCGTGCCAAACGGTCAAGCTAAATCACTCAAGTTACCACTTGTGAATGGCGGACCGTAACCACTTAAAACTGCTAAACACGAATGCAATGAAGATCTGGGGAGTATAGTGTTTCCCAGGGTCGTTATGTCCCAGCGAGCTATGCAATGGATTATCAAACGTGAAGTGATCGAGAAATTTGAACGAAAAAGGGATTTGGTATATGATTATAACTACGAAAAAAGCCAACAAATTACAACGGCTTAAATGCAAATTAAAGAAAGTTAAAAAAATAAAATCTATTAAATAAACGCTATCACTATTTTTAAAATTGATGGCGTTTGAACTTAAAACTTAAAACTTACGCAATAAAATTAAATAGCGTGTAAAATAAAAAGTGAGATCTAAGAAATAAAGTCCTAAAAATATGAATGACATTTTTACAAAACTAATAATAAAAAAATTTAGAAAAAGAAAACTATTTTTATAACTATTTATCTAATTATTATTAATTAAAAACTATTTTAACTATTAAATAATAACCTAAAATACAAGAAAATAGGAAATAAAGCTAGAAAAATAAAATTATAACTTGGAAAAATCTAAAATGACAAAAAAGAATTTTCAAAACTATTTTGTATTTTTGATTATTTTGGATTTTCTAGGAATTTTAAACTATTAAAAACTAATTAAATTACTAAAAATTACAAAATAAACTATGAAAAATCTGGAAAATTACTTTTTTTACTTTTTATATTTATCTAAACCTAAGAAAAATGAAAACTTATTTTTTTGAACCTTTTCTGAATTTTTGTATTAAAAGCTAATTAAAAATGCTTAAAAACTACTTTAAATTAAGAAAAATAGCAAATCAACTTAGAAAAATCTGAAAATTTCAGGGAAACTCTAAAATTATATTAGGAAGCTAGGAAAAATGGAAAAACAGGTACTTATGTGGAGAATTTGGCTGATGTGTCAAGTGCTTATAAATAAGCTTGAATAAGCAAAATGAAGACCAACAAGCACCAAGCTACATTAGAGGCCAAATATGCTACAATAACCAAAATACAATGAGAATCAACAAGCTAATACCACTGATATGCAAGTTATAACAGATTTGATGTTTGAGCTTTTGCTTAAAAGCAGTTTGAGTACTATCTTTAGACACAAGCACAAGCTTAAAAATAAGCTCAAAATGAAAACTACAACTTGGAATCTAGACTAGACCTGGGTGAGACCAAATGCACAAAAAATCAGACCATGGAAAGCTCTTATGAGCCTGTGCACAAGCTACAAGCTGAGAAAAATCTCAGTGTCAACGAGGTCGATTGAGCGAGGCAACTAGGCCCAAGTTGATAAGCTTGTTTGGAGCTTTTAAAAATTTGCAAAAATCGATAAAATATGACAAGAAAGGGACCAGTTGAACTTTTAAAACAACAAATTTCACGAAATTGGCTTAGAAATGAACAATGAAAAATCCTTCTCAGTTGGCTCAAAACATGATTTTTGTTTTTGACTTTTGAACAAGAACTCAAACTTTGACCAAAATGGATTTTGAATCCAATTTATTGTTGATGTTGATGTTATAGGATGTAATGAACACAATGCAAGCAAATTTTAAGACTTTTAAACACAAATTGAGATTATGCTAATCCAAAACTACAACGATGGCAGTTGAGATGGATTACTCTTGATGTTTGACTTTTGAGGTATTGCGACCAAACTAAAACAGATATGAGTTATATATAACTCAACCAGCATGAACCAACAGGACTTGATCATGAACTAACTTCCGGGGACAGTTTTACAGATTGTGCAAACCACCTAACTACTAATTATGACTCAAATTTGATCCGGACAATGATCAACCGACAATAATGATCAAACTAAGTTGATGTAACTTAAATACAACTATTGGAACAGATTTTAACTAGTTTTAACACAATAAAGCGATTTTGCTTTTCAACTAAATAACAACTTACAAGATGTCCATTAGCACTATAAGCGAATCCAAGTACCAGAGAACTACTACCCAAGTATCAACCGGGAACCTAAATCAACCCCTAACCATTTCCATAGCCATTTGAGCACCCAGTTGACTTTTGTTGACCCGGATACAAAATGAATTGGAACTTGACTTTAAGCTTATGAAAAGCTTTAACCAGCTTAAATAAGCTTATATAAACATAAAAAGCTATATGAAGCTTGCATACAAGACTTGAATAATAAAAATTGTAACAGTGAACTTCATAATATGAAATGATGATATGGAAAATTAGAACTTGAAATTGATTTATATTGATAAAACAACTTAGGAGAATACAATTTAACAAAAGTTAACAATGTTACAACTTAACTAAAACTTTTTAAGCTAAAATCGACATTAACTAAAATTTTTTAAAACTAAGCTGCTCATCTCTTCTTCTCTTGCTTTTCTTTTTATACCCAAATGCATTCTCTCCATTACGAATAGTTCACTTTAACCGACCATTGGATGGCTTTGAATTCATCTTGGCCTTTAAATGATTTTGGCGCCATTTTTGGCTTTTGACAGGGTTGAGTGAGGGGAGTGCAATTAATGAACCTTGGATGTTAGTTGTGGAGGGGGGAACATATTTGAGTGGATGGAGGAGGGGGAATGGGATGTTGCTTTGTTCAGGGGAAGCGAGTTGAGAGGTGAAGACTTTGGCGGTTTTGGTATTTGACCAGGATTTGACGGATATAATGAAGGGGTCAAAATCATTTTGTGAGGTCAAAATCTTATGGCCAGGGCCAATTGGGTTTAAGGGTTTAATATTAGAGGGACTTAGGTGTAAAATCGAAAATCAAGGGACCTTAGCGCCATCACGAAAAGTTGCTCCAAGGGTTGAAAGTGACAAGTTCCAAAAGTATAAGGACCAAACATGCCATTTTGCAATTTTCCAGGGGCCATTTTCGCCAATTTTCAAAGTTGAAGGACTAATTTTAATTTTCTCAAACTTTTGACATGTTTCACCAAAGGACTAAATTTGACAACTTATGATTTTAAAAGGACCTTTGGTGACTTTTCTTTTGAAATTATGTGCTCAGGGGACTATTTTGACAATTTTAGAAACTTGGGGACTAAAGCGCCAATTATGCAAACTTAGCTCATTTTCATCTGATTTTAAACATTTTGCATCTGAAACATATAAAATGCAATTTTGGAATATTTTCAGTATTTTGATGCATTTTGAGCATTTTAAAGCGTTTTGCGATTCATTTGACCAAAATGATGAGTATTTAGACACTCATCAATCCCCTACACTAAACTATTGCTAGTCCCTAGCAATGATTTGAGAAAATTTAATGGATTTCATCTCTTTACCAAAAGCCATTACTTCGGAGTAGCCAATGTTTCATTCAAGTAAGAACCATGGTACACGATAACCATGTGATTTTGAGCAAACCACCCACTTCAACGGATTTGATTTTGTCTTTACCAGGAGCCGTTTGCTCTGGACTAGCCAACTCTTAGATAAATTATCAAATTATCTTTGGTGGTGATTACCAATTATGGTTTTTCCATTGCCTTTACCACAAGCCATAACCTTGCGGGCTAGCCAACTCTTCACTTTTTAGGATATGGTGAGTTGAGAACCATACAATTTTGGGCAAATTGCAAGCCATATAAACGGATTTGAAATCTTTACCAAGAGTTTGCTCTGGATTAGCCAATCCTTTTGTTTATTAGACAAGGCGGATTGATAACCAAATGAGTAAGTGTAGAACACTTACTCCAAAAAAAATTTTGGCCAAAAACGGGGGAATTGGGTGGATAATGACATGATAAAATTCGTGAGAATTCCCCCCCACACTTAGAAATGAATATTGCCCTCAATATTCAAAGAATCGGCGGTTATGCCGAAACAAAGAACGTAAAAGGGAAATATTACGGTCATTATTTGGATTTTTTTTTTTTTTTTTTTTTTGGAACTTATATACACAACATGTGGGGCAACCCCCCCACACTAGGGTGGTAGAAAATAGAAAGAAGTCAGAAATACGGGTGAAAACCCATAGAGTGTGCTATTGTTTTTGATTACCGAGTCGCTAGCTTGACTCGATCCCGCATTCATTGGTTCATGGGGAAAGTTTGTAGATCCGGGACAACCCGGAGGGAATGTCCTCTCCAAAATAGTGCTTCAACCTATGTCCATTCACTTTGAAGTTTGGCCCGTCTGTTTGAGATAATTCGACGGTGCCATATGGAAACACTTTGGTAATGGTGAATGGACCAATCCAACGGGTCTTAAGTTTCCCAGAAGATCTTCAATCTAGAATTAAAAGAAGGACTCGGTCACCAGCGTTGAAAAGCGGGTTCTTAATCTTTGAGTCATGGATCTTCTTTGTCTTTTCTTTGTAGATCAAAGAGTTCTCGTAGGCTTGATCACGGAGTTCATTTAATTCGTTGAGTTGAACTTTCCGATGATCAGCCGAAGACTTGAGGTCGAAATTTGCATGCTTCAAGGCCCAATAGGCTTTGTGCTCAAGCTCGATCGGGAGATGACACGCCTTTCCATACACGAGCTTGTAAGGAGTACACAGATGGGTGTTTTGTAAGCGGTACGGAAGGCCCAAAGTGCATCTTCTAATTTGTCCGACCAAGAGGCACGATTTTCACCTACGGTCCTCTCCAAGATTCTTTTCAAACCACGGTTTGAAACTTCCACTTGCCCACTAGTTTGTGGGTGATACGCGGTGGAGGCGATTGGGTGACCCGGAAATTATGCATTACTTTTCGAATTGGTCATTGCAAAGTGTACGCCGATCACTAATGATGCAGCGAGGAGTTCCAAAGCGGGCAAAGAGAGACTTTAAAAACTTCACCACTACTCGGGCGTCGTTGGTAGGTAGCGCTTTCGCCTCCACCCATTTAGACAATGTCGACCAGCAGTATATACTTGTTCGAGAAGACGGGCGGCCCCATAAAGTCGATGCCCCATACGTCAAATATCTCGCACACTTGAATGGCATTTTGAGGCATTTCATCTCTTTTAGAGATGTTACCATGACGTTGGCAAGAGTCGCAAGATTTGACGAGCGAGGCATCTTTGTAAATTGAGGGCCAATAGAAACCAGAATCAAACACCTTCTTGGCGGTGTAGTTCGGGCCATTATGCCCCCCCGTGGGTCCATGATGACAAGCCTTGAGAATTTCATGGCTTCTTGGTAAATGACACGCGTCGGATGACTTGATACAGTTTTAAACAAGTAGGGGTTAGTCAAGTAATGTTTTACATCTTTAAAGAATTTGTTTTTGTTGGGGCGACATCCCTTTCACAAAAAGTTACGCATGATAGTTTGCAAACTCGGCAAACCATGGGGTACTAGAATCTCCACGATGAGATACCACATTAAGTGTCTCGAGAGGAAACGTTTCGTTTATCTCCTTTTTATCGAGCACACCTTGATGAGGATTTTCAAGACGGGAAAGATGATCAGCCGCTAGGTTCTCGCTCCTTTTTATCACGAATGGTGATATCAAATTCTTGTAGGAGGAGAATCCATTGGAGCAATCTCGGCTTAGCATCTTGCTTAGCAAAAAGATATTTGAGAGCCGAGTGATCCGTATACACTATGCTTTTGGACAAGATCAAGTATGGCCGAAACTTCTCGAAAGCATACACCACGGCTAGTAATTCTTTCTCCGTAGTGGTGTAATGTGCTTAAGCTTCGTTCAAGGTTTTGCTAGCATAGTGTATAGGCTGGAAATGTTTAGCTTTGTGTTGCCCCAAGACTGCACCTATGGCGAAATCACTTCACGTCACATAAGCTCGAATGGTAAATCCTCCCGGGGGGCAACAAAATTGGTGATTCGGTGAGTTTCTTTTTAAGAGTTTGGAGCCTTCAATGCACTCACTAGAGAAGACGAAAGGAGTGTCTTTTTCAAGTCGGTCATAGGCCGGGATATTTTCAAGAAATCTTGAATGAAACGACGATAGAAACCGGCATGACCAAGGAAACTTCTAACTCCTTTGACAGATGGTAGGAGGTAGCTTTGAAATAACATCAACTTTGGCTTTGTCCACCTCAATCCCTTTCTTAGAGATTTTATGGCCGAGGACAATTCCTTCTTTGACCATAAAGTGACATTTCTCCCAATTTAGACAAAGGTTCGTGTTTTCACAACGTTCAAGCATCTTGTCCAAATGGGAGAGACATGTTTGAAAGAATCCCCAAAGACCGAAAAATCATCCATAAGACTTCCATAGTCTTTTCGATCATGTCATGGAAAATAGCCATCATACACCTTTGGAATGTACCGGGAGCATTGCATAAGCCAAAAGGCATGCGGCGGTAAGCAAATGTTCCATAAGGACATGTGAATGTGGTCTTTTCTTGATCTTGTGGATCAATGGGAATTTGGAAGTAACCCAAGAAACCATCGAGAAAGCAATAGTATTCGTTTCCCGCTAATCTCTCTCAAGCATCCGGTCCATGAAGGGTAAAGGAAAGTGGTCTTTACGGGTGGCTTCATTTAACTTTTGATAGTCAATGCAAACACGCCATCCCGTAACCAATCGAGTAGGAATCAACTCGTTTTCATCATTTTCAACAACGGTTATACCACCCTTTTTGGGTACACAATGAACGGGGCTCACCCAAGGACTATCCGAGATAGGGTAAATCAATCCGCATCAAGAAGTTTGAGAACCTCTTGTTTGATAACATCATGGATTTTGATTCACTCGTTTTGATGTTGAACTAGCTGGTTTAAAGTCATCCTCCATTAAGATTTTGTGAGTACAAAACTGGGTTGATACCCAATGTCGGAGAGTTTTCAAGCAATTGCTTGCTTGTGTGACTTCAAGACCTTTATGAGAGCAGTCTTTTCATCCTTACTCAAATCTCGAGCAATAATGACGGGTAATTTATCATCACCCTCAAGAAATGCATACCCGAGATGAGGTGGTAAGTCCTTAAGTTCAACCTCGGAAATTCTTCATTTTCAACTGACTTGACTTCCTTGTTATGAAGCTCGATGGGAAGGAGTGATGATGGATCATTATTAAGCAACTTCTCAATGAGAAGAATATCTTCCTCGATGTCAATTGGAGCGTGATCAATTTCCCATGGAACCGAATCACTAGACAAGTATGCTTCAATCTCTTCCAAGATGAAGTCACTTTCCTCAAACGGAGTAAGAAGGGGGTGGAAGAGTCAGAAATAATAAGAATAGGAGATGATGGATCATTTTTGAGAAATTCTTCAATGGGAAGAATGTCTCCCATTGGATCACAAACATCATCATCCAATCCGGATGAAACCGGAGAGAGTGTAGTTTCATCCACAGAGTTAACAAACTCGATACGATAATGATTCTAGGAGATGGGACAAGTGGTGTGCTCTTAGAGCTAGTAATTTCCACCACTTCCGATAAAGTCTCCGATTCAAGATCATCATCATCAAGAACACTCTTAACATCCTCGGTACATGTGCTTTTCAAACCATTTGTTTGAACCAGGGTTGATTTTCAAAGCTTTTAGCTCAGCACGTTTTGGTGAACACTCTTAACCATGAAATTTGAGAGTGTTGCATTGATTCTTTCAGATTTTTGATCAATTGTGGCAACACTCTGTTTGTATAGAGGTTTGGAGTCTTGGTTGATATTTAACGTGAGCTCTTCGTTGTCAACCCGTATGGTCAACTCTTCAGCAAACACACCAATTAGAGCACGACTCGTTCTCAAGAAAGCTCTCCCTAAGATGAGGGGAACTCTAGGATCTGCATCGAAGTCTACTACAACAAAATCAGTATGAAAGTGAAACTTCCCACTTTCATCAATGCGACATCCTCGGCTATCCCACGACCGGGTTACGGAACGGTCCGCTAGCTCGAAAGCCGCAAGCGATGAAAGTTGAGGAAGAGATTCTTCCATACCGAGTGGCATGAGGTTAATGCTAGCGCCAAGATCGCCAAGGCGAGCATTGAACCATCCCCAGAAATCACACGGGATTAAAATCGCCAGGTCTTCAAGCTTTTTGGGAAGCTTATTAGAAGGACCGTGCATGCTCATCGGAGAGGAGTTTTAGCCATATCTGATAGCCTATCTTTGTTGGTGAGTAAGCCTTTAAGCGTGGATGCAAATTTAGGCATTAGAACGAGCGCATCAACGAAGCTTATATCAAAGTGAAGCTCATTGAAGATTTGGAAAATTTTTTCCATCTCTTTTGTTTTTGTCTTTGAGCTTCTCATCATTCATTCTTGATGGGTAGGGAAGTCGACTAGACTTTGAGCGGATGGGAGTGTTTTTCGGCTCAGGGATTTTCTTCGGAACTTCGGGTTCCGGACTTAAGGCTTGGACTACCGAAGGTGGGACGTGGTGCGTGTACTTCGTGGGCTTCAATAATGCACCTTGTCCGTTGTCTCCTTGGTAACTTGACTCCATGCTACGGGGAGGAGGCATAGGAGTCGGTCCATTGTGCGCCTTACCACTCACAGTGGTGCGGCTTTCACCTCGCGGCATTTTGATTGGGAATAGTATTGCTTGGGAGTCCTCCGTAGATGATGAGGTGTTCATATTCATGTTCATGAAACCTGCTCATCATATTCTCGTGAACTCATTTGTCCTGCCAGATAATGTGGTATCAATTTCCTTTTAGCCACCTCTCATGTTATTGATCCGAAGTTTGCATGAACGATTGTCTCAAGATTTTCATGAAGTCATTGGGTAAGGGAGCTTGAGGAGGTTGTTGATAACTTTGATGATTTGGAGCTTGATAATGTTGGTTGAAATTGTTCCGGTTTTGATTGAAATTTTGAGAGTTATTGAAATTGTGTCCTTGATTCGGAACAAAGCGATTTTGATTGCCATGGTTTTGATTGCCATGGTTTTGTACAGGAGGAAAACTGTGTGGTGTCATACCGCTAGTGCAGTAGTGAGGATCGCCTTGTGGTCGTATTGATTGTGGTTTACGGGCTACGGGAGCTTGGTAAAAGAAGCATCGTTGTTTGACAATCATACGCTGGACCACTACAAATTTCACACACCTTGTTTATGGCTTTGATTGGTTCCAGCTTATGAATTTCGCTTTTGATTTCCTTTACCTCTTTTATCATACAATGGATCATCCGCTAGAGCTGCTATCGAGTCGCTAACTCGAAGAGTTAATGGATGTAGAAGGCAGAGTGTTCGAACATTGACTTTGTTTCGAGAAATAGGAACTTTTGATTTACTCTCGCAAATTTCACATCTTTAGGCTCATATTCAAGATATTGCCACCCATGATGCTCAAAGAATCTTGATCGTTACCGCTCAACCCATTATAAAAGATATTAACTTGTTGAAGCTCCGTGAATTCATGATGGGGCATTTCCTGAGGAGATCTTTGAATCTCTCCCATGCCTCTCCAAAATTTTCATTGAAATTTGACGAAATCCGTAAATTTCATTTTTAAAATTAGTCGTCTTTGATGGAGGAAAGAAATAGTTGACAAACTTTTGAACAAGATCCTCCCAAGTTTCGATGGATCGAGGGATTTTTTCAGCCAATCCGCCGCCTCACCGTTGAGAATGGAAATAGCATCAACTTGATCACATTTTGTGGCACATCCTTGAAATTGATAGTTGAAGTCAACTTGTTAAACCAACGGATGTGTGCATCACGGGTCTTCGACACCCGCGGAATTGATTCAGACACAAGTTGGATCAAATGTGTCTTCAATTCAAGTGATCGTAATTGATTACCTGGTAAAACGATGGCATCTCCATAACCCTCCTGGGTGCTTGGAGCATTTCCGCCATAGTGCGCTTAAATGCTCGCCATATTGTTGATTGAAATAGTGCGAATCCCTGTTCGACTATTTGGGCAAAGACGCTCACGAGAACGCTTCTTCTGAATTCTGCAGATCACGCAAAGGACTCAATGATCTAGAAGAACGAAAAGATGCACTAGAGTTAACTCTAAGGACTCTCGAAAGTTAAGGAGAGAAATGGAATTATGAAGATATTTATAAAAATGGGGTGTGAGAAGAATCTTTTGGGTTTCTGGTTCTGGAAGTAGATATTACAACAAAATCAATTAACACAAAATTGAGGCAAAACAACAAGGAACTTAACCAATAATCACAATATGAATGGCTTTGAAAAAGGTACACCAATCACAGGACACAAAGGCAAGTTTTAAATCTTTAGTTCGAACTTATTATGGTCACCCCCGCTAGGTAGTACCGCCTTGGTTTATGGTAATCTTTTAAGTTGTTATTATTAAGAAAACGCATAAATCTTTTGTATTTTTATATTTGATACATATATAGAAACAAAAAAGAAAAATTTTTGTGTTTTATAATGCTTTTGGATGTTTTGGGTTTGGATTTTTATAAGAAAATATGGATATATATATATAGATGGATAGAGATGGATGATATAAACAAAGAGTGAGTATTCAAACAACTAATCTGCTAGACGTAAGACAATTAGCACAAAGAATACGCCAATTTGATTTGCTGTACAAATTAGCATTAAATCACTCAAGTCTCACTTGTGAACGGGTAATCGTAACGCCAAATTTTTAAACTCTAAGCACGAATGCAATGAAGATCCTGGGAGTATAGTGTTTCCGGTCGTTATGTCCCAAATAGCTATAAATGGATTATCAAACGTGAAGTGGTCGAGAAATTTGAATTTAAAAAGGATTTGGTATATGATTATAACTCACGGAAAAAGCCAACAAATTACAATGGCTTAAATGCAAATTAAAGAAAGTTAAAAAGATTAAAAATATTAAATAAACGCTATCACTATTTTTAAAATTGATGAACGTTTAGAACTTAAAACTTAAAACTTACGCTGAATAAAAATTATGCAAACGTAGAAATAAAAAGTGAGATCTAAGAAATAAAAGTCCTAAAAATATGAAAATGACATTTTACAAAACTAATAATAAAAGAAAATATTTAGAAAAAGAAAATTATTTTTATAACTATTTATCTAATTATTATTAATTAAAAACTATTTTAACTATAAAATAATAACCTAAATTACAAGAAAATAGGAAACAAAGCTAGAAAAATAAAATTTTAACTTGGAAAAATCTAAAATGACAAAAAAGAATTTTCAAAACTATTTTTGTATTTTTCTGATTATTTTTGAATTTTCTAGGAATTTTAAACTATTAAAAACTAATTAAATTACTAAAAATTACAAAATAAACTATGAAAATCTGGAAAATTACTTTTTTTACTTTTTATATTTATCTAAACCTAATAAAAATGAAAACTTATTTTTGAACCTTTTCTCAATTTTTGTATTAAAAGCTAATAAAAAATGCTTAAAAACTACTTTAAATTAAGAAAAATAGCAAATCAACTTAGAAAAATCTGAAAATTTCAGGAAACTCTAAAATTATATTAGGAAGCTAGGAAAATGAAAAACAGTACTTATGTGGGGAATTTGAATCGATATACAAGTGCTTATAATAAGCACTTGAATAAGCTAAATGAAGACCAACAAGCACCAACTATAACAGAGGCCAAACTATGCTACAATAACCAAAATGCAATGAGAATCAACAAGCTAATCACCGATATGCAAGTTATAACAGATTTGATGTTTGAGCTTTTTGCTTAAAAACAGATTCCCGAGTAATCTTTAGACACAAGCACAAGCTTAAAATTAAGCTCAAAATGAAAACTACAACTTGGAATCTAGACGGAACCTGACCACAATGACCAAAAATCCGACCTGACCGAATGAGTGATCAATTGAGAACTGATCCATGATCCGGAATGATCGATTTCGAGCGAATGGGAACCCCTTTCTCGATTGCCTCAAAACATGATTTTCTGTTTTCGACTTTTGAACAAGAACTCAAACTTTGACCAAAATGGATTTTGAATCCAATTTATTGACTGATGTTGATGTTATAGGATGTAATGAACACAATGCAAGCAAATTTTAAGACTTTTAAACACAAATTGAGATTATGCTAATCCAAAACTACAACAAAGGACAATTGAGATGGATTACTCTTGATGTTTGACTTTTTGGTGTTGCGTAAACCACTAAAACAGAGATATGAGTTATATATAACTCAACCAGCATGAACCAACAAGGACTTGATCAGTGAATAAACCTTGGGACAGTTTTAACAATTTGTGCCAAACACACCTTTAACTACTAATTATGACTCAAATTTGATCCACACAATGATCCAACTGACAATAATGATCAAACTAAGTTGATGTAACTTAAATACAACTATTGGAACAGATTTTAACTAGTTTTGGATAGAAACAGATTTTGCTTTTGAACTAAATAACAACTTACAAGATGTCCATTAGCCACTATGGCTTGAATCCAAGTACCAGAGAACTACTACCTAAGTATCAACCCACGGAACCTAAATCAACCCATTTGAATTCTTTGCATCAACCCTAACCATTTCCATAGCCATTTGAGCACCCAGTTGACTTTTGTTGACCCGGATACAAAATGAATTGGAACTTGACTTTAAGCTTATGAAAGCTTTAACCACGCTTAAATAAGCTTATATAAACATGACAAGAAGCTATATGAAGCTTGCATACAAGACTTAGATAATAAAAATTGTAATGATGAACTTCATAATATGAAATGATGATATGACTGAAATTAGAACTTGAAATTGATTTATATTGATAAAACAACTTAGGAGAATACAATTTAACAAAAGTTAACAATGTTACAACTTAACTAAAACTTTTTAAGCTAAAATCGACATTAACTAAAATTTTTTAAAAACTAAAAACTGCTCATCTCTTCTTCTCTTGCTTTTTTCTTTTTATACCCAAATGCATTCTCTCTCCATTCGAATAGTTCCCACTTCTTTCCCACCATGCATGGATGGCTTTGAATTCATCTTGGCCTTTAAACAGATTTTGGCCATTTTTGGCTTTTGACAATTGGGTTGAGTGAGAGGGGGGGGTGCAATTAATGAACCTTGGATGTTAGTTGTGGAGTGGGGAACATATTTGAGTGGATGGAGGAGGGGGAATGGGATGTTGCTTTGTTGCAGGAAGCAGTTGAGAGGGTGAAGACTTTGGCGGGTTTTGGTATTTGACCAAGGATTTGACCAGATATAATAGAAGGGGGGTCAAAATCTGTTTGACAGGGGTCCAAAATCTTATGACCGGGCCAATTGGGTTTAAGGGTTTAATATTAGAGGGGCCTTAGGTGTAAAATCTGAAAATCAAGGGACCTTAACTGCCAATTCTGAAAAGTTGCTCCAAGGGTTGAAAGTGACAAGTTCCAAAAGTATAAGGACCAAACATGCCATTTTGCAATTTTCAAAGTTGAAGGACTAATTTTGTAATTTTCTCAAACTTTTGACATTTTTCACCAAAGGACTAAATTTGACAACCTATGATTTTAAAAGGACCTTTGATGACTTTTCTTTTGAAATTTTGACTCAGGGACTATTTTTGACAATTTTAGAAACTTGGGGGACTGAAACTGCCAATTATGCAAACTTTGCTCATTTTTCATCTGATTTTAAACATTTTGCATCTGAAACATATAAAATGCAATTTTGGAATATTTTCAGTATTTTGATGCATTTGTGAGCATTTTAAAGCGTTTTGCAGTTCAGATTTGACCAAAAATGATGAGTATTTACACACTCATCAGCACAGTCACACTGAAAGGATGTCTAAGGTTATGCTTCAGCGCTTACCTGGTCCTCTGCCCTCTGTGAGTTCGATTGGAGCTACCTAGTATAACCATTCTATGTACGAAGCATCTTAGTGCAAAGTTGTAAGTTTCTCAACGCATCGATTAAAACTTTGTAGAATTTAATCTTAGCAATTTAAAACTATGAGTAAGGTTTTGAAATTTGTTGTGTTATGAAGATGTATGCATGCTTCTTCATACATAAGTTTTGATTACACATAAAAAATTGTACCCTTTAAAATTTAAGTTTATGCCATCTAATGATATGAAACACTTGAAGTTGTAATTTAGTTATGTGAGACCTTGATCTAGATTACAATGACAAGGTGAATTATTTTGTTGTGTGAGACCTCAGCTTAATGATTTGCAGTTTCTAAATTAGACAACTTAATTAAGTTAGTTAGTGAGACCTATGACTTAAGGCATAAGATGGGATGAAACATGCTTACATTTTGCATAATTGTTTGGCAAAATTGTAAATCCCATATTTTCTAAGAATTGAAAACTTGTTTGTCAATTATTGTTCTTCGACAATTACCTATTCTATACTTTCATCACTAGCAGATCAATTGATGTGGTGAAACTATGATAATGAGGGTCCTAGATTCAAGGAAAATTCTATGGTTAATATGAATATTGACCAAGGGTATTTTATTTTCTTGAAAGATTTTATTATCGAAAATACTAAAACTGAATTTTGAAAATTCTTTTGATTGTATTAATGCAACATTAAACCGTAAACGTAGTTTGGGCTTTGGTAAATTGATCTAGTTCTGTTTTCAAACAAATGTTTGATCAAGAAAAATTTACTAAAAGACAAACATAAACTCTTTTCCATGGAAGAAGAGTGAGACTCAATCCTATTCCTTTTCATGATTGAGAAAGGTATGATAGGAATATTAGAATTGTCTGAATTCTAATATAACTCATAGCAACTTTAATAGTTAAGAAAATTGCACACCATGTTTTCCTTAAGAGATTTCATTACCCTCTGTTGGTGATTGAATTCTTATATGACATTTTGGTCAACTAGAAAACATGTTTGACATTTTATGAGCTATGAAATTAGAAGCTAAACTAATTACTGCAAAATTGGTAAAAGACAAACTAGTATATTGTATCTAGTTGTTTTGCTTTGACCAATTAAAGGTGCTACACACCATTGTGGGGATAGTAGACCTATTAAGGAAGAAATTGCATGCTCAAATTTTCAAGTTAATAGCATGATGGATGATTCATCATCTACAAAGTAGAATACACTCTTTTATTACCTAAGTAATTGTTACAAATGGTCTTACAAAGGGGTAGCAACGTAATAGCACGCTATTTTCACTGGTTAATGAAACACTTACAATGTTGTCAAATCCAGTGGGAGTATGGTGTATTACTGAATAAGACATTATTGTAAAGTTGTCTAATTCAGTGGGAGTTACAAGAGTTATTATCTTGGTAGTAACTCAGATTATTTCTAGATTTTCTTGAAATAATACATTACGTTCAAAAATGTAGACATTCATATTCTCAAGGATAGTCATGAACATTTCCTTGATAAATTAAGTGCTCCTACATCTACTTGTAATGCTTATATATCTATGACACTATCATATTGCTCACATAAACAGACGAATGTCATGGTGTTTATCTATATGATGTTGTTCTATGCACAAGTGGGAGAAGTATTTATTGTGCAAGAACAACACATACAAATATGATTAATACATTCTCTTGATTGTAAGGTAAGAGATTAATGTTCTAATAAGATTGTCTTGCTTAAAGAACATGTGTCAAGATTATAGCATAGACTACTTTTATGTCTTATGTCATTCAAATTATAGAAACACTTGAAGTTACATTTTAGGTTAAGTGAGATCTTGGCTAGATTGTAATCTCAAGGTAAATCTCCACTTGTCGTGAGATCGGGCGTGGATGCTTTTGCAGTTTCTTAAGTTATACACTTCAATGGATGACATAATTAAAATAAAGTAATCTAATGCTATTTTAAATATTTGTGTATTTTTGGAATGACATAAATAGTTTATTAACTTGAAAATTAATTAATTGAAACCATGGCGTGGTGTTCATGATAACTTTAAATTATACATGGTTATGTGTTTCTGTAAAGTCACAAACATGAAGTCTTTTAAAGACTTATAATATAAAGTAAGATATTATAACTGTTATGTCTTTTGACTTGGTCAAAGAATACTTATGTTATAAAACATGCAATTGGCTTGAATATTCTAATATACCATTAAGTTGACTTAGTTGGTAAATAAGTAGGCCAAAAGGAATATGTTTATCTTACATATTGTTAGATTGTCTTACAATATTAATTCTAATGAAATACTGTATGTATATGGAATGTTCAGTTAGAAGAATCAAACATTTGTAGTATTGTTTGATTCAAGATAACTATATCTTCTTTTCTTCCAAAAGTTATCAAGGTTAGAAAATTGAGTATTGATTGGATATACTTAATAAAACTCAAACCTAGAAGATTAATAAGACACCATTTTAGTACGGAATGTGATGAATCACATTGAGTCTTATATTGAAGTTTTGATTTGTTAAAACTACTTATGGAGTAGGTTATTAACGAACAAGATTTACGAACTGTCAATGTGTTTTGTAATAACTCAAAAGAAAACAATTTAGTGTTGTTCTAATTGCTAAAGTATTTATAGATTGTCTTTAAATTACAAAAGCAAGTGGGAGTTTTGTTTAGATCTTGAACAGATTCAATTACAATTACAAAACACATAATCTTCTAAAACACACTAGTAAATATCATGATGAGGTCAAATATGATAGACCTCAAGATGGTGGAATTCTTATTCATAGATCCGTAAGGATTCTCAGATAATTGATTGATGTGCTGAGATATATGAGTTGCAGGATTATGGTAAACCTGTTAATCATGATGATGCATTTACCTAATATTGAATTGTGGTAAATTATTCATACTATGAATGACAAGATCCTGTTCATAAAGATAATCAACTTTGGAAACTTGGTTTATCTTAATAAAGATGAGTTTCTTCAAAAAGAAAGAAAACCCTAGTGGTTTAAATCTTTGTGTAGAAATCATATGGACAAAATTGTACATGTGTTGAATGCATGACTTGTGACGAGATTATTAATCACATTTAAGCAATTAACTGTGATTGAATATTTCTTTCCTTGGCACATTAAATATATAATGATTATTATTGTCATACTTAATTTCATTTATATGAAATCTGACAATGAATATCAAAACTCTTTGTTGTGTGATTGCTTTTGCGAGGACGATAAGTAATACAAATGAGTTTTATGAATTCACATAATCTTTGGAAATGTACAAACTGCAAGAATCCATGAATGGATATATGCATGCATCTAGGAGATGATTCTTATGTTTAACTATTAAATCCTAGTTTTGGTTTAAAATTAAAATAAGATAATTTCTAAGTATTCTTGAAAGCTAGTGGGAGTATTATGTTTATTTTCTTTAAATCTTATATGTTGTGGGTGGTAACATTCCATCTAAGCTAAATTTTAAGTTTTAGTTTGGAATGGAACTTCACTTGAAAGATTTAGAAAATAAGACATACAACCTTTGAGTATATGTTTATTGTTAGTAAACATGACGGTATTTAATTAATGAGTCTAATAGAACATGATATATCATTTGGAAAATGGATATGTAGAACATGAATTAAATCTTTGTTTGACATAAGGATTTTTCATGTACATCATATTATTGTTGTATCATGCTTGAATGCAAGATGATTTGACAACATTGATATCTAATAAAGTTATTAGATAACTAGTGTAATGAATATTCTAATAGAATATATTTGAATCTAGAATTACATTCCTCAACCTGGAATTGCTCTCAAAATTCTATGGATGAGCAATACAGCAGTTGTTGCGTAATTGTCATAGCCAACAAACTTGAAAGTTTGGAAGGCATCAAACATTACACTATAGATATTGAAGTTTACGGAGATTTTATAGAGCATATTGTTGTTTGTATACAATGATGCTGGTTTAATTGAGATGACACTCAATACTAGTCATGAGAGGATTTCATCCTTGTAAATGGCCATGTGAACTAGTTGTGCTCAACTAAGAGCATTGTTGCATTATACAATAAAGAATAAGAATACTTTAAACTTTAAAAATGTTTGAAAGTTTAATTGTCATAAATTGGTGGTTGAGGATGTCACACATTTTATGAAATATTATGTGGCAATATCCAAGATATTTTGAATGCACACATACAAGAACTTCACTAGTTGAATTCTTGGAATAAGTATTTTCAAAATTCCGATAGATCAAAGTTAGTTGAAATTATGCCTTGTCAACAAGTATGATTGTCATTACTTGAGGCATAATTCATTAACCAGTATTATCATGCATTGATCTATTTAGTATTTGGATAAGGAATGTTATGAACAAATATTATTTAAATGAAATAAAATATTGGTTATGTTTATTTTTCATTTTCTTAATATTATATCCTATATTTGCATGTTTAATCCGTGAATAACTTATGTTATTCTAAAAGTCCGTTGTCGATCAATGATGTGGGAATGTCATTGAATTAAGACAAATCTGAGTTTTGGTAGAATATACTTTAAGTATATTGATGCGTGGGACATGCCAAATTCACATGATATTCAATGAATTGAATATAGGACAGATCCCAACTTTACATGATGATACTTTATGGATTTTGTCATTAAGTATATCATGAAGTGTTTATCCTCAGACTTGAGATACCAGATAAGCTGTTGTGAATGTAGTGCATTTGTGTAAGATAGTCTAACGCTATCCGAATAGCGTAGTTATAAGGGCTATTTTTGGAAGTGTTACAAAGTTCATGAGTTATGTTTGTAGTCAAGAGAATTTGTTCCTTTGAATTTGTTTCAAAGCATAATACTATATTTGGGCCCCTCAGGATTGGCAAGATATTTGTAAGGCCTTACCCAAGATCTATCTGAAATACGTTCAGATGATTTGGTAATCTTGTTCAATCAAATACAACGAGAAACAGAATATTAACTTATGAAATGACTTGATCCATATTCATAGTTAATGTAGTATTAGTAACAAAAGGATAAGTAAAAATGATGAATCATTAAATGGTTTTTTTCCAAGAGACCATACTCGATTTGATCTGGGGGCATTGGCATGTGAAAGCTAGACTAACCAATGTCATTACTATATTAAGTAATATCCAAGTGGGAGCTGAAGGTTTATGGATAATTATTAATATATGTATGACCGGATTCGAACTCGAGACTTTGGGATTGCACACATTACGTATGAGAATCAATGTATAAATAATTAATATATAAAATGTTATATTTAATTATTTGATCACGAAATAAATACTTAATGATATTTAATATTTGACGAGTTTTGATTATCGGTCATTAAATGTCAACGGAATATGAAGAAAAGTTAACAAGTCAAGAGAAGGTTTTAGGAATCCTCTTTTGGCTTGTGTTTGGCAAAACTATAGAATCCTACATCGGATACTATAGCAATCTTGACATCTACCATAAGGCTATAAATACATCCGCATGTATTCATCCTTTGGACACTAGATTTCAATAGAAGGCCAAACTTCTTCTTTCTTCCCTTTTGTTCTTAGGTCGACGAAGCAAAACCCCATGTAAGGGATTTGCGAGTGACCTTGAGCATAACAAAGGTGTTTGGTTAATCTATTGTGATCAAGAACCTAGCTTTTCTCATTGATTCGTTACTAATACGTGTGTACAAGAACGAAGAGCAAATACACTTGTGTTTGCATATCTTGGTGGGTCGACATATGTTTTGGTCGACATACATAAACCTTAATTTATTAGGGTTTAGGGTTTCTTGGTTGATGATCTTAATTGGGGGTTTTTTCATAAACCCTAATTGCATTGATTCGAAAAGGTGCAGCATATACTTTTAATTTTGTTAATTAATTTACAAGTATTATTCCTATTACTTCCGCTGCATGCTTTGATGATGTTTACTTGTTTATGTAATTGTTATGATTAGTAAAACCCAACATAGTGTACTAACCATTAACTGAAAGCTCCATAGACCTCCATCACCTGCTTTTGAATTATCGCCCTGACCTTATTGAGGATTTCTTTCCTCCTTTCAAAATTTTCCCGTTTTCGTAAAAGTAAAATAGGTTCCTCCTTCTTCAAATTTTTTAGACCATCCTCTAGCTCCATCATCATCTCAATGTAGAAGGTGTTGGCATCGAATTTAATCAAGAATCATAAGTTTTGAAAGCCGAAGGGCTAAACACGTATATTAGATAGTTTATAACCGTTTAGTTAGTTAATAGCGGTTAAAAGTAGTTATAAAAGTTAGTTATTAGTTGTAGCGTTTCATGAACAGATGCGATGGTTCACAGAACCTGTTGTAAACCTATAAATAGGTACCGATTGTAAACATTTTGTGTGTGGAATAATAATAAATAAAGTGTGTTTTTTTTCTGTAAACAAACCCACCCTCTCTGTTTGTTAAACGAGTCCCTGCATACAGATTCTTATGCATACTCATATTGTTTCATTATACATGTTCATCATGATTGATCCAAGATCCGCAAGACCTGTCCAAAAGTGGTATCAGAGCTACATGGTTACAATGGATCGATCATTTGCAGTCCAAGGAAGATATCGCTTTGAAGAAGAAGAAGACCCGAAAACAGAGCATGAAGATGATTCATGGACACGTTACAGTTTTGGGCAGAAAAGAAAGAAGGATGTTGCAAGAAGAGAAGTTCCAAAAGAAAGATGTCTTATGCAGATGGCAAGAAGAAGAAGACGGTGAAAAGATGTACATAGGAATGGTGAAGTTTACTATGAGGGAACACAAGAGATCAAGGCAAGAAAGCCGATGTGGCGGCAGAATGGCAGAGGTCTGCAGAACATTCATGGACCACAGGATGCAAAGGTCTGTTGAAATAGAGGAAGAACCCGGAAAATGTACAAGGATGATGACCAAGAAGATTATCATGGAACAAAGAAAGGCAACACATGAAAGAAAGAACAAGTAACAAGGCGATCAATTACAGAAGATGCAAAGGAGTAACGAGACTGCAAATCAACGATGAACAAGAACAGAGTGAAGATTATGATGTCTTGATTAGGGGAGTGAATGTTGGCATCGAATTTAATCAAGAATCATAAGTCTTGAAAGCCGAAGGGCTAAACACGTATATTAGATAGTTTATAACCGTTTAGTTAGTTAATAGCGGTTAAAAGTAGTTATAAAAGTTAGTTATTAGTTGTAGCGTTTCATGAACAGATGCGATGGTTCACAGAACCTGTTGTAAACCTATAAATAGGTACCGATTGTAAACATTTGTGTGTGTGGAATAATAATAAATAAAGTGTGTTTTTACTGTAACAAAACCCACCCTCTATGTTTGTTAAACGAGTCCCTGCATACGATTCTTATGCATACTCATATTGTTTCATTATACATGTTCATCATGATTGATCCAAGATCCGCAAGACCTGTCCAAAAGAAGGTTTCATCAACGAATTTTTTGATTAGATGATGTAGGTGTATCCCAACCATATCACAAAATCGCTTAAACATTTCATTTCTGTAGGAGTTAGTCTTGAACCTCAGATTTAGAGCTTCATATAAGGATTGTTGTGAATAAGACCATAAATGCTCTAACTTGGTATCCACACCCGTAGATGACTCCAGTTCATAATCCCTATATGATTCCAATTCAAACACACCAGACTCCTTACGGTCTTTCACAAGTTGGATAACCTGATTACATTCATCTTGTATCTTCCTTTGCTTGGTTACATTGAAATCAGGGTTGCAAGTGAACTGTGCATCCTTCTCAGATTCTATAAGTCGAATCACATTACTTCTAAAGTCCTCCCTAAGTTTCATCGTTAACTTATTACTAGCTTCTGACAGAAGCATAAGGAGTTGAGGGTATGAAGTCGCTTCTGCAGTCAATACTGAAGTAACACATCCATCAACATAGTCCATAGCCTCTTTTACTAAAGGATCAATACATTTGGCTATAATGTCATAGCTTTGTTTGAGGATGGAGCTAGACATTGAACCAAGCGGTTTAAAAAAGGATCCCAGGCTTGTATTTGACTCAAGTAGATTGAGCTCATACATCAAGAACTTACCATCTGGATCCTTACTAGCAATGTGTACCCTTAGCATTTTTTTCAGGTCGTTGTAGAATTTTTCTACAATACGGTATAGATCATTAAAGGAAAACGTGCCAGGTTCTTTTAAATCTACAAACTCTCTAGATAGAAAACTGATTCGAAGATTGTTTTCAGTGAGTTTTAGAATATGGGGAACGGAAGGTTTTCCCAACTTACCAACCTCTTGACAACAGGTCCTGATACCATCATCAATATCCTGTAAGATTCTACCTAACGTCTTGGAAATGATTGATAAATAAACGTCAACCACTTTATAAGCTAGAGCTTTAAGACCCACATTCTTTTTATCTATACAAGAAAGTACTTTATCTAGCTTCTGCAAACAATTTGGTTTCTTCATCAATTGCAGTCTTGATATTTTCTTCACCAACCTGGTTTCTAACACATATATACCTATCATCAGCATTGTCGGCACTCAACTTCAATACGAGCTTTCGGGCAGAGGTTCTTCCAATTAGCTTATCAACCTTAGTGAATACCACTAAACTTCTTTTAGCAATTTCTTCATTGGAGGAAATCAATCCTTGAGCAAAACAATCCTCTGAGGACACAACATTTACCACAACCCTGTCCTTTGGAGATATGGACTCTTTAATAAAGGCTACGTGCAAAATAGATAAACAAACAACGTTAAATTAACACATAATCCCTGTTAGTTTTACTCATAAAACTACTTCAGCAAAATATAACAACTCTTTTGTATTAGGAAACAATATCACTCAATAATTCTCTATATAAAAATTTGATGACATTTCTTTTCTTTCGTAGCTGATCACCAGTTAGATCATTTATTTAATTCCAATAATATACTACTACCTCGGTCTTACAGGCTAAATGAAATACAAGCTAGAAGACAACATTAATTTGCATAGTGTATATATTGTCCGCATAAATCAATCTCTTGACTCTATCAATTTTCTTCACCGATTAAAACATGTCTAAATAGTTTCCCATCTATTCTTTTTTCTCAAGCTTTATCTATGGGTGGGTACCTTTTTCTTTTTGCAAAACGTATTAGTTCAAAGTTGTCCCGGCCACCATATATATGTATATCAATATCAGTTATGTATATTTCAAATAAAACAAAGCAAACACATAAATTAAATATATATATATATATATATATATATATATATATATATATATACCTGTAGGAACACGCCTTGTTCCCGGAAGATCGATAAGAGTCACATCTGGATGGTTAACTTTTTTTACAAGAAAATTCAAAGGCTTATCAGTATCCATCTTAAAAGCAGCACAAAAACTATCTTCTTTTATTGAAATCATGACCCCTCGTTCATTCTCTATGAAAAACTCAGTTTCGGCATTTGTATGGTTAGGTTTTCCAGTGATCTTCAAGATTACCGGACGTTTAGAACTATTTCCATCTTCCCCAACCGGCAAACAAATGCCGGAAAGTGAACTGATAAGACTAGATTTTCCGTCTGCATTGTCGCCGTAGAAGACGATTGTTGGTGTTGGTATGGCAATTTTAGTGATTTTTAGATGTTTTAATTTTTTAATCTCCTTGAAGAGAGGTGCTATTGTTTTATTTAAGACTTCTATCAATGGCGCAACTACTGTACTATCACTCATTTTCAATTCAGAGCTTGAAAGGATACAAAAATGGGGGTTTAATTTGCAGTTAGGGTGTGAGAGAAAGAAAGCAAGATAATAGATATTTAGTTAGAAATCCTTTGTTCGGATAGGTTGTTACTGGTAACATTTTACCCTTAATAATAGAACTCAGTCAACCATATATTTTTAAAAAGTTATTGAGCCTCAAATTAGCTAGGCAACACTTTTGAATTAGTTAAAGAATATAACAACGCTTTAAAGACATTAAAAACAGTTTATGTTTGTTACCATAATTTGCCATTGTTTAAGAGAGAGTGTAATCACAATTCTTTGTATTCACAATTCGTTTATTGTGTGATATCTTAATTCCCACATTGTTAGCGCATATGAGTTGTACATATGTGAAACCGACAACTTCAATACGTGAACGATCCATTCTTATTCATCACATCTCAAATATCCGGTCACTATATTGTAAGAGAACTCGCCTATGAAGTGTAATCACGCCCGAGATAGCAACGTAAAGATACACAAAGAAAATTAACACAGTGGGAATCTGAAAATTATGATTAGAGATAACGCCAAGAGCGAGGTAACTTTTGATTAAGCTGCTAACCTAAGATTTTTGGATACTCAAAAGTAGCTAATTATGTTTTGAAAAAATTAATAAGCCAACAAGCTTCAATAAGCTTAACTAAGCGCCCCGAAGAAAAACATTTTGGTGGTACGGAGCGTTTCAAAACCGAAACGTGAAAAAGAAATGCATTAGTTATATATTCTATATTAATTGGAAATAAGCGGTGTTTCATCAATCATACTATTTGTTGTTATACCATAAAATTTTATACATATTAGGTTCGTAAGCTGAAGATATAATGTCCCGTTTGATTATTTAACTTTGAAAATAAAAACATTTTCTTCCAATGAGGCAACTTAATTATTAAAAAAAGTTTCCGGGGCAATGGGCATGTCACTTTGTAAATGAGTGAGAGAAAACTTTTATTCAACTTTTACTATCCTTTAACTTAGACTATCTTTATCAACAACGTACTACAACCCAATCTCTTAATAAAATATTATTTTCTCTTTCCTTCATCTACACAACAAAAACATACAACCAATCTACATATTTTTTACCATTTATCAACAAACCAACTTAACAACCAAAAAAAAAAAAGAGTTAGGATAACAAATTTGTAACTACCAATGAGAATATGACATGTGTCAAGGTTGGCATCATAATTGCAAATCACAAACCAACCTGGTCGTCAATCTCATACTCTTTCTTTTATTCATTTCTAATATAATATATATATTTTTTTGTTTTCTTCTTATCCAACCGGTTGGCAATCTTAAGGATAAACATAGTCTTAGCAGTACTATTTTTTTTTTTTTTTGGTTTTTGTTTTTTTTGCACCAGAGTATTTTTGTCATCATTTTTTCATTCTTAATCTTGCGTGACAGTTTTGGAAGTTTGCAAAGATAAGAGGTTTTAACACAAACTAAAGATGTACTACTCAATGTATAATTCTCTATTTGTGAGTGCATCTTCAAGTAGTCTTTGATTTCTTGAAGTTGTCTGTGACAAAACTTTGCTGAAGTTGCTCATTGATTTTATTATTGGCAAATATGTTATATTTAGTCTAAATTATGTTTAAATCTAGTCAGAGACTATTTGACGCTAAATTGGCCCAACAATTATCGTTATGAATAATTGTGGTTTGGTGTTCTCAAGAAGCTATTTTGCAACATATTTTTCGTTTATTACTTTATACTGTCCAAGTGATGGCATGTAGTCTTTCTAATAAAACATCGGATGTGCTTGTAAACGGAGTTTATTTATGCTCTAGATGAAACTAGGCTAGTTGAGGTTGATTTTTCAAAAGTAAATGAGCTTGTTATGTTCCTAGGAAGTCCTAATGCCAAATTGTATTTTGTGAGAAGGTTCGCTTCTATCTTTTACTGCCTGAAAACATAGTAGAAACCCATGGTGAATTTTAATGTGTATTTAACCTGTCATCTAGAAAAGGGGGTTTTGTTTGTTTTCTGGCTCTGCTTTTGATTTTAATCTGCAATACTATTTAACGGTATTGTTGGAAGACTAAGATCAATCAACCTCAGTATACATTGTTTAAACCATTAGTTACATATTTATAATTATTACTAAGTAATATTTGTTGTCTGCAGCCATGAACATGTATATATTAAGGCTGCAAGATCCGTTTGGTCTTGGCCATAGGCCAATAGACCTTAGACATTCGTTAGTTAAGTCAGATATGACCGTTACAGTTATGTTAGTTAAGAACAGTTACAAGATAGTTATTGATAAAGGGACAGGTCTATTGGTTCTATTGAACCATCACAATCCCTTGTATCATGCCTGTTCTTATAGTATATATAGGATCCTGTAAAGACAATTATATATCATCAATATTACAATTATTTTAGTTACTTTTCCCTCCAAAATATCTCTGTCCTTTGTCTATCAATTGCATACTATTTCTACGCACATACATACCTTCACACACATTTCAAGTCATCTGTCCTACACAAAATGGTGAACACATCCCCATACCTTGAACATAGATGGTCTAGACTGCACAAAGGGTCTCGCCATTACAATAATTGGCATCAGGGCAAACTTGGGAGGCCTATGAGGAGAAGACTGAAAGATCAGTTGATTCAGAGACAAATGAGAAGAGAGAGGGAATCAAGGCTTGGAAATTTTATAAGACAAATTTCTAAGGAGTGCAAAGAAATGCTCAGGAAGAAGATAGAAGAGATTCAAGCATACAACTCTACACTTCCACAGTCCCATAATGCCTCTAACAAGCACAAGAGATATAAGTGCTATGAGTGCAGGATAAGGGGACGTATTGGAAACAATTATCCAAACAAAGGGAAGACTTCTGAGACTGCAAACTCAGAAAAGATCTCTGAGACAATACACACTCAGATTCTGTACCCTGAAAGTGTGCATCTACCAACATGTTTTATGGTTGATGGCACTAATGAAGGGACATGGGACAGAATCTGGTACATAAGCAAACACCTTGAAAGGCATGTTTACTCAAACAAAAATTTATTTGGAAAACTTACGGAGAAGTTTAGTGTGGAGAAGTTGCAAGATATGCATAAACTGCTATTCATACATGGAGTAGGAGATATCAATCTCAGATTTGGAAAAGAGATATAGAATTTATAAGTTCATTTTCACATGTATTGTAAAGTTCAGGGTAGAAAGTGTAAATAGTTAAAGTTAGTTAGAAGTAGTTTTTCCTCTTGTATTATGTATAAAAGGAGATGATTCCTCCTCATTTGGTTTAATGCAATAATCACATTTCTCTCCCAAATTGCTTCCGCTCACTTAATTTGACATGGTATCAGAGCACATGGAGCTTGATCCTAACTGATTTCATAACCGTGTTAACCGTTTCAACCACCCTAACTAATTTCTGTTCTTGTCATCGTCAACCTACACTGTGTTTTCTTCATTCAATCACAGTTTTAGGCGTATTTCAATGGCGATTACGAACATAAACTCCAATTTGAACAATACTTCAACCTCATCAGAAAACCCCAATTTGAACAATCAAAATCAAGATCCAAATTCACAAAACATGGCGAATGATCCATTGCATCTTGCAAGTTCTGATCATCCTGGAATGATGTTGACTAATACGGCGTTCAATGGTGGTAATTTTCTGGGTTGGAGTCGTACAATCAAAATGGCGTTGGGTGCTAAGTTGAAGCTAGGGTTCATAGACGGATCTTCACCAAAACCAGCCTTAACTGATCTTACCTATCAAAGGTGGATTAGGTGTGATTACATGGTAACTTGCTGGATTCTGAATTCCATGATTGCTAAATTGTCTGATTCATTTCTTTATGCACAATCTGCTTATGATCTTTGGAGAGAATTGGAAGAAAGGTATGGACAGAGTAATGGGCCTCTCATTTATCACATTTAAAGAGAATTAAGCAAAGTGTCACAAGGTAACCTTTCAATTGCTGCTTATTTCAATAAGTTGAAAAGATTTTGGGATGAGTTACATAGTTTGAATGGATTGCCTGTGTGTTCTTGTGGGAAAATGAGAGATTGTTCATGTGGGATCATTGAAAAGGTTTTAGAGATTGATAGTAGATCCAAATTGATGCAGTTTTTGATGAATTTGAATCTGTCAGAAATCAAATTCTTTCAATGGATCCTTTACCAAACATCAACAAAGCTTATTACATTGTTCAACAAGTAGAGAAACAGAAACAAGTTACTCATCAAGTGAATGATCCAACTACATTTTTTGCAAATTTTAACAATAAGAATGGACAAGTCTCAGGTTCAAAAAAGGAAAGTAATGTGATCAGGAATGAAAACAGGGGTGAAAAGAAGGTTTGTGGCTTTTGTAATCAAGAAGGGCATCTGTTTGAGCAATGTTTTGAGAGGATTGGCTATCCTGATTGGTACAAAGGGAAAAAGGGCAAGAAAGGTAAAATGGTGGCTCAAGTTAGTACTGAGTATGATCAGTTTTTGCAAAGAGATACACCTTTTCAAATGGGGTATGAAAATGAAGTTGTGGGTGAAAAAATGGATCTAGATAAGAAACTGGTGAATGTTGTTTGTCAAGAGATGATGAAGATGTTCAAAGGAAAAGGAATTGACTGAAATAGCAATGAGGCTAGTACTTCTAAGCCTCATGCAGGCATATTTCTTCATGGCAAGCATATTCACATAGGTCTATCCTTTCATGCCTCTATCAAACTTTTGGTAGATAATGTGGGTCTTAATATTGAGATAGATTGGGTAACTGATACTAGTGCTTCAGACCACATGTCACCACACTTACACCTTTTTCACTCCATTAAGATTCTCAAAAGACCTATTAGGATTAAATTGCCTGATGGATCTAGTAAGTGGGTTACCAATGTGGGAAAAATAAAGATTAGTGATACTCTTACCCTGAATGATGTCCTTTATATCCCTGAGTTTAAAGTCAATTTGCTATCAGTAGGAAAATTGCTCAATGATCAGCTTCTTATAGCCATTTTCTTTCCTACTTGGTTTGTGCTACAGGACCCTTCAACTAGACAAGTTCTAGTTGTTGGACAAGGGTTTAACAATCTTTACATCTGTAAACCTTCTTCACAAGCTTCCTTACCTAATTGTTTTCCTGCTCTTTCTTCATTTGTTAATAAAGTTGTTCAGAACAAGTCATGTGATGTAACAGTTGACTTGTTCCATTCTATGCTTGGACATACCTCTGTGTCAAAACTGATTCATGTTAATGAATGTAAAAATGTGAATGTGTCTCATTTTTTTGTGATACCTGTATGCTTGCAAAACATCACAGGTTACCATTTCCCTTAAGCCAAACTAGGTACAAGGTGCCTTTTGAACTCATTCATGTTGATATTTGGGGTCCCTACAAAACTCCATCCCTTACTGGTGCACACTATTTCTTAACCATAGTAGATGATCACACTAGATGCACTTGGACCTACTTGATTCATACAAAAGATCAAATCCATGACACTCTTTCAAGTTTCTTTACCTATATTGGTAATCACTATGATGCTAAACCCATGTTCTTGAGGTAAGATAAATGTACAGAAATAGTCAATAAGGCTTGCTTGACTCTTTTGAATTCATTGGGTGTCATTCATCAGAAATCAATGGTTTATACTCCTCAACAGAATGGGATAGTTGAGAGAAAGCATAGGCATCTTTTAGACACTGCTAGAGCTCTTAAGTTGCATGCTAATTTACCAAAGAAATTCTGGGGAGATTTTTTTCTTATAGCCACATATTTGATAAACAAAATGCCCATGAAAATCTTAAGCTGGAAGAGTCCTTTTGAAATTTTACATGGAATTGCTCCTTCCTATGAGAATCTTAGAACCATTAGATGTTTATGTTATGCTGCAGTCACCAAACCTCATAAGGATAAGTTTGATCCTAGAGGTAACATATGTGTTCTAATAGGATATCCACCAGGTAAAAAGGGGTATAAGTTGTACGATCTATAGACAAAGGAAGTGTTTTGTAATAGAGATATCATTTTTAAGGAAACTATTTTCCCTTTCAAAGAACCAATTGCAACTCAACCTTCTTCTTCTAAGAATAATCAACCCACTTGGCTTTATGAAGAGGATGAGACTGAAGTTCAGCATACATAACCTTTACCAACTAATAATCCATCTGCAACTTCACCAAATCCTGAACCAGAAATGCAAGTCCCTTTTGAGCCTGCACCTCATAATGAACCAGAAAGTATCATCATCTTCTCATAGTAAACCTGAAATACTACCACCTCCTTTTCCAACAGTTAATGTTAGAAGGTCTGGTAGATCTTCTAATAAACCATCTTGGTTAAAAGACTTTGTCACTCCAAAAGCAGCTATGGCTAGTACTGAGGTTTTATCCAAAACTCCTGTTTATCCTCTGTTTCATTCTCAAGACTTTGATCAGTTTCCCAAAGACTACATTGCTTCTCTAGCTCATGTGTTGAATGCTACTGAGCCTACTTCATACACTCAAGCTGCATCAAATCCTAAATGGGTTAAAGCCATGAATACTGAATTGAATGCTTTAGAAGAAAATGACACTTGGGAGTTAACTGTTCTTCCTGACAATAAAAGGGCTATTTCTTCAAAATGGGTGTTCAAAACAAAGTATAATCCTGATGGAACTGTGGAAAGAGAAAAGGCAAGACTTGTTATAAGAGGTTTTGATCAAAAGGAGGGCACTGATTATACACACACTTTTTCTCCTGTTGCAAAAGCTGCTACTGTGAGGGTGTTAATTGCCATTGCAACAGCCAAAGATTGGCATTTACACCAGTTGGATGTAAATAATGCCTTTTTACATGGTTATGTGGAAGAAGAAATCTACATGAAGCCACCAGAAGGTTACACAAAGGCTTTGCCAGGACAAGTCTGCAAGCTCAACAAATCTTTGTATGGGCTCAAACAGGCTTCAAGGCAATGGAACCAAGAATTGTCTAAATTTCTTATTTCCTTGGGCTTTGTTCAATCCAAGCATGATTATTCTCTGTTCATAAAGGTTGTTGGTGATATCTTTACTGCTGCATTAGTCTATGTTGATGATATTTTAGTCACTGGCAATTCAAACCATGAGATTCAAGCAGTTAAAAAGGCTCTAGATGAGAAGTTCACTATTAAAGACTTGGGGCTTGCAAGATATTTTTTGGGCATTGAATTGTGTAGAACAGATACTGGTACTTATTTACATCAGAGAAAGTACATTCTGGACTTACTTCAAGATGCAGGATTAACAGCAGGCAAACCAACTTCTTTTCCCCTTCCTCAGAACTTAAAACTTTCCTTGGATAAAGGTGCTCCTTTGAAGACTCCTGATTCATACAGAAGACTTATGGGCAGATTACTTTATTTGTCAATGACCAGACCAGATATATCCTATGCAGTCCAGCATTTAAGTCAATTCATTTCTGCTCCAAAGGAACCTCACATGCAGGCTGCTATACATCTTTTGAGATATCTGAAAGGCACAATTTCAAAGGGTTTGTTTTATCCAGTGCAGCCTCAGCTCAAGGTTGCAGGATTTTCTGATGCAGATTGGGCTTCTTGTTTGATGACTAGAAAGTCTTTAACAGGCTATTGTATATTCTTGGGTCATGCTTTAGTTTCCTGGAAGACAAAGAAGCAAGCCACAGTTTCAAGATCTTCAACAGAGGCTGAATATCGAATCATAGCCACAACTACTTGTGAATTAGTTTGGTTAACTTACTTGTTGAAAGATCTTCATATCCCAGTTCAAGTGCCTATAACACTCTTCTGTGACAACAAAGCAGCTCAACAAATTGCAGCCAATCCTTGTTTTCATGAAAGAACTAAGCATTTGGATATAGATTGTCACTTCACAAGAGATAAAGTTCAAGATGGTTTTCTTTAGACTACTTACATTCCCACACATCTACAATTGGCTGATATTATGACAAAAGCTTTGGGTCAACAACAACATTCCTTTTTGAGTTCCAAGTTGGGTTTCACAGAAGTTCCAACTTGAGGGGAGGATATAGAATTTATAAGTTCATTTTCACATGTATTGTAAAGTTCAGTGTAGAAAGTGTAAATAGTTAAAGTTAGTTAGAAGTAGTTTTTCCTCTTGTATTCTGTATAAAAGAAGATGATTCCTCCTCATTTGGTTTAATGTAATAATCATATTTCTCTCCCAAATTGCTTCCGCTCACTTAATTTGACAAGAGATTATCAGCATACCTGGACCTTGAACATCCTATCAACAAACCAAATTGAAGCCCAAGGATTGGATATGATATTCAAAGGAACAAGTGCAGGCCAGTGCATATGTTTAAGGAATCTGCAGACTGCAGTTTTGATGAAAATAAGATGAACAAAAGACAGAATAAGTACATGGAGGACTACTTCAAATTACTTGAAGAGAGCACTCACTGTGTTGAAGGAAAGACATAAGAGAAGGATGTATTGACACTAAAGTATCACAGATGTGGAGAGATTGGACACCATGCTTATGCATGTCCAACCAAACCAACATCAGTTGGAAACACACCAAGGATTGAAGCCCATGTCTATGTTAAAGGCGTTCTCTATCCAACTCAAGTTACTACATTTAATGAATATGTTGCATTTCTTGACTTGTTAATAATGATCAAGTAATTTGTCAAGAATGGGACATGTTTAGAGATAAGTTTAATGAGGCTTTCAAGTGGTTTTATATTGAACATCTAAAAAGGGAGATGCCTGGTCCTATATCCCCTAGAATAAATGGCATTGAGATCCACTTAATGGAACTTTACAAACTGGTAGAAAGCCTAGGAGGATACCTAAGCATCTACTTTACAAAGGGTTTTGATTATGTTGCAGAACTATTTGGACTATCACATGAATATGGTGATGATTTTAGAAGGTGTTACAATGAATACCTAGAGGTATACAAGTGCTATTATAGCACATCAAGGGTGCTAAAGGAGGAACTAGGAACAGTTCCAAAGAAGGCCACATCAACTGTTGTTAAAGGCAAAGAGATTACATGCCTTAGAAGTCACTGTGGTGATCAAATTGATCAAGTGACAGCACCAAATGGAGAAGACATGAAGATTGTACACTTTGGAATCAAATTGGAAGCTTTAGAAGAAAAAAAAAGACAACAACAACTACCAAATGCAGACCCAAGGCCATTCAGACAAGGGAGACACAAGCATTAAAAGAATGAAAGAAGAAAGGGACACATGCAATACTTCTAGTGATGAATTCATCATCATTAGTTGATCATTATGAAAGCAAGAAGAAGAAAGGAAGAAAGACCACAAGTCATTTGATCTTATGGGGGAGATTATTGGAAGACTAAGATCAATCAACCTCAGTAAACATTGTTTAAACCACTAGTTACGTATTTGTAATTATTACTAAGTAGTATTTGTTGTCTGCAGCCATGAACATGTATATATTAAGGCTGCAAGATCCGTTTGGTCTTGGCAATAGGCCAATAGACCTTAGACATTTGTTAATTAAGTCATATATGACAGTTATGTAGTTAAGAACAGTTACGGGACAATTATTGATAAAGGGACATGTCTGTTGGTTCTATTGAACCATCACAACCCCTTGTATCATGCCTGTTCTTATAGTATATATAGGATCATGTAAAGACAGTTATATATCATCAATATTACAGTTATTTTAGTTACTTTTCCCTCCAAAATATCTCTGTCCTTTGTCTATCAATTGCATACTATTTCTGCACACATACATACCTTCAGAGACATTTCAAGTCATCTGTCCTACACAAAATGGTGAACACATCCTCATACCTTGAACATAGATGGTCTAGACTGCACAAAGGGTCTGGCCATTACAATAGGTATATCATGGGTAACATGTCATATATGCGGAACCAACTTTGTCCTTCTAAGTTTATTGCTCAGTTCTGAGAGCCTTTACTGGGCATATAAAGTTATAAAATATTTCTTACATAGACGTGTTGATGTTAAAGTATGCACATTACATCTGCATACAGACATCTCTTATTCACTTGTTGGTTAATACTTTGATACTGAAAAATCAGCCATTGGAGCAGTAATATTGTGGGGCAAGTTAGACATTTAGCGCCACTTATTGATCCCTATCATAAATGAAAGATTAAGGACTTTATACCCTGATTGCACATGATTAAAAAAGAAGACGACTGAAGCAGATGAGTTATAAATATCTCATATATGTGTTGGATGTAAATGACAAAACCAGAAGCTTAGTAGTATGTTTAAGTTATTATACGTAATCTTAATATAGTTAAGGGTAGTTTAGTGTAAGTTTTATGTTATGTATTCTGTAAACCGAAACATGTATATGGGCTGGGTTATGAAAAAAACCGGTTACAGGATTGCAACGGTTAGAATTAGTGTCCATTACTTTTGATGAACCGGTATTCCTCTTCATCATAGTACCGATTCATTAGGTATATATAGGTTATGATTTCTGTAAACAATTCATTCCAACATATTAATACAATTCAATACAATTCATAAAAGTTTTGCATTTATTCCTTTTACTTTTCTGTTGCAAGAAACTGCCCAAACACCCTTGTTTTCTGCAGTTGTTTTTCTGTCTCAAACCTGTACAATCCGAAGGAAGAAAGCAACAATTGGTATCAAGAGCAAGAACGATTCTGGGAATTATCAAAAGCAAGATAGAAGAAAAACGATTCCTGGAAATCTATTTACCAAACCAAAAGGAACAAAAAAAAAAAAAAGAGATTGATCAGAAGGAAGGACATTGGAATCACGAATCAGGAAAAGCACGAATCTGTGAAAGGAACGCACGTCTCCTGTTATCCCTAATCGACCGGTTTTTCTTTTAATTCTTTCAACCTTTTTACTTTTCTACTACTCCATATAAATTAGGAAAAGTTTTTATTGTTTGTTAGTAAGATAGAAATTCCCATTAGCAAAAAACCCCGATTGATTAGAATAGCAAAGATCGATTTCCTTTTAGATTCATAGCAAGACAAGCGAATTCTTCAAAAAAAATCGTTTTACCAAATAGCAAGTTAACCCGAACCCTTGTGGTTCATAGCAAGTTAAACCGAACCCTTTGTGGTTCATAGCAAGTTAAACCGAATCCTAGTGATTCATAGCAAGTTAAACCGAACCCTTTGTGGTTCATAGCAAGTTAAACCGAATCCTAGTGATTCATAGCAAGTTAAACCGAATCCTTAAGTTCATAGCAAGTTCCGAGCCTTAAGATTCAAATAGCAAGTTTCGAGCCTTTTTAGGTTCAAATAGCAAGAAAATCTGTTAATAAATTGGCCATAGCAAGTAAGGGATTTGATCTTTTTGATCAAACACAAGACAAAAAACCAGAAAACCATCTCGGTTCGATTATAAAAGCAAGAAAGCATGGTAGAAGGAGACACGAATGTTAACACATCGAACTTCATCATTCGAGAACTAGGAAATGTTTCACTACAATGTCCAAAATTGACCGAAACAAACTACGACATGGGCATTAATGATGGAGACAATATTGAAGGCATATGGCATATGGGAAATGATAGTTGCGAAAAGACGAATAGCAACAAATGAGAAGAAAGAAAACACATCTAAGGCAATAATCTTCCAATCATTGCCAGAAGATGTTTTAATGCAAGTTGCACAATACTCGACTGCAAAGGAAGTATGGGACTCAATCAAAGTCAAGCATTTGGGAGCTGATCTTGTTCAAAAGGCACGACTACAAACATTGAGAAGTGAACTAGAGACGCTAAGGATAAAACCAAACGAAAAAGTAAGTGACTATGGAGGAAAGTTAAGTAGTATCAAGGCCAAGTTTAGAGGACTTGGTGAAACTTTGGAAGATAAGGTGCTAGTAAGGAAACTACTTAACTCTGTTCCAAAGAAGTTTTTACCGATCGTGTCAACTATAGAACAATATCAAGACCTAGATGAAATGTCGTTTGAAGAAGCCATTGGAAGGTTAACAGCCTATGAAGAACGAATTAAGAGTCAAGACATACTAGAGGCAAATGATCAAGACAAGCTTCTCATGGCAAGTTCAAACAACAAAACTTCTCGTAAATGGCGAGGTAAAGATTTCAACAAAGAAGGAAAGGAAAGCATGAAATGGAAGAATAATTCGAATACGAGTCAAGGAACTAAAGACAAAAGCATGCTCAGATGTTATGAATGTGGCAAGCATGGACACTTTGAAAAGAAGATGCGAAATGGAAATACAACAAGCAAGAAGAGTCGCATCTCATCTATGACACTGACCCGAACCATTGCTGAAGTCTCGTCAAGAAAGAAAGAATAAAGGAAGATCTGATTTTGTCATTAGGGGGGAATGTTGGATGTAAATGACAAAACCAGAAACTTAGTAGTATGTTTAAGTTATTATATGTAATCTTAATATAGTTAAGGGTAGTTTAGTGTAAGTTTTATGTTATGTATTCTGTAAACCGAAACATGTATATGGGCTGGGTTATGAAAAAAACCAGTTACAGGATTGCAACGGTTAGAATTAGTGTCCATTACTTTTGATGAACCGGTATTCCTCTTCATCATAGTACCGATTCATTAGGTATATATAGGTTATGATTTCTGTAAACAATTCATTCCAACATATTAATACAATTCAATACAATTCATAGAATTTCTGCATTTATTCCTTTTACTTTTCTGTTGCAAGAAACTGCCCAAACACCCTTGTTTTCTGCAGTTGTTTTTCTGTCTCAAACCTGTACAATCCGAAGGAAGAAAGCAACAAAAAGGGTTATAAATAAGGACTTTATACCCTGATTAAGGACTTTATACCCTGATTGCACATGATTAAAAAAGAAGACGACTGAAGCAGATGAGTTATAAATATCTCATATATGGCATGTCTAGACAAATTGCCAGCTTAATTACAACGTATTGTCTGATATCGGTTATTCTTAAGTAAACTGTAGCCTAACAAAAAGGGTTGAAACCAGTTAGGTTACATATATAGCATGGCAAGACATAAGGCCAGCTGACTACTTATTCTCTTATTCATAATCGTTCTCAAGTATGTCAGAGCTTAACTAATCGCTCTGTTTATGGCTATAACACCTTAGTGTACTAGAGCCATATAGCTCTCTCTTTGATGAGCATTGGGACAAGCTGGCCTTTGAGATGCAGGGTCATGATCTCATTGGATCCACCAACCAGTTCCTGTCCTATAAATACAGCTGGAACACTTGGCTTACGGCCTAAGGCTTTGAGTTCCTTCTCAATTTGCTTACCCTCTGGATGTTCATCAAGCTCGTAAACAGTTGGGTTTGCTCCAAAGCTGCATATTAATGTCTTAATGCTGTGGCATATACAGCAAGAGCTCTTGCTGAATATAACCACAGCTTTGTCCGTTATCAAACTTGACACAGTGGCCATTTATACTATGAGATACCTGTACGACACTTTTAGGAGAAAGGAGATAGTGAAGGTAAGAAGGCTTGTAATGAGAATGAGAGCAGGTAGAGGATTTGATTTGAGAAATTTGAATTGCCATATGGGGGGCTATATATAATCGCCTAGAGAACAAGAAGTATTTATAGTTTCCAAGATTACCCTTGGGATTGATATGCTTTAAAATCTTATATGGCATGCCTTGGAACAAGATTGCAAATCAATGTAATAATATTTTAAAAGTGGTCACTGATATCCTCAAAAATCTGTAATCTTTTATCTCTCTAATTTTATTAGTTCCAACTTTCTCTTAGTTAAGCTCGTTTTCCTGTATAGAACCAAAGGGGCATCTTTTGTCGGTGGACAAAGTACTTCCGTAATCCAATTGGGGCAACCCTTAATCCCATACCATTATGCCGGATGCCTCTTCAGCTTAATCGAACAATCTTACAGGCAAGAAAAGATAATATTTGGATAAGAAATATGCTTATCAGTTGTACGTTAAAGCATATGTTTGCGATGATTAGATCACATGGCATCCGTACAAGTAGAATGGCAAGTATTGCATATATTCATATAGATTTCTGTATCTTTTGGTGCTTCCACAAATATATTATGCTTATCATTAAGTAGTACACAGTGCTAGCTTAACCACTATACATCGTGCACTTGTAACAGGCCAAGTAAGACACTCAACCAATTCGTTTGTCCAATGAATTAAATTAATAAAGTAAGAGAAGTCTTGTCAGTTTAGAATGTTTTCGTACTAACACGAAAACTGATATATCATAACAGTTTATATCTCATTGAGCACTCAAAATTTTGAAGCAAAATCCAGTTTAAGTTTACGTTTCATGAATTAGTGGCAAATTTCTCAATTATTCCTTTTAAATAGGCACTGTTATTGCTCTAGAGAACTTGAGGTCTATCTTGCTCCAATGTGTTGACATTTTTATATTCTCACTTTTGCTCTCTTTCCTATTCTTTTCCTTCAAATCAGAATCCTGGGCTATTTCAGTCTTATGCTTTGAAGGATAATGTATCCGTAAAACAAAGGTATTTACATAATTTATTTTATGGTATTAGCTAGATATTGAAACATATAAGCAACCCAAAAACTGGAAGAAAAGAACAAAGACAAGTTAAGTTCTGACTTCAGAACCTGGAATCTACTTGTAGAACTGGTCATAGACAAAACTAAGGGCCTCTTGTTTCGGGTCACCAACTTACATTGTAGCTTTCTATGAATTAACCTGGTCACAACATGATCTATATGTCATATATTCTTCGACTCTTTTAGCTTTTAGCATACATGTGTTCTTTGCCAATCGTTATTTGTATGTCAATTTGTAGTTACTTGAAAAGCATTGAACTTCTACTTGTCATGAAGTTAGCTAAGTAAAGCATATAGGTCTTAGTTCAATATATATACAAACTCGCATGTTTAATATTCTTAGGCATGCTTGATGTCATGGCTTTTGTTTTGCTGTACCTTCTACAGCTTATCTTTAGGATTTTGACACATGATCACACAATCTATGTTACTACATCTACTTTGGTATTTGGTAATAAAGGAAGGTGATCTCTATTAATATGTGCCAATATTAATAGGAATACATAATCGAGTCCTGGCATCACATGCATATTTTGATTTTGTTGATTGGTGGGGTTTTTATTCCGTACCTTTTCCCACTTCGATAGAATGACAAAGGATTTCAAACACAAATCTTTTTTTTCTTTTGATGCTTTTTTTCTAGATGTGGCTGTGAAACGAAAAATTCCTCACGAACAAGTGGTCTAGGGGTGCTTGGGATCACGTTTTCAGAATGGTAAATGGTCACAAAACTGTTTTTCTTTTCTCTTTCAAATCTGTGTTTTTCTTTAAGAAAACAAATTAATCACTTTCTTCAGAGGGTGTACTAAACATTAATTTCTGATTATCTACATTTTGTAATCGCAATTATGAGATAATCACTCCCAGAACATAATCCTAACACCCTCTTAATGATAGAAGGCGTGACATACATAACAAAACACATTCACGATATTACTACTTATTTTTCTACCTCAAAAATATAGTTCAGAAGCTCTTATTTATTCACTTGAAGATCTTTGTTTTCAAAATCTTGGATCGGGATACGACATAAAGCAGTAACAATCTATGAAATTCCAGCATGTCTTATCATAATGCTAATAGACATACCGGTGATGTGGTGTCTTATGAGTTCTGATTTATCAAATCACATGGTTTTTATTTCCATATAGTGGTATATATTCCTTATAAAAGTGACTGGTTTAGATGCTTAGCTGTTTTTGTGTGAACGTGTGATTCTATAACAATGTTGAGGTCGACAGGCATAAAATATCCTTCTTTCCATTCTCTTATTTTCTAGGTTGTTACTTTATTTATCTCTTAATGAGTTAGTTTTAGAATGCTATTGTTTTGAACGTGTTTCACATACCTAAATGGGGCGTTCAAATGCTTTTGTAAAATGAGATTGGTTCATTAAAGATCAACATTTTTCTAAAGATCAAATCTATGCATCCTCACCGCTTATCTTCATTGATCCAATTGCTTAGATAATTAGTAGAGTAACAAATTAAAGGAAGGGCAAAATCGTCTCTCCACACCACCTAATTAAATCACGTGCTTAGCACACTCTAGTCACACAACACACATACACACACACAATTTTTTCACAAACACCAACACACACAACCTCTCTCAAGGAACCCTATTATTATCCCCAATTTCATCATTTCAATCAATTGCCGTTAATTTTTAACCTAATATTGTTGCTTTTCTTCGATTATTGTAATTTTTTTTTGTCTCTTGTTAGTTATTGAAGTGTTATTTCTGTTTTTTTTAATTTAGGGTTAATAACAATGATTTTATGTATATCTATTATTTATACTTATTTTTTCATTTCTCTTTGAGAGTTTTTTTTGCTTATAAATTGGATTTCTTTGTATCATGTCCCACATGAATTTCTATAATTTTCATGAATGTAGCTAACTATATACTACAACATAAAGGTTTCACCTTTAGGGATGAAAAAAAATCATGATAAATAACAAGGTATTCTGGTTACAAGTATATTTGATATCTAATGAAACCATTTGATGTGGTAAAATCATGTGTGATTTCACGTATTATTTTTAAGTTTATGTTTATATTAGGTAGAAGTAATTTAATTGCATGTTATAATTTGTTAATATCAAATGTTTTAATGTAGGCGCTACAGTTGCTAAAAAACAGTTGCTAAAAAAAGGTTTATCGTCGTAAAATTGTTGGTTATAAGCAGGCGCAACCGAAAATGAAGATGGGGCTCAAGGATAGTGTTGAGTTTGAAGGAGCTAGAGTCAGGCTAAGGATACCATAGCATCTGTTATTGAACCACCTCAACTGGCGACTAAGTTTCACTAAGTCTAGAGTGCGTGAAGAATATGTTAAAACTAGCTCAACAATTTGATATAAAAAAAAAAAAAAAAAAAAAAAAAAAAAAGAGATCATCATGAATTTGATTAGAAATATAAATCTCCATTTTCAGGAACTGGCTAGGAGTTGCATTAGGAATGGATGACTTTTTAATTTTTAGTATTTGGTTGAACATATTGTATTATGAACACGCATTTTGTTATGTAATCAGTGCATGCAATTTTTGTTTTGCTAATTTGGTTAAGTGTAAATGTATGTTAATTATTTTTCCCAGATTGATATGTAAATCATATGTGATTGTACTTCAAAATCACACGTGATGTAGCCTCTAATTACATGTGATTTATAACATGTTCCGTGTATTCTTATTTTACATCATGTGCGTTATATATCACATGTTTGGATATGGGTAAATTCTTGATAACATTTTTAGAACATTTTATGCCTTATAAATATATTTTGTAAACACATTTGATAACCTTTAACGTATGATTATTGTTACTTTTGTTACTTATCTTCACAACATATATGTTTATTTGGTTAGTATTTGTATATGTATATGTATTTGAAGTATACAAAGAAATAGATTTGCACCGGGTTACATTAATGAGTTCTGCAAAAATAGTTTTCTAAATATATATTTTAATAATTTGTTGAGTATCTTACTTCTTTCACAAGTTAGTATGTGAATCACATGTGATTGCTCCTCGAATCACATGTGCTTTCACCTCGAATCACATGCGATTTACCTAATCTTCCGTGTGTAACAAATTTTATAACATATGCCTTACTAAACAGACCTGTAAATGTTCCAAAAAACTATAAACAAACTATTAAAGAAGATAAAAATAAAAATTAACATTTAACCAAAATTCTATTAAAGTAACAATACACAACAAGAAAAAATGAATGATCGGTTTAAAATTATTAAGTACTTCTAAAGAAAGTTGAACAATTGATTTGCAGCACTTTTCAAGTATTCATCACTTGTGGAGTCAATCTTTTCTTTGGACCTAATGGACAAGTCCTTTTTGTATGGGTATTTGTCTTTTCTCTACTACATCCATATTTCTTATCCGGCTTCCAACTAACTTTAATTGCTTTCTCTTTTCCATTCTTAATGTGCTACTTTCATACCAACTTTGTTTCTATCGCTTATTTTTGAACCACAACAAACTTCTCAATATCAGCAGTTTTGCTTGGAGGATGGCACAATAACAATTCCACGTATTTTATCTTGAAGAATCTTAGACTACTGTACATAAAAATTTGTTTTAATCACATTTGTTAAAAGATATAACTAATGAAATTTTATGAATGTACACAGATTTTACAATCACATCTGATTGCATGCACAACCACATCTGATTTACTTATATTTGATGGTTCAACAACATCTATATCTATACTGCTTATAATGCACGAAGGCACCTCGCTCTTAATTTTAAGACGTACAAGAAATTAAGAATGGTTTACAATACTTTAATGCACCTAATTTTCAGAATTACAACAAAGTAAGCGTATTGTACAACAAAATAAAGCGTGGTGCCATTTTAATACAAAAATTATATCAAACAATATTAATGCTTTTAAAAATACTCATTCACCAAAAATTACAACCATTTAAGCACAATGTACAATAACTGCAACCAATTTTCAGATTTACAACAAAATAAGCATAGTATACAACAAAATAAGCATAATGACTTACAACATTAATGCTATTAAAGTGGTCAATGTTATTAATTACTATAATGACTACTACTTACAAGAAAAGAAACATAGTGTACAACACTTTAATGCACATAATTTTCAGACATACAAGACAAGAAGCATTGTGTACAACAAAACACTACATTAATGCTATTTAATGTTGTCAATTATTTAACTGGTCAATAAATACATTTAATACAGTTATTAAAACACCCCTTACATAAGAAATACAAATTATCAAGCATATTGTACAATCAAATTAAACACAATTTATGCATTAAATTTCACTACTACAAATAATAAAGCACATTATACAAATATTCAAGCCCGAACGGGCAACGGGCCAAATGGGCTTGAACCCGAACGGGCGCGGACCAGACTGGCTCGAGCCCGAGCAAACACGGGGCAACGGGTTCGAGCCCGAACGGGCACGGGCTATACGAAATTCTTGATTTCCGTAAATTTATTGTTAAAAAGAACATAATAAACTAAAATACATTATTAATCGAAAATTTTTATTTCAGGGTACCCGCCGCTGCAACGCGCGGGTACCCTGCTAGTGTATTATGATAATTGCAGGTTCAAATCACATGTGATTTGTGACACTTGCAGGTTCAAGTCTAAAACACTAAACATGTGCATTAATGACTCATTTATAAATATAAATCGAATTACATGCGATTTCACCATATACTTCATGATAACACATTTACAAACATAACATATGTTTATCACACGTGATTTACCTTTTACTAGTTTAACACTTCGTTTTCATCATCTACATTTGATTCTTCAACAATATGAACATCTTTAGACTCAAACCTAGAGACCTTCTTTAAAATCTGAATTCTAGTTCACCTCGAGCGTTCGTACCTTCTAGACGTTCTTCAACACTATAAACTCATTCAATATCTCCACTATCCATATATTTGATGGTTTTTGTGAATTTTTCAAGCTGTGATTTACAGTATTGTGTTTGATTACGAATATGTCGTGATCAAATTGATAGTAGTTGAACGATTTATGAATGAATTTGATGATGAATTGACGAATGGCGAATTTGCAATTTGAATTTCAATGAGTTGATTGTGTGTGTGTGTGTTTGGATAAGATACTTTGTGGAACCCTGATTTTTTATCGATCTGTGAATGAGTGGTAGAAAAGATGGAAAAATTGGCTTTTACAATTGACAAAAATGCCCATCAAGTGTAATTTTTGGATTTAACTAGAGCCATTGGATGCAATGGAATGGATGGTGGATATTTCACCATTTGATCTTTGAAAAAAAATATGATCGTTATGGATCCCACACCTTTGGAAAATAAGAAAACATAACTAGTCCAATGAAAGGCATGGGGAAACATGAATTAAAATATAACTCATATATGAGGAACCAACTTTGTCCTTCTAAGTTTATTGCTCAATTCTGAGAG
Organism: Chrysanthemum makinoi; assembly: GCA_910596185.1. Lineage (NCBI taxonomy): Eukaryota > Viridiplantae > Streptophyta > Magnoliopsida > Asterales > Asteraceae > Chrysanthemum > Chrysanthemum makinoi. Next base: position 101,515,581 of record OU343225.1, read on the forward strand.
CCGTTGAGATAATACTGGGCATATAGAGTTATAAAATATTTCTTACATAGACGTGTTAATGTTAAAGTATGAACATTACATCTGCATACAGATATCTCTTATTTGATCACTTGTTGGTTAATACTTTGATACTGAAAAATCAGCCATTGGAGCTGTAGTTTTGTGGGGTAAGTTAGATATTTAGCGCCACTTACTGATCCCTATCATAGATTAAAGATTAAGGACTTTATACCTTGATTCCACATAGTTAAAAAACGAAGACGATTGAAGCAGATGAGTTATAAATATCTCATATTTAGCGCCAGCTTAATTACAACATATTATCTGATGACGGTCATCCTTAAGTATATTGTAGCCTAACAAAAAGGGTTGAAACCATTTAGGTTACATATATAGCATGGCTACACAAAATGCCAGCTGACTACTTATTCTCTTATTCATAATTGTTCTCAAGTATGTCAGAGCATAACAAATTGCTCTGTTTATGGCTGTAACACCTTAGTGTACTAGAGCCATATAGCCCTCTCTTTCATGAGCATTGGGACAAGCTGGCCTTTGAGATGCAGGGTCATGATTTCATTGGATCCACCAACCAGCTCTTGTCCTATGAATACAGCTGGAACACTTGGTTTACGGCCTAAGGCTTTGAGTTCCTTCTCAATTTGCTTACCCTCTGGATGTTCATCAAGCTCGTAAACAGTTGGGTTTGCCCCAAAGCTGCATATTAATGTCTTTATGCTGTGGCATATACAGCAAGAGCTCTTGCTGAATATAACCACAGCTTTGTCCGTTATCAACCTTGACACAGTGGCCATTTATACTATGAGATACCTGTACGATACTTTTAGGAGAATGAGACCAGGTAGAGGATTTGATTTGAGAAATTTGAATTGCCATGGGGGGCTATATATAATCGCCTAGAGAACAAGTGGTATTTATAGTTTCCAAGATTACCCTTGGGATTGATATCCTTGAAAATCTTTTATGGCATGCCTTGGAACAAGATTGCAAATCAATGTAATAATATTTTAAAAGTGGTCACTGATATCCTCAAAAATCTTTAATCTTTTATCTCTCTAATTTTATTAGTTCCAACTTTCTCTTAGTTAAGCTCGTTTTCCTGTATAGAACCAAAGGGGCATCTTTTGTCCGTGGACAAAGTACTTCCGTAATCCAATTGGGGCAACCCTTAATCCCATACCATTATGCCGGATGCCTCTTCAGCTTAATCGAACAATCTGACAGGCAAGAAAAAGATAATATGTGGATAAGAAATATGCTTATCAGTGGTACGTTAAAGCATATGTTTGCGATGATTAGATCACATGGCATCCGTACAAGTAGAATGGCAAGTATTGCATATATTCATATAGATTTCTGTATCTTTTAGTGCTTCCACAAATATATTATGCTTATCATTAAGTACACACAGGGCTAGCTTAACCACTATACATCGTGCAATTGTAACAGGCCAAGTAAGACACTCAACCAATTCGTTTGTCCAATGAATTAAATTAATAAAGTAAGAGAAGTCTTGTCAGTTTAGAATGTTTTGGTACTAACATGAAAACTGATATATCATAACAGTTTATATTTCTTTGAGCACTCAAAATGTTGAAGCAAAATCCAGTTTAAGTTGTCGTTTCATTGAATTAGTAGTAAATTTCTAAATTATTCCTTTTAAATAGGCACTGTGGTTGCTCAAGAGAACTTGCGGTCTATCTTGCTCCAATGTGTTGACATTTTTATATTCTCACTTTTGCTCTCTTTCCTATTCTTTTCCTTCAAATCAGAATCCTGGGCTATTTCAGTCTTATGCTTTGAAGGATAATGTATAAAACCGTACAACAAGGTATTTACATAATTTATTTTATGGTATTAGCTAGATATTGAAACATATAAGCAACCCAAAAACTGGAAGAAAAGAACAAAGACAAGTTAAGTTCTGACTTCTGAACCTGGAATCTACTTGTAGAACTGGTCATAGACAAAACTAAGGGCCTCTTGTTTCGGGTCACCAACTTACATTGTAGCTTTCTATGAATTAACCTGGTCACAACACGATCTATATGTCATATATTCTTCGACTCTTTTAGCTTTTAGCATGCATGTGTTCTTTGCCAATCGTTATTTGTATGTCAATTTGTAGTTACATGAAAAGCATTGAACTTCTACTTGTCATGAAGTTAGCTAAGTAAAGCATATAGGTCTTAGTTCAATATATATACAAACTCGCATGTTTAATTTTCTTAGGCATGCTTGATGTCATGGCTTTTGTTTTGCTGTACCTTCTACAGCTTATCTTTAGGATTTTGACACATGATCACACAATCTATGTTACTACATCTACTTTGGTATTTGGTAATATAGGAAGGCGACTCTATTAATATCTGCGAATATTAATAGGAATACATAGTCGAGTCCTGGCATCACATGCATATTTTGATTTTGTTGATTGGTGGGGTTTTTATTCCGTACCTTTTCCCACTTCGATAGAATGACAAGGATTTCAAACACAAATCTTTTTTTTCTTTTGATGCTTTTTTTCTAGATGTGGGTTTAAAAAGAAAAATTCCTCACGAACAAGTGGTCTAGGGGATGCCTGGGATCACGTTTTCAGAATGGTAAAAGGTCACAAAACTGTTTTTCTTTTCTCTTTCAAATCTGGGTTTTTCTATAAGAAAACAATTTAATCACTTTCCTCAGAGGGTGTACTAAACATTAAATTCTGATTATCTACATTTTGTAATTGCAATTATGAGATAATCACTCCCAAAACATAATCCTAACACCCTCTTAATGATAGCAGGCGTGACTTACATAACAAAACACATTCACGATATTACTATTCATTTTTCTACCTCAAAAATATTAGTTCAGAAGCTCTTATTTATTCACTTCAAGATCGGGATATGACATAAACCAGTAACAATCTATGAAATTCCAGTATTTCTTATCATAATGCTAATAGACATACCGGTGACGTGGTGTCTTATGAGTTCTGATTTATCAAATATTCAAATCACATGGTTTTTATTTCCACATAGTGGTATATATATATTCCTTATAAAAGTGACTGGTTTAGATGCTTAGTTGTTTTTGTGCGAACGTGTGATTCTATAACAATGTTGAGGTCGACAGGCATAAAATATCTTTCTTTCCATTCTCTTATTTTCTAGGTTGTTACTTTATTTATCTCTTAATGAGTTAGTTTTTGCATGCTATTGTTTTGAACGTGTTTCACATACTGTACCTAAATGGGACGTTCAAATGCTTTTGTAAAATGAGATTCGTTCATTAAAGATCAACATTTTCTTAAAGATCAAATGTATGCATCCTCACCACTTATCTTCATTGATCCAATGGCTTAGATTATCAGTAAAAATTAAAAGAAGGGCAAAATCGTCTCTCCACACCACCTAATTAACTCACGTGCTTAGCACACTCTAGTCACGGAACACACACGCACACACAATTTTTTCACAAACACCAACACACACAGCCACTCTCAAGGAACCCTATTATTACCCCCAATTACATCATTTCAATTAGGCGTGAATTCTGGCGGGTTCGGGTTGTTCGTTCGATTGTCGCATGGCCGTAGAATTCAACCTAAACCTGACCTACAAATTATTTTAGCTGATGTCAACCCTAACCTGTTTAGACATAACCCGAACCTAACCCATATATATACTTGGGTTGGCGGGTTAAATAAGTTACACGGGGTTGAATATGTTAAATGGGTTGAATCGATTCGCCGAGTTTCGTTGACCCATTTAACCTTTTAATTACAAAAGTTGGCACATTACAATAAGTTAAATAAAGAGGTGGTTTTCGATCCGTTTAACACATTTAACCCGCATAATAAAATATAAATAATTTTGAGTTTATGAAAAATTAAACTTGGTGGGTCAACCATTTATTTTATTCCCAACCTCGACTGTTTAATAAACGTTAGATAAGCGACCCAAACCTAACCTGGAATCTATTTAGCACAACCCAAACCTGTTAATATTCGTGTCGGTTTCAGGTCGGGTTTCGTGTCGGGTCAGAAATTGCCACCCCTAATTTCAATCAATTAATCATCATTTTCTACAAGATGGTTGGACATCAGATCTCATATAACGTTATCATCTAGGCCCCGTTTTTCATCTCTTCAATTTTTTTTATTAATTGGTGAACGATATGATGATTGCTGGTAATTTTTACCCTAATATTGTTGCTTTTTTTTGTCTCTTGTTATAGTTATTGAAGTGTTATTTCTGTTTTTTTAATTTAGGGTTAATAACAATGATTTTATGAATATCTATTATTTATACTTATTTTTTCATTTCTCTATGACACTAAATAAAAATCAACATTTTGGCACGACAATCTTGTGCCAAAATTACAAAGGAGGTCGACCCAAAAGCAAAGTGGCATGACATGTCGTGCCAAATTGGTCGTGCATTTTCGTTTAACCCAAAAAAAATTGGCACGACAATCCTTTGTATGTTTGGGACGACAAATTGGTGGGCCCTACAAGAAAATCAACGAGGAAAAAAAAAAGTGGGACGACATAGTCTTTGGAAAAAAGGGACGATACAATCGTCCCAAGACTTTTTATTTTTTTTATTATTATTATTTTTTTTTTAACTTTCTTTACACTTTTTAAAATAAATAAGAAATTGTATTTTAAAAACCTTTGGGACGACACGTGTAATTATTATGGGACGATATTGTCGTCCCAAATATTTTCCACGCAGCAAGCCGCAATTGGGATCCATCCACGTGGTATGCTTAAAATGGGTCGACTTTTTTCAGTATTTTAGGGACCGACATTGTCGCCCTTAATACCTCTGGAGAGCCAAAAAATGCAAAGAAATCAGTTTAGATTATTTCCGTATTTTTTTTGAAAAAAATCTATCAAAACAAATACAACCTATAGTCAATCACAATCCACAATACCAATTCGACAATATGATGAAATACCAAATTACTAAACGGATCGAATAACATTTCACAATTTCACGATACCATTCGACAAATACGATACAAATTAAACTATTCTTAAACTATACAAGTCACAAATTTCCTAATTAACATGTCTCAAACTAACAAGTCACAAGCTTATAAAGCTAACATGTCTTAAAGTTATAAAGGTAACATAAATCCACGATACCGTTTGACAAATTCAATACTATTCCATAAAATTAACATGTCTACAAGTTACAAACTTCCCGCCTACTCCTCCTCATAGTACTCGTCGCCCGACTCGTCACCCGCCTCATTATTATCATCATTATTATCCAAATCATTATTATCAATATGATCAACTTGGCAGGATTATTTTGTGAGTTGTATTGGTTAAGCTCTGGTGGCGGCATTGCATAGTAAGAACTAGAACCCGGGCACGGAGTAGAGTTGGGAAAGGTGGGACGATAACAACCCAAGAAAGGTTTTTTGGGGTCGAAAATGGGATACATAGGGCCGGGAATGGGAGGTTGGAAACCATAAGGGCCGGGAATGGGAGGTTGGAAACCAACAGGGCCAGGAATGGGAAAAGGGCGAAAGGGCCCGGGAAGGAACAAGAAATGGGTTACCTTGTTGGTTGTGGTCGAAAACCGCCAAGATATGATCCAACTTCCAATCAGAATAAGACGCAGTAATCTGCTCCTAGCCACGCCGAAAGCCACCAGCCCACGAGCCCGCTTCTTGCGCCTCCTCTCACGTTTTCCCGCCTCGGCCAACACCTCATATATGCCGCCTAGTAATGTAATCTTGACCACAGCGCCACGTGTGGACACAGCGAGAGGTTGAGCCACCACCGGGTAACCTTTTACCGCCGCCATATTCGGCGGTTGTAATCAAACTATAATGAGCCAATATTCCTTGCCGCATGCGTGCCGGATGACACGCCGACTCCTCTTGAAGGGCTTTCATATCATTCTGTGTAATTTCACAAAAAAAAAGTATGTTAAAAACAAGTTAGAAAAAAAATAAGAAGTAACTTTATATTAATGACGCATGTTAAGAGATAAATTACTTACGTAAGTCGTCTCGTTATCTCTGTTCTTAAATGTGCCAACTTTTCTTAAATGGCCCTTCCTCCAAGTTTCAATAAGGTCTTCATTTTGATTGTCATAGCTGACCCTCTATACATACAATATAAAATAAATTAATAACGAGGTAAATATAAACAATATAAAAACCTTTAAAAATCACAAAAATTATAATGAGTCTTACATAATTGTTTCTTCCTTGAACTTAACGATCGTCGAATCTTGGTGAGTTAGTATCTTGTTTTTAGCTCGATTTTCTATTCTTGGCATATCTTGCCATCCGCTTTGGTTCTGACCACTGACCAACATCTCCCATTGCTATTTTCGTTAAGATCAATCTTCAAAGCGGATGTTCCCTTGTCACACCGGCTTCTCATGGGTATCAAAGTATTTAGCCTTGAGCCCTGCTTTTATATTTTCGTATAGAATCCTCATCTCTGTTAGCCCAAGTCCTATCCTTTCCCCAATTATATACATTCCATCCAACTTGCATTCTCGTTTCTCGTTATTTAACCAAGCCAGTTGAAATAGGTCTGCAAATAAATATACGCATTTAAACAAACACACAATTTAAACATAACACGATATCTAAAGCGGTCAATAACAATAAGAATAGAAATAAAATAAATAATAAATATAACTTGTAGTACCGCAAGATTATATATGCTTTAAAAGGATCAGAATTTCTTCCCAATCGCAATCGGGGAAGTCACACGTTCCCCGATAAGACTAGCCAATCGCATAAGTACCTATCTGCGAGAAGGTGCCTTGATAATCGAATCAAAAGCAATCCAAGGGCCATTATTCGCCTTTAAAAGCCCTCTTTAAGGCCCGACGCCTCACCAATGATCATTGAACCTACAAATATAAATTATTGAGTTGTGAAAATACATGTAAACAAATTCAGTTTTATCAATAAAAATTATATAAAAATCACAATTTTTACCCGCAATATCCCTAAGATAGTAAATGAGGGCTGGGTCAAGATCATCAGCTAGCATCTCCGCTGTGATCTATACTCTACACACGCCATCTGTAAAAGTACAAGTACAAGAACATACAATTTCGTGGACCAATTAATACTAATATACACATTCATATAAATATACACATTCATATAAACATATAGTAACAATTTCATTCAAATTACAATTTAAAAACAATTGTCATAATCAAATTACAATTTAAGAACAATTATCATAATCAGAATCATCACTAGATAAAACTTCTTCAACAACAGTGGTGTTCACTTCATCATTATTAGACACGTCAACATCATCATCATCAAGGACATGAGCAACGACATCATCTTCATTATTAATAAAATCAGCATCTTCTTTAGCACCATCGGTGGGCCCACTTCGGTGATTCATCATTTACACTTAAATCGCATACTCAAAATCACCAAACCAACAGAAAATGCAACATCGGATGAATGCCGCCATGTATAACATCCCGACGGAATCTACCACATCCCGATGCCCGATCTCCCGATGATGAACATCTTCGACTACCTTCCAATGAGGTGGTAATCTCAGGTGGTCTTCAAGGTAGAAGACTTTGTACTTGTGTCTCAAGAATGTATTGTTGATTTCTAAAAGTATCCCGGTCAAATATGATGTATGCCATGTTCAATGTAAGAACGCCTGTGAGCGTAGGGTTAGTAGGGTTACGGGTGTTGAACCATATACATCGGAACAACACTACCTTACGGTTGCCCATATAAATGAGCTCCGAATTTCTTCCGGTTGACCATAATACATAGCTCCATCGGGCCCGGTGTTGAAACTCCACCGCTTTGAGTGGTATGAAGTTTATCGCGCCAGCACCAAGAACTTCACACCGTTTACTATGCAAGCGGGGTATCTACTTGCACTAGATGAAGGTCCACATGCCAAAGAAAGTAACTCGGGACTACAACTTGGGTCTTTTGCCACGCTCTTTTCACGAATCTATGAAAGATATACAAACAGATTTAGATAAGCAATAACTCTGGATTACAAGGTAATATATCTAATGTGTTTACCTTGTGATTGAACGTGGAGAAAACTTGTTTCCACGGTATTGTAAGGAAATTCAATCGGAAAGTTAATGAATAAGTCATCGAAAACAAATAACTTAAGAAAAAAAAGGGTTCTTCAAAATATAAAAAATAAGACACATACTCTTTGTACGCCAGGATGTCTGCGTCTATTTCAGGACTATTGTTAAGTATAAACTATACAACTGTCTGCATAAAATATGTATTCAAATCTGGTTTTTCAGGAAAACCGTCATCAATTCTGTCAGGACGATTAAATCTCGTCTTGACATCCTTAAGATAACGCGAACGTAAAGTTAATGCTTCTTCTCGCGCAACATAACCCTCGCTATAGAACCTTCGTGCTTGGCTTTATTTCGGACATATTTTTTTAGTTTTTTCATGTATCTTTCAAATGGATACATCCACCAGTAAATGGCCACCTAGAATAGCCTCTTTCTGTAAATGTATAACCAAATGAATCATTATGTCAAAAAAAGTAGGAGGAAATATTTGCTCTAAATTAATCATAACATCGATCATTTATTTTTTAGCTTTCTCCATGTCCTGCTACATCAAATTTTGAGCACAAATCTTCTTAAAGAATAAGCAGAGCTCGATTAATGGGGTTGAAATGTCTTTGCGTAAGTATCACTGAACTCCATAAGGAAGTAACCGTTGCATCATTATATGACAGTCATGAGATTTTATGCCCGTTATGTTGTTATCATCAGCGGTCACTTTTTTCTTGAAGTTGGATCCAAACCCATCAGGTAGTCTAACTCTTTTGATGAATTTACAAAAAAGTTTCCTATTTTCTGGTGTGAAAGAGTACGTTGGATGAGGCTTATCGAACTTCCGGTTTCCTTTATCAACGAGCCACAACTCCTTTCGAACTCCCAAAGTTTTCAAGTCTTGCCTTAAATTTAGTATCGAGATACATGACATGTTAAAACGGATGAATTGAGTTAGTATCGTGATACATGATATGTTAAACTAACGAGTCGAGGTGATATTGTTATATATGATGTTAAACGAACGAGTCGAGGTGATATCGTTATACATGACATGTTAAGCTAACGAGTCGAGGTGACATCGTTATATATGATATGTTAAACTAACGACACATGACATGTTAAAACGAATGAATCGAGTTAGTATCGTGATACATGATATGTTAAACTAACGAGTCGAGGTGATATTGTTATATATGATGTTAAACAAACGAGTCGAGGTGATAGCGTTATACATGACATGTTAAACTAACGAGTCGAGGTGACATCGTTATATATGATATGTTAAACTAACGATACATGACATGTTAAATCGGATGAATCGAGTTAGTAACGTGATACATGATATGTTAAACTAACGAGTCGATGTGATATTGTTATATATGATGTTAAACGAACGAGTCGAGGTGATATCGTTATACATGAAATGTTAAACTAATGAGTCGAGGTGACATCGTTATATATGATATCTTAAACTAACGATACATGACATGTTAAAACGGATGAATCGAGATAGTATCGTGATATATGAAATGTTAAACGAACGAGTCGAGATCTTCCCGTTATACATGATATGTTAAACGAACGAGTAAAGATGATATCGATATACTAATGAGTCGAGGTGATATCATCAAAACTGGTCTCAACTCCCAACTGGTTAGTATATAACTCTTTATCTTATCAAAACATCCAACCAAAATAATGGCGCCAAAACTTCCCTCCAAAAATACTGGCGCCAAAACTTCCCACCAAAACTTCACTTAAAGAAAACTTGAGATTTTATCCCACCAAAAGCTACCAGATCTTATCCTCAAAACCACTCAACCTCACAACCTCTTATCTTCACACAAATTTCAAAACCTGAGATGGAGCCATTTAATCCTTTTTATGTGTTCTTATGGAGCAGGAAATATAAGACTAAGAATATCACATATAGATAATTCATCTGGACGACAATATTATGCATGTCCTATGTCGAAGGTGAACAATCATACATTTCTTATTTATGTAAATATACAAATAATTATGTTGTAATTTCTTATAATTTTCTTATTATGTAACAGCCTAGAAAAAAAGATAATGGGTGCGGATATTTTACGTGGAAGAGTGAATTTGACGAGTACTTAAGAATAATCTCTTCTACTTCAACATCTCAGGTTTCTGATCCAGCAATCGAGTGATCAATCTGTAATGCCAAAGATCTTAGGATAAACATTGGAATCACAAAACAAAAAGCTAGAGACAAGAGTAAGGATCTTGAGGCAAGACTTGAAATGGCAAGGATTCTGACAACCACGACCACGCATGTCAGTCGGATGCAATACTCCGTGAGCTGTTAGGTGACATGGAAAATCTTCGTATGTTGTTGTTGTTGTTGTTGTTGCTGGTGGTGGTGGTGGTGGTGGTGGTGGAATAATACGTATGTTTTACTTATTACTATGTACCTTTCAAGTTGACCATGTTCTAAGTTAACCAGATTATGGTTTCCAAACACCCCTTTTCCAATACTAAATTACATATGAATAAAGAAACAACTTGACAACAAAACGAAACAGATCAAACGAAACAACTCGGCAAGCAAACGAAACAACTCAAACGATACACACGACAAATAACATAACAAACATCGCCCATTAATTTTTTTTTCCTGCAACTTCCCACTCTGCTAGAACCGCACCATATTTTCCGTTCCTTTGCTTGACGAAATGTTCAAACAATGCTTCAAGATTTGTTAACCTATTTCCCGCATCATCAAATGTGTAATCGAACGCCGCTTTCTCCAATATTTCTCCTTCCTATGCTTGACTTAACTGTTCAAACATAGCTTCGCCTTCCAAGTGTTTTCTCCTACAACACCATTAGCATCACGGTCAAATACACCCCAGAATGGCCGTTTTCCTTAACCATTCCGCATCTTGGTCTCTCATCAACGGGTATATGTTCTTATAAGAACCATATTCATAATAAATTCGACCCATACATATCAAGAACTCAGTAAAGAGATATATCGACGATAAAACCAAAGGACCACTCCTTTCCGCGGTAATCACCATTATATTGTTACGTGTTTTTGTGGGAATTAACGATTGGGTTATTTGTGTTTTTTGGGATATATAAGGAAAACTTTATGATATATAAAGTTGAAATTTGGCGGAAAAATAATGGCGAAAAATTAGCGGTAATATTTGCCAGTAAAATATTACGGGAAACTATTAGCAAACTAAATATATAATTTTTAAAATAAAATGTCAGAATTTATTAAAAAAACAAAATAAATTAAAAAAAAACACTTTGGTACTAATTTTGTCGTCCCAAAGTGTTTTTATTATAAATATAATCTACTAAATTTATTAAAAAACAAAATAAAAAAGAAAAATCACTTTGGCACGACATTGTCATCCCAAAGTGTTTGGCGGGACTCAATTTCTTGGCGGGATATTTTTATTTCCACAAAAATATAATAAATCAATTAAAAAAACGACGATTTTGTCGTCCCAAATTGCACTTTACTGCCATTTTGGTTGAAAATGGGTGTTCAGTCAAGTAGTTGGGACGACATTTTCGACCCAAAATATTTGGGCGTCCCAAAAATCACATATTGGTGTAGTGTGAGAGTTTTTTTTGCTTATAAATTGGATTTCTTTGTATCATGTCTGACATGAATTTCTATAATTTTAATGAATGTAGCTAACTGTATACTACAACATAAAGGTTTCACCTTTAGCCTTTAGGGATGAAAAAAAATAATGATAAATAACAAGGTATTCGGGTTACAAGTATATTTGATATCTAATGAAACCGTTTGATGTGGTAAAATCATGTGTGATTTCACTTATTATTTCTAAGTTTATGTTTATATTAGGTAGAAGTAATTTAATTGCATGTTATAATTTGTTAATATCAAATGTTTTAATGTAGGCGTTGCAGTTTCTAAAAAAAGGTTTATCATCGTGAAATTGTTGGTTATACGCAGGTGCAACCGAAAATGAAGATGGGTCTCAAGGATGGTGTTGAGTTTGAAGGAGCTATAGTCACGCTAAGGATACCATAGCATCTGTTGTTGACCCACCCCAACTGGCGACTAAGTTTCACTAAGTCTAGAGTGTGTGAAGAATATATTAAAACTAGCTCAACAATTTGATAGAGAGTAAAAAAAAAAAAAATCATCATGAATTTGATTAGAAATTTAAATCTCCATTTTCAGGAACTGGCTAGGAGTTGCATTAGGAAAATGACTTTCTAATTTTTAGTATCTGGTTGAACATATTGTATTATGAACAAGCATTTTGTTATGTAATCATTGCATACAATTTTTTTTCGCTAATTTGGTTAATTGTAAATGTATGTTAATTATTTTTCTCAGGTTGATATGTAAATCACATGTGATTGTACTTCAAATCACACGTGATTTAACCTCTAATTACATGTGATTTATAACATGTTCCATGTATACTTATTTTACATCATGTGCGTTATATATCACATGTTTGGATATGGGTAAATTCTTGATAACATTATTTGAACATTTTTATGCCTTATAAAAATATGTTGTAAACATATTTGATAACCTTTAACGTACGATTATTGTTACTTTTGTTACTTATCTTCACAACATATATTGTTTATTTGGTTAGTATTTGTATATGTATATGTATTTGAAGTATACAGTATACAAATAAATAGATTTGCATCTGGTTACATTAATGAGTTCTGCAAAAATAGTTTTCTAAATATATATTTTGATCATTGGTTGAGTATCTTACTTCTTTCACAAGTTAGTATGTAAATCACATGTGATTGCTCCTCGAATCACATGTGATTTGACATCGAATCACATGTAGTTTCACCCAAGGTTGTCAAGATCGGGATCCTACCCAGGATCGTTTTCGTCTTTATAAGATCGTGATCGTAAGATCGGATCGGGATCTTAAGATCCTACTCTAATGTTATTTCTTAATAGTTTATGTAATTTTATACAAATCTACAAATTCTAATACATTATAACCATAAAATACTATAAATATTTCATATAAATGTTGTCCTAAATTATGATTATCAAATGTTTAAAAAGATTAACATGTTGTTTTTTGAATTCTACAAACAAACAACCCATAAATTTGTAGTTTTTTAGTTTGTAATCCGAGAAAAGTAAGATCGGATCGGATTAGATCGTAAGATCGTATGGTAAAGATCGGGATCTTATAAGATCTTAAGCAAAAGATCCTATGTAGGATCCGGATCGCTTTTGCTTTGGTCAAAGATCGTAAAATCGTAAGATCCTAAGATCAGGATCGGGATCCTGACAACTATGGTTTCACCTCGAATCACATGTGATTTACCTAATCTTCCTTGTGTAACAAATTTTGTAACATATGCCTTACTAAACACACGTGTAAGTGTAAATGTTCCAAAAAACTATAAACAAACTACTAAAGAAGATAAAATAAAAATTAACATTTAACAAAAATTTCTATTAAAGTAACAATCCAAAACAAGAAAAAATGAATGATCAGTTGAAAATTATTAAGTACTTCTAAAGAAAGTTGAACAATTGATTTGCAGCACTTTTCAAGTATTCGTCACTTGTAGAGTCAACCTTTTCTTTGGACCTAATGGACAAATCCTTTTTGTATGAGTATTTGTCTTCTCTCCATTACATTCACATTTCTTATTCGGCTTCCAACTAACTTTAATTGCTTTCTCTTTTCCATTCTTAACGTGCTACTTTCGTACGAACTTTGTTTCTAACGCTTATTTTAGAACCACAACAAACTTCTCAATATCAACAGTTTTGCTTGGAGGATGGCACAATAGCTTCCACCTATTTTATCTTGAAGAATCTAAGACTGTACATAAAAATTTGTTTTAATCGCATTTGTTAAAAGACATAACTAATGAAAATTTATGAATGGACACGGATTTTACAATCACATGTGATTTCATGCATAACCACATGTGATTTACTTATACTTGATGGTTCAACAACATGTATTATGATAATTGCAGTTTCAAATCACATGTGATTCGTGACACTTGCAGGTTCAAGCCTAAAACACTAAACATGTGCGTTAATGACTCATTTATAAATATAAAAAGAATTACATGAGATTTCACCATATACTTCATGATAACACATTTACAAACATAAGATATGTTAATCACACGTGATTTACCTTTAACAAGTTTAACCCTTCTTTTTCATCATTTGCATTTGATTCTTCAACAAATTGAACATCTTTAGACTCATACCTCGAGACCTTCTTTAAAATCTGAATTACTACATTTGATTCTTCAACAATATGAACATCTTTAGACTCATACCTCGAGACCTTATTTAAAATCTGAATTCTAGTTCACCTTCAGCGTTCATACCTTCTAGACGTTCTTCAACACTATAAAATCATTCAATATCTTCACTATCCATATATTTGATGATTTTTGTGAATTTTTCAAGCTATGATTTACAGTATTGTGTTTGATTACGAATATGTCATGATCAAATTGATAGTAGTTGAACAATTCATGAATGAATTTGATGTTGAATTGACGATTGACGAATTTAATTAATGAATTGAGTTTCAATGAGTTGATTATGTGCGTGTGTTTGTATAAGATAGTTTGTGGAGCCTTGATTTTTGATTGATCTATGAATGAGTGGTAGAAAAGATGGAAAATTTGGCATTTATAATTGACAGAAATGCTCATGAAGTGTAATTTTAGATTTTAATTAGAGACATTGGATGCAATGGAATGGATGGTGGATTTCATCATTTGATCTTTGAAAAAAAATGATCTTTATGTATCCCACCGCTTTGTAAAATAAGAAAACATAAGTCGTCCAATGAAAGGCAAGGGAAGACACGAATGAAAATATTACTCATCTATGATAAAAAAAAAAAAATGGATATTAATTAGGTAAGCTATAGATCCCATAAACAGTTGCATCAACAAGATATATGTGTAACAAACCGTATT
This sequence comes from Chrysanthemum makinoi, assembly GCA_910596185.1. Classification (NCBI taxonomy): domain Eukaryota; kingdom Viridiplantae; phylum Streptophyta; class Magnoliopsida; order Asterales; family Asteraceae; genus Chrysanthemum; species Chrysanthemum makinoi. The sequence goes on from OU343225.1 coordinate 101,530,631, forward strand.
TTGCCCGTATTTTTCAGATCCTTACTCAACCTCAAACTCGAAACTATTTACTTTGGATACTTGAATTTTCACTTTTACGTATAACCGTTAAGTCAAATCGCGTAGCACGAAAAACGATTTTAAACGTTAAACGGAATTATACAAAGTAAAGTATAGATAAAATATATGTCATATGACTATTTCAGGCACATTTTATAAGTTTACGCTTTTTATTTTTTAAGTTTTACTTAAAATGCTCTCGCTACGCATTTACGACTTTCATGCATGCATGTAACCATACCACCTTTGCAAGACAACTTTAAAGAGTTTAACGAGAAAAAATGGATTAGATACACACTTTCCAAGACACGCTCACCTTCATTTATATAATTTAATGGGAAAAAATGGATTAAATACACGCTTTCCAAGACAAGTTTAAATTTAACTAATATCACTTAAATTTTCTAGGGCTTCAAAGTAACGAAAACGCATTTTTGAATATATTTTTTAAACGACCAACTTACATAACTTTTTAGAACCTCACTTCAAGTATATAAATGTGCTAAAATCCATAAAACTTATATGCATAATTAGATTTCGGTTAAGACTTCCGGGTTACATTTCAAGCTTTCGCATTTGTTACCGTTATCATTGCTTGTTAAGGTGAGTTTTCGTACCCTCTTTTTCATTATGTTTTCCTTGGGTAAAATGGTATTCAAATGATGTTTTGACTGATTTCATCTTGTGCTACACTGTTTTCATGATTTCGGACAATATATGCGTTTTGATTGCAATATGTGCTTTGTTGCTTGGTTTCATTATATGTATCTCATTATGTGCAACTGTTTAACTCCATGTTGGAGCAAAAGAATTTAATAGTATTATCAAGGTAGTTCTCAACTGTTAGCAACCTGTATCTAGCAACCTTGGTAGGTTCAGTTTTCGCAAGTATCGCGGTTTCATTAAGTGCTTATATTTGTATATCCTGCTCACTATTGTCTTAAGCTATATTATTCACAGCTTTGTTATTTAACTCTTAAACTAGAAGCTCACCAACTTTATGTTAACATTTTGAGTGTCTATTTTCAGGTTTTATCAACAATGTTGCATAGGAGGTTGAGGATTGGGCCAGACTTATGACAAGACCTTCCCGGGTTATGTTCCCGTGGAGTTATACATTTAGTTTTTTCTTTATGAATTCGCTATATCTTGTAGAGTTATGTATTTTGTTGACTTGTATTCATCCCAAGTTGTGGGATTTGTAAGACTTACCACTATGTTTGCGTGGTTTTCATTTAGTGACTTTTGGGGGTGTGACAGATTGGCATCAGAGCCATGGCTATATAGAATTAGGTGGTTTAACCTAAACTGTAACCTAAGAACCTTCATGTAGCATGCATAATAGGGACTATGTGTTCGATTTTCGTTTATATTTGTTTCTTTGTGAAGTAGAATGTTTATCCGCTTATGTGGTGTCAATCATTGAGATGTGTGTTCTTGGTAATAAGTACAAGCAGGAAAGGATACAATTATAAATATGGTGGCTAACATAATTATAAATGCATCATGACCCACGTGGACTTATGTGACCATGCTTGCATAGATTAGCGTTGACCCAATTTAAGTAGCGATTTGAGAAGTAGCATGATTAAGTCATGTAGTCAATGGACTTCCCTCCTACCTAACTATTACCAAGGTCCTTTCTTGACCATGCCTCAAGAATTCACTCGAAATAACTCTGGTGGCGTGCACGGGAGGTAAGTAAGTAAACGAGAGGTACAGTGAGGTGGTGCGGCATTGAAATGATGGTAATGAAGAAACCCCAAATTTTCCACCATTATCGCTCAACAGCTACAAGATTTACTACCCAATATTATCGCCCAAGTTGGCGATCATATCAGTAACCCAAGAAACAACGGAAGTAGGAATGACCATGCTGACAAAGGCGGTGGAACTAGCCACATCAATGATTGTAACAAAACCAATGGTGGAAAAGGGTGTTCGTACAAGGAATTTTAGCATGAAAACCGGTGGACTTTAATGGAAACGGAGGTGCGTTGGCGTATATTAGATGGGTCGAGAAAATGGAGCCAATGATTGACATAAGTGACTGTTCGACCCACCAAAAGGTGAAATATGCCACATGTTCGTTGGTGGGAAAGGTATTGACCTGGTGGAACACGCAAATCCATGCTAGAGGTAGGAAAGCTGCCATAGGCATGACTTGGGATGACTTTAAGGTGTTCTTTGAAAGAGGAGTATTGTCCAAACAATGTGTAACACCCTCAAATTTAAGCAGCGGAATGGTATTGAGGGGCATTACATAAGTAACACACAACACAAGATAATAAAGAACGTACTTTATATGAGACGTTTTACAAACAATACATTCAGGTTTTTGAAATACAATAGTTCAACGTCATTGTCAAATTACACGTCATACACCAAAATGATAATTAAGTAGTTCCACTGAATATACTCAAACATAATAAAGTCTTGAAAAGGAGTTGCCATGAAAGTGAACACTGTGAGTGGTGCTACGTACATATCCATATTAGTTACCTGAAAATGACATGCTAAAAATTGTCAACAAATAAGTTGGTGAGATCATAGGTTTAAAGTAAATGAAATTATTGAACTACAAGATTTTGCAGGGTGCCTGACCATTATAACAAATATAATGCCACGCTAAATAGCATATATTACTGCCTAAACTCATGACACTGAAGCGTTAACGATAATATAATAAATACCCATTACAAGTGTCTAACCCGGACACTTGCGAAATACTCAAATAATATGCGTCCATCCGACTCGTACTAGTGGTCAGTAGAGCTTATCCTACTATGGACGGGGGTGTCAACCTCAATAGATTTATTCACAGCATTTGTGCTTCACATAAGAGTAATTAACGGTTCATGCTAATGGGCGTAATAATAGTATTTGGGTTATCGAGACTTAGGCCGCGATAACAGGAAATTTTTATACTTGCGTTCAATCATAAAAATAAGCATGCATTCTCACCCCAGTAGAAAAGATATGTGTAAAATATTGGGCTATGAAACTCACCTTAGTGAAGTAGTCTGAATAGAGTAAAGTCAAATGGTGTGAGTGCGGGGCACCGACACGCGACATACAATAGTATGGCAAGTCTTAGCTCGTAGTTTAAATAAGTTTAGAATATTTGTATCGTTGTTGCTTGTGTGGCAGCATTTAGTTTTAAACTAGTTTGACAAGTATTGGCTTTTGGAAGTGCGTAAGTATATACGTATAGGACATCAAAATATCAAAGTCGAATAAGTCTTCGGTTCACCGGTAACCAAAAGACGATGTACATAAAGTAGTCACATATAATAGTAGACGAATTCGGATTATAAGAATGTTGTTTAAAAGTATATGTGTATTTATATGAGGAGAGTTATTTTACATACCAAACTTTTCTTACATACATCTGGGACTCATCTTCACCATCCATCTAAAAAGAAATCAATGGTCAGATTAAAGCGTTTTATTATTTCACATATTTTTATAATTTAAATATCTCCTAAATCCTAAGTTGAAAATATTTACACCATCGCGACGAAGATTTAATTATCTTTCATAGAAAGCACTGATATATTCTTCAAAAGAAAAAACTCGCTTTTTCACGCTGTTATTTTTTTCGTTTTTTACTACGTAAATTTACATAAAAAACATATGATAAAACACTAAATGAATATCACACGTGATATTAAGTTAAATAATATATGATATGTAATATATCACATGTGATATTATATGTAATATCATATATGATATTACACTAATATCACATGTGATATTACATATCATATATGATATTACACTAATATCACATATGATATTCAAATTAGTGTTTTATCATATATGATTTTTCAACGAAATTTCAAGAACGAAAAAAAAACTTAAAAATTTAAAAAAAACCGTGAAAATTTTTTTGTCGAAAGATATCAAAAAAGTTTATCTATAAAGATAATTAAATGCCGTCGCAATATATATTTTGTTTCGCTTTAACGACATCCGATATTAATATTTGAAAAAATGATGAATGAGCTTTAAAATACGGATTAAACTCATCCATTAGATAAAATAAAAATGGAAGGTGGAGATTGATCCTCGCAGATGTAAATAATCTTTTATCCTCAAATGATCTTTTATCGTATTTATATATAACCAATATTTATTGATAATAAATGTATGTAAAAACTATATTTTGAGGAGAGTTATTTTACATACAAAATTTTTCTTACATACCAAGGGACTCATCTCCACCATCCATCTAAAAAGAAATCAATGGTTGAGATTAAAGGCATTTTATTATTTCACATATTTTTTATAATTTAAATATCTCTTAAACCGTTAATCGTTAAGCAAAAATAATTACACCATCGCATGAGAAGATTTAATTATCTTTCTATAGACGCACTTTCGATATATTTCAAAAAGAAAAAACGCTTTTTCACGCGTTTTTTTCGTTTTTCTTCTTGAAATCGAATTGATTGAAATATCATATATGATTTAACACTAATTTGAAGATCGTGTTAAATCACATATGATATGTAATATCATATATGATACTAGTGTTAAATCATATATGATAAATCACATATGATATATGATTTAACACTAATATCACATGTGGTATTCAAATTAGTGTTAAATCATATATGATTTTTTCATGCAAATTTCAAACAAAAAAACAAAAACAAAGGTGAAAAACACGAAAAAAATTTTTTATTGAAAGTATATATCAAAGTGTCTATCTAGAAAGATAATTAAATGCCGTCAGAATGGTATATTTTTTCGCCGGACGATTAACAATTTGAAAGATATTTATAAAAAAAGGAAAAAGTGAGTTTTTAATTGTTGGACATCTCATCCATTTAGATCTAATAAAACTGGAGGGTGGAGATTGATCCCCAGATGTGAAAAAGAATATTTTCTCAAACGACTTAAATCAGTATTTTTAATTTTATTAAAAGAGTTTAAAAAATACACTTGTAAGTTATAAGTGTAGGGTTTTCAGAAAATCGGGCATGGCCCGTGTCTATGTTTTAATTGTACGAGATGACTAAGTTTCACAATAACAATTAAACCGTTGTTATATTATTTTTAGAGTCAAAATAGATTTCGTTTAATATAATTATATTATTATCAGAGGTATGGTCTAATGATTCTAAAATTAAGTTTCGATTATAGTTATAGTTTATAATATGTTTAGTAAATTTTAATGTATGTCTTAAGTTTAATGTCGGAAATAAATGAGTCGAGCGAGTTGTGAACGAGTCGTGAAATGAGTTGAAGAAAACAAGTCATCGTGACCCGATTATAATAGCGGTTCGAGTATACACATTGTCATTTTATTTGATACATGCCTTGCAATTTTATATGTTTCAAAATGTACCTATCTGTTTCATTCAAATTTAACTCAACGCACTCTTTTTGGCCTGCTGGGCTCAGCACACACAGAGGCCCAACGTAGAAATAACCTAGCCCAAATTTTAAGCCCAATACAGGTTTTGCAAAAAATCATCCTGCCTGCAAAATTATCGTCAGGAGAAATCATGCTTTAATAAAATTGGACATTTCCAACCACTCAAAATATTCCCTTAATATATTATCTAGTTTTTACTAAAAATAAAAAATGAAACATTCCAAAATGAAAATATTAATATGGGTTGGACAACAAAATGAGAGGAAGCGGAAAGTTTTAACATTGAAATCTTTAACACAAAAGTGAGGCATTTTGGTCACTCCGAGACTTGGACCTAAGACCTCTTGGTGGCGGTGTCGCAAGAGCGGGCATGCAAAATAATCAAATCTAATAAGCTTTTCAAACACCTTATTTCAACCTCTTAAACCAAGATAAAACACAACCACTTGCATCTAACATTATAGCGACCAGGGATTTAATCTCACGCGAACCAAAATAAGCAAAAAAATCAAGATGAAGCACTACTTATAACCAAATAAGCCAATCGGTTTTTAATAATCATACCACACACATTTTTTATTTTAACATTAACCAAATCAATCCCAAATAATTTAATCAATCGGTAAAATAAAGGGCAAAATGCATAAAAAAGGTACCCAACTTACTTTCAATATCTAATTAAGGTATCCAACTTTATTTTAGTCAATTTAAGGTACTAAACTACAAAGAATATCTAACTATCTTATAATAGAGGGATGCACTTCCCTCATATTAATTATTTTAAGATTTCTATATATAGAATTTTAAGCAAATATAAGTTACAAAGCATTAGTTACAAGTATTTAAGCACAATTACAACTAAAAAAAACATTATTCAACCTATACAATTAATACACAATTTAATTCACCCCTTCACCAAAAAATACAACTATTTAAACACAATGTACAATCAAATTAAGCTAACATAACAAAAATTTGAGATCCAAAGATCCCAAAAATCGATCAAGCGTTCCCAAACATTGAATGACAAAACTTATCATATTAAACATGACTACTTGTGATTTGAGAATCGCTTTTAATTAAATCTAATCATCCATTCAATCATTAGAGGTACGTACACGAGTTTTCTCGCGCTTTTCCTCAAAACGCAACCCGACGGCCACCTGGATACCGGGCTCACGCTGAAGTCTTGAGCCGCCATGACCGAGATGGTCCCGAAAATGCCACCCGACAAATAAGGTTGGGTACCTGCTCGCTTCCCCTTATTTTTCTCGCTTTCCCGATTTTTCTTTTTGTTGTTGTTGTTGTTTACATCATTGTGTTATTCGGATTATATAAAGCATAATAAGTTTGGTTTGTGTGTTCAAAAGTTGGTGGCTCCAAGAATGAGAAAGGGAGAGTACCGCTCTTGCAGTGAAGACGCAGTGGGTAAAACAAAGTGACTGCGTTTGGTTTGTGAGTAATATTAGGTTTAAGATAAAATAGAATTATTATATAAGAGTCTATAGGTCTAATTGGTTGGGCCTGAAATTTTGTTTGGGCGAAAATTAAGTTTATGCATATGGACACATGTGTATTGTTTGTATTCTTTGTTTCCTAATAGGATATCAACACATAACTCGCTTCCTGTTAACGATAATATTAACCGCATATTTATTAATGTATTTTTATTAACTAGCAGGTATATGGTGACTGCCGAATAGGGTTTTTCGGTTGAATCATGTTTTATTTTATTATGTTTTTTGACAATAAATTCACTGATCATTCAATTTTGTTTGCTGTTTCGCTCGTCGAGCCGGAAACCGTCCCACGCCCGCTGGCTCCGCTGTCAGCTTAATCCCGTATGCCGATGGACATGATAAAAGTCGATGTGGCACCATTTTTTCCCACGACACCAACGGAAAACGGGCTTAAGCACTAAGCGGCTGGCCAAACGGCGACGCTAAACAAAATTTTGATATCCGTCAGAATTTATTGTCAAAAGAACATAATAAATAAAACATGATCGCACAAAAATTTATTTCAGTAGCATTCGCCGCGAACTAATAGGTTTCCTTAGAAAATGACCAGTTTTTACTTAGCAATCAAAATTTATATTTGTACATTAGATTCCCATGTGTATATTTAATTTATAATCCTTTATCATACACTTTTTGATCAATGTAGTGACAATATTTTTTTCTAGTTACAAACAGTAATGTACTTATCAGTAGTTTATCACTTAAATATTAAAGTGACTCAGCAACATTAATTCAAAAGATAACATAAAACGTGGAGTATTAATCCTTTAGCTAAAATAAAATATTGGTTGCAAAATGTTTCCAACACCATTGATATTAACACGTGATAATGTGAGTGAAATACCATTTAAATAAATACCATGAAAATAATTCAGTTATAAGCTCAATTCTTGAAGATGAAGCAATTGTACTACTACGTATAATATATATATATATATTAAATCCAATTTTTGTTATAGGTTATATAAGTTTAGTGCTCTATGTGTTTTTGTCTCCTTCGTTACATAGTTGCAGTAGAAGATATTAGAGTCGTCCTGTCGATTCGTATTTGGGGATTTTAAGAAAGGGTTTAGAAGTTTTTTTATTGTTAAAATGTTTAAAAGTTGTATATTAAGATTTCGAAATAAAAAAATGAGCATGATGTAGCTTAAGTAACCGGCTAATTTTGAGAGAAACATGTTGGTTGCATCAATTTAATCATGCTTTATACTTAAGTACCTTAAATTGATAAAATTAAAGTTTCATACCTCAATTAGAAATTGATAGTAAGTTGAGTGCCTTTTCATGCATTTTGCCCTAAAATAAAAGAAAATTCATGATAACCGATTCATCTTTATAACCAAACCAGCAATTCTTAGCAATAATACATAGAGTGTGGATCTAGCGAGAAGAATTATTTAAATGAGAAGAGTGAGAAGGAATTGTAACCCCACGTATTTTAAATAAGGAGAAAAAATAATAAGGAGACGCATATATTTTTATTTTTATTTTTATAGATGCATCTAATATTTGTGGTAGTGATTCTCATCTTAATTATATTTCTCAATCCTACTTCTAGCATAATAAACAAGAAAAAGAAATCAAATGGAAACCTTAAAACAAGTGAGCCAATCGGAAAGGAAAACAAAGCAAAATCAATACAAATCCAACCAAACCCGAATCCAAGCAGGAACTACCAAGATTTCAAAATACCCTTTTTGATTTTGATACAAGTTGTGTCATTACCTGTGGATCGGTGGTATATAAAAAAAAAGAAATAGATAGTTAGCCTCCTTCTTTTACTGTATCGATTGTGGTGCCATCTATCTTAGTGAAAATTTGTTATCTATCCTCCTCTTCAAAGCGACCCCGTCAGATCGCTCCTTCTTCTATCTTTCTTGTTTGACCCGTTTGATTATCACCAAAAAAAGAAGAGGTGTTGGTATTGAGGTGGGGAAGGTGTAGAGAGTATATGATATGATTTTAAGTAAAAGTCAACAAATCAATTAGAAAAGTCAAACATAACTACTTTTCCCGCCCATTTTCACTTGTATAAAAGATACACTCTTGTATTCATTTCATATCATCTTTGTAATTGTAAAAACATTTCTCTTATCTGTAACAAACTCATCTATCAATAACAAATCATGTTCTTCATATTCAGCTTTTCATGATTATTGAAGTTCTCTTGTTGAATCAAACTCTTTTCGATTCATAATTGAATCTCAAGTAGTTATATCTTTAGCTCATATCATCTTGGTATCGAGCTACAATCCCGCCGATACATTCTTCAAATTACTACATTCGTTTCCAACCATAAATACCACCAATTGACACCACAAACCACCACTCTCATTTTTCCAACCCAAATCACACCACAACATTTCTCCACAATCACACACATGTTCTTGATTAGTTAGTTACTTAATCTTGTTAGTTAGTTACGCTTCTTGATCATTCAGCCACAATGGTGACTCAAACAAGATCCTCTAATATCGGTAATGATGAGGAAACCAGAGAAGTTCTTCGCCAAACTATTCCAAAACTTATCAGAGAGGAAATGGATAAGCTAAGGGTAGAAATAAGGCAAGAAATCGAGAAAGAAGCGCGGGGACAATAATGGTGCTATTCAAAGGCAACAACAAGGGGTGGTCAAAGGGGAGTTCAATTCAAGAGAGTTACCAAGGTTGAATTCCCTAGATTTGGTGGTAATCAAGATGTTAGGGGATGGATGTTTAGATGTGAACAATTCTTCAAGGTAGATCAAGTTGCTGATGACCAAAAGGTAAATATCATCTCAATTCATCTTCATGATCTTGCTTTAATGTGGCATAGACAGTTTGTTAGGATCATGGGGGATAATGTTGATTGGCATTTGTATAGAGAGGCAATTTTGAAATGATTTGGTATTGCTTATGATGATCCCATGGCTGAAATTAAGAAATTAAGGCATACGTGCACTATACTGAGAGTATATAGATGCCTATGATCAATTGCTTTGTAGAGTAGAATTCACGATGAACAAGCAATGAGTTTCTTTATTGCCGGGTCAGCAGTGAAATTGAGTTACTGTTAGGATGTTTAAGCCTAGAACATTAGCGTGATCTGTATGGGCTTTGCAAGTTGCAAGCTAAGCTGCAATTGGTGATTAGGCAAAAGACTAGACCACTATTGCCCACACCAAGGTTTAGTTATCCAAATCAAAGCCAAATCACGGTCCAAAACCACTCGGCTTTACCTCACACTAACTCTAATTGGAGAACAAAACCTGAAATGGCCAAACCTGCCCCATTTAGGAAGCATCTTACTCAAAGAGTTGGAAGAAAAAGGGCCAAGAATTTGTTTTTATTGTGACAGAGGTACTCACCAGCCATAAATGTAATGGACAAGTTTACTCTTTGGAAGTTAGTGCTTGAGGGAGGAAGAGGAGCCCCAGTTTGATGTGAATGTTGAATTTGAACAAGAGGGTGTAGAGGAAGTGATACAATGGCAACCACCACCAAATCCAACTCGTGAAATAGCACCACAAATTTCTTTAAATGCTATCACGGGGTATACAATTACCAAAACCATGAGAATCAAGTTATATGTGGGCAAATTTGAGCACATCTTGGTTGATTCTCGGAAGTACTCATAATTTTTAGACATTGAACCGCAAGGCTTGGTTGTGAAATAAGGAAAACTTACCCTTTGCAAGTCACCGTGGTCGGTGGTAAAACTATGGTGAGTGATACCATTTGTCCCAATTTTACTTGGACTTTGCAAGGTGAAAAGTTCTTTTCTACGCTATATGTTGTTACCATTAGGGGGCTGTGAGATGGTATTAGGCATTCAATGGTTATCTTCCTTGGGTGAAATTTTATGTAACTTCAGTGAGTTGAGAATGAGATTTGCTTACAAGGGGAAACAAATGACTTTGGGGTACAACTAACAGGTTGCACAATGGATGACCGAAGGTATAGTATGGGAGCTCGGTGTGCTTCAATGGCTTTATGTGTCTATCCGTAGAGTATGTTGAACACTATGGAGTTGTCCCACGGATTTTGGAACCCCTATTACATGAATATCGTCGATGTATTTGCTGAACCAAAAGGTCTTCCACCTCGTAGGAGCCATGATCACAGAATACCACTTAAAGAAGGTGCCCCTATAGTCAATATTAGACCTTATAGACATCCCCTACCCAAAAAGATGCAATAGAAGCCATGGTGCAAGAGTTATTGGATTCGTAGTGATCGTGCATAGTACTAGTTCCTTTGCATCACCAATTGTCATGGTAAAGAAAAAGGCTGGTACTTGGAGGATGTGCATTGATTATAGACAACTCAACAAACACACCATCAAAGACAAATTTCCTATCCCAATCATTGAAGAACTTATAGATGAGCTACATGGGTCTCGTTGTTTTTCTAAACTAGATTTGAGGTCGATATCACCGATTAATGTATGAAGATGACATTGCAAAACAAAGATTCAAAACTCATGAAGGCCACTATGAGTTTTTGGTTATGCCCTTTGGTCTTACTAATGCTCCTTCAAACATTCAGTCCTTGATGAATAAGGTTTTCAAACACTATCTCAGGAAGTTTGCTCTTGTTTTTTTGATGATATCCTGGTTTATAGCCCTTCATTGGAGTCTCATGAGGAACATTTGAGGCTAATTTTGCATACCATGAGGGTTAATCAACTCTATGCTAAGAAAAGTAAGTGCACTTTTGGAGTTTCTCAAGTGGAGTATCTTGGTCACATTCTTTCGTGACAAAGGTGGCAACCATCATAACAAAATAACACTATGCAACAATGGCCAAGTCCAAAGAACCTTAAACAACTCGGAGGGTTTTGGGTTTGACAGTGGTACTATAGGAGGTTCATTAGAGATTATGCTCTTATCACCACCCTTGACGCTTTTGCTCAAGAAGAATGCTTTACTTGTCCGAATCAAACAAGCGGCTTTTCAAGAGCTTAAACAAGCCATGACACATGCCCCAGCTCTCAATTTGCCGATTTTAATGAGCCTTTTGTGGTGGAAACTCATGCTTGACACTGTGCATAGGACAAGCTGCTGCGGGGACATCCTATTGCTTACATGAGCAAGTCTTTGGCACCCGCATCATTCTCTATCTACTTATGAAAAAGAATTCTTTAGTCGGATTCAAGCTCGGACAAGTGGAGAGGCTATTTGTTAGACAACCACTTTATCATTAAAACAAATCACTTCTCCTTAAATACCTTTTGATCAAAGAATTACCACACCGTTTCAAATGAAGTGGTTGCCTAAGTTGATGGGTTATGATTATGAGATTCAAGATAAACAAGGAAAGGAAAATGTTGTCACGATGCTTTATCAAGAATTCCAAACACAGTACCATTTGCGATGCTCACTACCACTCTCTCAAGTGATTTCTATCCTAGAATCTCACTAGTTGGTTCATGATGTTGTCCTACAAGTCGCCATTCAAAGATTGCGCCTTCCATTCACCTCCTAAACACTACACTGGGTTATATAAGTTGCTAAGAAAAGGCAAATTGGTCATTGGTAATGATTCAAACTTTAAGGAAGGACTTATTGCACCACTTTCATGATGAATCAAGGGGCATTCTCGGGTATTCAAGCTACTCTTCAAAGGTTGTGTGCTTTGGTCTTTTGGAAGGGTATGAGGAAGGAAGTTAAGCACTATGTAAGGAGTTGTGGCATTTGTCAAAGGTTTAAACTCAGAACTGTGAAGTCACCAGGGCTCCTACAACCACTTCCTATTCCTGATACTATTTGGTCAGACATCTCAATGGATTTTGTGGATGGGCTACCATTGTCAAAAGGAAGATCATGATACTAGTGGTGGATAGGCTCTCAAAATATGCCACTTTATTCCCTTAACTCACCCTTATATTGCTTTGATCGGGCAATGCTTTTTGGATAATGTTTACAAACTCCATGGTTTGCCAAGAGTAATTGTTAGACACAGACACGTTGTTCTTGAGCAAGTTTTGGAAGGAGTTGTTTGGTCTTCTGCTGTGTTAAAGCGACATGAGTTCTACGCATATCACCCCCAAAGTGATGGCCAAACAGAGGTGGTTAATAGGTGTCTTGAATGTTATCTCGGATGCATGAGCTGATAGACCAAAGGAGTGGTTGCACTGGCTTGTTTTAGTCAATATTGGTACAATACCAATTATCATAATCGCCATCAACACTACCCATATCAAGTTGTATATGGCCAATCACCACCTCCTCACATTGCTTACACTCATGGAGACAAGAAAGTAAGTCGTGGATAGATCTCTTTTGCCTTGAAGCCATCAATTTGCTAAAATTTCATTTGTTAAGGGCTCAAGGTAGAATGAAGTCCTCACGACAAACACAGACGATAGAGTTTGCTCTAATTCATGGGTCTATCTAAAGCTCCAACCTTACTGCATAATCTACCATCGTGAAAGGACAACATAACAAGTTATTCAAGGTTTTTGGTCCATTCAAAGTTCTACAAAGGATTGGTAAAGTGGCTTATAAGTCGGAGTTGCCGTGACCGCACAAATTCACCCGGCCTTCCATGTGTCTCGCTAAAGTTGCATAGAGGAGATCCACCGTTGTATCGCTACTCTTCCAAGATGTAACAAAGATGGAGTCCTTGCAAAGGAACCTCCGCTATCTTTAGACGTGAGGATGGCTAAGAAAGGAAATGCGCGAAGAAGTATGGCGGTACAATGGGTCAATGGAACTGCTGCGTATGCTACACGGGAGTTATATGAAGATATTGTCGATCGTCCTTCCTTTGATATGTTCATATGAATTGCTTACTTGAGGACAAGTAATATTTGAAGGGGAAGGCATTGATATGATTTTAAGTAAAAGTCAACAAATCAATTAGAAAAGTCAAACATAACTACCATAACTACTTTTTCCTACCATTTTCACTTGTATAAAAGATACACTCTTGTATTCATTTCATATCATCTTTGTAATTGTAAAAACATTTCTCTTATCTCAGAATAAACTCATCTATCAATAACAAATCATGTTCTTCATGTTCGAGCTTCTTTTCATGATTATTGAAGTTCCTGCTTGTTGAATCAAACTCTTTTCGATTCATAATTGAATCTCAAGTAGTTATATTTTAGTTCATCCGATACCGCATGAAGGGAGAGTTATCATCAGGAATAAAAAAATATTGCATGGTTGTGGGGATAGGATTAAAACGTATTTTTGTTTTATTTTTATTGTTATTTAATTTATTATGTGTACCCCGTGTCTTGCTGTGCCACAATGTAAACACGATATTTTGTCTCGACAAAATGTCCAAAATATATTTTTGATAACGCTTATATAATTGTTAGATAAAATAAAAATTATTAACTCAAAGTAATAATTATTGGTTTTAAGTCGTTACTACTGCCATGTCCGTACGCGTGTAGTCTTGTTTCTCGAGATAACCTCTAGTTGCTGTGTTTTACTCATGAGTAAATGTCAGTACATATTTAATTTGCTTTATTTGTCAAAAATAAATAGTTTTGCCATAAGTATTGACATGGAAATTTCGGGTTGTGGTACAATGAGATGCAAAGGTTAGAGAATGATTTCTGAAACCACACTTTGGTGGGAGCTGGTCATGCAACCTACACAGATCGGTTCCACTAGCTAGCCAAGTTAGTTCCCCATCTAGTTACTCCCGAGTCCAAGAGGGTTAAAAGGTACATCACGGTTTAGTTCCTGAAATTCGCGGGGATGGTGCAAGTGACCGAGCCTTCTACTATTCAAAGTACGGTACTAAAATCCGAAGCCTTAACAAAGAAATGGTCAGGAACGGAACATTTTCAAAAAGTGGTGATAAAAGGAAGGGTATGAGTGAGCCAAGCAAGAAAGAAGGCACAAAGGTCGATAACAAAAAGGCAAATTGGGGAAAAGGATTCGTGGCAACAAACTCGGATAAGAGGGGACATGCAGATCCCCACCCTAAGTGTGCTAAATGTTACTACCATCACCTGGATTCTTAGCTATTCCTAGTGTGTTATAAATGTAATCAAGGTGGTCATCGTGCCAAGGATTGTAGAGCAGTACCGGTCAATGCTGTTAACCCAAGGGCTTGTTACCATGCGGGAACCCAACTCACCTCCAAAGTGTGTGTCCTAGGTTGAATAGGACATGAGGGCAAGTGCAGAATAACCCTAATCAAGTTTTGGCAATTGGTGGGAACAACAAAAACCGTGGAAATAATGGCAACCCGACCTTTAGTTGAGCATTTGTTACGGGCGCGAAAGAAGCCTGCCAGGATCCAAACATCATGACGGGTACGTTTCCCTTAATCAGTCATTATGCTACCATATTATTCGATTCTGGTGCTGATTATAGCTTTGTTTCTACTAAAATTCATGCCCCTGTTAGATATGAAACCCAATAATCTAGGCTTTAGTTACAAAAATAAAATATCAAGTGGTCAAAGGGTAGAAACCAATAAGATCATTCGTGGGGTGCAAACGGGAATTAGAAGTTTTTACCTTTATCATTGACTTAGTACCGTTCGGACACAGAAGCTTTGACGTAATTGTAGGAATGGATTGGTTGTCCAAGCATAAGGCTGAAATAGATTTCCATGAGAATATAGTCCGAATACCATTGCCGAATGGTGAGATACTAAAAGTTCAGGGAGAGCGACTTAAAGAAAAGGTGAAGCATCTCATGAGCATGAAGATATATGAGCAAAAGCTTATGGATATTCCTATAGTACGAGATTTCCCAGAAGTATTTCCTGATGACTTATCATGATTACCCCCTTCTCGAGAGGTTGAATTTTGCATAGACGTAATTACTAGTGCAATGCCAGTTGCAAAGTCTCCATACCATTTGGCACCTATTGAGATGGAGAAGTTGTCTAGTCAACTCAAAGAACTCCAAGACAAAGGTTTTATTCAACCTAGTTCTTCGCCATGAGGAGCACTAGTATTGTTCGTTAAGAAGAAGGATGATTCATTTAGAATGTGCATTGACTACAGGGTATTGAACAAACTAACCATTAAGAACCATTACCCTTTCCCAAGAATCAATGACTTGTTCGAATACCGCAAGGTTCACGCATTTATCCAAGATCGACGCTCGCTCGCTACTACCGCCATTTGAGTACACGAAGACGACATCCCAAAACCATATATACGAATAGCCTTTTGCCAGACCAATTGAATGAATGCTGGTTTTCATGGATCTTATGAACTGTGTATGTTGGCCATACCTAGATAAATTTGTTATTGTATTTATTGATGACATTTTAATCTATTCCAAGACCAAGGAAGAACATGAAACGCACCTGAACCTAATCCTAGAGTTACTCAAGAAGGAAAGATTGTATGCTAAATTCTCGAAATGTGAATTTTGGCTACAAGAGGTTTAATTCCTTAGACACATAGTTAACATAGATGGTATTCATGTAGACCCAAGCAAGATTGAAATAGTGAAGAATTGGGAAGCCCCTAAATCACCATCAGAAGTCCGCTCATTCTTAGGATTGGCAGGATACTACCAACGATTCATCACGAACTTCTATAAGATTGCCAAGCCTCTCACCTCACTAACCTAAAAGAACAAGAAATATGATTGGGGTGAACAACAACAAGAAGCCTTTCAAACATTGAAGGATAATCTATGTAATTGTGACGCGTCATGCCAAGGTCTTGGATGCGTACTGATGCAAATGGGTAAGGTGATTACTTATGCATCTCGACAGCTAAAGATACACGAGAAGAATTACGCGACTCATGATCTGGAACTGGGTGCCGTGGTATTCGCTCTCAAAATCTAAAGACACTATTTATATGGGGCAAAGAGTATTATTTATACTAATCATAAGAGTCTCCAGCATATAATTGATCAAAAAGAGTTGGATATGCGTTAGAGACGATGGATGGACTTTTCAGTGATTATGACTGCGAGATTCGCTAACATCTAGGTAAGGCTAACGTAGTAGATGATGCATTAAGTAGAAAGGAAAGGGTTAAACCAAGATGGGTATGAGCCATGAGCATGATCATTCATTCAGGAATCAAGGATAAGATACTAGCAACTCATATTGAAGTGGCTAAGCAGGTAAATGCATTAGCAGAAATGTTGCGAGGCCTAGACAAACAAATGGAGAAGAAGGATGATGGTGGACTATACTTTGTAGGTCAAATTTGGGTACTATTGACTCGCGATGTAAGAAACCTGATCATGTACGAAGCATACATAACAAGGTACTCCATTCATCCAGGAGCAGATAAGATGTACCACGATCTTAGAGACTTATATTGGTGGCCTGGGATGAAGAAAGACATAACTATTTACGTTAGCAAGTATCTTATTTGCTCAAAGGTTAAGGCTGAATATTAGAGACCATCTGGTTTGATGCAAAAATTGAAAACTCTTGAGTGGAAGTGGGAAAGGATAACCATAGACTTTCTCACAAAGATGCCAAGGACTAGTAATGGGCACAACTCAATCTGGGTTATTGTGGATAGATTGATTAAGTCTGCTTATTTCTTACCCATCCATGAGGATTATAAAATAGATAAATTGGCAAGACTCTACATCAACGAAGTGGTAGCAAGACATGGTATACCTATATTTATAATATATAAATGTGATAGTCGTTTCACGTCACATTTTTTGCAAGTGTTACAAAAATCATTAGGAGCATGTTTAGACATGAGTACAACTTACCATCCCTAGATCGATGGTCCGAGTGAGCGTACTATACCAACCCTAGAATATATGCTTAGGGCGTGTGTCATTTAATTCAAAGGGAATTGGGATACTCACCTTCCGTTAATCGAGTTCTCCTATAACAACAATTATCATACTAGCATAAAGATGGCGCCATTTCAAGCACTTTATCAGTGGCTACCACACCTATTGTATGGGCGTACGTGAGAGCCAAAATGATCGGACCTGAGATAGTACAAGAGACTACCGAGAAGATCTTTCAAATCAAGGATAAAATTCAGGT
>OU343225.1:101548627-101660839 GCA_910596185.1 Chrysanthemum makinoi
GCCTTCAGATGGAGCAAGAGGAATTTTGGCAAGAGAACTCTAACTCCAGCAGTGTTGTCCCACAACAATCTCAGCATTGATGACATTAGATCAAAAAAACGTTGCATATCAACCCTGTACCATTACATAATCCATTTGCCGGATCGAGATTCCTTAAAAGAATAATCGGGCATCCAATTTTCAAACGCAAGTAATGAGGAGGCAATCCGCTCACGTTGAGGGAGTTTAAGAATTCCAAAGGATAGAAGTTATGGGTGTTTTAACAAAAACGACAAGCATAGTTTGAAAACAAAATAAACACGACATAGTTTGAAAACAATGTAAAACAAGATGTTTTAAAAAAAACGACAAGCTTAAAGTTTATTCTTCGTCACTCTCACTTTGATCCACCAAAGAATAAACTCGTTTCCTACCAAGATTGATAGGTTGAGTTGTTTCTTCTTCTTCTTGGTCATCTTCTTCATCACTTGAGATGACAATCACGTCATCCCAATTCCAATTAATTAGATTGGGGTTGAAAAAAGGAGGAGGAGGGGGATGTGGAGGACGGGGATGAAGCTGGTAGGAAAAAACAAACAAGTGTTAATTCACGTTACAAACAACAAACAAGATAATAAAAAAAATCGATTACTAACCTCGAGATCATCATCAACGTTTCTTTGATTTTGCATATCCATTATTTATTTTTCCTTTACTTCTTGTTGTGAAATAAAAACTTGTGTTGAGGGTTGTTTATATAGGCATGGTAACGAAATGTTTAAATTAATTTTTACCTCCAATGAAACAATGAATGGTGTAGCAAATTTGAAAATTGAAAATACATTGAAATCAAGTTTTAATAATTACCATGCAAACTTACAATGCAAAATAATACATTGAAATGAATTTATTCTTGCAAAATACGAATGGGATAAAGGTTGGCATCCATGCAAAACTTTCCATGCAATTCGGAGTTGACTAATTAGAAAAGTTGACTAATTGATATTCCACTTTCCATGCAATTCGGAGTTGGTATATGCAAAACTTTGATTTGATATATGCTAGCGTTAATTCATATTTGTGGAGTTGACTAATTGACCATTTCCACTATTTCATTTTTTCCACTTTTCACTTTTCCAACATTGACCATGTTGACCATTTTTCCTTTTAATGTAGTATGTATATATATATATATATATATATATATATATATAGGGGAGAGTTAACGTGAGATCAATCTTAAAGTTGTAAAATTGAGATCAAGTCTAAAAAACCTTTAAAACACTTATAAATAACAATTTTAGCAATAATACACATAAAAATAATATTTTAATACAAATGAACATTTTATCAACTAATAACCAAATGATACATGAGTTTTGATTAGTGATACACCTGATACACATTACACTAATAAATATTCCAAAACCTGATACACATACAAAAACCTGATACACATTACACTTCTAATCAAAGTGTATCACCTAGGTTTCGTAAATTTTAAAAAGAAATCTATCGAAACTTTAACAATTTTAGTTGTAGTTAAAAAAAATTAAATTTTGTTGTAAGGAGAGTGTCATTTGTCAAATTTTAGTTGGATCTCATTTTAACAACTTTAAGCTTGATCTTATTTGATCTAGATTCTATATATATATATATATATATATATATATATATATATATATATATATATATATATATATATATATATAGAGAGAGAGAGAGAGTTAGGATCAAATAAGAAGATTACTTAAAATAAGAAGGAATAAGAAGAACTATAACCGCAAACCGAGATGCATCGACCTAAATTAGATGCATCCCTATAATCTTAGATGCATTATAACGCACAATAATGTGTTTTCTAGCTTTTAATTAGATGCATATAATTATATTAGATGCATTTCATGATTTCTCTTGTTTTTGTTCCTCTGACGCGCCAAAATCATGAAAATCAATTTGCACCATCTATACATCAAATTAACTTTCGAAACTCAAGATGTTGCATCGATATGAATAGAAATGCATCTAATGCAAGTCGTTGCATCTCAAATACATGGTTTTGGTCACAAGACTTATTTTAATTTACTTCTATGGATCCCTACTATATATATATATATATATATATATATATATATATATATGGTGGTGTTATTGTGGTGACCACCCTAAAATAAAAACAATAGGAACCAATGATAATGTGACACGTGTCCTAAACATTTAAACTAAAGAGAAAAGAGCATTAATGATAGTTCGATTAATTATCTAAAAAGGAAGGGCAAAAAGGGTAATCTAATTTAATTTCCATTAAACCAGCGCCTATTTTCTTGTTAATTATTTTTCTACACCCATTTTTTCAAATTTAAAATTTATGGTACATAATAAGTTTCGTGACACACTAATATTTTTTGGTTATATGGTGGTGACAAACTATTTTTTTTTTTGTGAAACACAACAAATTTTTAGTGAAACATAATAAATTTTTGGTTACATTTGCGGTGACAGAGTAATATTTTTAACACTTTTTATTGACACATAGTTTCATAATACATTTCTAACAATCCACTATGTTTTTTTGATATTTTGTGTTTCATTTAAATAACATGTATAACCTTTAAAATGGCTCAATCTTAACTCACTTATGCGGTCTCTGCTTCTAGGATTGCAATAAAAACAACAAGTGTTTAGTTCGTCGTTAATATTGGTTTGATGGTGGAAAACCATTTAAAACCTTATAACTGTACCAATATGAATCACTCGAAACTATTAAGGCGTAATGTATCACTCAAAACCTTATAATTGTACAAATATGAATCAACAATATTAATATAACCTTAAAAATATTATCTCAAGAGTAACAATATTTATACAAGCACCTGCACCACGTGATACATATAAGAGCATGCCCAATCATAACGCACCAACGACGTTAGAGGGCAAAATAACGCCCGCTAGTATGCTAGTTGTTGTTGTATGTTATTTCACCGTTGGTCCTTGGCGTTGCTCCACTAACTCAATTAGTGGCTTTATAAAAAAAAAAAAGAAAAAAAATTCAAAAAAATTTCAAATCTAGTCCCTGCAACGACTAGTAGCCGTTAGATTTCAAAAAAATTTCAAAATTAGTCCCTAACGGCTAGTTTTACAAAAATCAAAACCGTTTTTTTACCACTATAAATACCTAACTAAAACTCCATTTTTCACACTTCATAATTCAAATTCACAATTTATATACTTCCTGCCACACTTTGATAATTCAAGAATCAAGTTCGTTCACAATAGATCCAAATGAATTTGGTGATATTCTCCTGTCTTGGTCGGCGCAGAAGACCAAGAAGACTTCCAATTTATGGCGCCGCATTGTGAGTATCACCTTCAGGTTGGAACAAGAAGAAGGTATTGAATCTCACATCCTAGTCGCTCGCACTCCATATATATCGTGAACGTGAGCTTGCAGAGGAACGCTGCAGAACGATTATTTCGTACAAGGTTGTAAGTATTCAAACCGAATTTTCAGAAGATTTCGATGAGCCGGAAACTATTCCCCGCAAATAGTTGAAGGTATTGAATCTTATACTTCGATAATATTCCCGATCATTTTACTTTCTTTAGGCAAACACCCGCTGCTTGTGGTCGAATGAGTATAAGTGCTTTTAATAAGTGTACGTTCGCCATACGCCATTGGCGACGGCACTCACCCGATGCATTTGATGAATACTTGCAAATGGGTATGCGTACTTCAAAAGTATGTCTTGATAATTTTAACAAATGTATTATTGATTTGTTTATGCCGAGTATTTAAGAAAACCAACATGGGCCGACATTCAAAAATTTATCAACAACATGAAGAAAAACATGGTTTTCCGGGAATGCTTGGTAGCATTGATGTATGCACTAGGAATGGAAAATTGTCCAAGGGTTTGCAAGGGGCATTTTGCTATGGGTGATAAAAAAATACCCAATAATTATGCTTGAAGTTGTTGCTTCTCAAGATTTATGGATCCGCATGCATTTGTTTGGATGCATAGGCAAATAACTATATTAATGTTTTAGATAACTCTCCGTTATTCATGACCTTCTTGCCGATAATGCCTCAAGAGCACCTTATATGGTCAACGGAACTAGGTATGAACAGGGTATTACTTGGTGATGGAATTTATCCACAAGGGCAACTTTCACAAATCCTTCACGACAACAACTGATGAACAACATAACGATTTTAAAAGGAGACAAAAAAGTGCCCGAAAGGATATTGAACGTGCTTTTGGTGTTCTTCAAGGCCGTTGAGGTATACTACAACAACCGGCACGTCAATGGGAAATTGCCACTTATAATGAATCATGTATTGTTGCATTATTATGCATAACATGATTATAAAAGATCAAAATTTGCATTACGTGACTATAACTTAACTGGTGGATCCGTCAGCAAATTTGAGGCAACGAAATTGGGTCGAAGATGTGATACTCACTACAAAAGAAATGCACGACTCCACAAACACATACCCAACTCCAACAGACCTTATGGAGCATGTTTGGTGAAGAATCTTGAACGCACATGGACAACAAACAAGAGAGCTTACGATGATGAATAAGTATTTGCTATGTTTTGTTTTTTTTTTTCGTTGTCATATTCTTTATGTTGTAACGTTTAATTTGCGTGTGTTTTTTAATTTCATGTATTTTTTTTTATTTGTTGTAATTTTTTCATGTATTTTTTTAATTTCGTATTGTAATATGTTTTCAAATTTAATATTATGTTTAGTTTAATAAATGAAGTGTTTGTTTTAGTTTAGGGGTTGAAATTGAAAGTATGAAATGTTATTGATGTTATTGGGATGTTATGGTTGTGGGTGTTTTTTGGGGATGTTAATGTTAAATGTTAAAGTTGATGTGGCGCTGACGTGGACGGTGTTATTGGTGTTATGATTGAACATGCTCTAATATAAATTACTACTCCACTATAAGCCTTGGTCCAAATCAATTTTAGCAAGGGTTATTGTTGACGAGAGTTAAAGAGAAAGAACACATGATCCATTCAATGGATATGAAAAATATGATGATACCATGGAAGCATATATAATTCCTACCAGTTATATGTGTTTCACTAAGGTAGCGGTTATAGTTTCTTACATAGTTTACGGTGGCAGTAGAGTGTAGCGGCTTGAGTACGATGTATGTAGATGTTGTTCCGGCAGGGGTAAGTAAGTAGATAATGCCGCTACTGGTGTGTTTGGGAACTTTTGCTTCAGAACACCAAGACTCTGCAAATAGCATCCTTATTGCTTTACATATCATATATCCGATACTGTGTGGCTTTTCTGATTTTACATATCATATATCCCATAGAAAACAGGTCTAGAAATGAAAACGTTGTTGGAGTATGCTCGTGTCATAATAAATAATTATATGGCTAGTCATATGTGAGCCTATGGGGTCACACACATATACACTTAGACACCATTGTCATAATGTATTTATCGTATTTACATTATGTATAACCTTTGTTACATGTAAGTAAAGTGGAGTATTTAGTCTTTGAAGGGCCTAATGTGTATCTTATGATTTGACATCAATTAGCATTAATACTAATTGATGAGAATTAATGATAATTGGTAAGTTACAATTTGGTCTTAAATGCTCTTCCTCCTCCCTCTTTGACGCCCAAAACACACACACATAGTGTTTTTGTTTTTGGTTTATTCTCTCCTTGATAATTCTAAGAGTAGTCTTGTGCAAGGATTGGTTCAAAGGTTAAGACTAGCATCAAAGGGTGATTGTTAGACGTGTAGTGTGTTTCACACATCGAGAAAGGCCAACCTAATTGGTCTTTTGGTTTCTTGATTCCATTCGTGGAGGTCATTGGTGTCTCAAGCACCGAATCACGCTACAAAGGTATAAACCTTAACTATGTTTTATTTGATTGATCATATGGCAATATGGATCCGTTGTTGGTGATGATTCCGCGCTATATATTTTATTTAAGTTTATTATATTCATCATCACCTATAGTGGTATCACGAGCCATCATATGTGCCATATGATTATCGGGTATGCAAAAAAAATGGTCAAAACGCGAGTTTTTAAGTGTTTTTTGTAACCACTTTCAAAACAGCCCCGAGGGCTCCATTTTTCATGGATTAAAATGTTATTATTAATATAAACATCTGTGATTTTTGGTCCTATGGCCATTGGTTTCGCATTTGTTAATTAAACAATGTGTTCGGTACGCTAAAAATGGCTTTAATCGCGTTGTTTTAATCGATTCTTCAAACGATTTGAAAACAGCCCCTAAGGCTTAATTTTCTGTGGTAAAATGATTTTTAGAAGGTCTAATTTCAGTAGGTTTGAGAACCTAAATCCATTTTACTCGCGTACCAATCGGGGTTTTAATTCTTGTTGATTATTTCTTCGATTCGTTGGCTAAATCTTTTATTTCATGCTATTTAAATTGTTCCCATGGCAAATACATGCTTGTTTGCTCATGGGATTAGCCAACACCGTGTTATGATCATAATTTTATGGTATTATTATGTGTATATGCAAAGCCGATGAAAACCTAGACCACTTGTGCTATGAATGATTGTGATTGTCGTTAATTTCTTGTTATTTGGGGTTTGCCATTGTTTAGGCTTTTATGTATGAATTTTAATTTGGTTTTTGCCATTGTTTGGGCATGTTACAATAGATAGATAGTAGATTAGTTGTATTTTACATTCTATATATTGTAACCGATGCTTGGAATGGAATGGCGAAGCATAGAAGACATAAAGACGCAAAATGGCTGATCGTACAAGCTGCAGTAAAACGCGTTTCCCGATGATTGGTGGCGTATTTTTAACCAAATTTTTTTGCAGGTAGACAACTCATGGGCCCACAACTTTGTAGTTTGGTGCTAAGCTCAGGGATGACTCCTTCTAGGCCATTTGGGCCTCCGAATGCAGAAATTCTGGGCTGGCAGATTCACTTTTCATGTGCATTATGGGCTTCTACTTGTCCTTGCTTGGTCTTGGTGCAAGTGGGAGTCCTCCGTGTGGTTGTGGTTTATGTCCCTAGATGACTCTTGGTTCTCGTGATGGCTCACGAGACCAAGCATAGGTTCTTTCATCGGTTGAGGCTTTGCATATTGTGGTTGTGTGTTGGTTGTTTGCTTATTATGTATGTTGTGAATGTATATAACTTGCATATAGTTTTCTAAAACTTTAAACGCAACACAAACCATTTTCAAACTAAATCTTATGATTTAGTTTAACTAAGTTTAAATATGGATTTAACTTAAAATCATTGTTTTAATAATAACACTTAACTTGTTCTGTATGTTATTCGATTTATGTATTGTCCTATCTCTTTTATTATCCACATAGGTTCTATATTAGACTTGAATATGGACAACTTGACACACATAAATTAAAACAATGATTAGACTTAAGTTAAGAAGAGTTTTTAACTTGTGCTACGAAGAATGAATGCATGCTTTTTTTCGTACACCTTTTTTGATTCACATCAAAAATATTTTACCCGTCACAAATTTAAGTCATGCCGTCCAATCGCTTGAGAACACTTGCAATTACTTTTTGCCTATGCGTGGGACCTAGGTTGAATTGTAACCCAAGGTGATTATTGTCTATGCGTGGGACCTAGATATATATTTTCGCACGTTTCAAATTGGATGACTTAATCGAGTTAAGCGGTGAGACCTTGACCCGAGTCAAGGATGGGACTAAACATGCCTACTTGACACTAGATGCTTGTTCACTAGTGCCATGAGTCCCATAAGGATCTAAGAGTTGCACATGTAATGCAATTGGTGATCGTCGCCTACCAATTGAATCTACTATTGCTAGCAGATCAACTGATGTGATAGTAGAAGCACAATGTGGATCTTAGCCCTTTTTTCGTAAATTAATTGTTTTAAACATGGGGTAATTAATTGGTAAAAGGATAATTATCGAAAATACTAAAAATTGAACTTTGTAAATTCATATTAATGATATAATGCATCACATCCGTAAACGAAAGTTTGTTCTTTTCTTGTTATAAAGACAAACTAAGTATTCTTTCTTCCTTGTAAGAAAGAGACTTGTTCCTATTTGTTTTCTTTATGAGGAAATACAATAATAGGAATATTTGAATTGTCCTAATTCTAATCAAACTCAAAGCACACCTACTCTAGAAATCGTAATGTCTTGCAAAAGTCAAAACGGTTAAGTATGGTTGCACATCTTATTCTTTCAAGTTTGTTTTATAACCCTAGTTTCGGTTCTGAAACATTGAAGTAAGATGAGATATTTGGATAACTAGAGAACATGTTTTCTATAGCTACCAAAATAATATGAGTTTTAATTAGAAGATGGAAATATCAATAAACCGCAAAATGGTAAAGACAATTACTAGCATGATTACCTAGCAATTATCTTAACCCAATAAACCTAATAAGGTACTACACACCCTTGTGGTAAAATAGACCTTATGGAGGAATTGCATGCCTATTTTCAAGTTAAAATATCAATGATGGCTAGCCCGTCATCTATATATTAGAACTTGATGCACTTCATTGAATATCTAAGTACATGTTTACTAGTCCAAGTGACTCACATTAGCAATAATGTGTAGATATTCAAAGAAAGAAGGAAAGTATCCAATTGACACTCAGTCTCCATTGGTGACATAACATTTATAATGTTGTATAATCCAATGGGAGCTATGTAACTTTAATACTGGTGACGAAACACATGTAATGTTGTCTAATCTAGTGGCAGTCGTAAGCTTTATTACCTTGTAGGATGCCCATCTTATTTCTTGATTGTCTTGAAATAATACATTACTTTCCACACGTGAAGCATCATAGTTTATATAAGAACCATTGCATGAATTTTATTAGATAACTTGTCGCATTCCTGATGTTGCTTCCTGAAATGTTATCAATAAATTGTTATGCATGATTCATTATTAAAACAATAAAGTTCTACATATCTATATTTTCATTTTGTATATTTGTGACACTGTCATATTACGCATGATGTTGTGCCATGCACAAGTGGGAGAAATCTTCATTGTGTGCAAGATACAACATATAACAATATGACTAATAGTTTTTCTTGACTGCAAGGTAAGAAAACTAATATTCTACTAGGACTTCTACACATAAAATGTAAGTTGCCCTAATTAGAACAAATGTCAAGATAATATGAAAAGCTACTTCAACATATTCACTGAATTGTTCAAGAATATGATTATGTATTAATGTAAAGTCATAATCTTGAAGTATGAAATTAACTTGAAATTACTATTGAGGCCAAGAGTCGGCACTCTAAATTGCTTTACTTGAATATGTTTAAGTCTCTTGTAAAGACTTAAACATCAAGTCTGTTAATTGTTGAAAGACTTATAACGTAAAGTAAGACGTTAACTTGTTATGTATTCTTGTTAAATACATGTACATGAAGTCATTAAATTGTTAATGACGTATGACGTATAGTAAAATATTAAATGTTTATGTTTTCTAGTCAAAACAAGCACATGAAGTTATTGACTTGGTCAACGACTTGTAAATTAAGTATGCATGGGTGAAAACACCTGTTGATGCCATCTGATTTGACTTGGTTGGCAGATACGTAAGCCAAAGAGTATAAGTTCATCTAATGAGTTGTGGGATAGTCTCACAACATCAATCCTCATGGAGTACCACATCGTTATGGTATGTCCATCATGGAAAATCAAACTCTATTGATATTGTTTGATCTTTGATGACTTAAACTCTTGTACCTCCAAAGCTATTAAGGTTAGAAAATTGAATGTGCCATGGGAACACTCAATATGGTTCCAATCTGGAAGGTATTTAAGACGCCATTGTGTTATGGAATGGGATGAATTCCATTATGTCTTGATTGAAGTTCTTAATTTGTTAAATACCTTAGAGTAAGTAATTAACAAACCAGAGTCAAGAACTACTAATGTATTTTGGATGTCCCAATTGAAAACAATTTATTTTTTCTCAAGATGTTGTGTATCTAGAGATTAGTCTCTATGTACAAAGCAAGTGGGAGCACCTTTAGATCTTGAAGTTGTTCAAGAACTAATATACACAACCTTCTAGGTACACTTGTTGATGTCACACTAAGGTTGAACATGCATATGTTAAACCATAGTATGATATCTCTCATTCATAGATCCGAAAGGAAACTTCTTGCACCTGAATGATATAGTCTTATATCAATGCTAAGGGTATAAGTTAGAGGGACATTGTGAACTGCTAAGTAGAGCTGCATTATCGATTTTGAATCTGATGAATGGCTCAAAGCTATGAATGATAAGATGCAGTCCGTGGAAGACAATCACTCATGAAGCTTGATTGATCTCTTACAAATCAGTTAGATTGTGAGGTTAAATATGAGTTTC
The DNA here is from genome assembly GCA_910596185.1 of Chrysanthemum makinoi. Lineage (NCBI taxonomy): Eukaryota > Viridiplantae > Streptophyta > Magnoliopsida > Asterales > Asteraceae > Chrysanthemum > Chrysanthemum makinoi. The sequence goes on from OU343225.1 coordinate 101,558,998, forward strand.
AAATGAAGACTCAAAAGGACAAACTTGTACACACATTTAATTCACGAGTAGTGAAATGGGTTACTCATACTCAAGAAATTGACTATGATTAAATCTTACCTACCGTGAAATATTAAATGTATAAAGATGGTGAATTGTCATACTTTATCTTCATGAAATGTCACAATAGGATTTCAAAACTCTTTTCTTATTGAATACATTTTGAGAGGATGTGTATTCAAAAAGGTTTGTGAATATATATAATCTTTATTATGTCTACAAGATACAAGAATCCAAGTGTGGATTAGATAATGCATCTCCGAGCTAAGATCTTTAGTTTACCATAAAATCATTAATTTGATTTTGATTAAAATAAGATCAGTACTAAGTACACTAAGAGCTGGGAGCAATTGTATTTATTTTCTTAAATCTCATATGTTGATAACGTATTAGAAACATTATTCCATCTAAGCTAGAATTTTTTCCTTAGTTTGGAATGAAGTTTCTCTTGAGAGTTTTAGAACATAAAACATGCAACCTTGTTACATATGTTTGTTTGAATAAACATGCGGTTATTATTTCTCGACACAATATGAAACATTATTGAGAGGAGTCTCAATAATCAATCTTACCTGATGAGATTGAAAGCATGAATAGAAACCTTAAGTTTAACTAAAGGATTCATTATGTATATCATATTATGCATTGGACTAATTATATCATTTGCATGAATGCAAGATGACTGATAACAACAAATATCTAAGTGAATGTCATTAGATAATTGTTAAACGAACATTCTAATGGACCTTCAAAGGACCAAATATATGTTCAACATTTACGGATATTTGAGGATCTCTGTTCTGTTTGCATACATTGATGCTTATTTAACTGAAATGATGCTCAAACCTATTCATGGTAGCATATCATCATGAATGATGACATTGTTGACTAGATGTGTTCGACTGAGAGCATTAATGTATTATACCATAAAAGAATAAGAATACTTTACAGTTTGAGAAACTGTTTAGATGAATGTCTATAGTAGGTGTTTTGCTAGTGTCAAACACCCTATGGAATGCATTGTTGCAATACTCGTATTGTACTTGAATGCACAATCATCATACCTTTCATGGATATTGAAACAAGTATTCTCAAGGTTTACTCAGATGACTACTTGTTGTCTTGAACAACATAATTTGATCATGATGGGAACACCGGTTTCCGATCTATATGTAGTCTTATGCATATCTGTTTATAGTATTTGGATAATGGAATGCTAAGCAATTATATTTTATAATGAATTGATTTAATGGTTATTATCGTTTTCATTTATATCAACTGTATTATATATTTGCATGTTTAAATCCATGAATGATTTTCTTCATTCAAAACTTGTCCATTGTCGGTTGACGGTACGGGAGTACCATCAAATTAAGAAAATTGTGAGTGTGTTGGTGACCTTTTTGCCAAACTCACATGTTGTTCATGGTGATGATCATTGGACTGACCCAACCTACGAGTATTCACTGCATGGATCGGTGTCAAATAGTGAATCTCGAAAATGGTTATGTCTATTATCCTTAGACTTGAGATGCAAGCAGTTTTTGCATGTGTGGAGTTTCATTCCTTGATATGGTTAAACGCCCCGAACAAGGTAGTTATAAAAGCCACTATCAGGAATGATTTGAAGCACATGAATGACATGTGCAGTCAAAATAGGATTTGTTCCTCCACATGGTTTGGAGTTAGATACTACTGGGCCCCTCGATGATTTGAACAGATGTTTGTATGGCCGTACCCAAATGAGATTAAGATGAATCTTAATTCACTTGGTAATCTTGTTCAATATCAAGATCGAGAACATAATAGTTGAACAATTAGAATGACTTTTGATCCATGTCTAATATTCAACATGGTATCAAAACAAAGGATATATGACATATAAACCATTTAATGAAATGTTTAAGAAACTGACCTCACATATCACTAGGGGCATTGGCGTGTTGCTAGACGCAAACCATTGCTTGTATAATTACTTATCTATTATGACGTCGCAAGTGGGAGCTGTTGAGTATGCTCGTCATAATAAATAATTATATGGCTAGTCATATGTGAGCCTATTGGGTCACACACATATACACTTAGACACCATTGTCATAATGTATTTATCGTATTTACATTATGTATAACCTTTGTTACATAAGGGGGTAAAGTGGAGTATTTGGACTTTTAAGGGCCTAATGTGTATCTTATGATTTGACATCAATTAGCATTAATACTAATTGATGAGAATTAATGATAATTGGTAAGTTACAATTTGGTCTTAAATGCTCTTCCTCCCTCCTCTTTTGGACGTCCAAAACACACACACATATAGTGTTTTTGTTTTTGGTTTATTCTTCCTTGATAATTCTAAGAGTAGTCTTGTGCAAGGATTGGTTCAAAGGTTAAGACTAGCATCAAATGGTGATTGTTAGACGTGTAGTGTGTTTCACACATCGGGAAAGGCCAACCTAATTGGTCTTTTGGTTTCTTGATTCCATTCGTGGAGGTCATTGGTGTCTCGTTACCGGAATCACGCTACAAAGGTATAAACCTTAACTATGTTTTATTTGATTGATCATATGGCAATATGGATCCATTGTTGGTGATGATTCCGCTGCATTTATATGTTTTCTTTATGTTTATTATATTCATCATCACCTATAAACGTGACCTCTTCAATAATCACACCTGCCAATTGCCAAACAAACACATAATTAACTTTGTGCATAGTACATTCACCTAACCTTAAAAAACAAAACCATATTATACCAACAGCTAGGGTTTACAATTAACATGTAAAGTAGATCTAACAAATAAATTTAAATGATTACGGTAAAAAAAACATGTAGGGTGCCTCGATGTTGGCTATAATTGTAGCCGAAATTTTGAGAGAAAAATAGCCAGTTTGTAATCGAAGGGATAAAAGATACGAGATGTTTCCGATCTGAAAATATAACACAAATACAGGCGGCGATTAAGGTTTTCTTCCTAGATTTTGACGTCAGTGAGAATGGGTTTGTAGATCTGGTCACGGCAGAGATAGATGTAAATGATAATTTTCGTTCAAATTAAATATTCAGGCAACGACGGATATTACGGTCCAGGTCTGAAATATAAAGACGACGATGGTTGGCTTTGAATTCGTAAAACAAAGATTTAAACACCTCACGAGTCACTGGCGATGTTATAGTGAGAAAATGGAGGAATTTGTTGTTTGCCGGAATTCGTTTTGTAGATGGAGGTGGTATGGGGCGGGATAGATGAGATCGAAATGGAGAAAGGTGAAGTAACACAAAGTTTATATATTTCTAGCTAAAAGGATGACCTAAGGATTTATTATCAGTCAAAACGCATGTCAAATGCCTGTATTACCCTTTTGTTGTTAATGTTATTTTTGTTTTAAATTAAATGCTCAATTTCCACATGTTAACTTCTTATTGGTTCCTATCGTTTTTACTTTAAGAGTGGTCACTACATGAATGCAAATCTATATATATATATATATATATATAGGTTTGGGTTATTATGAAAAGTTTCTTATAATGAAAAGAATGAGAAGGCATGTGGAGGTGACATGTGTCACCTTTGCCACATCATCATACCCCACCCCCACCCCTCTTCCCTCTCGGCAAAAAATTTCCCGCCAAAAAATTTTTTTGGGCAATTTTTTTTTCCCCGCCAAAATTTCCCAGCCAATTTTTTATCTTGATCACAGTTATAAAGTTACTGCATCATAATCATGATTTTAGTGCATTAAGATTATAAATTACTGCATCACAGTTATAAAGTTACTGTATCACAATCATGATTTTAGTGCATTAAGGTTATAATCTTGATTTTAGTGCATCATAGTTGATACACCTTAACAATTAACTATGATGCAAGAACTTATACAAGATGCACCGTAACTTATTAGTGCATTAAGGTTATAAGTTATTGCGTCACAATTATGATTTTAGTGCATTAACGTTATAAATTATCGGTGACATGTTATAAAGTTAATGATCACAATCATGATTTTAGTGCATTAAGGTTATGACCTTGATTTTAGTGCATCATAGTTGATGCACTTAACTATTAACTATGATGTAGTAACATATAATAAAGATGCACCAAAATTTATTAGTGCATTAAGGTTATAAGTTAATGCATTAAGTTATAAAGTTACCGTGATCATAATCATGATTTTAGTGCATTAAGATTATAAGTTACTGCATCACAATTATAGTTGTGATGCGTATTTTTATAATCAGAAGCAAAGTAATAAATTTTGTCGAAATTTTTGGCAAAAGGATTTTTTTTTTTGCCCAAAAATTTTTTGGCGGATTTTGTTTGGGCTATAGCATTACATGTCACCTCCACATGTCTTCTCATTCTTTTCATTATAAGAAACTTTTCATTTTAACCATATATATATATATATATATATATATATATATATATATATATATATTCACACACACGCTATGTATTTATGAAAAATAAAATATAAAACCCTTTTTTTTTGCTTCCATAACTGGTCAACATAAACGGTAAGCCAAAATATTTTTTTTTTCAACTTTTCAAACACCAACTATCCAAATTTAGAAAAAAAAAAAAAAAAAAAAAAAAATTATTACACACATTGAGAATCTAACCAACCTTGAATTCTGATATCCCACACCTACAAGGAGGTCATGTGATTTCATTTTCCTCTAATATTCATACACATGCATGTGACCCCTTACTAGGACCATTCAACATTCCATAAATTCTAATATAAAAAGAGACCCAATATAGTTATTTCCCTACATCAAGCACTCACAAACTCCATTTTTCTCACCCTCATACACGGCTGAAACAAGGGCAATGGCAAAGGAATCTTAGTCTTGGTTGCTTCAGTTTAATTATTGGTATATGGGTTGGAGTATAAACTAGGATATTGGGTCTTGAGTGCGTAAAAATCCTTATTTTGTGAGCATTTTGGGCCATTCTGCTAGTCGAGACATTTATAGGTTATTATTATACCTTTTAGTGGATGAAAATCTAGTCTTAATGATAAATATCGAAGGAATTATGCCCTGAGACCGTAGGTGTAGTTTTCTTAATTTGTAACAGCTTTGACACCTTGTTACGTTTTTGCCTCTATAGAATAATTGGTGAAGAACCAAGCCTCGTGGCTGCCCTTTTTGGAAAATAGACTAAAAAACAATAAAACTAGGATCTTTGAAACGATTAGGTTGCGTTTAGTTGAGATAAAACACTCTTGTTTTCCACAAAATGTTTTGTGGAAAACAAGTAAAACAGAGATCACGTTCAAATCAACGTTTTTCAACAAAATGTTTTGCAAAACACAAATCCCCTATTTCCTAACTTAATAAGGAAAATTACAAAACAAATTTTAGTTGTTTTCCTTGTTTTCCTTTGTAACCCTCAACCCTCCCTCCATTTCTTCAAAACAGAAAATAGAAACATCAACTAAACGCGTTTTCTATATTTTCAAGTGTTTTGTGGAGATTAATTCTCCTTCCAAATTTTTACAAAACTAGAGATAGAAAATAAGAGAATTTGTTCTCCAACTAAACGCACCCTTACCTTCTCTAGAAATTAAGCCAATAATAACCCAATTTAGAGAATGTTTTTCTGAAAAACGAGTCACCACTGCCCAACTTTTGTTTTAATGAAAACTGACACCTAAAACTTATTTTCTCGAATCGGAACTTTGAAATAATGAAAATATACACGTTCACCTTCATTTAGAGAGTTTAAAAATGAAAACGGGCTTAAAACGGATTAGATACACGCTTTCTAAGATGAGTTTAAATTTAACTAATATCACTTAAATTTTCTAGGGCTTCAAAATGAAAACGCGTTTTGAATATGTTTTTTAAAAGACTGACTACATAACTTGTTAAAACCTCACTACAAGTATATAAAGGTGTTAAACGTCATAAAAATCATATGCATATAGTACGTGTTGCATTTTCTTAAAATGGCTTAATTAATTAGGTTGCGGTTAAGACTTTCGGGTTACATTTCAGGCTTTCGCATTTGTTACCATTATCATTGCTTGCTAAGGTGAGTTTTTGTAGCCCCTTTTTCATTATATTTTCCTTGGAGGAAAATGGTACTTAAATAATGTTATGATTGTTTTCATGCTGTCTACATTGTTTTCAAGATTTTGGATAATATGTGCGTTTTGATTGCAATATGTGCTTTGTTGCTTGGTTTCATCATATGTATCTCATTATGTGCAATTGTTTAGCTCTATGTTGGAGCCGAAACATTTGATAGTATTATCAGGGTAGTTATCCACTCTTGTGTGTATCTAGCAACCTTGGTTCAGTTGTCGCAAGTATCGCAATTTCAATAAATGCTAATATTTGTATATCTTGCTCTCTACTTTCCTACGCTATATTATTCACAACTTTGTGGTTTAACTCTTAAACCTACAAGCTTACCAACTTTATGTTGATGTTTTCGAGTATCCATTTTCAGGTGTTATCAATATGTTGCATAGGAGGTTGAGGGTTGGGCCTGGCTTAGCAGCCTTAAGACAAGACCCTCTCGTGTTATGTTCCCATGGAGTTATGCATTTAGTGTTTTTTTATGACTTCGCTATCTTGTGGACTTATGTATTTTTTTGACTTGTATTCATCCCGAGTTGTGGGATTTGTAAGACTTACGACTATGTTTGTGTGCTTTTCATTTATTTACTTCTTTATTATTTCTTTATTATTTATACATGGCATTTTGTGTTATGAAGTCATACCCCGATTATCATTCCGTTGCGATATTTTGGGGGTGTGATAATATGCATGGTAGACAGACAAACAATTTCACATTGAATAATAATCATAATATACCTTAAGAACTTCGCAGTCTCATGCAAACTTGAATTATGTGAAGACAATAAAACGAAACAAGAATATAAATGAATAAACATTTACCCATCGTCACAAGATTGTGAACTTTGTCGTGAAATGTTGAGTTGTGTAATGTTAAAGTGAAGAGCGATTGTAAAAAATGAAAGGGAGAAATATATATTATTAGAAGATAAATTAGGCCCAAGCCCGGTTTGTGTGCTTCGTGTCCATTAGGGTTTATGAATAGGTTTTTATGTATTGTATCATTATAAATGGTTATCAATAAAGACATGATACCTACGGGGTTTATGAATAGGTTTTCATGTATTGTATCATTATAAATAGTTTTCAATAAAGAGATGATACCTACAGGGTTAACATTATTCAACTTGGTATCATGAGCATGTATAATCTTGAGACCTAGTTAGTCATCAAGCCGCCACTTCTATACCACCCCGTCACACCTACTATCTCCAAAAAAACTAACCATGTCCATCGATCCTCTCCTAAACCCTAATGTTTTCTGAACATTAATTATTGTTGATGCACTGGGATCTTGCTACGTATCTTTTCTCAAGTTTTTGTCCTCTCAAGCATATTTGTTTTTACTGAGCCGCCACTGTTGACCATCAAACATGGCACTAGTTTTTCGTCCAACATATTTTTCTTTTCTTTCACGTTAAAAAAATAATATTAAAAAAATTAGTCTACTCGCATTGCAGGTGCATGTGTTGCTGGTGCATTCTAAAGATTTCGCTTTCCAATTTATCGAAGATCTTCATGAATAAATTAGAATTAGATATTTTCTTTTATATATTTTCTATTTCAGTCTTAAGCTTTCGTGATTTCACCGCTCAGACTAAACGAGAGTATTAGAAGATAAATAGGCCCAAGCCCGGTTTGTCGGCTTTCGGTCCATTAGGGTTTATGAATAGGTTTTCGTGTATTGTATCATTATAAATAGTTACCAATAAAGAAATGATACTTACGGGGTTAACATCTTTTAGCATATATAAGATATATAAGTCAGAGGTCTTTCGAATTCGAAGACCTAAAGTAGTTTCTTTACTATCTTTACCCGTATGACACCCCTGCCTAGAATATGTGAGATAAATTTGTGATATATATATTGTGAGATTGCTAGTTGCCCAAAGAAAATATGGCGAAGAGAAAAAATGCTATAGCTCTTGACCTTTCGTGTTCATTTCTGAACCAAATCCAATCTGGACAAACATGTGGGCTGGTGCTTGACTTGTAGTTTGAAGGGAGAATTTCATATATATCCCTCTTTTGCTTTAAAATTACAAATATATCCAATCTAACTTAAAAGTTACATATATATATCTAATCTAAAACTTACATTTATCATGTATGTCCAAATACCCAATTTACATATAATTAAAATATTTAAAATACATATTAAATATCATTTGATTTTAAAATGACCATTATACATATTAAATTGATACCTTTTTTAAAATACCTTGATTTGGTGACCATTTGCTGAGATGAACGCACTGCCATATGATTATAAGTTCCCTTTAATGCTTTTCCTCTTCACAGATGCATGGAGTGCTTCATATGTAATAAAAGATATCTACAATAATCAAATGAAATGGTTATGTTCGACAGGGCCGGCTTTAGGGGAGTGCAAGAGGTGCGATTGTACAGGGCCTCCGCTTGACGAGGGCCATCAAATTTCATGCACTTCTATTATATATATGAACACAATATGATACTCGAGCTTAATTAATTCATGCACTACTTATACATATGTATATTATGTGTGTAGTTGAGGGCCTCTTTGTGGTAATGGCACGAGGCCACTGAAATCCACAAGACGACCCTGATGTTCGATCTTGAACATTAAAATTATGTGTTTCATCAATATTTCTATCATACAATTAATGAACCGATGCCTAAACTAAGTATGATATGTAATCTCAAACATTGCCACCATAATTTTGGTTAAGTAAAGTGAATAAAACATGAAACCTTTTTGGTCTTTTGTAAATAATGATCATTGGAACAAGTATATGGTTTATAAAACTTTGTGTAGTTACTGTTGGAATTTTATACTCATAACAATTATATATAAAACAAATAACATCATCAAAGCATGCAGCGGAAGACAATAGGAATAATATATGTAAATAATTAACCAAACAAGAAAGTGCGTACCTTTTAGCAATTCAAGAATCAAACAATGATTTGAGCAAGAATCAAAAACCCAAAACCCTAACTTTAGGGTTTATATAATTCGTCCCTAAGGTAATCGATCACCAAGGATTCACAAGCTCAAAGCGTGCTTGTCCTTCGTTCTTGTACACACGTACTAATAGCGATTTGATGTGGAAAACTAGTTCCTTGAATCACAAATAAACCAACACTTGTATCTTTGAGTTGAACAAAATCAAAAAACCCTTGAGGTTGGGTGTTTCGACCGGTCACACAAAGAGGGAGAGAGGAGGAGAGAAATTAGGTTATTTGGTGATCCAAGATTAGGTTATGAATGAATACAATGAATTGTATTTATAGGTAACTTAACTTGGTGACCAAGTTTGTGTGGGATTGGGTTTGTAAACCCCAACCGATCGGCCTAGGCTCCCAAAAAGGATTCTAGAACCTTCCCGACTTCTAATTTCATTCTTAGTCCTTCTAGTTAATATTTAACGACCGTTAACCAAACCTCGTTAATTATTTAACTATCGTTATGTTTTTTTCTGACTAATAATTAATAATAATAACATTTTATTTATATTAATTATATACATCAATTCATATAATGTAATGTGTGCAATCCCGAAGTCTCGAGTTCGAATCCGGACATACTATTATTTAAATATCCATAAAACCTTTTCTCCCCACTGGATATTACTAAATATAGTAATGACATTGGTTAGTCTAGCTTTCACACGCCAACGCCCCCAGATTGAATCGAGTATGGTCTCCTGGAAAAAACCATTTAATGATTCATCATTTTTACTTATCCTTTTGATACTAATACTATATTAACTATGAATATGGATTAAATCATTTCATAAGTTAACATTCTGTTTCTCGTTGTATATGATTGAACAAGATTACCAAATCATTCAACGTATTCCAGATAGATCTTTGGTATGGCCATACAAACATCTTGTCAACCCTACGAAGGGCCCAAAATAGTATTATGCTTTGAAACAAATTCAAAGGAACAAATTCTCTTGACTACAAACACAACTCATGAATTTTGCAACACTTCCGAAAATAGCCCTTATAACTACCGCCACGGATAGCGTTAGACTATCTTACACAAATGCACTACATTCATATCAGTTATTGGTATCTCAAGTCTGAGGATAAACACTTCATGATATACTTAATGACAAAATCCAAAAGTATCATCAAAAGTGGGATGAGTCCTATAATCAATTCATTGAATATCATGTGAATCTGGTATGTCCCACGCATCAATATACTTTAAAAGTATAGTCTACCAAAACTCAGATTTGTCTTAATTCAATAACATTCCCATATCATTGATTGACAACGGACTATTTAGAATAACATAAGTTATTCACGGATTAAACATGCAAATATAGGATATAATATTAAGAAAATGAAAATAAACATAACAACTATTTTATTTCATTAAAGTAATATTTGTTCATAACATCCTTTATCCAAATACTAATCACACTGCATGAAACTACTAGCTAAACGAAGTCCTATCCCAAGCATGGTCAAGAAGTTTTTCTTGGCAAAGGCTTCATAAAGGGATCAGCTAGATTATCATCTGTATGAACTTTGAGTAGATTGATTTCACCTATGTCAACTTGTTCTCGAACATAGTGATATCGACGAGGAAAATGTCTGGCGCCCTTCATGACTCCAGGCTCATTGGCAAATGTTATTGCAGCAGAGGTGTCACAATACACATTTAAAGGTAATTCGATTGAGGGCATTACTCCGAGTCCCAAATTGAATTTCCTAATCCAAACAGCTTCCATCGCAGCTCTGAAGCAGCTATGTACTCAGCTTCTGTAATAGACATCGCAACCGTTGTTTGCTTTTGCTCTTCCAGCAACTGCTCCTCCATTAATGACAAAGACATAACTAGTTTGAGACTTCGTATCATCTTTATCAGTTTGGAAAGATGCATCGCAAAAACCTGTAACATCAAGTTCTGGATCTGGATTTCTCCATACACTAGAAACATTTCTTAGTAGCCCTTAGATACTTAAGAATGTTCTAACAGCTTGCCAGTGTCACACTGGGTTCTATTGATACCGATTGTGAATTTTGTGCAAACGCCACATCGCCTTGTACATCTTACAGCATACATGATAGATCCTACCGCTGAAGCATAAGGAACTTTCTTCATGTAAGCCACCTCTTCAGTTGTTGACGCGCATAGTTTATTACTTAAGCCATGTTCTACTTGCATCGGCAAATATCCTTCTTGGAATTTGCATACCAAATCTCTTCAGATATTTATCAATGTAAGCACTTTGCTTAGTCCACTAACGCCCCTTGATCTATCTCGGTAGATCTTGATTCCAAGAATAAATGCTGCTTCCCCTAAGTCCTTCATAGAAAAGCACTCTCCAAGATAAGACTTAACATCTTGCATACTTGGATTGTCTTTTCCCATGATCAATATGTCATCGACATATAAGACAAGGAAAATAACATTACTCCACTAGCTTTGTGATACACACATGGCTCATCCAGATTTTGAGTAAAACCAAATTTCTTGATTTCTTCATCAAACTTCTTGTTCCATTGCCTTTATGCTTGCTTCAATCCATAAATGGATCTTTGAAGTTTGCATACACGCTTCGGATACTTTGGATTCACAAACCCTTAGGTGCGCCATATAGATGTCCTCATCTGGCGACGTTTAGAAGGCATAGTTTTACATCCATTTGACATATCTCATAGTCATAGTACGCAACTATGGCTATAAGAATCCTAATAGCTTAATGTCTGCTTACAGGAGAAAATGTCTCCTCGTAGTCTACCCCATAAGTTTGAGTATAACCTTGAGCTACAAGACAGCTTATAGGTGTGTGCATAGCCATCCATGTCAGTCTTTATCTTAAAGAGCCACTTACTTCCAACTACCTTAGCATTTGGAGGTAAGTCAACCTATCCAGACTTCATATCTTTCATGGATTGCATTTCCCCATTCATTGCAACTCGCCATTTCCTTTTCAGGGACTCATCATGGCAGCTTTATAGTTAGCAGTTCACCAAGATCCCTAACATATTCCTCAGCTTCTACGTTGAGACATAGACGCCAGTGCACGAGTCGCCTGGCGGATCTAGAATGGGAACCACTTCAATCTCAGGTGAACGCCCAGACTTTCAGGTTCTACTTGAGGTTGGCTAGTGTTTTCAGAAGGTGTTGTATCTTCTATATCATCTTCCGGATCATAAACTCTCCCACTGAATTCATGAGATATGAGATCCTTTTCAAGAAAGTCACCATACCTAGCAACAATTACTTTGTTTTCAGGTGGAAAGTAAAAGTAGTAACCCATAGTTTCCTTTGGGTATCCTACAAAGATACACTTAACAGATCTAGGTTGCAGCTTATCAGCAGAGTCACGTTTAACAAACGCCTCACAACCCCAGACCTTTAAGTAAGACAAGTTGGGAGGTTTCCCATACCACACTTCATAAGGAGTCTTATCAACCTTCTTAGTTGGAACCATATTCAATATGCGAACAGCAGTTTCTAAAGCATAATCCCAAAAGGATAAAGGAAGAGTTGTAAGATTAATCATCGATCGCACCATGTCTAGCAATGTACGATTCCTTCTCTCAGATACACCATTTTGTTGTGGAGTATATGGAGATGTGAGTTGCTGGACGATACCACACTCAGCTAGATAATCTTTAAACTCTTGGCTTAAATATTCACCACCTCTATCGGATCGAAGAGCTTTAATCTTCTTTCCTAGTTGCATTCTACTTCACTCTTATAAACCTTAAATGTTTCAAAGACTTCATGTTTATGTTTAAGTAAATAAACATAACCATAACGACTGAAATCATCAGTAAAGGTTAAGAAGTAGCTAGCACCCTTTCTTGACACATGTCTTAGTGGTCCACATACGTCTGTATGTATCACACCAAGAAGATCAGAAGCCCTTTCTAAACTATTTGTAAAGGTTTCTTGGTCATCTTCCCAGATATGCAAGATTCGCATTTATCAAATGATTCATCATTGATGTCTTGCAAAAGCCCATCATGTTGCAGCTGTTGCATGCGTTTCTTGCCTATATGAGCAAGTCTACAATGCCAAAGAAATGAAGAATCCAAATCACCTTTGATTCTTTTATTATTGATGCTAAAAACAGAATTATTTTTATCATTCACATTATCATGCAAATCAATTTCAAACACACCATTAACTGGAATAACATTAAAGTAAAAACATCATTTAAAGAAACAGAAATTCCATTATCAAGAAATGCATGAACGAAACCAATATCTTTAACAAGGAAACGTAAAAGACACCCCTAACAATGGAAGGGTGCGTAATGACAATCGTTTAATGACATAACTAAACCCGAAGGTAAAACTTAATCAAACGTGCCTATAGCTTCAACGACTGCATGTGCTCCATTACCCACGTGCAGGTATTGTTGTCCATAGGCAAGCTTCCTTGCTCCTCTAAGTCCCTGCAGTGTATTACATATGTGAATACCACATCCAGTATCATATACCCAGGAATTTATTTATGAGGAAAAGAAAATAATTCTATCATCAAAAGAGTACCTGAAGTACTGGCCACAGCGCCAGTATTTTTATACCTCTTATTGCGCAACTCATCAAGGTACAGTGGACAATTCATCTTCCAGTGTCCAACCTCGGTGCAGTGATGACAAGCCATATCCTTCTTCGGATTTTCACGCTTCTTGGGAGGGTACTTTTTGGGTTCTTGCCTGATAAGTCATAAACTTGTTTCCTTTATCAGCTTTACCGTTACCTTTCCCTTTCTTGTTCGCTAGCGGCTTATTAGGCTTAGAAATTCTACCCTCTGGATGGTCAAAAAGAGGTAGAAGCCTTCTTGGGCAAACCTTTTCGTAATCAATGAGCATTGCATGTACCTCATGCCTGTCTTCCCGTGCAATGCATATTATAATTGCGCACGAAACCATCAAACTCTTATTAAGGATCTGTTGATAAGGCAAATTTGTATGTCATTAGGGTAGACATAGTTCAAACGCCCCAACTGGTCCATGTAACTCATCATTTCCAGGCAGTGGGCGCTTACAGGTTTCCAGTCTCCTTGCTTGCAACTATGAAGAGCATCTATCAAATCATACAGCTCTACAGTCACAGGCTTTTCAAAAAACCTTTGCAATTCTTCAAGCATGAGATTAGGGAAGTAATTCTCAAACTGCTTTTGCAAGCTTGAGTTCATACTCCTGAGCATAATGCAGGCGACCTCATTATACTTGTCATACCAGATTGCCAGCGTCGTGCGGCTTCAGCAGTAGCATAAGCTGCAGGTTCAGGAGGACAAGGCGTAGTCAAATAATTGAGTCTTTTGGCAACCCTCAAGACAATTCTTAGTTGCCGATACCAATCATTGAAATTCGCGCTACAAGTCAATTTCTCTCGATCAAACATAGATTTGAACGACGAGGCTAGTGCAGTAGATGAGCTGAGCCATTTCTACGAAATAAAAGTTCAAAAGTTAGTATTTTCGATAAGTAAACATTCAAGAAAATAAAATACCCTTTGGTCAATATAAATATTAACCATAGAATTTTCCTTGAATTTTGGATCCTCATTATCATAGTTTCACCACATCAGTGATTGCTAGTGGTGAAAGTATAGAATAGGTAATCATTGAAAAACGATAATTGACAAACAAGTTTTCAATTCCAAAAGTTATGGGATTTACAATTTTGCCAAAACAATTAATGCAAAACGTAAGCATGTTTCATCCCATCTTATGCCTTAAGTCTTAGGTCTCACTAACAACTTAATTAAGTTATCTAATTTAGAAACTGCAAATCATAAAGCTGAGGTCTCACACAACAAAATAATTCACCTCGTTATTGTAATCTAGATCAAGGTCTCACATAACTAAATTAGAACTTCAAGTGTTTCATATCATTAGATGGCATAAACTTAAATTTTAAAGGGTACAATTTTAGATGTGTAATCAAAACTTATGTATGAAGAAGCATGCATACAACTTATAACAATATTTTCGAAAAAACTGACATTAGATTTTAATTGCTAAGATTGAATTCTACAAAGTTTTAATCGATGCGTTGAGAAACTTACAACTTTGCACTAAGATGCTTCGTACATTGAATGGTTATACTAGGTAGCTCCAATCTAACTTACAGAGGCAGAGGACGGTAAGCGCAAAGCATAACCTTAGACATCTTTCAGTGAGACTGGCTCACTTCTTAAATACCCTTTATAGTTGTTCTAGTGGGTGAACTGTTCTAACCATTTAGTACAGTCGCATCAATCGATTAAAAGTTCAAGAATATTTCTTAGATAACAAATCAGTTTAGCCATTATTTAGTCTATTTAATTTTCTATTTCCAAAAAACTTTTTGCTTACTAACATGTCAAACAATTTATATAAACAAAAAGCACTTTAATAAAAATTAAACACACTCAAATAATATAAACATATAACTAAACAATTTAACATATGTAAAACAATTAGCCACATGCATAATTATTTCAATAAACTCTAATAAACAATTCTAGGCGTAAAATAATGCATATATTAACTAGGGCTTTCAACTACAAGGTAGATGAGCCACATACATCGACAAGTCGATTGCGTAAGCCAAAGTTAATAATATACCAATTAGCACATAACGAATTTTTATTAGTTATAATTGAGGTCTTCCCCAATTTGATAATTATTAAATAAATAAAACATGTGTGTATCACTTAACAATTAATCAATAACCAATAAACAATACTCCATGGCAAAACATGCATGTTCCACCATGGATTCCGCATAACAATTATCACCCAAGATACGCATATTACATGGCACATAACAATTATTCATTAATTAACCACATAAAATTAGCATGCAATCCTAGGGTTTCTACAAGTTTTACAGATTTTAAAACCTAATTAAAATAAAATTAGGGTAATTGACCCTTATTAAATAAAATTAGGGTTTCGAATTCAAAACCCTAGAAACCATCAAAAGCATGCAAATAATCATAAAGATTCAATTTTTATGTGTTTCGGTAATTAATTACATCATATTAACGGCTCGTGATGCCACTGTTGGAATTTTATACTCATAACAATTATATATAAAACAAATAACATCATCAAAGCATGCAACGTAAGACAATAGGAATAATATATGTAAATAATTAACCAAACAAGAAAGTGCGTACCTTTTAGCAATTCAAGAATCAAACAATGATTTGAGCAAGAATCAAAAACCCAAAACCCTAACTTTAGGGTTTATATAATTCGTCCCTAAGGTAATCGATCACCAAGGATTCACAAGCTCAAACGTGCTTGTCCTTCGTTCTTGTACACACGTACTAATAGCGATTTGATGTGGAAAAGCTAGTTCCTTGAATCACAAATAAACCAACACTTGTATCTTTGAGTTGAACAAAATCGAAAAACCCTTGAGGTTGGGTGTTTCGACCGGTCACACAAAGAGGGAGAGAGGAGGAGTGAAATTAGGTTATTTGGTGATCCAAGATTAGGTTATGAATGAATACAATGAATTGTATTTATAGGTAACTTATATTGGTGACCAAGTTTGTGTGAGATTGGGTTTGTAAACCCCAACCGATCGGCCTAGGCTCCCAAAAGGATTCTAGAACCTTCCCGACTTCTAATTTCATTCTTAGTCCTTCTAGTTAATATTTAACGACCGTTAACCAAACCTCGTTAATTATTTAACTACCGTTATGTTTTATTTCGTGACTAATAATTAATAATAATAACATTTTATTTATATTAATTATATACATCAATTCTCATACGTAATGTGTGCAATCCCGAAGTCTCGAGTTCGAATCCGGACATACTATTATTTAAATATCCATTAAACCTTTCAGTTACTAGTACTGTAAAAGTGTAAATATTAGTACATCTTACATTTTGAGCATGTATGGCTTAAAATAGAAGACTTAGGTCACTTAACATTACACCTTAACATAAAAGTCTTAATATATGGACATGCTTTCATACATACGAAAAAAATAAGACACAAAATATCAAAATGGTCACGTGCTTTCATATGGTTACAGCTGATAAACAAGAGTATAATGGTCATTTTAAAATCAAATAATATTTAATATGTATTTTAAAGTTTTAATTATATATATATATATATATATATATATATATATATATATATATATATATATATATATATATATATATATATATATATATATATATATATATATATATTGGTGCAAAAGGTGAAATATCTTATTAAAACAATAGAGACAATACAACTAGAAGAGTTATAGACATACCTATAACTCTTATATCACAAAACAAAAACAAACACTACTGAAATACAATGAAACAGTAACAATCTAGCACAGAAGCAATACTTCCTTGCATCTACTGAACCAAACAAACATACTGCAGTCAACCTTCTATCAGAATCGTAAGACTGCATCAATCAAATTCACCTTTTATTGCACCATAAACCATCTAGCTACATTTCCACCTTATCTACTTATCAAGACCATTCAACCTTCAACCACAATGATCATGATAAAATAGATTAGTGGCTTCACTAGGCACCATTACCTCTCCACTGCAAGGGCTATACCATATGAGCTACATTTCCATTTACTACAATGGCTTCACCCATATGGGAACACACACCTTGCAGTGAGTACCAACCATTACCTCCTATTGACAATGCACACTAGGACCATGTAGGTTCATCTTTCACTCCTCACAATTCCTAGTACCATACATTGTCACACCTGTTCACTAGCCCTTCTCAAAGGCCTACAAAAGAAATGTAAAAAAAGCACAGAAAAGATCCAAAAGTATAAACCAAGATACAGAGCCATCATTTTGAAGTGAACTAAAGCACTTTCAAAATTAGCAAGGTGCTAAACTTGAAAGGAAGGTTAAAAACCTTATGACTCAGCTAATTTCCAGTAACTCAGCAAGAGATATGAAGCCATCTCAAAACCAAAATCCTTTATGCAGGAAACTACTTTATCGGAGCAATAACTATCCATTAAAGATCAGTCTTACCCATAACTTGATACCCCATCTGGATCCTCAAGAGAGAGCAAGAGACCCAACAAATAGATCACCACCAAATTACTAGCCATCTGCACATACATTCAATACCCAAATATACCAAATATAACCACCTTTATTATTTCCTGTCAAATTTAACATTCCAGCTTTCCTCTGCTTTAAGAACATTATCAGTTTGCTTAACTTTGATTGATACTAATTTGGCTCTAACTTCATCACAGATTATGTTGAACAAATTATCTGCACTTCTATTACACTCAGTAAACAATCTTCCATTTCTTTCTTGCCATATGTGATAAACTGTAGCAGCAAAACTCAGCCTCTTAATAATCTCCCAAACTTTACTGTTACAATATTTAATACACATCTTGTTGACAGTACCTTCCCATGTGGTATCATAAAATTTAACATTGGCCATTTTGCACATTTTAATCCAAACATCTTGGGCAAACTTGCATTTGAAAAACAGATGATCATGTGAGTCCATTTCCTCTTTGCAAAGACTGCACTCAAATGATCTAGTTGGATACCATTTCAACAGCTTATCTTGAGTACAAAGCTTTTGTTTAACAGCCAACCAGAGAATAAATGCATGTTTAGGTATGCAATGAGAGTACCACACAAGTTTTTTCCATTGAACATAGTTATCCTCATTCCTAACATCTTTCCACACTGTACTAGTAGAATAATTCTTCACATTCCCTTTCTTATCCACCCATGACTTTATCTGGTCTTTCAGTAAACACATGAACAGCTAAATTTTGTAAGAAAGGGTATTTGATCAGCCAATGTTCAGGCCATTTCCACCCATTCTCATTTATAACATGAGCTAGGCTAGTGTTATCCTGGAATCCAGCACAAAAAATATCTCTTTTACTAATATGACTAGATAATGAAATCTCATTGTTCCACTTATCATGCCACACATTGATAGTTTTACCATCCCCAATCTTGTATCTTATATGCTTACCCACCCAGTCTCTTAGATTCAAGATGCACTTCCAAAACCAGCTATCACTTTTATCTATATTCACATCCCAGATACTCCTATTTTTAAGCTTAACCACATTGACCCATTTGACCCATAAGGATTCTTTTCTAGATGCCACATTCCAAAGATGATTAGTTAGAAGAGTTTTATTCCACATCTCCAAAGATTTAAAACCCAACCCTCCTTGATCCATAGGCTTGCAGACATCCTTCCAAGCAACCCTTGCCTTACCATTTCCACTCTCACCATTATTCCACAAGAATTTTCTAAAAATTTTCTCAATATCTTCAATCACAGCTTTAGGAAGAAGAAAAACTGATCCCCAATATAACTGCATTGATGCAAGAACAGAGGAAATAAGCTGGGCTCTACCTGCATATGATAAGCTCTTGTTTTTCCAATCATTCAGTTTGCTGAGAATTTTGTCCACCAACTGCTTGCAGTCACCAATACCAATTCTTTTTTTAATTATATATAAATTGGATATTTGGACATATATGATAATTTTAAGTTTTTAAATTGGATATATATGTTATTTTTAAGTTAGGTTAGATATACTTGTAATTTTAAAGGAAAAGAGGGATATATATGAAAGTTGAAAGTTCCCTAGTTTGAAAGTTGAAATATTATATTATAATAATCCTATAATTCAATTGCCCCCAAGAAACCCCCCCCCTCAATTGTTCCGAATCAATTTCAAAACCAAATTCATTTCTAGCCCCAATATACGTCTATAATTACTGTGTGTTTCTAATGTTTTGTCAAATTTACTGTTTATGTATTGCTACAATTTATATTTACTAACTTATTCTGCTTACTAGGAGGAATAATCAAATGAATTCATTTAGCCTTTCTATATGTTCATTTCATTGCGGATATGGTAAGCATACCTGATATTTTTGCTCTTCTTTCTTTAGGTATATCATTCGAATGCATATGTATTACTTTGTGTTTTAACTTTTTTATTGTGTAACAAATTTACATGTTATGCTTAGTTCAGTTTAGTTAATTTAAGTTTCGTATGTATGTAGATACCGACAGGCGTTATTGTTACGGATTAGTCTGATTCTTTGAATAACTTTGTAATGTAAAGTTTATCAGATTGAATATATAGATTTTGTGTCTATTTCAAATTTATTGTTTGAAACGTTGTGTTTATCTTGATTGTTAGATGACACTGTTAACTGATTGTGGATATCGGTAAGCATTATTGTTGTTCCCTTATAAACTGTGACTTTGATAAAACAAGAGTAAGTAAACCACAATTGCATGGCAGTTTTGGGAGTTTGCAGAGATAAGATGTTTAAACACAAACCCAAGATGTACTTTTCAATGTATAATTCAATATTAGTGAGTGTATTTTCATGGTCTTTGATTTCTTGAAGTTGTTTGTGACTTGCTGAGTGATTTTAGTCTAAATTATGTTTAAATCTAGTCAGTTCCATTTGACACTAAACTGGCCCATCAAGTCCACAAAGTCTGATTTACATGCGCTGAAACAAGAACATAAACAAGTATAACTGGAACAATCACAAACAATCACACACAAGTTTTCCTAGAATATGCTTTCCTTTAATCAGAAAAATATAGGCTCTAAAACTGATCGGTTTTTCTCATTACATCCAACCACAAGCTCGGCTGGTATATATAGGTGTTTAGAATATGCTTTCTAATCCTACTACAATTCTAATAAAGCAAGATAGTCCTTAACAAATAAGAAGTCCTAATTAAACTAGAATTGTAAACGTCCATATGCTTGGAATCTGTTTGTCTTCCCATCTGCTCGGTCAGACATTGCCAACATTCACCCCCCTAATTTCTGACTCGAGATAGGGAGATCTTCAACTCCGAGTAACTCTTGCATCTCCTTGAACTTAATCCTTGCGAGAGCTTTTGTCAGAATATCAGCACGTTGCAAATCCCATCTTACAAACTCAACTTGTACTTGGCCTCTTTCAACACACTCTCGGATAAAATGATAACGTGTGTTTATATGCTTGCTTCTCCGGTGAAAGACTGGATTTTTCATAAGTGCAATAGCCGATTTGTTGTCAACAAATAAGACCACCACTTTCTCTTCCATTCCGGTTATTTCACTCAACAACCCACGTAACCATATCCCTTGACACGCGGCTGAAGTTGCAGCCATGAACTCGGCTTCACAAGACGATAGAGCCACCGTGTTTTGCTTTTGTGAGCACCAAGTGATAGGTGATTTACCTAGATAAAATACATGCCCAGTTGTGCTTCGACCATCATCTTGGTCCATAGCAAAACTACTATCACTAAACCCCACTAACTCCTTGGTTTTCTCTTGGTTGTATCGTATTCCAAAATTCAAACTACCTTGGATATACCTTAGTATTTGTTTCACAGTTGCCATATGTGATTCTTTTGGTTCTTGCATGTAACGACTAACCAAACCAACCGAATAAGATAAATCAGATCGTGTGTGTAGTAAGTACCTTAGACAACCAACTCGTCGTCTAAACAGAGTTGCATCAACTGGTCTTCCTTCCTTGTCCATGCTTAACTTCATTCCAGGTTCTAATGGACATTGTGTAGGATTCGCTTCATGCATCCCAGCATCTTTCAAGATCTTCTTTGCATAGCTTTCTTGACTTATTGAGATACTCGAATCCTCTTGCTTTACTTCAATGCCAAGATAATAGCTTAACTTTCCCAAATCACTCATATCGAACCTTTCTTGCATTTGTCTCTTAAATTCACCAATTTCGCTAAGCTTCGAACCGGTTACTAAGAGATCATCTACATAGACCGCAATAATCAAGATTGACTTGTTTGTCTTCTTCACATACACCGCTTGTTCGTGTTGGCATCGTTTGAAAGACATTTGCTTGAGTTCTCTATCAAGTTTTGTATTCCACGCCCTTGGGGCTTGTTTAAGTCCATAAAGCGCCTTTTTCAACTTGTAGATCTTCCTTTCTTCTCCTTACTTCACGAACCCCTCCGGTTGTGTAACAAACACTTGCTCTTTTAGTTCTCCATGTAAAAAAAGCTGACTTTACATCCAGATGATGTAGCTCCCATGCTTCTTTTGCGGCCAATGAGATCAATAAACGTATCGTTTCAATCCGTGCTACGGGCGCAAATACCTCGTCATAGTCAATTCCTTCCTTTTGAGCATAACCCTTTACTACTAAATGAGCTTTAAACTTATTAATTGAACCATCCAGATTTCTCTTAATTTTGAACACCCACTTTAATCCAATGGGATTAACATTAACCGAAGCTTCAACTAATTCCCATGAATCATTCTTCTCGATAGACTCAATCTCTTGCTTCATAGCAACCATCCACTTGCTTGAGACTTTTGCTTCTTGGAACGTTCTTGGTTCATCATCTTCAATCAAAAGTAGATTTTGATCTTCATTAGCAACTGAGGTTCTTGAACTAGACCCCATAATAAAGTCATTAAATCTAGTTGGCTTAGTTGAAACCCTTGAAGAACGCCTCACAATTGGTTGAGTTTCTGTCACAGGATTAGGGTCATTACCCTACTCGATTTGGTCTTCTTGTTCGGTATTGGTGGTTGAATTTCATCGGCATCATGCGATTTTCGGCTTCTTGATCTTCAGTCTCAACTTCATCGGTCTCACCTGGGTTAACAAATCCACAACCCGTATCAATAGACCCGTGCCATTCTATGACAAACATACCTGGGTTTAGCTCGTGTGATTCGCTTCCAGCAACATACTTCCAGCCAAGTTCCTCATTAAACTCCGCATCACGACATACCACTATCTTCTTTAGTTTTGGATTGAACACTCGAAAACCTTTTGTACCTGGCTCGTTTCCGATGTAAATGAGTCGTGTTGACTTGTCGTCTAACTTATGTAAATATGGCCTTGTTCCCGTTGCATAAGCCACACATCGAATACAGTAAACCCTCCAAGTTAGGCTTTTTTCCTTTGAAAGCCTCGTATGGAGTTTGATTAACTAGAGCTCGAGTTGAAACTCTATTAATCAAGAATGTGGCGTGTCTAACTCCTTCAGCCCACATGTAGTTAGGTACGTCTCGTGCTTTCAAGATGCTTCTAGTCATTCCCATAAGAGTACGGTTTTGCCTTTCCACGACTCCATTTTGTTGCGGTGTGTAGGGAGCGGTTAGATGTCTTGTTATACCCTCGTTTTCAAAAAAGTTGGTAAATTCTTTTGAAGTGAACTCACCTCCTCTATCGGTCCTTAGGGTTATAATCTTCTTTCCCGACTTCTTCTCAACTAAAGCTTTGAACTTTTTGAAGTATTCAAATGCCTCTCCTTTTTCCTTCAAGGTAAAAGTCCACATAAACCGTGAGAAGTCATCAATAAGAACAAATATGTACTGTTGCCGCTATGGATGGTGGTGAAATTGGTCCACATAGGTCGGCATGTATAAGTTGAAGAGAATGTGTTGCCTTAAATTTTGCAGCTTTAGGAAACGCCTTCTTGGTTTGTTTTCCTACCAAGCAAGATTCACACAACTTGTTCTCTTGATGAATTATTGGCAAATTTTCAACCATGCCCTTCCTTGCCATTAATTCCATCGTTTCGAAATTAATGTGACCCATCCTAGCATGCCATAACCAAGCATCATCTTCCATCTTTGCTTTGAGACACACTGGACTTCCAACTTGGAGCTTAATCTTGTAAAGTCTATTACTTGTTCTAGGAACCTTCATCAGAAGCTTGCCATTTGAGTCACGTATAGTAAGAAGGTTACCTTTCATACGAATGTCACATCCGCCTTCGGTAGCTTGCCCAAGACTAATTATGTTGCTTTTTAGCTCGGGTAGGTAATAGACTCCAGTGATTAACCGTTGCTCACCCGTTTTCCCTTCAATGATTATCGAACCCTTTCCTTTTATCTCGATGTAGGAGTTATCACCAAACTTCACTCTGCCAGAGATATTCTCATTCAACTCCGAAAAGTATTCTGGATCCCGTCATGTGATTACTTCCTCCATTATCCAAATACCAAGTGTCTTCCTCGTTTGGCTTAGTATTCAATTGGTTTGGGATAATCTTTTCTTCATTCAAGAAAACTACTTCTTGAACGCTTTCCATCATAAAAAGTGTTGGGTCATCATCATCCTCCGTTTTCAAAAGGTTTGCTTCATGCTTTTTCTTTTGTACACTGCGTTCGGGACAATTAGAAGCAAAGTGACCATATTCATCACATCTGAAGCATTGAATCTTTGAAAGGTCTCGACTTTTGTTCTTCTTTTGATCCGTATTGCTCCCGGAGTTGTTTTGGTTTCCACGGTTGTGGTTATTAGCTTGACCACTACCACGAGATTTGTTTTGAGAAGAAAAGTTTTGACCTTTACCGTTGCCACTTGAGGAATTCCTTCCTCGACCTTTCTTATCATATCTTTCAGCCCTTCCGAACATCAACTTGCCTTGATCTTCAGAAGTGGTGTCAACACCCTTCATTCTTCCTTCAAAGGCTTTCAACCTTCCAATTGCTTCTTGAAAAGACATAGTATTCAAGTCAGCAAATTGTTCTATTGAGGCAACAATTGCAACATACCTATCGGAATGGATGCAAGCGCTTTTTAACAAGTTTCTTGTCTTCATAAACCGTTCCAAGCTGTTAACTTCAGTTACAATTTTGCCCAACCTAGCCGCAAAGTCATCGATTGATTCGTTGACTTTCATCTTTAAAGATTCAAATTCCGTCTCCAAGGTTTGCAACCTTGCGTCTCGAACCCGATCAACACCCACATACCTGGTCTTCAAAGCTCCCAGATTTCTTTGGCGTGTTGAATTGTGAAACTTGAAAAACAAGTTCTTCTCGGAATCGCCCTGGAAGAGTAACGCCACTGCCATGTGATCTTGCTTAGCAACAACTTGTGTTCCTTCCCCTGGTTCCAGTGCATCGAGTATTCCATGGACTCGGAATACCGCTTTGACTCTTATTGCCCATATGTTATAATTTGTGCTTGTTAACATTGGACATTGAAGAGCCGTTTTAGAATGTTCGACAGGAGGTGGTTGACTCGACTCGCCTTGCACCATCCTTCTTGTACGTCTTCTGTAAGTTACAGGTGTTGTTTGTTCGCCTTCCAGCCCTAGGTTCTAGAGGTCGAGTGATTTACTTCCTGCCCAAGTAAACCAAGTCGAAAGTTTGAAACTTTGATCGACTTCTTGCTTAAGTCGAACCCTAGTAAAACCCTTGTGATCGACTTCTTGGTGAAACCCTTGTGATCGACTTCTTGGTGAAACCCTTGTGATCCTTCTTGGTTAAAACCCTTGTCGATCCTTCTGCTGTTAAATAACCTGGCTCTTGATACCAATTCAAGTCCACAAAGTCTGATTTACATGCGCTGAAACAAGAACATAAACAAGCATAACTGGAACAATCACAAACAATCACACACAAGTTTTCCTAGAATATGCTTTCCTTTAATCAGAAAAATATAGGCTCTAAAACTGATCGGTTTTTCTCATTACATCCAACCACAAGCTCGGCTGGTATATATATAGGTGTTTAGAATATGCTTTCTAATCCTACTACAATTCTAATAAAGCAAGATAGTCCTTAACAAATAAGAAGTCCTAATTAAACTAGAATTGTAAACGTCCATATGCTTGGAATCTGTTTGTCTTCCCATCTGCTCGGTCAGACATTGCCAACAGCCCAACAATTATCGTTATGACTAGTTGTGGTTTGGTGCTCTCAAGAAGCTATTCTTCAGCATAATGTGAAAATTGGAGCTAACTGATCTCTGATTCTACATTATAATACAAATGGATATTTGTTTATTACTTATACTGTACAAGTTATGGCACATAGTTTTTTAAATAAAACACAGGATGTTCTTGTAAACAGAGTTTATTTATGCTCTAGATGAAACTAGGCTAGTTGAGGTTCATTTTTCAAAAGTAAATGAGCTTGTTATGTTCCTAGGAAGTCCTAATGCCAAATTTTGTTTCATGAGAAGGTTCTCTTCTATCTTTTACTGTCACACAAAATATAAGAAAACCATGGTGAATTTTAATGTGTATTTGACCCGTCATCTTGAGAAGGGGGCTTTGTTTGTTTTCTGGCTCTGCTTTTGATTTTATTTTTCAATACTACTGTAATGGTATATCATGGGTAACATTTCATAAACAAGGAAAAAACTTTGACCTTCTAAGTTTATTGTTCAGCTCTGAGAGCCTTTGAGATAATACTGGGCATATAGAGTTATAAAATATTTCTTACATGGACGTGTTGATGTTAAAGTATGAAAATTACATCTGATACAAATATCTCTTATTCACTTGTTGGTTAATACTTTGATACTGAAAAATCAGCCATTGGAGCTGTAGTTTTGTGGGGTAAGTAAGACATTTAGCGCCACTTATTGATCCCTATCATAAATGAAAGATTAAGGAATTCATACCTTGATTCCACATTGTTAAAAAAAGAAGACGATTGAAGCAGATTAGTTATAAATATCTCATATTTAGCGCCAGCTTAATTACAACATATTATCTGATGACGGTCATTCTTAAGTATATTGTAGCCTAACAAAAAGGGTTGAAACCATTTAGGTTACATATATAGCACGGCTACAAAAAATGCCAGCTGACTACTTATTCTCTTATTCATAATTGTTCTCAAGTATGTCAGAGCATAACAAATTGCTCTGTTTATGGCTGTAACACCTTAGTGTACTAGAGCCATATAGCCCTCTCTTTCATGAGCATTGGGACAAGCTGGCCTTTGAGATGCAGGGTCATGATTTCATTGGATCCACCAACCAGCTCTTGTCCTATGAATACAGCTGGAACACTTGGTTTACGGCCTAAGGCTTTGAGTTCCTTCTCAATTTGCTTACCCTCTGGATGTTCATCAAGCTCGTAAACAGTTGGGTTTGCCCCAAAGCTGCATATTAATGTCTTTATGCTGTGGCATATACAGCAAGAGCTCTTGCTGAATATAACCACAGCTTTGTCTGTTATCAACCTTGACACGGTGGCCATTCTACTATGAGATACCTGTACGATACTTTTAGGAGAAAGGAGATAGTGAAGGTAAGAAGGCTTGTAATGAGAATGAGACCAGGTAGAGGACTTGATTTGAGAAATTTGAATTGCCATGGGGGGCTATATATAATCGCCAAAAGAACATAAAAGGAGGGAAAAGGTAGACACAAGTCGTATTTTATAGTTTCCAAGATTACCCTTTGGATTAATATCCTTTAAAATCTAATATGCCATGCCTTGGAGCAACATTGCAAATGAATGCAATATTCTAAAAGTGGTCACTGATATCCTCAAAAATCTTTAATCTTTTACCTCTCTTATTTTATTAGTTTCCAACTGATTCTCTTAATTAAGGTCGTTTCCCTGTATAAGAACCTAAGGGGCATCTTTTGTCGGCGGACAAAGTACTTCCGTAATCCAATTGGAGCAACCGTCAATCCCATACCATTATGCCTGTTGCCTCTTCAGCTTAATCCAACAATCTGAAAGGCAAAAAAAGATAGTATTTGGATAAAAAAAATATGCTTATCAGTGGTGCGATAAAGCATATCTTTGCGATGATTAGATCACATGGCACTCGTACAAGTAGAACGGCAAATATTGCATGCAAAGATATTCATACAGATTTCTTTATCTTTAGTGCTTCCTCAAATATATTGTGCTTATCATTAAGTACACACTGTGCTAGCTTAATTAGTATACATCGTGCACTTGTAACATGCCAAGTAAAACACTCAATTAATTCGTCTGTCCAATGATTTAAATTAATAAAGTAAGAGCAGTCTCATCAATTAAGAATATTTTCGTACTGACATGAAAACTGATATATCATAACAGTTGATGTTTCATTCAATCAAAATTTTGAAGCAATATCCAGCTTAAGTTCGTTTCTTTGAATTAGTGGTAAATATCTATTGTATTCCTTTTCAGCACGCACTCTGATTGCTCTAGATAACTTGAGGTCTATCTTTCTCCACCGTGTTGACATTCTCATATTCTCACTTTTCTTCTCTTTTCTATTCTTTTTCTTAAATCAGAATCATGGGCTATTTCAGTCTTATGTTTTGAAGGATAATGTATATATAAAACCGTACAACAGGGTTTATTTCCTGGTATTAGATATTGCCACACATATGTAAACCAAAAAGTCGAAGAAAAGAACAAAGGACAAGTTAAGTTTCTGACTTCTGAACCTGGAATCCATTTGTAGAACTGGCCACAGACAAAACTAAGGGCCAGTCTTGTTTCGGGTCACTAATTTACATTATAGCTGTCTATGAATTAACCTAGACACCACACGATCTATATGTCATTATAGCATGTTCTTTGGCAATCGTCCTTTGTATAGTTACTTGAAAAACATTTAACTTCTTGTCATGAAGTTAGCTAAGTATAGAATATAGGTCTTAGTTCAATATATGTACAAACTTGTGTGTCGGATTTTTTTTAGGATGTCATGGCTCCTGTTGTACCTTCTACAGCTTATCTTTATGATTTTGACACATGTTACAAGATATATGTTACTACATCTATTTGATATTAGATAATAAGGGGAGGTGACTCTATTAATATGTACGGATATTAATAGGAATGCATAGTTTAGTCCTGGCATCACATGCATATTTTGATTTTGTTGATTGGTGGGTTTTTATTCCCTTAATTACCTTTTCCCCACTCCAGAAAACGATAAAGGATTTCAAACATAAATCTTTATTTTCTTTTGATTCTTTTTTTTAGATGTGGGTGAGAAAAGAAAAATTCCTCAAAAACAAGTCGCCTAGGGGTGCTTAGGATCACGTTTTTAGAACAATTTTTTTTTTTTTTTTTTTTTTTTTTTTTTTTCTTCTAAGAAAACAATTCTAATCACTTTCTTCCAAGGGTGGACTAAATATTATTTTCTGTTTATCTGCATTTTGTAATTGCAATAATGAGATAATCACTCCCAGAACACAATCCTAACACCCTCTTAATGATAGCAGGCGTGACATACATAATTAAACACATTCACGATATTAGTATTCATTTTAATTTCTACCTCAAAAAAAAAAAAAAAAAAAAAAAAAAGTTCAGAAGCTCTTATTTATAAAGATGAAGATCTTTGTTTTTAAAATTTTGGATTGGGATACGAGATAAACCAGTAACAATCCATGGAATTCCTGCATTTCTTATGAAAATGCTAATAGGTATACAGGTTACGTGGTGTCTTATGAGTTTTGATCAATCAAATCACGTGGTTTTTATTCCCTTATAGTGGTATATATTCCTATAAAAGTGACTTGTTTAGATGCACAGCTGTTTTGTGTGAACGTGTGATTCTATAACAATGTTGAGGTCAACAAGCATAAGTGTTCATTCTCTTATGTTCTAGGTAGTTACTTTATTTTACCTCTTAATAAGTGTTCATTCTCTTATGTTTCACATGTCTAAACGGACGGTCAAATGCTTTTGTAAAATAAGAAAATATAACTCGTCCAATGAAAGGCATGGGGAGAAACAGATGATGAATCTGAGATGTTGTAATCAACAATAGCGAGGTGAGGACTGAGGCAGATCATCCCCCAATTATAATAAAGACTGTCCCTAACTAATAGCTTTTCAACAGTGAAATCTAAAAAAATACCCACATGCATAAGGACAGTTTTAGATTAAGCCACTTAGTTCGCAGGAACAGTATGTGGATTTGAGGTCTAATGCAGACTAACACAATACCCTGAATATAGCAACTTATTCTGGTGCTACTCTAGGTTGGAGGGAGTAAGTAAATATGGAACTTACGACATTATTAATGAGCACACACTATCCATTGATTAATACGGAGTATGTCTTAGTATCGTAGTTTAAAGAACTAGAATCTTAAGTTCAAGTAATCGTGAATCACAGTTATGTCAGGTTGCTGTATATTTTTTGCCTTAAATTTATTGGTTAACTAAAAGACAGTAAAAACCCTTATAATGGCACACCAGTGTTGCATAATTTACATATTATAACTGCAACAAGATGTAAGTTCTTTCTGTTTTGGAACCAGTCATCTAGTAACATGAACAATAATCTATTGGGGGAAAAGATCTGTGAGACTTCCTTCAGGATATGTTTTGTTTTATACGGGAAGTGTTCATTCTGCTAGTATTTTTAAGTTATTATATGTAATCAAATTATATAACTACTAGGTATTAATATTCCGATTTTTATTTGTGAGCATGCCGGGTTCATCCCTGACATTTAGATTGATTCATAATTTTGTACTAAGACGTGATCATAAACTATTAGCAACTAAGATTATACTTCAAAACACAGTACATCTTTTTGTAGAAATGATAGCACTTGTTGCTTCTCAAAACTAGAGAATTACATGTGGAAGATGGAACATGCTCACATTGTCATGCACGCAAAAGAAAAGAAAAAAGAACACCAGCAGAAAACAAGGCCAAAAAACAACTCTTCTTCCCTGCTCTAATGACTATGGAAGCATCAAACTGCTCGTATAGTTGTATTAAAGTAACTCTTACTCAAAATTGTAAAAAGTTAATATTATTGAACAGGCTTCACTAAACCCATATAGCATTAACCCTGAGGAGCAATGGCACCAGCTGACCCTTTAGATGAAGCGTCATTATCTCGTTGGCACCGCCAATCAGCTCCTGCCCTATGAACACGGCTGGTACACATGGTTTGCACCCTAAACCCTTGAGCTCCTTCTCTATATGTTGTCCCTTTGGATGCTCATCTAGCTCATATACAGTGGGATTAGCTCCAAAACTACTAATCAATGTCTTAATGGTGTGGCTAATACAACAAGAGCTTTTGCTGAATATAACCACCGGTCTTTCATTCACCAACGCTGTAACCATGGCCATTTCTGGAAGTTCTACAATAAGTAATAAGAAAAACGACACTAAATTTCTTAAATGAATATTGAGGGAGAGCTTGAGGCTATATGTAGAAAACTAGAAGCACTGGAAAGTGTTGATTTTGTTGTGTGTAAACAGAGCTCTTGCTAATAGTATATATAGATAATTTGTCTTGAAGTAGTTGGCTTGATATGCTTAGTTTCCACTAAAAAGGAGATTCCTTTTTCTATGTACGGCATCATTTATCAGGCTTCTCAGATTGATTGATATTCCATAGATAACAAGTTGCTTCTCCGTATATTGATCTGCTTGATAGCATCTTACGTGTTGAATGACATCTTTAACCTTGATGCACTCTTTAAGACAATCCGCTGCTGCTTGTGGAAGGGCAGTATATTATTGTGTATATGAACACGGATATTTGTTTATTTATATTTCTATCTTATAGCATCTACTGAGGTGGAATATGTAATCTAACTTAGGTAGCACCCTACTTTTCGTGATGCACGATTTTAAGTATCAGAAAGAAGGATTTGAGTGATGAGACAACAGAAAAGTAAGCATTCTGTAACTTAAACTCTCTGCTCAATTAGCTTTGCATGGAAAATATCAAAACATGAATCCCACTCAGTAATCATACAAATAAATAAGATTTATTTACTTTATTCATTTGGCTTACACTATGAAATTAAAATTGTTGCATTCATTATGAATAATCCATGTTTAGGCGTGAAATGTTTGGTTATAACTTACAAGTTGTTATTATGACATAAGCTAACTGAATCATGCTGATTGACATTACCCTTTATATGCGCTTGCTTGATTGTGCATATTGATACGCTACAACTTTACGAATTATTATGATCCCGACGCTGTTTCTAGGTATTTTGCAGAACAATGTTAAAACTCGTGCTATCAGACTCTGATTATAATCTATAGTATACTTGTATTGATTCTCACTATATGCAAGTTATTATGTGAATCGAGTCATTTTAATAATACACCTAAATGGAGTTAATTCTGCTCGAGAACAAACTAAGAAAGCTGAGGTTAATCTTTCAAAACAAGGTGAGGTTGTTATGACCCTATTTAAGCATTGGTCAGGTTTAGGATGTCATAATACCAAAATTTTTTATTTTTTTATTTTTTTATTTTATTTAATTATTATTTTTTTTTAGAAGGTTTTCTTTGCATTCTCTTGTCTCGTATATATTGATTGAAAATATAATAGAAGACCATCTGAATTTTGATGTGCTCTTGATTTTATCTAAATATTATTTTTTGGTTTATAAGCAGTAAGGGGTAAGTCAAAGGTGTTGATGATTTACTGATGGTGATGAATTAATGCCTTTCCAAACTGATGTCTACTTTCAGGTTTCAATCACTTTTATCATGGTCATTTTTGTTGGATTAAGAATGTATAATTTGATAACCGTGAAAAATTGCCATTTATTTTTTTGTCTTGTAATGAGTGTGTGTCCAATAACAATTACTCTACTTAAGAGTTCAGATTGTTTCTAATTACATACTGCTGTTGATTACAAGGTATGCCAACTACTTATTACTATTTCTGTGGTGTAGTTTTATTTCTCTGTTCACTTGGAAGATTCCATGAGCTAGGTAACTATCTCTAATATAGAAAAGATAGTGGAAGATCTTGGAGAAACCGGGGACAAATATTGTTAGGGACTTAGGGTAATAATTGCAATTTGAGTTTTTTTATATGGTGGGTTAGTTTAAATTTTAGTGCCAACTGTTGATAAAATAAGGACCCTGGATGCACTGAAGACAGATAATCTCGCCATTGCTTCTAATTCAAAGGACCAGACTTGCTCGTTTAAAAGATAATAACCGACTAGCGGTTACTAGCAGTTACAACCGCCAAAAACGGTTATGATAAGTAGTTATAGAAGAAGATAAATAACCGCCAAATGCAGTTAATTAACTGTCATAAACGGTTACATTTGTTTAGTATATATAGGACATGTAATGAATCATTTACAGGTAATGAGACGATTTAGTTATTCAAAGATCCATATTGTTATTGTTTGCATATTTCATATCGACTCACAAATCACAGCGTAAGGACCAACATTTGGCATCAAGAGCCTGCTTACATCTCGTTACACCATCATTCTAATCACCAAATTTCCTGTTTTAACGAGGCAACACATCAAAACCTGAACCTTGTTTCAACAAGACAGAATCATCATCAAGAAATTGTTAACGAGATATACACATTCCAGAAAAACCCAACGTTGAAGAAGAGAACCAAGACAGAAAACAAGCACTGTTTAGTTCAGGAAGAAGAAAGAAACAGAAACTTTGTTTCTGAAAGAAGAATACTCGCTGAAAACCTTGTTTCAGGAGAAGGAGAAGAGAACGTTTTTTTTTTCAGAAGAAACGTTGTTACTTGGATAACTAGGACATAAGATAAGTCGTATACAACTTGTCTTTGTGTCGAAATTGCAAACGGAAAGGACACCGTTCCATTGTGGTGTCGGGGTTTTGTTGTGAAGCGTTATACGCAGCAGCAAAAGAAGGAGTTACGTAACCAAAGAAAGAAAGACGCGTTAGAAGATACCTTGTATAGTAGACGGCATATACAAGAAGAGAAGAAAAAAAAAAGGGCGTTGCTTGAAGAGAAGAATAGACCGGTTAAGAAGAGAAACAATCAAGATTGTTTTTTTTTGGAAGATAGACGTTAGCAACACAAGATATTGAACAAGAAACGCAACCTGATCAATTGTGTTTTTTTGTTGAAAATACCGAAAGGTATTTTGGGGTGAAGCATATACGGTGTGGAACAAAAGAAAAGAAAGTGTTGAGGAACGCGAAAGGCAACGTAGGACATTACCATTTGTTGGTAAAGAAGAAAGAACAAGTAAACTAACTTGTTTTGTTGAAAATACCGAAAGGTATTTTGGAAGAAATTGTGTTCGGAAAATAGCCAAGACCAAGAGTTCGAAGGCAAATCGTTATTACATCGATACACAAGAAAGGAGAAAGACAACGTGGGGAAAGAAAGAACGTAGTTGGTATCATACTCAAGTACCGACAAGTGGGAATACGACTGTGTTTAATACACAACAAAGAGGTCACAAATTCAAAAGTTTGGATTTCTCTTTTATACTTTTGATAGTATAGATTGTTATTTACATTACTAGGAAATCCCGAGGACTATATATATTGATCCCGTATTATTAGATTCCCGGAAAACCATTTCTGTTCCCATAGTATTAAGTATACTATACTTAGTTAGAATTCCCATAGAAAGTGAAGATCATAAGAACTATCAATATGCCTGGTGACGATGCAAGTGGCAGTAACACTGCACCAAAACCCGTAACCCCTATGACACAGTATCAATGCCCAAAACTCAAAGCCACAAACTACACAGTTTGGACTATACAAATTAAGGTGATACTAGAAGCACAAGGTTTATGGGAAGCAATAGAACCTAAGGCTGATATACAAGTAGATGCTAAAAAGGATAAGGCAACAACTGCTTTCCTATATCAAGCATTGACCGAAGATGTGATATTACAAGTAGCAAGCTGTAATACGGCAAAGGAATTATGGGATTCATTAAGAAAGAGACACGTTGGAGAAGAGAAAGTGCAACAAGCACGGTTACAATCATTGATGATTGGATTTCAGACCCTTCAAATGAAGGAGGATGAAACGGTGGATGCATTTACAGCCAAATTGAACGGCTATGCCACAAAAGCAAAAGAATTAGGAAAAGCTTTGGATGAATCACTTTTAGTTCGAAAACTATTAGATTCCACACCTAATAGGTTCATTCAAATAGTAGCATCCATAGAACAGATGAATGATCTCGATGACATAACGTTAGATGAGATCGCAGGAAAACTTAAGGCATTCGAGGAGAGAATAAAACTCCGAAAGGGAGGACAAGTAGAAAGCCAAGATAACCTATTATTCGCACAAGGCGAACACTCTAGAAATAAGAAAAGATTTACCAAATATAGGGGTAGATCAAACAACTCACGAGGTAATTGGCAGAATAAGGGAAATAGAGATAACTCGAATGGAGGAAACTCACCTCACAATAAGAATAAAGGTGAGTGGGATAGAAAGAATTTGAAATGTTA
This sequence comes from Chrysanthemum makinoi, assembly GCA_910596185.1. Lineage (NCBI taxonomy): Eukaryota > Viridiplantae > Streptophyta > Magnoliopsida > Asterales > Asteraceae > Chrysanthemum > Chrysanthemum makinoi. The sequence continues at coordinate 101,594,054 of OU343225.1, forward strand.
CAATTGCCGGAAACCCGGACATTTCAAGAGAAATTGTAAAAGTCCACCAACAACTCAGGAACAATCAAACCTTATCTTAGAGGACGATGAACCATCATTATTAATGGCGATACAAGAAACCGAAGAAGTCTTGTTAAATGAAGAACAAGTACACCCCCGAAAATATGCTACAACAGATGCTAGCATATGGTATTTAGATAGTGGTGCAAGTAACCATATGACAGGCACCAAAGGCCATTTTAAGGATATTAACGAAAACATCACTGGACGCGTTCGTTTTGGAGATGGATCGTATGTAGAGATAAAGGGTAGAGGTTCAATATTATTAGGATGTAGAGACTTACAGCAGAAACTGATTTCAGATGTTTACTACATTCCAAACCTCAAGAGCAACATACTTAGTCTAGGACAACTTACAGAAATAGGTTGCAAGATCATCATGGATGGAAATTTACTGACTTTGTATGATAAGAATAAGAAGTTGTTGATGAAAGTAGAACGATCTAAGAATCGACTTTACAGTATTAGATTACATATAGTAGCACCTATATGTCTCTTAGCAAACGTAGACGACCAAGCATGGTTATGGCATGCTAGATTAGGTCACCTAAACTTTGATGCAATAGATAAAATGACAAGAAAAGGTCTAGTAGACGGAATACCTAGAATAAACCATGCAGGACAAATCTGTGATGCATGTTTATTAGGAAAACACATCAGAACACCTTTTCCAAACCAAGCTAAATTCATATCAAAGAACCCGTTGGACTTAGTATATGGAGATCTTTGTGGTCCCATAAGTCCAGCAACACACTCTGGAAAGAAGCTCATCTTCTTATTAGTAGATGACTGCACACGTTTCATGTGGGCTTACTTTCTAAACTCGAAAGATCAAGCATTCAACACATTCAAGGAATTTAGGCAGCAGGTTGAATCAAAGTTGAAGTCGAAAATTAAGATGCTAAGAACGGATAGAGGAGGTGAATTTACATCACATGAATTCACCAAATACTATAAGGAGAATGGTATAGAAAGACAATTGACAGCACCATACTCACCGCAACAGAATGGTGTAGTAGAGAGGAGAAATAGAACAGTATTATCGACGGCTAGGAGTATGATGAAAGCGATGAAGTTACCCTTAACTTATTGGGCGGAAGCAGCCAGGCACGCCATTTACATACTCAACAGGGTACCTACGAAAGCCCTGGTAGATAAAACACCATATGAAGCCCTCTACAATAGAAAACCAAACCTAGAATACCTAAGAATATTCGGATGCACAGCTTATGCTAAGGTAACAATACCTCACCTGAAGAAGCTAGATGATAGAAGCATTCCAATGATTTACTTAGGAGTTGAAGAAGGATCAAAAGCATGTAGGCTATATGATCCAGTAGGAAAGAAAAAACATGTTAGTAGGGATGTGAAGTTTATGGAAACGAAACCGTGGGATTGGAACAACAATAAGGAGGATACAGACACAGAAGATACGTTTTGGACTAGCTTTATGGTAGATGGAGTTGACTATGATAATCCTACACCAGTCAACTTAGAAAACACTAATAACACGTATCAAGAACGAGAACCAATACCAGATCCACCTTCACCAGTCACACCACCATCTTACACTTACAACCCTAACTCAGAAGATGAAGAAAGAGCTACTATAAGTTCATTCGAAAGCTCAGATCCTAGATTTGATCATAGACCTATACAAGGTTTAAAGGATATTACGGAAATTTACCAAACTGCACGTGAAGTAAAAGCACCTAGCTTATTTTTCACAGAAGAAGAACCCCGTAATTACAAGGAAGCATCAAAAGATGAAAAGTGGATTGAGGCCATGCAAGTTGAATTAGATTCAATTAACAAAAATAACACATGGACTCTTACCACATTGCCCGAAAATCAGAAGGCAATAGGACTCAAGTGGGTTTATAAAACCAAGAGAGATGCACAAGGAAGGATCATAAAGTATAAAGCAAGATTAGTAGCAAAAGGTTATGTACAAGAACAAGGAATAGACTTCGATGAAGTGTTTGCGCCAGTTGCTAGGATAGAGACAGTTCGATTAATATTAGCACTAGCAGCGTATCATGGATGGCAAGTACACCACTTAGATGTAAAATCAGCATTTTTACATGGAGAATTGAAGGAAGAAGTCTATGTTACACAACCTGAAGGTTTCATACAACAAGAAAACCTTGGAAAAGTCTACAAGCTAACTAAAGCTTTGTATGGCTTAAGACAAGCACCTAGAGCTTGGAACGTGAAGCTTGACCAGACATTGAAGTCCCTAGACTTTAAGAAATGTAATCTCGAACAAGCAATCTACACAAAGAGAAGCAAGACTTCTACAATTATCGTTGGAGTATATGTAGATGATTTAATAATCACGGGCACTCCAAAAAAGGAAGTAGACTTGTTTAAGTCCCAGATGGAAGATAAATTCGAAATGAGAGACTTAGGTTGCTAGCATATTACCTTGGGATAGAAGTTACACAGACAGGAGGAGAGATTACAATCAAGCAAACAGGATACATTAACAAGATCTTAAAAGAGACAAGCATGACGGATAGTAATGATACGAAGACACCTATGGATCCCGGCACTAAGTTGGTCAAGGCGGAAGATGGAAACCCAGTTGACGCAACTTATTACCGAAGCCTAATTGGAAGTCTCAGATATTTACTACATACAAGACCAGATCTTAGTTACTCAGTCGGACTACTCAGCAGATTTATGCAAGAACCAAAGGATCATCACCTGAAGGCAGTGAAACAAGTAATCCGATACATCAAAGGAACGAAAGACCATGGAATAATATACAAGAAAGAAGGAGGCTGCAAGATTACAGGATACAGCGACAGTAGTTATGGAATCAATACAGATCAAGGAAAAGGCACTACTGGCATAGTATTTTACTTTGGAGAGTCACCCATTACTTGGTGTACTCAGAAACAACCAACAGTAGCACTCTCATCATGTGAATCAGAATTCATGGCAGCTACAGCAGAGAAGATGTCAAGCCTTATGGATAAAACGATTACTCGGTGAATTAACTGGATTAGAAGAAAAGAAGATAACGCTTAGAGTTGACAATATATCAGCTATACAACTCGTAAAGAACCCAGTTTTTCATGGAAGGAGCAAGCACATAGACATTCGCTATCATTTCATTCGTGAATGCGTAGAGAATGGTCATATCAAAGTAGAACACATAAGTGCAGAACTACAAAGAGCAGACATCTTAACGAAAGCTTTACCAAGACTCAAGTTCGTGACTATGCGACAAATGCTCGGAGTTCAAGACTTAGGACGAAGCAACGATCAAGATTAAGGAGGAGAATGAAGACAGATAATCTCGCCATTGCTTCTAATTCAAAGGACCAGACTTGCTCATTTAAAAGATAATAACCGACTAGCGGTTACTAGCAGTTACAACCGCCAAAAACGGTTATGATAGGTAGTTATAGAAGAAGATAAATAACCGCCAAATGCAGTTAATTAACTGTCATAAACGGTTACATTTGTTTAGTATATATAGGACATGTAATGAATCATTTACAGGTAATGAGACGATTTAGTTATTCAAAGATCCATATTGTTATTGTTTGCATATTTCATATCGACTCACAAATCACAGCGTAGGGACCAACATGCACATGGTTAAAAGAGAAAAAGGTTGAAACCAAATTAGAATATCCCATATTAATTGTTCTCGAGTATGTCACAACTTATTAAAAAAATTGGGAACCAAATAAGTTACATATAGTATCATATAGCATGGCTAGACAATATGCCAGGTAACTTTTTACTTATTCTCTTATCTATATTTTCTCTCAAGTATGCCAGAGCTTAACAAAAATGCACTGTTTACAGCTATTACACTAAGGTATTGATCATTTTAGTGTTCTAGAGCCATATAGCTCTCTCTTTAATGAGCAATGGGACAAGCTTGCCTTTGAGATGCATGCTCATGATCTCATTGGCTCCACCGACCAGTCCCTGTCCTATAAATACAGCTGGAACACTTGTCTTGCAACCTAAGGCTTTGAGTTCCTTCTCAATTTTCTGACCCTCTGGATGTTCATCTAACTCATAAACAGTTGGGTTCGCCCCAAAGCTGCATATCAGTGTTCTGACGCTGTGGCATATACAGCAAGAGCTCTTGCTGAATATAACCACAGCCTTGTCTGTTACCAACCTTGACACAGTGGCCATTGCTTCTAGCGGATACCTTTAATAAATGAGAAAGAAGTAGTGAAGGTAAGAGGCTTGTGATGAGAATGAGACGATGTAGAGGATTTGATTTGGGAAGTTTGAATTGCCATGGGGGGCTATATATACTTGACTTGGGAACATAAAAGGAGGGAAAAGGTAGATACAAGTAGCTAGTTTCCTGTAATTTCCAAGATTGCCCTTCTGTATTGATACCCTTTAAAACCTTCATGTCACTGGAAGAGGATTGCAAATTAATGTAATAATATTCTAAAGTGGTCGTTGATATCTTTGATAATCATTAATCCTTTATATCTCCTAGAGGTATTTTGTTAGATACTAAGTACCATTATGCCTGATGCCTCTTCAGCATAATTCAACAATCTGACAGCCAAAAAAAGATAATATTTGGATAAAATATACACTTATTAGTGGTGTGATAAAGCATATCTTTGCGATGATTAGATCACATGGCATCCGTACAAGTAGAACTACGAATATTGCATGCAGAGATAGTCATATAGATTTTTGTATCTTTGAGTGCTTCCACAAATATATTGTGCTTAATTATCATTAGGGTGACTACGGTTTCCGAGTTTTTGGCCGACTAATCAACGGTATTTTTGCCCACCGCCACACAAACTTAAACCGGGTAAAGTCCTCCCTTTTCAGGAAGGTTAGCGTGGCCACTTTGAGTTTTTGCACCTAGCTGGGAGTTGAACCTCAGACCTCTCAATAGTTATTACAAGTTCTTACCACTAGGCCACCCTTAAGTGGTTATTGTTCTTATCATTAAGTAAACACTGTGCTAGCTTAACTGCTATACATTGCGCGCTTGTTGTAACATGCCAAGTAAAACACTTAACCAGCTGGTCTGTCCAATGAAATAAATTAATTATAAGAGCAGTCTCGTCAATTTAGAATGTTTTCGTACTAACATGAAAACTAATATATCTATCATAACAGTTGATATTTCATTGAGCACTCAAACTTTTAAAGCAATATCCAGTTTAAGTTGTTTATTTGAATTAGTGGTGAAACTCTATTTTATTCCTTTTCTGCAGGCACTCGATCTAATTACTCTAGAGAACTTGAGGTCTATCTAGCTCCACTGTGTTGAAATTCTCATATTCTCACTTTTGTTCATTTTCCTATTATTTTCCTTCAAATCAGAATCATGGGTCATTTCAGTCTTATACCTTGCAACAGTGTAGTTACATTATTTATTTCATGGTATTAGATATTGTCACATATATGCAACCCAAAAAGTCGAAGGAAAGAACAAAGGACAAGTTAAATTTTGACTTTTGAACCTGGAATCCACTTGTAGAACTGGCCACAGAAAAAACTAAGGGCCACTCTTGTTTTGGGTCACCAACTTACATTGTAGATGTCTACGAATTAACCTAGACACCACACGATCTATATGTCGTACATTCGCCCATTTTTTTAGCTTTTAGTGTGCATTTGCTTTTCAATTTCTTCTTTGTATGCCAAAATGTAGTTACTTGTAAAACACTTAATTTTTACTAGTAATGAAGCTAGCTAAGTAAATAATATAAGTCCTAGTTCAATATATGTACAAACTCGTGTGTTTTAATTTTCATTAGCATGCTTGATGTCATGGCTTATGTTCTGCTGTATTCTTCTACTATACACCTTATCTTTAGGATTTTGACACATGATCACAAGGTCTATGTTACTATATCTACTTTGGTTTTAGACAATAATGGGAGGTGTCTCTTTTAATATGTGCGAATATTAATAGGAATGCATAGTCGAGTCCTGGCATCACATGCATATTTAGATTGTGTTGATTGGTGGGCTTTTTATCCCCTTACTTTTTTCCATTTCCAGAAAATGACAAAGGATTGCGAACATAAATCTTTATGCTTTTAATGCTTTTTTTCTTCTAGATGTGGGTGAGAAAAGAAAAATTCCCCCCGAACAAGTGGCCTAAGAGGTGCTTGGGATCACGTCTGCAAAATGGCAGAGAAGTCACAACCTGTTTTATCTTTTGTTTCAAAAATGCGTTTTTCTCCAAGAAAATAAATATAATCACTTTCTTCAGAGGGTTTACTAAACATTATTTTCTGATTATCGGCATTTTGTAATTGCAATAACGACCAGTTAATCTCTCTCAGAGTCTCAGAACACAATCCTGACTCCCTTTTCATCATAGCAGTCATGTCATACATAGAAAAATACATTCACTAGATTACTATTCATTTTACTAGAAAAATACAATCACTAGATTACTATTCATTTTCCTACCTCAATTTATTTCAGATGTTCTTATTTATTTGACTTGATGATATTGATAATTTTCAAATCTTGAATCAGGATAAGAGATAAACTAGTAACAATTCATAAAGATTCCAGCATTTCTTATCATAATGCTAATAGGCATTTTGGTGATGTGTTTTCTCATGAGTTCTGATTAATCATATCACATGGTTTTTATTCCCATGTAGAGGTATACATTCCTTACGCAAGTGACTTGTTTAGATGCACAATTGTATTTTAGTGAACGTGTGATTCTTTAACAACGTTAAGGTCGACAAGCATAATTATCCTTCTGTTCATTCTCTTATCTTCTAGGTAGTTACATCAAAAGATTTTTATATCTTAATGAATTAGATTTTCCATGATATTCTTTTGAATGTGTTTCACATATCTAAACAGCCGCTCAAATTCCTTTGTAGACTATGAAATATAACTCGTGTGATGAATCTGAGATGATGTACTTAACAATAGTGAGGTGAGGACTGAGACAAATTATCTCCCAATTAATAAAGACTGTCACTAACTAACAGCTTTTCTACACTAAAGTGGTTAAGTATGAATGTATGAATATCTGTTGAATGGGTGAGTATACTTGGATACATTGAAATCTAAAGAAATACCCACATAAGGACAGATTTAGATTAAGCCAAAGGAATTATGTGTCGGTAAAGGTCAGCCATGTAATCTGAAAATCATATTTTTCCCGTCTGATGAGTGCTTATTCACTCATCCTTTTTGGTCAAATCTGAGCTGCAAAACATCTAAAAACACTCCGAAATGCATCAAAATACTGAAAATATCTCAAAATTGTGTTTTATATGTTTCAGATGCAAAATTATTGAAAAACGAACAAAGTTTGCATAATTGGCAGTTTCAGTCCCCCAACTTTCAAAATTGGCAACTTTAGTCCCTGGAATTTTAAAGAATGACAGAATTTACCCCTGGACATTTTAATTTGGAAAATAAACATTTTTAGTCCTTTGGTAATTCTTACTTGTCAAAATTGGTCTTTTTGAGAATTTTTGGAAAACTACAATTTCAGTCCTTCAAGTTTCACAAATGACAGATTTGGTCCCTACATTAATTGAGTTTGTACAAGTTTGGACCTTGGATAGCATTTTCAGAATTTCATAAGTGGTCCTTGGATTTTCAGATTTTACATCTTTGGTCCCTTAAGTACTATGTGTGGATCCATTGTAATCCTAAGTCCAAAATACTAAAAATAACCCAAGGCCCAACAACCATCCAAGCCCAAAACCTCGTAACCCGACCCATTACCCCTTTCCCTTTCCCTCTCTTTTTCTTTCTCCCATAAACCCTAGTCTGCTTCTCACCTTTTCTCTCCTACCCAGAATACTCACACCACTCCTTTACCCAATTCTCTTCACCCAAAACACTCCATCCTCACCATCATCCTATTACCCAGTCTCCCCCATTTCCCAAACCCACTAACCTTCTTTTCCCCTTCCCCAAGATGTGCCATGGTGGCAATCCTAGCATAAATCATCCATTTGACGGCTCTGATTGCTCCTCTCACTTGTACCTAACTATTGGATGGTTGAGATGATAAGAAAGAAAGCACAAAAGCTTGTCTTTGGTTGGTTTTGCACTGAGAAGAAACAAAAACAGAAAAGACAAGAAGAGAAAGAAGACAAGAGAGGACACAAGACTTTTTTTTTACGTCTGTATATATAGAGGCTTAGGAAAATGGAAAAACTTTGTCTAGAATTTCTTTGTTCTAGCTCAGTGTATTTTCAATTAATGTTCATGTACTTTTAATTTTCTGTTAATGCAAGTTCAGTTTTCTTTTAAAAATGTCCTTTGTTTAAGAAGTTAACTCTTTAATCATTGACTTTACATTTTCATTTCTAAGTTTTGTTGCAAGTTATTTAAAATCACTGTGGAGTTAATTGAATGATAAGAACCAAGTTTTTGCAGTCTCAAACATTTTTTTTTCAAAAACAGTTTCTAATTTCTGCCCAAAGAGAGCGTTTGGTTTATGGGTCAAAATGGGTCAAAAGAGAGTTTTGACCCATCTTGGGTTTTAAAATCAGTTTAGCAGTAGCATTTGAGTTAGTTTTAAGAATGGGAAAAGTTTTTACAAGTTTACACAGAGTTTAGAGTTTTCTTTGGTTTCAAAAAATGTGGTTTCTGTCAGGGATTTCATTAGCAATTTAGTTAAGTTTCATTAGTGATAAAAAATTTTAAAAAATAAAAATAGAAAGTTCACCAGCTTGTTTAACTTTGTTTAAGAGAAAAAATCAAAAAATGGTTTACTAGGTCTGCCATTAGGTTAAAGTGGGTTATTTGGCCATTTGGTGTGTTCTGCGGCAGGGTACCCAAGCCAATCCCATACTTACACAGCTTATTTATAAGCTGTGTTAAGCTCCTCATAAGTCTGAAATAGGGGCAAAAGGGAGCCACTGGGTGGACTTCAAGTGCCCACAAGCTCAAAAGCTCATTCACTATATAGCTTGTCCAAAATAAGCTCAACAATTACCCCCTTGGCCTGTCCTAAAACATCAGATCAGGTCTCATTTTTTTTGCTTATTTCACATCTGTTATTGTTTAGTTAGAGTTCCCTTATTGATTTTGGATGTTTAGATTAGGATTGCTTATCTTAGTAGTTTTCTAGCGTCTCTTTTATTGATTAGCAGCCCTAACCAAACAGCCCTTAGTGGGCTGTTTCGCTCCCTTTTCTACACCTGTTACAGCGACAGCAAACAACAGCAGCTGTGACCCGTTTTTTGGTGTTTATTAGGTGGCCGTTTTAGCTTATTTAGTTTTATTTAGTTAGTATTAGTTAATGTAGATTAGATTAGAGTCTTACTAGCCTGAGTTAGTGCTTGTTTATAGTTTTTAAGCTTCTTTCCTCATTTGCGGATTAGGATCCTTTTGGCTTATTTAGGTACACTAGACCAGAACTTATCATTTGTTAGCTTATTATACCCTTTTAGCTTCTTTTTAGTAGCTTCTAACTCCCACAGCAGTCCCTAGCCAAACACCCCTTTTTCTTGTTCTGTTGGAAATAAGCGGTTATACAGCTTATTTGCGTTTTTTTTTAAGTTTAATTTTTCATGAAAAGTCTTATGTTTGTCTAGTTATTAAATCCCAAAATCATAAATCCAAAAAAAATAACAAAGCTGCAAAAAGACAGAAGCTGGATTCGAACACTGGTTTCTGTCCACGCACAAGTCTCTACACAACAGCCCTTTCCATCTGCACTACAAGTTGTTTTGTGTTTGATTTCCTCACTTTAGTTATTTAATACATTGTTGTAGTTTAAACTTAATATGCTTGTTTCTTTTCTTTTTTTAACAGCTTATTCCAAAAGTAGTGGTAGGTTTTTATAATTTTCTTAGATTTAGTATCATGTAAAGTAGTTTATGTGATTTTTGTAGAATTTTCCAACAAATTTTAGTATTTTTAATTAATTAATTAGTATTAATTAGTTTTTAATTCGTAATAAATAAAATAAAAGTTCAAAAAAATATTCCGCTTTTTCCTAAAATTATTTTTAGTCATTTAGAATGTAGGAAAATTGATTTCATACCCGTAGCCCTTAAATTGCAAAAGTTTTACGTTTTTGGCTCGGGTTGTTCCAGGTTTTTAGCGTTTTTGCATTTTAGCACCCTAGGATGTAATTTAGCGTTGTTTTATTGTTTCTTAGGCTTAGTCGTAGTTTATTTAGTGTTTTCTTAGTTTTACATGCTTTATTTTCATTTTCGTTCTTTATTTTGTAGAATACGTAATCACAATTCCAAAAATTTGTTTAACCAATTCAAGTCCTAATCACGAAACTCAACGACACCGTCAATTTCACACTTCGTTGGGACACGACCCGGGGAAATCACTTCCCGGTATCACTTTTATCACACCCGTGAGATTTGGCACGTTAACCCTTTTTCTAAAAGGTCGATTTGTCGAGTTTTACGGTTAATTTGATATTGTTGATATTTGTGTTTACTTTTCACGAATCAAATTTTGGCGCCGCTGCCGGGGAGGTGTGTTGCGACAATATCGTGAAGTTTTTGCGATTAGTGACTTGAAGACCCTTCCTCGTGAAGTTACCGTTTTTCATAAAATACAAAAAACCAAAAAAACATTCTTCTCATTCCTCTTATTCGTTGATTCTATTTCTCTTATCCTCTTTTGCCGTTTAATTCTATCCTTCGTATCCTCTCGATCACTCAATTCTATTTCTTTAACCCTCTACATGTTTAATTCTCATGGCGGCGATCGATTATCGTCGTTGTTTTCATTGCAAAGGACGTATGGAAGAGGATCAAGTTTATTGTCTCAATCATGAATGTTTATGTAAGCGATGTGGTAGGGCTGGTGCAAGCAAATATTGCTATTGGTGCGAATTATCCGATAAAAACTCTCTCGATGATTCTCCAAGTTTTTCTGACCACCCGCCACAACCCGAGATTTGTTCTATTGTTTCTGAGCCTAAACCGTCTAGATTTGATCCAAATCTTTCGCGATTTACGGTTAAGGTTAAGAGAATAGAGCAAGAACCGGAGACCAAAACGGAAGTGGTGGAAACTGCTAGCTCTGAGAGCACACCACTTGTCCCACCTCCGGAATCTTCAAAACCTTTTTCGGACGATTTCATGAACATTGTTCAAAATTGCTTAAATGAATTTCGTCAAATTTCAACTTCGGGAAATATCGTTTTACCTAACATTTGTGATGTTGTTGAGCCCTCGATTCCTACTCCCGTACCCGAGATACCTTCGTTCGATCAAGAGTATTGCTACGGTTGTGGAGACGTGTTACCGAAAGGTTTCCGTTGTTACAAATGTATGTGCGAGTGGTGTGGAACCTATCTCATTGATGGATGTTGTTCGATTTGTGCCGAGAATTCATTCGCTTATGATTCTAACCCAAACTCTTTCAATTATCCTCAAAACAATTTCAACTACCCTCCACAGAATTCATATGAACCACAACCGTACTATCATCATTTCAGTGATTCATCGTTTCATAATTTCTCTCCTCAATACCCTCATTGTGCTAAGTGTGGGGGTCCTCATGATGATTATCAATGTCAATCGTGGAATCAAAATTACTATGGACCTGATCCTTGTTATAACACTTCCGGATTTGACCACATCCAACCCCCACAACTTCCCGTCATTGATCAATTTCCTCGTATAATTCTTGAAGAACTTTCTGAGGAACAAGCAGCTCGCAACGAAAGATATTTAGCCGATGAACGAGCAGCTCAAAAGCTTATCCTATTTAACGAAGCTTGCCGTCTCGATGACGAGGATGAGGAGGATTGGGAGATGACAAAGGACAAGGTGCATATCTCAAGCCCACAAAGTACCGCACATGTCCACTCTCCACCCTCATATTGCCTATCTACCATAGAACCTTCGGATAACCTTTTAATGGGGGACGAGCATCTTAGCACTATTCCGGAAACGGAACCGCCTTGTGTTGAGAACCTTGTCCCAACCCCAAGTGAATCCGAGGTCATCTCTGGTGATATGTGTGATGAGCCTCTCGATGATGATTCTTCTCCCACCTCAAAAGTTTATGTTGAGATGATCTTCGAGTCTGAAAATGATTATACATCGTTTGATGATTCTTTATCGTGTGGAGACATCGAGTATGTGGAGGAGATACCTTCTGAGCTCGTCAGCTTGGAAGAAGTGAGAGATGTTGATCCCGATGATCTTGATATGGACACTAATTTTGATGCGGATGATGAAGATATTCTCGTTGTGTCCGAGAAGCCTTTTGCTACGACATTCACTAATCCTCTGTTTGACTTTGATTCTGAATTCACTCTAGTTTCGGATAATCCCATCTTTGACATTCAGAATGAGGATAGTGACTTGTACCTCGTTTCATCTCTTTCTTTACCCGAAGATAAGAATAGTGGCAATCCCACTTCGACTTTAGACCTTCTCGAGGAGTTCGCCGATGGACTCGCTCTCGTTGATCATTCTCCACCGGGAGATGATGATGTGCACTTCGACTTTGAAGCCGACCTTACCGAATTGGAAAATCTTATTTACAATTGGTCTTCTGATAATTCGTCAAGTGACACTCGTATTGGAGAGGTCGACTTTCTTTCTCCGGATGACTTGAAACCTTCGGGTTTTCAGAGTGACGATTATGGCTTAGGTCCATCATCCACTCGTCCGCCTGCTAAACCGCCGGATGATGGAACTTCTTCTAAGCCCGATACGGATGTTTTCATTGCTTCAGTGGTGGATAAGATTTCTGAACATTCCGTCAATGTTCCTCAATCTAATCTTTTACCCACCCATTTCACCCGTTGTCAAGTAATTGACACTTTGCCTTCTCCTCCCATTTCTTCTCCATGTCTTAACTCCTACGAGAGTGAAGATAGCATCTTTGACCCCGGCATTTCTCATTCTTTTAAGCCGGTTGTATCTCATCGGAGTGGAACTTTCATCACATTCAACGTTTATCCAAGCCATTTGAATGAAAGTCCGATGGAGATTTTCTCTTCCACTTGCTTCCCCAAGGACAAATAAATTCGGGGTCGAGTCAAGCTAGCGACTCGGTTAACAAAAACAGTAGCATAACATGGGTTTCCACCCGTGTGTACCACCTTAGTGTGGGGGAGTTGCCCCCGCTGTTGTATATAAGTTTTCTAAAAAAAAAAAATAAAAAAAAAAAATTCAAATAATGGCCGTAGTATTTCCCTTTTACGTTCTCAGTTTCGGCATAACCGCCGGTACTTTGAATATTGAGGGCAATATTCATTTCTAAGTGTGGGGGGGAATTCTCACGAATTTTATCATATAATTAAATCAATTCCCCCGTTTTTGGCCAAAATTTTTTTTTTTGGAGTAAGTGTTTTACACTTTCTCATTTGGTTATCAGTCCGCCATGTCTGTAAGACTGAAGGATTGGCTAATCCAGGAGCAAACGGCTCTTGGTAAAGATTTCTCAAATCCGTTTATATGGCTTGCAATTTGCCCAAAATTGTATGGTTCTCAACTCACCATATCCTAAAAAGTGAAGAGTTGGCTAGCCCGCAAGGTTATGGCTTGTGGTAAAGGCAGTGGAAAAACCATAATTGGTAATCAACTCACCAAAGACAATATTGATAATTTGTCTAAGAGTTGGCTAGTCCAGAAGCAAACGGCTTCTGGTAAAGACAAATCAAAACCGTTGAAAGCTGGTGGTTTGCTCAAAATCACATGGTTATCGGTGTACCATGGTTCTTACTTGAACTGAAACATTTGGCTACTCCAGAAGTAATGGCTTTTGGTAAAGAGATTCAAATCCATTAAGTTTTCTCAAAAGATTGCTAGGGACTAGCAATGGTTCAGTGTGGGGGATTTGATGAGTGCTTATTCACTCATCCTTTTTGGTCAAATCTGAGCTGCAAAACATCTAAAAACACTCCGAAAAGCATCAAAATACTAAAAATATCTCAAAATTGTGTTTTACATGTTTCAGATGCAAAAATTATTGAAAATAAATAAAAAACGAACAAAGTTTGCATAATTGGCAGTTTCAGTCCCCCAACTTTCAAAATTGGCAACTTTAGTCCCTGGAATTTTAAAGAATGACAGAATTTACCCCTGGACATTTTAATTTGGAAAATAAACATTTTTAGTCCTTTGGTAATTCTTACTTGTCAAAATTGGTCATTTTGAGAATTTTTGGAAAATTACAATTTCAGTCCTTCAAGTTTCACAAATGACAGATTTGGTCCCTACATTATTTGAGTTTTTACAAGTTTGGACCTTGGATTGCATTTTCAGAATTTCATAAGTGGTCCTTGGATTTTCAGATTTTACATCTTTGGTCCCTTAAGTACTATGTGTGGATCCATTGTAATCCTAAGTCCAAAATACTAAAAATAACCCAAGGCCCAACAACCATCCAAGCCCAAAACCTCGTAACCCGACCCATTACCCCTTTCCCTTTCCCTCTCTTTTTCTTTCTCCCATAAACCCTAGTCTGCTTCTCACCTTTTCTCTCCTACCCAGAATACTCACACCACTCCTTTACCCAATTCTCTTCACCCAAAACACTCCATCCTCACCATCATCCTATTACCCAGTCTCCCCCATTTCCCAAACCCACTAACCTTCTTTTCCCCTTCCCCAAGATGTGCCATGGTGGCAATCCTAGCATAAATCATCCATTTGACGGCTCTGATTGCTCCTCTCACTTGTACCTAACTATTGGATGGTTGAGATGATAAGAAAGAAAGCACAAAAGCTTGTCTTTGGTTGGTTTTGCACTGAGAAGAAACAAAAACAGAAAAGACAAGAAGAGAAAGAAGACAAGAGAGGACACAAGACTTTTTTTTTTACGTCTGTATATATAGAGGCTTAGGAAAATGGAAAAAACTTAGTCTAGAATCACTTTGTTCTAGCTCAGTGTATTTTCAATTCATGTACTTTTAATTTTCTGTTAATGCAAGTTCAGTTTCTTTTAAAATTCCCCTTGTTTAAGCATTTTACTTTTTAATCGTTGAGTTTACATTTTCATGTTCTAAGGTTTGTTGCAAGTTATTTAAAATCACTGTGGAGTTAATTGAATGATAAGAACCAAGTTTTTGCAGTCTCAAACATTTTTTTTTTCAAAAACAGTTTCTAATTTCTGCCCAAAGAGAGCGTTTGGTTTATGGGTCAAAATGGGTCAAAAGAGAGTTTTGACCCATCTTGGGTTTTAAAATCAGTTTAGCAGTAGCATTTGAGTTAGTTTTAAGAATGGGAAAAGTTTTTACAAGTTTACACAGAGTTTAGAGTTTTCTTTGGTTTCAAAAAAATGTGGTTTCTGTCAGGGATTTCATTAGCAATTTAGTTAAGTTTCATTAGTGATAAAAAATTTTAAAAAATAAAAATAGAAAGTTCACCAGCTTGTTTAACTTTGTTTAAGAGAAAAAAAATCAAAAAAATGGTTTACTAGGTCTGCCATTAGGTTAAAGTGGGTTATTTGGCCATTTGGTGTGTTCTGTGCAGGGTACCCAAGCCAATCCCATACTTACACAGCTTATTTATAAGCTGTGTTAAGCTCCTCATAAGTCTGAAATAGGGGCAAAAGGGATCCAGCTGGGTGGACTTCGCGTGCCCACAAGCTCAAAAGCTCATTCACTATATAGCTTGTCCAAAATAAGCTCAACAATTACCCCCTTGGCCTGTCCTAAAACATCAGATCAGGTCTCATTTTTTTTGCTTATTTCACATCTGTTATTGTTTAGTTAGAGTTCCCTTATTGATTTTGGATGTTTAGATTAGGATTGCTTATCTTAGTAGTTTTGTAGCGTCTCTTTTATTGATTAGCAGCCCTAACCAAACAGCCCTTAGTGGGCTGTTTCGCTCCCTTTTCTGCACCTGTTACAACGACAGCAAACAACAACAGCTCTGACCCGTTTTTTGGTGTTTATTAGGTGGCCGTTTTAGCTTATTTAGTTTTATTTAGTTAGTATTAGTTAATGTAGATTAGATTAGAGTCTTACTAGCCTGAGTTAGTGCTTGTTTATAGTTTTTAAGCTTCTTTCCTCATTTGCGGATTAGGATCCTTTTGGCTTATTTAGGTACACTAGACCAGAACTTATCATTTGTTAGCTTATTATACCCTTTTAGCTTCTTTTTAGTAGCTTCTAACTCCCACAGCAGTCCCTAGCCAAACACCCCTTTTTCTTGTTCTGTTGGAAATAAGCGGTTATACAGCTTATTTGCGTTTTTTTTTTAAGTTTAATTTTTCATGAAAAGTCTTATGTTTGTCTAGTTATTAAATCCCAAAATCATAAATCCAAAAAAAATAACAAAGCTGCAAAAAGACAGAAGCTGGATTCGAACACTGGTTTCTGTCCACGCACAAGTCTCTACACAACAGCCCTTTCCATCTGCACTACAAGTTGTTTTGTGTTTGATTTCCTCACTTTAGTTATTTAATACATTGTTGTAGTTTAAACTTAATATGCTTGTTTCTTTTCCTTTTTTAACAGCTTATTCCAAAAGTAGTGGTAGGTTTTTATAATTTTCTTAGATTTAGTATCATGTAAAGTAGTTTATGTGATTTTTGTAGAATTTTCCAACAAATTTTAGTATTTTTAATTAATTAATTAGTATTAATTAGTTTTTAATTCGTAATAAATAAAATAAAACTCAAAAAAATATTCCGCTTTTTCCTAAAATTATTTTTAGTCATTTAGAATGTAGGAAAATTGATTTCATACCCGTAGCCCTTAAATTGCAAAAGTTTTACGTTTTTGGCTCGGGTTGTTCCAGGTTTTTAGCGTTTTTGCATTTTAGCACCCTAGGATGTAATTTAGCGTTGTTTTATTGTTTCTTAGGCTTAGTCGTAGTTTATTTAGTGTTTTCTTAGTTTTACATGCTTTATTTTCATTTTCGTTCTTTATTTTGTAGAATACGTAATCACAAACCCCAATTTCGTTTAACCAATTCAAGTCCTAATCACGAAACTCAACGACACCGTCAATTTCACACCTCGTTGGGACACGACCCGGGGAAATCACTTTTCCGGTATCACTTTTATCACACCCGTGAGATTTGGCACGTTAACCCTTTTTCTAAAAGGTCGATTTGTCGAGTTTTACGGTTAATTTGATATTGTTGATATTTGTGTTTACTTTTCACGAATCACCGTCCTAAATAAAAGTCCACGTTCAAAATAACATATCAAGTTTCCCATGATACCCTTAATTACAATCCCCTGAATATAGGAACTTATTCTAGTGGAACTCTAAACTAAATACGGGAACTTACAAAGCCATTAGTGACCACACACAATCCGTTGAATAATATATATGTCTTAGTCATCATAATTTAAAGAACTAATTCTAAGTTTAAGTAATCGTGAGGCACAGTTACCTCTGATTACATTATACTAATTTTGCCTCTCAATTATTTGGTTAACTAAAGACAGTAAAAACCCTTAAAGTGGCTCACGAGTGTTGCATACTTGCCGTTTTATAACTGAAACAACACGCAGGTTCCTGCTGTTTTGAAACCAGTCATCAAATAACATGAACATTTAATGTATTTGAGGGAAAGATCTGCGAGACTTCTTTCGTTTTGTTTTATATTGGAAGTTTTCATTCCGCTGTTATTTCTGTGTTAGTATATGCAAAAAGGTGTGGAGAGATAGGATTAGGATTTGCGGTTAGATTTGGCTAGGGTCCTTAGGTGGTTTTGGTGTGTTAGGCTTTTAGGCGTCTCTTGGCTGCTTTGCCCCGGCGTTTTAGGTCGTTGGCGCCCCCTTTTTGCTCTGCCGTAGATCTAGGCCCCGTGCGTTGCTTTTGCTTTAGCTTGGTCTTTCTTAGGTTTGCCTGCTTTTCTTGCCCTGTTTTTGTTTTGGTGCCTTGTTTCTATGCTCTGCCTTTCCTTTAGTTTTTTGTGCCTTTTTTGTGTGCCTATGCTGCTCCTTTTGGTCTGCTTGCTTTCTTAGGGCTTTGTTCCTTTGTTTGTGTTTGTTCTTGTTTGTGTGCCTTTGCATGTGCTCTCCCCTGTGCCCCGTCACTTTGTTTTTGTTTTCGTTTATGCTTGTGCTTGTTACTTTTTGTCTTATGCTTTCTTCTCTTCTCCTATCTCTCACCCGCACACATGCACTTGCCGGAGGTCTCGTTGGAAGCAGTCTCTCTACCCCCGGATTTATCCTGGGGCAGGGGTAGGATCTGTCTACATTTTACCTCCCCCATACCCCGCCCCGGCGGGATTTTGGGTTTGTTGTTGTTGTTGTATATGCAATCAAAGTATATATAGCTAGGCCGTCTCGTAAATTTCAGTGGCCCCGTGCCGCTACCAGAAAGAGGCCCTCAACCACACATATAATATGTATGTATAAGTAGTGCATGAATTAATTAAGCCCGAGTCTCATATTGTGTTCATATATATAATAGAAGTGCATGAAATTTGGTGGCCCTCGTCAAGCGGAGGCCCTGTGCAGTCGCACCTCTTGCACTCCCCTAAAGCCGGCCCTGATAGCTACTAGGTATTAGGATTCCAATTATTACTTGTGAGCTGAATATATTCATCCCTTACACTTAGATTGATTCATAATTTTGTATTAAGACGAGGTCATAAACTTTTAGCAACTAAAATTATACATCAAAACAAAGTAACATATTTTTGTAGAACATAATAACTCTTGTTTCTTCTCAAAACTAAGGAATTACATGTGGAAGTTGGAACATGCTCACATTGTCATGCACTCAAAAGAAAAATAAAAAGGAACACCAGCATAAAACAAGGCCAAAAAACAACTCGTCTTTCCTGCTCTAATGACTATGGAAGCATCAAACTGCTCCTATAGTTGTATTAACGTAACTCCCACTCAAAATTGTAAAAACTCAATATTATTTAACAGGCTTCACTAAACCCATATAGCATTAGCCCTGAGGAGCAATGGCACCAGCTGACCCTTTAGATGAAGGGTCATTATCTCGTTGGCACCGCCAATCAGCTCCTGCCCTATGAACACGGCTGGTACACTTGGTTTGCACCCTAATCCCTTGAGTTCCTTCTCTATATGTTGTCCCTTTGGATGCTCATCTAGCTCATATACAGTGGGATTAGCTCCAAAACTACTAATCAATGTCTTTATGGTGTGGCTCATACAACAAGAGCTTTTGCTGAATATAACCACAGATCTTTCATTCACCAAAGCTGTAACCATGGCCATTTCTGGAAGTTCTACGGTAAGTAATAAGAAACGCAACACTAAATTTGTTAAATGAATATTGAGTCAGAGCTTGAGGCTATATGTAGAAAACTAGAAGCACTAGAAAGTGTTGATTTTGTTGTGAGTAAACAAAGCTCTTGCTAATAGTATATATAGATAATATGTCTTGAAGTAGTTGGCTTGATATGCTTACACTAAAAAGGAGATTCCTTTTTCCGTGTACGGCATCATTTATCAGGCTTCACAAATTGATTGATATTCCATAGATAACAAGTTGCTTCTCCGTATATTGATCTGCTTGATAGCATCTTACGTGTTGAATGACATCTTTAACCTTGATGCACTCTTTAAGACAGTCCGTTGCTGCTTGTGAAAGGGCAGTATTTTATTGATGTACATGAAAATGGATATTTGTTTATTTATATTTCTATCTTATATCATCCACTGACGTGGAAGATGTAATCTAGCGTAGGTAGCACCCTACTTTTCGTGATGCATGATTTTAAGTAAGGAAGAAGGATTTTAGTGATGAGAAAAGTAAGCATTTAGGAACTTAAACTCTCTGATCAAGTAGCTTTGCATGGATAACATCAAAACATGAAACCCACTCAATAATCATACAAATACATAAGATTTATTTACTTTATTCATTTAACTTACACGATGAAATTAAAATTGTTTGATTCATTGTGAACAATGCATGTTTAGGCGTGAAATGTTTGGTTATAACTTACAAGTTTATTATGACATAAGATAACTGAATCATGCTGATTGACATTACACTTTATATGTGTTTGCTTATTTTGTGCATATTGATACGCTACACCTTTACGAATTATTATGATCTCTATGCTGTTTCTAGGTATTTTGCAGAACAATTATAAAACTGGTGCTGATTCGCACTATATACAAGTTATTATGTTAATCGAGTCTTTCTGATAAACACCTAATGGAGTTAATTCTGCTCGAAAACAAACTAAGCAAGCTGAGGTTAATCTTTCAAAACAAAATGAGGCTGTAACGACCCTATTTAAGCATTGGTCTAGTTTAGGATGTCATTATACCAAGATTTATTTTATTTTATTTATTTATTTACTTTTTTTGTGAGAAGTTTTTCTTTGCATTCTCTTGTCTCGTATTGATTGAAAATAAAATAGAAGACCATCTCAATTTTGACGTGCTCTTGATTTTATCTACAATATTATTTTTTGGTTTATAACCTTTAAGGGTAAACAAAGTCAAATGTGTATGATGATTTACTGATGGTGATGAATTACTGCTGTTGATTTCAAGGTATGCAAACCACTTATTACTATTTCTGTGTAGTAATAGTTCTCTGTTCATGACTTGGAAGATGCCATGAGCAAGGTAACCATCCCTACTTTAGCAAAGGAAGTGGAGATCTTGGAGGAACAGCGGACATATATCGTTAGGGTAATAATTGCAATTAGATTTTTTTTATCGTGGGTTAGTTTAAATTTTAGTGCCAACTGTTGATAAAATGTGAAACAATTAAGGACCTTGGATGCACATGGTTTGAAGAGAAAAAGGTTGAAACCAAATTAGAATATCACATATTGGTTGTTCTCCAGTATGTCACAACTTATTAAAAAAGTTGGGAACCAAATAAGTTACATATATCATATAGCATGGCTAGACAAAATGGCAGCCAACTTTTTACTTATTTTTTTTATCTAAAATTTCTCTCAAGTATGCCAGAGCTTAAAAAAATGCACTGTTTACTGCTATTACACTAAGGTATTGACCATGTTAGTGTTCTAGAGCCATATAGCTCTCTCTTTAATGAGCAATGAGACAAGTTTGCCCTTGAGATGCATGCTCATGATCTCATTGGCTCCACCGACAAACTCCTGTCCTATAAATACAGCTGGAACACTTGCCCTGCAGCCTAAGGCTTTGAGCTCCTTCTCAATTTTCTGACCCTCTGGATGTTCATCTAACTCGTAAACAGTTGGGTTCGCCCCAAAGCTGCATATCAGTGTTCTGACGCTGTGGCATATACAACAAGAGCTCTTGCTGAATATAACCACAGCCTTGTCTGTTACCAACCTTGACACAGTGGCCATTGCTTCTAGCGGATAACTTTAATAAATGAGAAAGAAGTAGTGAAGGTAAGAGGCTTGTGATGAGAATGAGACGATGTAGAGGATTTGATTTGAGAAGTTTGAATTGCCATGGGGGCTATATATAATTGACTAGGGAACATAAAAGGTGGGAAAAGGTAGATACAAGTTGTATTCTAAAATTTCCAAGATTAACCTTTGGCATCGATAGGCTCTAAAATCTTCTAAAAATGTCCTTGGGACAAGATTGCAAAGCAAAGTAGATTGAGTTTTGTATCCAAAGATACTCGTATAGATTTATGTATCTTTGAGTGCTACATGAAATATATTATGCTGATCATTAAGTACACACTGTCCTAGTATAGCTTAATGTGACTTAGTGGTTGCTTAGTGTTCGTCCAGGTCTGTCCAAAGAATTAAAATAGCTAAAGTAAGAAGGTTCTCATCGATTATAAATGTCCTTGTACCAACATAAATCTGATAATCATAGCATTTTACATTTCACTGAGAAGTCACAATTTAAAGGAATCTAAGTATAAATTTTCGTTTATTTGAATTAGTGGTGAAGATGTACACGTAAACCTTATCAGCAGCGACTCAGATTGTTCAAGAGAATATGAGATCTATCTTGTTCCAGCCTGATGACATTCTAATATTCTCACTTTTGTCCTCTTTCCTATTCTTTTCCTTCAAATTAGAATCATGAGAATGGATACATATTTCCATCTTATGTTCCAAAGGATAATTTACAAAACCGTACAACAGGGTATTAGTGTTAGTTATTTTCTGGTATTAGACATCGCCACATAGATGCAGCCCAAAAAGTCAAAAGAAAAGAAGAAAGGATGAGTTAAGTTCTGAACATGGTATCAACCTGTAGAAATGACCATAGATAAAACTAAGGGCCACTTGTTTAGGGTCACCAACTCAACAACCTGCCTGATATATCTACCTAATTATCCTAGACACGACACCGTATATAGAACAGATATTCTTTCATTTTGTATGTTTTAACTTGCATTTTTTTTTGCTATTTGTCTCTTTGTATGTCAAACTATAGTTACTCAGATATGCATTTAAGTTTATGCTTTGTCTGTTATGAAACTGAAGTAACTATTATTTTAATAGTACAGGTCTTTGATGAATATGTTTGCATGATCGTTTGTTTGAGTTGTCACAGGCACTGCTTGGTGTCTCGACTTATGTTATGCTGTATCTTTCTACACCTTATCTTTAAGATTTTGACACATGACCACAAGATCTACGTTTCTACTTCTTCTATGGTTCATATTAATAAAGATAAGTTTCAATGTTCGAATATGACTACGAAAGCAGAGTCGAGTCCTGGCATAACATGTCCTTTATATTTTGTAGATTGGTGGGATTGTTATTCCCTCACCTTTTCCACTTCCACAAAAGGACAAAGATTTATATCTTCCTTTTGATGCTTTTTCTTTTAGACTTGGGTGAGATAAGAAAATTTCTTCAAGAAAAGTGTTTAAAGACAACACGCATAACATGCATACATACCAAAACACGTTCAGGTGATTATTATTAATTTTTCTGCTTTTAAAGTTATATTAGAACTCTTTATTTTTTCACTTGAAAATCACAGTTTCCCATAAGAAACCAGTAAAAACCAATATTTCAGCATTTGTTATCATGATGTTAATAGCTACGTTGGTGATGTCGCGTCTTCATGGATATTTTAATAACTTGTTTTTTTGTCCAAATCCCAACTAGTGGTAAATGTTACGTATGCAAGTGACTTGTTGAGAAGCACAGTTTTTGTGTGTGCAACGTGTGATTCTATAACAATGTTAATTAGGCCGACAAGCATAATATATCTTTTTGTTCATTCTTTTATTTCTAGGCAAGCTTTTATTTATTAGTGAATTAATTTTTTGCATGATATTCTCTTCAATATGTTTCACATGTCTAAAGGGACGTTTAAATAATTTTTTGTTGAATAAAAACTGTTCTTGCAACTATAAGAAGCGAGGTGAGTAAAATTATCACCAAAATTCAGTGAAGACTGTCACTAACTAATAGCTATTCTAAACTGACTGAGCTAAGTATGATTGATTAATCATGTATTGAATGTGAAAGTTTACTACAGATACTCTGAAAATATAAAGAAACACACACACATATCAGGAAAGATCTAGATTGTGCAAGATTGCTCAAATATTTTTGCTTACTAATTGAGTTTCAAAATCCGGATCGTTCCTGGCCTTTGGACCCTTATCACGCAGACACAGTTGGCCTCACTTATGCCATAGGTTCCTCATAAGGCAGAGAAGGAAAAACCACTTTTTTGGTGAGATTGATACGTGGATTTAGGTCTAATGCAGAATAACACACAGATGAAGTATGTGTAGGTAAATGTCGTCCGTGCAATCTTTTATTATAATTGATTATAGGAACTTATTCAATCATTAGCGACGGCAACAAAACCCGTTGAATAATATGTTTAAGTCATTATAAGCTTAGATCTAGAAGCATTAGGTTTTTTAGTTTAAGTGATCATGAATAGCATTTGCTTCACGTAGCTATATTTTTACTTCAACAATAAGCAAGTTCTTGCTGCGTTGAAACCAGTCACGTTGTTACATAACTACAGTCTATTGGAGGAAGAGATCTTTAAGACTTCCCTAGGACATTTTTTGTTTTATTTAGGTAGTGTCCACTCTGCTACTTATTTTTTCCTAGTATATGTAATTAAATTACATAGCCACTACATCTCAGGATTCCGTTTATTACTTGACTTTCAGATTCGTTATTACAATAAAATGTTGTATTAAGGTGAGATCAGAAACGTTTACAAACTAAGATAAACTTAATAATGCACAACATCTCTTGTTGCTTCTCAAAAGTAGGAAATTACATGTGGAAGCTGGCACATACATACATTTTCATGGAGTTATATAAAAAACAACACCAGCATAAAAGAAGCCCAAAAAATAACAGTTGTCTTCTCTGCTTTAACAACTGGAGAAGCATCAAACTGCTCCTTCAGTTTTACTAAGGTAACTCTAACTCAAAATTGTCAATCTTGATATTATTGAACACACTTCACTAAACCCATATAGCGTTAGCCCTAAGGAGCAATGGCACCAGCTGACCCTTCAGATGAAGGCTCATTATCTCGTTGGCACCGCCAATCAGCTCCTGTCCTATGAACACGGCTGGTACATACTACACCATTTTTTACTTGTAGCGACGAAATATTTTTCGCGACAACACATGTTTTCGCAACAAGTCCACAAAACAACAAGTTGTCACAAAAGAAATACTACAAGACAAAATAGAGGCATTCCGGTTTCTAAATTTTGACTAGATTTTTTTGCGACAACAATGTTGCCACTAAAAACTTTGCTTGCTTTGACTTTTGACTTTTATCTTTAGCGACAAATTTGTTTTCACGATAAGTTTTGTGACGAAAAAATATTTGGGGGTAAAATTGCCGCCTAAACTTGTAGCGACAATATTTGTTGTCGCGATAAGTACTTGGTGTTGGCCTCAACGATTTATGGATCAATGGCCTTACTAACTTATGTCAAAATATACCAAGTAAAGAAATGAAACAAAGTTCTGTAAATGCTTTGTATTAAATCAAATATATGTCATCATTCTAATCAGTTACAATTGCTATCTATATATACAAATGAAAGGGTATGTTGAAGAGGTGTGTCGGTTAGGGAGATAACTGCCATATGGCAGTTATGTTGTAACTGCTATTTAGCAGTTACATTTGTAACTGTCGTGTTGACTTTCTTTGTTTGACCACTTGGGTTGACCGGGTCATATGGGTTGAATGGGTCGGTTGTGATTAACCCAATATTCTCCCCCTTAATCACAATCGCTTTGTTGTAGATCTTTGACTCCGATTAGTTGTCTCATTGTTAGGAATCTGATATTCGGTAGTGCTTTTGTGAGCATGTCGTCCTTATGAAATTCTCCGCTTATAAACTCGACTTGTAAATCTTCTCTTTCAACGCATTCTCTTATAAAGTGATATTTTATGTCAATGTTCTTACTCCTTCCGTGAAATACAGGATTCTTCATTAGTTTGATGGCAGACTTGTTGTCGACCATTATCGTAACCTTTTCTTCTTGGGCATGTGTAAGCTTGCTTAGTAATCTCTTTAACCATAATGCTTGTGTCGTTGCTGCTGTTGCTGCAATGAATTCAGATTCACATGATGATAGAGCTACCGTGGCTTGTTTTTGTGTACTCTAGCTGATTGGTGATTCACCGTAGTAGACTATAATTCCAGTAGTGCCTTTTCCTTCTTGAGTGTTGACTCCGTAGCTACTGTCACTATAACCTAGTATCTGGTTTCCTCCATTGTGTTTGTAGGTGATTCCATAGTCTTTTGTTCCTTTTACATAGCGTAGTACTTGCCTGATAGCTTTCATATGTTGTTCCTTTGGTTCTTGCATAAAACGACTAAGTAATCCATTGGAATAACTTAAGTCGGGTCTTGTATGTAGCAGATATCGTAAGCATCCAATTAAGCTTCTGTATTCAGTTGAGTTGACCGTTGTTTCTTCAGTGTTCTTTGTTAGTCTTGTTCCTGGATCCATAGGTATTAGCGTTTCGTTGCAGTCTAGCATTCCAACTTCCTTTAGGATCTTGCTTGCGTAGGCGGATTGCTTTATTGATATGTCACCTCCAGTTTGTGTGACTTCAATTCCTAAGTAGTAGGATAGTAATCCTAGGTCACTCATCTCGAATTTTTCTTCCATTTGAGCTTTGAATTTGTCTATCTCTTCTTTAGGTGTGCCAGTGATGATTTAAATCATCTACATAGACTCCAACTAGAAGTATTGAATCTTTTGATTTCTTTTTGTAGACAGCTTGTTCCAAAGCGCATTTCTTGAAATCTAAAGACTTCAAGGTGTTGTCTAATTTTATGTTCCAAGCACGAGGTGCTTGTCTTAAACCGTATAGAGCTTTTGTGAGTTTGTAGACTTTTCCATTATCTTCTTTCTTTATAAATCCTTCAGGTTGTGTAACATACACTTCTTCTTTCAAGTCTCCATGCAGAAATGCAGATTTGACATCAAGGTGATGTACTTCCCATTTATTATTAGCAGCTATGGCTAATAGTAGTCGGACTGTTTCCATTCTTGCTACAGGTGCAAAGACTTCTTCGAAATCTATGCCATGCTCTTGTATGTAGCCTTTTGCTACTAGTCTTGCTTTATGCTTGACTATATTTTCATTAGCATCTTTCTTGGTCTTGAATACCCACTTTAATCCAATGGCTTTATGTCCTTTTGGTAAAGTGGTTAGTTCCCATGTATTATTTCTGTTGATGGAATCTAATTCGACCTTCATTGCTTCAATCCATTTTAGATCATTTGATGCTTCCTTGTAATTCTTAGGTTCATCTTCAGCTAGTAATAATTGCTCGGGTAATACTTCCTCGGTGTTATCGTATATATCAGTTAATGTTCTAAAACCTTGTAATGGTGTATGATCAAAGTCTGGATGTAAATTCCTGGTTGTATTTGAGTTACTTTGATTTGTTGATAGAACATAGGTAGTTGGTGTAATTTGAGCGTTTACTCGCGATGAAGTTGTAGATGGTGTGCGAAATGCTTGTGAGGGTGAGTTTGTTGTTGATGTTGTATTTTCATCATCATCATTTGTAGGGATATTGTTGTCTTCTTCATTTGGTTGGATTTCTTTTTCCTGATGATCATTTGTGGCTTCAAGGTTTTCGACTTCAAAGTCAAACCATTCAGGTTGATTGTTGGTGTGTTCATTCAAGTAATCCTTCCAGTCCCATGCTTCATCCTCTTTAAACTTCACATCTCTACTAACACAAATTCTTTGTGTTGTTGGATCAAATAGTCGGTAGGCTTTTGATCCTTGTTCATTTCCTAAGTATACCATTTTGTTTCTTCTGTCATCTAACTTTGTCAGATGTTGTGATGGTACCTTTGCATATGCTATGCTGCCGAAAACTTTTAGATTTTCTAAGTTTGGCTTTCTTTGTTTAATCGCTTCATATGGAGTGATGTCTTCTAAGGCTTTTGTAGGAACGCTGTTTAGAACGTATATTGAATGTCTAACAGCTTCAGCCCAAAAATTTTGAGGCACGTTGGTTGCTTTCATAATGCATCTTGTTGTAGACATAATTGTCATATTTCTTTGTTCAACTACTCCATTTTGTTGCGGTGAGTAAGGTGCTGTAAGTTGTCGTGCTATGCCATTTTCTTTGCAGTATTGAGTGAATTCGTTAGATGTGAATTCTCCTCCACGATCAGTTCTGAACATTTTTAATGTTGTCCTTAGCTCCTTGTCTATTGTATTCTTGTATTCCTTGAAAGTATCAATTGCTTGATCTTTCGTGTTTAGGAAATAAGCCCAAATATATCTTGAATAGTCATCGACTAGTAAGAATATGTATCTTTTTTCAGATGGTGTTGGTGGTGTAATTGGTCCACATAAATCTCCGTATACTAAATCTAAAGGTGAGGTTGATCTAGTTTTTGTTTTCTTGGGAAATGGTGCTCTGCTTTGTTTACCAACTAAACAGACATCACAGATTTGTGTTGTATGTTTAATGGCAGGTATTCCTTGAACTAACTCTCTTTGAGTCATTGATTTTAATGATTCAAAGTTGAGATGTCCTAGTCTTGCGTGCCATAACCAAGTGTTGTCCTTCAAGTTTTCAAGTAGGCAAACAGGTGTGCCTATCTTCAGACTTGCTTTGTATAGACGGTTTCTTTGTCTTATGACTTTCATGAAGAATTTGTTGTCCATGTCATAAAGTCGTAATTCATCGTCTTCCATTACTACTTTACAACCGATTTCGGTGAATTGTCCAAGGCTCAATAAGTTGCTTTTTAGGCTGGGAATGTAATATACGTGTGATATGATTCTTTGTTTTTCGTCATTACATTCTATTAAGATTGAACCTTTTCTTTTGATCTCTATGTGAGATCCATCTCCGAATCTTACTTTTCCACTAACGTTCTCATCTAGGTCTTTGAAGTGTTCTCTCATTCCAGTCATATGATTGCTGGCTCCATTGTCTAAGTACCATAGACTATCTACATTTGTCTCTTTATATCCTACATCTTGTTCGTGTAGCGAGGCAGTTTGATCTTTAAGTTTTGTTACAAGTGGGTCTTCTAATATCGCCATTAGTAAGGTAGGCTCTAAGTCCTCCTCGACAAGATTAGATTGCATACTAGTGTTTGGTTTTGAATGACACTTAGTTGCATAATGACCCATTTTATTGCATTTCTAACATTTTACTTTGCTAAGATCAATATGTGATTTGTTGAAGTTGTTGTGAGAGTTTTCTCCGTCTTTCTTTTCTTCTTTAAATTTTTCGTGGTTTTTACCGTGTGAAAATTTATACTTCCCACGCCCACGTCCTCTAAAGTGTTTTCCTCTATTGTCATGCCGTGTGAACATCAATTTTTCTTGATTGTCCACATGTCTTCCCTTTTTGAACTTAATAGTTTCTTCGTAGGTTTTAAGTCTTCCAATTGCTTCTTCCATAGTCATTTCACTTAGGTCGGAATATTGTTCTATAGATGCGACTATTTGCAGATACCTATCGGGTACAACATTTAGTAGTTTCCGTACTAAGGTTTCATCTTCTATGGTGTGTCCTAGACTAGCGGCTTTGTTAAATGAGAGTTGTAAGTTTTGTAGTGAAGGTGTCGATTGTCTCGTCTTCCTTCATGTATAACATCTCAAAGTCGGATTTAAGTGTTTGAAGTCTTGCTTGTTGAACTCTGTCTTCGCCAACGTGTCTAGTTTTCAAAGCATTCCAAATGTCCTTCGCGATTTTGTGCTTTGTTATTTGAAGTAATTGTTCTTCGGGTAAGGCTTGGTAAAGAAATGTGTTAGGATTTAGTAAATCCAGTTATTAAAGTGTCAGTCACCTCAAGTATATGTAATCGTTTGAAAGCTCGTAGTCGTAGTTATTTAATGTTAGATAGTATTTAGTTAAGTAACACCGTGGAGGACGGACGGGTCTTTACCCACTGTATGCCTGATCCACAGCCCGTAGGTGGCGTTTATGTATGATACTATAAATACCCTCTACCTCCCAAGGTAGAGGGTTGGAGCTCATAATAATACTTTTACTTTCTCTCACTAAGTTCCCAAACCTCTAAACTTTCTCTCTCTAAAACTCATAGTGTACGCCCCTCTATCATCATGGTTTGATGTGTTTGTGAAATCCAATATGTTACAAATGGTATCAAGAGCCATGGTTTGATCATCTCTCTTACATGTTCTTGGATTTCTAGTGGTTTTATATGGTTTTTGGGTTTGAAAAAGTTTAGTGGTATTTGCATCATTTGGATCATTTCTAGTGTTAAAGTTTGAATTTTGATTGTACTTTCATGTTTAGAATCATTGTAAGTGCTTGGGTTTTGATTTGGAAAGCTTGAATCATTGTGATTGGGTTTGTTTTGGATTGAAAAGTGTTGTGTTTGAACTTTTCTAGCTAGCGACTTGAGTCTCGAAAGTGTGTTCTTTGTAGCGACTTGTTTCTTTATTATTCAGCGACTTGTAATTGTTGTGGTAGCGACTTGAGAACTAGCGACTTGTATTTTGAGACAAAGCAACAAATAGTACAAAGTAGTGGTTGTACCATTTCGGCTAGCGACTTGTCAACTTAGCGACTTGTCTTTACAATCTTCAGCGACTTGACTTTATTGTGGGAAGCGACTTGTGCCCTAGCGACTTGTCTTTTGAGACAAAGCGACATATAGTACAAAGTAGTGGTCGTACTGTTCAGTCTAGCGAGTTGTTCTTTAGCGACTTGTCCACTTAGCGAGTTGTTACTTTAGCGACCTGTGTCTAGCGACTTGTGCCTCTAGCGAGTTGTCACTCTAGCAACTTGTGAGCCTAGCGACTTGTCCACTAAAGCGACTAGTATACTTAGCGACTTGGTGACTTAGCGACTTGTCTTCAAGGTTATAGCGACTTGGTTATTTATTTTTTCTAATACGGTTTTCTCTTGATTTAGTAAAATCCCGTGAAAGAATCTATTTCCCGGTTTAATCATAGAGTTATAAAATCCCGTGAAATCTGTAATCATGTCTACCAACGTGCCTACAATCATCCCTTCTGTAGCTGAGGACGTTCAAGCAGCTAGATCAGATACTCGTCCACCCATGCTTGACAGAACTGACTATGACTCATGGGCTCAACGAATTAGGTTGTACTGTTTGGGAAAGGAAAATGGGGTCAACATTCTCAAATCAATTGATGAAGGACCTTATCAGATTGAGACTACAAGAGACACACTTGAAACTGCTGCGGATGGAACAGTGATCTTAGGTTTGGACAGGCCAAAGACATATGATGAGCTCAGTGATAAGGAGAAAAAGAGATATGATGCTGATATCAGGGATTCAAACATTATACTTCAGGGTCTTCCAAAAGACATCTACAAGTTAATCAATCACAACACTGAAGCTAAGGCAGTTTGGGACAATGTCAAGATGCTTCTCTCTGGTTCGGAATTAACTAAAGAAGACAGAGAATCACAATTGTATGATGACTTTGAGCACTTTAAGATGATACCGGGGGAAAGTGTTACTGAATATTACGTGAGGTTCCACAAGCTTGTGAATGACATGAGGAATATCAAAATGACTATGCCAAATATTCAGCTAAATTCAAAGTTTGTGAACAACATGAATCCCGAATGGCACAAATTTGTCACTTCTGTCAAGTTAACTAAAGGTTTGAGAAACACTAACTATGAGCAATTGTATGCGTTCCTACTTCAGAATGAGAGACATGCTATGTTTGAACGAATGATTCTTGAAAAGTTCAAATCTAATCAGGGAGAGGCAGGCTCATCAAATGACTCAACAGCATTCTACACAAATGTAGGTATCACCACCAAAGCTTCTCAAGTCATACCAACGGGTAATGGTAACTACAAGCTTATTCCAGATCCAGCATATAAGCCTCCAGATTCAAACACACTCATGGAAAACTTCATCAATCAATTATCTCACATGGTTAGTTAAAATCTGAATTCCACTCTACACACCAACAATAACCTAATAACAACATCCAATCCACACAATCAAGCTACTGTCAGAGATGGAAAGGTGGTAGTGCAGAATGTGCAAGGAAGACGGTATGAACAAGGGATGATTGGAGCAGGTTATGGTAATACTGGAGCAGGAGGAGGGTATGTGGCTAATCAGAATTGTGGAAGGAATGCAAATCAAGGACAAGGAAAGCCAATCAAGTGCTTCAACTGTGGTGGTGAAGGACACATTGCAAGGAACTGCACATCTCCAAAACGCCCTTAAAATGCAGAGTATTTTAGGGACAAGATGCTGCTGGTGCAAGCTCAGGACAGTGGAGCTGTTTTGGATGAAGAAGAGTTGCTTTTTCTTGCTGAGGGAAATGCCAAAACCTATGATGCAGATGTGGATGAGCAACCAATTCAGGAAATAGGTCACAATCATCAAAATGCCTTTCAAGTTGCTGACTGTGATGCATTTGACTCTGATGTCGATGATGAACCTACTGCCCAGACAATTTTCATGGCTAGCATTTCTCCAATGGTATCTCCAAAGGTCTCATCACCAATGGATGAAGAAGAGTTGCGCATAAACCTATGATGCAGATGTGATGAGCGATGGTCCATCCAATTGGAAATAGGTCAGATTCAATGAACCTACTGCCCAGACAATTTCATGCAATGGTATCTCCAAAGGTTCGAGGTATTAAAACTATAGAGGTGATGAAGTTGATGAGCAAAAGATACATGACGAAGTACAATCTCATGAAACTTATGAATCAGATATAGACAATATGGATAATAGTAATATTGTCCCATATGATCAATATGTAATTCAAAGTGAAAGTGAGATTGTACCAAGTGATGTATCTTCTACAGTCAATGATGACTATGTTTTTTATGAATACACTGCATGTGCCCTTGATGATTCTGTTATCTCTGAACTGAATGCCTATAAAGAACAAGTTGCCATTTATGAACAACGTGCTAAGTTTGAGTTAACTACCCGTGAGCAGGAAATGGATGACCAAATGCGTACAATTATTAGAAAAAGTAATTTTAGGGAAAAAAAAATGCTAAAACAAGAGCTAGATTCCTTACAAGAAAAGCTTTCTAAAACTGTTAAGCAAAAGCAAGAACTCCAAGATAATGTTAAAGTGCTTAAACAAGAATTTAATGCTAAGGAATCAAAACTTTTGAATGAATTTTCCAATCTAAAAACATTGAAAAACAAGCTTGAAAATAAGTTGTACGTACAAGGAAATACCATTCAGACTGCTCACATGATCACTAAGCACAGAGTCTTAAGCGATAAGCATAGTATTCCTCTTGTTAATGAACCAAATCCTGAGATTGGTAAGAAAGCGAAAGCTGCTCAAAAGGTAATCTATGATGGCAACGAAATCCTTAAACCTTGACAAATGCCCACATGTGTTGAGTGCACTGAGGAGGATAAACAATTGGAAGAAATCAAGAGAGTGAAAGCTGATAATAAATTAAATGATCATTGGTGCATCAAGTTTAACATAACTCCTAAACCCCATGATTACACTTAGGAAAATTGGATTGCCTTGAACATGTTTAAGCCTCAAACTCAATTAACCCCAGAACAAATTTTTTGGAAGAAAGACATGGATAAGCAAAAAGCAAATGTATTTGTTGAATCAAACACTCCCCTTAGGAAAGTATCTGCAGCTACTGTGTATCCTATACACCAATGCATTTAGTTCCAAGAACTATTTCCACTAATAGCAAGACCTTAATCAGCCTGTATGTTATTTATCAACTATTCGTTGATTTTGAGAAGACATGTAAGAAGAGAATCACACCTACAGGGATAACTGAAGGGGAAAGGGGTTTTGAGCAAACTAAAGAATGCTATTTAACTGAGGTCATACCTTTCTTTAAACAATTAAAATGTCAATTTGAGAGTCTTCAAAAAGGGATAAACTCAGATATTAGAGAAATGGAAAAGGAATTTGATGCAATGATCGTTGAGGTCAATGATTATGAATGGGAACTCAAATATAATGAAATTGAAAGGAAGAATCTGCATATCTTAAATGAGAACTTAGTATTGAGTTGTGTGGCTCAAGATGTGTTTTATACTGTTACTAAGCATTCTATTACTGCTTCTCAATTTCATGAATTATCTGTTGCTTTAAAAGTTTCCCATGATCGTGTCATTGAGCTTGAAAACAAAAACTCAGAACTAAATGAGAAAATTGATCTGGATGATCACGATAATTTGGTAAAACATTTTTCTAAGCTAGAAGTTGAACATTTTGATTTGCAACTAAAATATCAACATCTCAAAGAAAATGTCAAAACCTCAAACATCAAGACATCTTCAAATGTTCCAGAGTTTGATGCAGTTTCTGAAAAAAAACAAACGTGACGAACAGATTCAAGCTCACTGTAACACCATCAGAAAGTTGAAAGCCCAAATTTGACAATTAAAGGGTGAAAAGAACAATGTGACTGGCTCCCAAATGCCTCCTCCTTTAGATTCTCAATTTTCTCAAAACTTTCATCTTCAAAACATCATTAACGTATTACAACAAGAAAATGAGAGTTTTCTAGAAGAAAATGAAAAGGTCAACCGACACTTCAAAGAGTTATATGATACAATGAAAGTCACTAGTGACAAAAACAATAAAAAAATAACTTCGTTGCAAAAGGAAATTGAGAATCTGAAGAGTCAGGTAAAAGGGAAAATGCCACTTGTCTTTAATGAGAATATTGCATCAAAGTCATCTGCAGAGTCTAAATATACTGTGACTGTCAAATACATTCCTCCTCATCTTAGAAATAACGAATTTGGGTTTCAAGAATATTTTTCATACCTTAAGGATAGTCTAGAATGTCTCCGTGAGATTGTCGAAGAGGATAGCATAAACAAACCACTTGATAGTGAAGTTAAGTATGCATGCTTATATGCCAAACGATCTCTAGAACTTTTAGAATGCTTAAGAGCAACATGCCCTAAATCCTTTGGTAAGAAAGATAATGTTGTGATGCCTTGCTCTATGCCTAGTGTCAAGCATGTAAGATTTAATGTGCCTTCAAGTAGTTCAGATCCCAGCACTTCTAAGCCTGAAATACAAAAAGTAGGAAAACCAACTAATGTTCCCATTCCCTCTACAGGAGTAAAAAGTGACACCAAAGCGAGCAGGTCAAAGCCTCAAGGCAACACAAAGAATGATAGGACCTTGCAAGCTAGGAATGTTCAATGGAAGAAAGTAGAAGATCACCTTAGGAAGAATGAAACTATGTTGAATAAAATGAATCGTGTTGATTCTAGTATTAGCTCTAAGCATGCTGTAATTAATGCAAATTCTGCTACTTTTGGGAAAACATGTAATGATGATTGCGTGGTTTCTGTTACTAATCATGAATGTGGTATGAATGATTTGATTAATGCTGTTAATTATCCAGTCAAAATTGTTAATGCCAACACTCAAGTTAAGAAGGCTAGAAAGCAATGGCGGAAGAAGATTAGAAAACAATAGAAACCCACAGGAAGAAAATTTAGTAATATAGGTTATCATTGGATACCTACTGGCCTATTGAGACAAGCCGACAAACAGTACAACGTAGTGGAGGTTCCACTTTGGCTAGCGACTTGGTTGGCGTAGGGAATTGTCTCTTTTATTTTTAGCGACTTCTCCTTATTATTCTTAGCGAGTTGTTCTTTAGCGACTTGTCTGCTTAGCGATTTGGTACTTTAGCGACTTGTGTTCAGCGACTTGGATACTTAGCGAGTTGTTCTTTAGCGACTTGTCTGCTTAGCGATTTGGTGTTTTAGCCACTTGTGTTCAGCGACTTGGGTCTTAGCGACTTGTTCCTAGCGACTTGATTCATAGCGACTTGAGGTTTAGCGAGTTGCTACTTAGCGACTTGGTGACTTAGCGACTTGGTTCAAGGGTTATAGCGACTTGGTTGGTATTTGTTTCTAAATACGGTTTTCTCTTGATTTAGTAAAATCCCGTGAAAGAATCTATTTCCCGGTTTAATCAGAGAGTTATAAAATCCCGTGAATTCTGTAAACATGTCTACCAACGTGCCTACAATCATCTCTACTGTAGATGAGGACGTTCAAGCAGCTGGATCAGACACTCGTCCACCCATGCTTGACAGAACTGACTATGACTCATGGGCTCAACGAATTAGGTTGTACTGTTTGGGAAAAGAAAATGGAGTCAACATTCTCAAGTCAATTGATGAAGGACCGTATCAAGCTGAGACAACCAGAGACATACTTGATACTGCTGCTGATGGCTTGGTGATATTAGGACTGGACAGACCTAAAATGTATGATGAACTGACTGATAAGGAGAAGAAGAGATACGATGCAGACATCAGGGCTTCCAACATCATACTTCAGGGTTTACCTAAGGACAATTACAAGGTGATCAATCACAACACTGAAGCTAAGGCAGTTTGGGATAATGTCAAGATGCTTCTCTCAGGTTCTGAATTAACTAAGGAAGACAGAGAATCACAAGTGTATGATGAATTTGAGCACTTTAAGATGAAACCAGAAGAATGTGTCTATGAATATTACGTGAGATTCCACAAGCTTGTGAATGATATGAGGAATATCAAAATGACCATGCTAAATATTCAGCTGAACTCAAAGTTTGTGAACAACATGAATCCTGAATGGCACAAATTTGTCACCTATGTGAAGCTAACCAAAGGATTGAAGAACACCAACTATGAGCAGTTGTATGCCTTCCTTCTTCAGAATGAGAGACATGCTATGTTTGAACGAAGGATTCTTGAACAGTTCAAATCTAAGCAGGGAGAAACAAGTTCATCAAATGATTCTACAGCCTTTTACACCAATGTTGGAATTACCACCAAAGCTTCTCAAGTCATACCTACGGGAAATGGTAATTACAAACTCATCCCTGATCCAGCATATAAGCCTCCTGATTCAAACACATTCATGGAAAACTTCATAAATCAACTATCTCTCATGGTCAGCCAAATATGAATTCCCTCCCACACACCAACAATAACCTCAGAACAGCATCCAATCCACATAATCAAGCTACCATCAAAGATGGGAAGGTTATGGTACAACCTGTTCTAGGAAGGCAGTATGAACAAGGAAGAGGTGGAGTTGGTGGCGGGTATATGGCTAATCAGAATCATGGAAGAAATGCCAATCAAGGAAAAGCAAAGCCAATTAAATGCTACAACTGTGGTGGTGAGGGACATATAGCGAGGAACTGCACATCTCCAAAATGTCCACAGAATGCAGTATACTTTAGAGACAAGATGTTGCTTGTGCAAGCTCAGGATAATGGAGCAGCTTTGGATGAAGAGGAGTTGCTGTTTCTTGGTGAGGGAAATGCCAAGACATATGACGCTGATGTATATGAACAGCCAGTGCAGGGCATGGGACAGAATCATCCAAATGCATTTCAAGTAGCTGATTGTGATGCATATGACTCAGATGTCGATGATGAACCTACTGCCCAGACAATCTTCATGGCTAGCATCTCACCTATGGTCTCTCCAAAGATCTCATCACCACAACAGGCTGGTCCATCCAAAGAATCAATCATTTCAGAGGTATTAAAACTATACGATGAAGTTGATGAGCAAAAGATTCATAATGAAGTACAATCTCTTGAAACTTATGAATCAGATATTGATAATGAGGGTAATAGGAATATTGTCTCTTATGATCAATATGTGACGCAAAGTGAAAATGAGATTGTACCAAGTGATGCATCTTCTGCAGTCAATGATGACTATGTTTTTGATGAATACACCATCATGTATTGGAAGCACGAAAGAGGATATAAAATTAAATGATGCATCTAGGGAGAAAATGGATAAGAAGCTTAACGATCCTGCGTGTAAAAAGCATAACATAACGATCAAACCCCATGATTACACTAAGGAAAATTGGATCTCCCTGAACATGTTTAAGCCTCAAACTCAATTAACCCCAGAACAGATTTTTTGGAAGAAAGATATGGATAAACAAAAAGTTAATGTACTTTTTGAAACAAACACTCCCCTTAGGAAAATGCCTGCAGCTACTGTGTATCCTCCAAATACACCAATGCACTTAGTTCCTAAAACTATTGCCACTAATAGCAAGACCTTAATCAGCCTATATGTTGTTTATCAACTATTCATTGATTTTGAGAAGACATGTAAGAAGAGAATCACACCTACAGGGATAACTGAAGGGGAAAGGGGTTTCGAGCAAACTAAAGAATGCTATTTAACTGAGGTCATGCATTTCTTTAAACAATTAAAAGGTCAATTTGAAAGTCTTCAAAAAGGGATTAACTCAGATATCAAAGAAATGGAAAAGGAATTTGATGCAATGATTGTTGAGGTAAATGATTATGAACGAGAACTCAAATATAATGAAATTGAAAGGAAGAACTTGCATATCTTAAATGAGAACTTAGTATTAAGTTGTGTGGCTCAAGATGTGTTTTATACTGTTACTAAGCATTCTATTACTGCCTCTCAATTTCATGAATTAACTGTTGCCTTGAAAGTTTCCCATGATCGTGTCATTGAGCTTGAAAACAAAAACTCATAACTGAATGAGAAAATTGATCAGGATGATCACGATAATTTGGTAAAACAGTTTTCTAAGCTAGAAGTTGAACATTTTAATTTGCAACTAAAATATCAACATCTTAAAGAAAATGTCAAAACCTCAAACATCAAGACATCCTCAAATGTTCCAGAGTTTGATGCACTTTTTGAAATAAACAAACGTGACGAACAGATTCAAGCTCATTGTAACACGATCAGAAAGTTGAAAGCCCAAATTTCACAATCGAAGGGTGAAAAGAACAACGTGACTGGCTCCCAAATGCCTCCTCCTTTAGATTCTCAGTATTCTCAAACGTTTCATCTTCAAAACTTGGTTAATGTTTTAAAAAAGGAAAATGAGAGTTTTCTAGAAGAAAATGAAAAGGTTAAACGACACTTTCAAGAGTTATATGATTCAATGAAAGTCACTCGTGACAAGAACAACGAAAAAATAACATCTTTACAAAAGGAAATTGAGAATCTGAGGAGTCAGGAAAAAGGAAAAATGCCACTTGTCTTTAATGAGAATGTTGCATCAAAGTCATCTACAGACTGCAATTATACTGTGACTGTTAAATACAATCCTCCTCAACTTAGAAATAACGAACTTGTGTTTCATAACTATTTCGCTCACCTTAAGGATAGTCTAGAATGTCTCCGTGAGATTGTAGAAGAGGATTTCATAAATAAGCCACTTGATAGAGAAATTA
Source organism: Chrysanthemum makinoi (assembly GCA_910596185.1). NCBI lineage: Eukaryota > Viridiplantae > Streptophyta > Magnoliopsida > Asterales > Asteraceae > Chrysanthemum > Chrysanthemum makinoi. Next base: position 101,632,622 of record OU343225.1, read on the forward strand.
GGTTTGCTTGCATTCAGGCGAAACGATCTCAGGAGCTGTTAGAATGTTTAAAAGCAACATGTCCTAAATCCTTAGGTGCGAAAGATAAAGCTGTGATGTCTTGTTTTATGCCTAGTATTCAGAAAGTGAACTCTAAAGTGCCTTCAAGTAGTTCAGATCCCTGCACGTCTAGTTAAGGAATGCAAAAAGTAGCTCAACTAACTAATGTTCCCATAATTCCCTCTACAGGAATAATCAGTGACACAAAAGCAAGCGGGTCAAAGCCTTCAGGCAATATAAAGCAAGATAGGACCTCGCAAGCTAACAATGTGCATTGGAAGAGAGTAGAAGACCACCCTAGGAACACTAAGTTTGAGTTGAATAAAACGAATCATGTTGATTCTAGTATTAGCTATAAGCGTACTGTAATTAATTCGAATTCTGCTACTATCTGCAAACCATGTAATGATGACTGCTTGATTTCTGTTACTAATCATGATTGTGGAATGAATGATGTGATTAATGTTGCTAAAAATCCAGTTAAAACTATGAAGGCCATCAAACATGTTAAGAGGACTAAAAAGCAATGGTGGAAGAAGGGTAGAAAACAGTGGAAACCCACAGGAAGAAAACTCAGTAATGTAGGTTATCAGTGGATACCAACTGGATGGAAATTTAATCTTAATGAGTTGTGCCCTAGATTATCTAGATCAATGCCCATTAGAAAATGGATGCCTACTGGTAGAACTATTCCTTTAAGAAGTGAACATACTTTGAATAGGTCTAATTCACACACTAGCACAGCATCTAACCCTAATGATTTCATTGTTTCTGCTTCTGATGTGAGTGTCCCAATCACTGTTACTAACCAAGTGGAACCCATTCTTGCATGGGGATCCCAATTATCCAGTTATCCATTCTTGTCTGTGTTCAACTGCAGATCGTTCAAATCGTTCTGTGGTACCTGGACTCAGGCTGTTCCAAGCATATGACTGGAGACCGGTCGCGGCTCATGAACTTCGTGAGTAAATTTATCAGGACTGTTAGATTCGGGAACGATCATTTCGGTGCAATATGGGTTATGGAGACTATGTTGTTGGTAATAGTGTAATCTCCATGGTATACTATGTAGAAGGTCTTGGTCATAATCTGTTTTCTGTTGGACAATTCTGTGATTCCGATCTAGAGGTGGCTTTTAGAAAACATACTTGTTTTGTTAGAGAACTTGATGGTGTGGAACTTTTAAGAGGAACACGAGGCTCAAATCTATACACCATCTCTATTGAAGACATGATGAAGTCTTCTCCAATCTGCTTATTGTCAAAGGCTTCAAAAACAAAGTCATGGTTATGGCATCGTCATCTCAATCACTTGAACTTCAGCACCATAAATGATCTTTCCAGAAAGGACTTAGTTATAGGCTTACCTAGACTAAAATATGAAAAGGATCATCTTTGTTCAGCATGCCAATTGGGAAAAGCTAGAAGTATGCCCACAAACCCAAACCTACAAACTCAGTTATGGAAGTTCTTCATACCATTCACATGGATTTATGTGGACCCATGAGAGTGCAGAACATTTTCAGGAAGAAATATGTGTTAGTTGTGGTTGATGATTACTCTCGATTTACTTGGGTTAAGTTCTTAAGGACAAAGGATGAAACTCCAGATATCGTCATCAAACTTATCAAATAGCTGCAGGTTCGACTTAATAAAGCTGTCAGAATCATTCGAACAGACAATGGAACTGAGTTTGTTAACAAAGAACTTAGTGAATTTTATGAAAGTGTTGGAATCAGTCATCAAAGAAGTGTTCCATGAACTCCTCAACAGAACGATGTAGTTGAAAGACGAAATCGAACTCTTGTGGAAGCCGCAAGGAAAATGCTGATTTACTCAAAGGTTCCAATGTTTCTCTGGGCTGAAGCCATTGCCACTGCATGCTACACTCAAAATCGATCCCTAATTCACACATCTCATGGAAAAACTCCATATGAACTTGTCCACAATCGAAAACCTAATCTTTCATTCCTTCGTGTGTTTGGTGCATTGTGTTATCCGACTAATGAGGGTCAAAACTTAGGCAAACTCAAAGCTAAAGCGGACATTGGAGTATTTGTAGGATATGCACCAAGCAGAAAAGGATACCGAATCTACAACAACAGAACCCGAAATATCATGGAAACAATTCACGTTACGTTCGATGAGCTGTCCGGTCAAATGGCTCCGGGACAACCCAGTTCTGGACCTGCATCTCAACCTTCATCAAGTAGTCCCATCAGTTCTACTCTTGTACTAGATCCTTCACCAGACACTCCTTATGTACCTCCTTCGGAAGATGACTTAAATAAATTGTTTGATCCAATGTTTGATGAACACTATGAGCCAATTGCTAGTGATCTATCAATTCCATCAACAGAGGCTGCTCCTATCCCTGTTAATGAAGTTAATCCTTCAGTCCCTATGTCATTAAGTCAAGAAGCGCCTGCTGCTGATCACTCTGTCTCATCAACAAATCATCAATCATCGAGTGTACATCATGGAATTGTTTTTGGCACCAATGATGGAGATAATCCCTTTGCTACTCCTGAAGATGCCCTCTTTGAAAACATATTTGCCCCTGAATCATCATCAGAACCATCTTCATCAGGAGAAATCGACTCTGCTACTTCAGTTCCTCAACAACAACCACACGAACACCTTAGAAAATGGACACATGATCATCCATAGGACAACATCATTGGAAACCTCTCTCGTCCAGTATCCACTCGTAAACAACTTGCAACCGATGCCTTATGGTGCTTCTTTAACTCCGTACTCTCTAAGATCGAACCAAAAGACGTTAAAACTGCCATGAATGAAGACAGCTGGTTCAATGCCATACAAGAAGAAATTCATGAGTTTGATCGACTAGATGTATGGGAATTAGTACCTGCTCCTGAATGTGCTATGATCATTGCTCTAAAATGGATCTTCAAAGTAAAACTTGATGAGCATGGTGATGTTTTAAAGAACAAGGCTCGATTGGTTGCAAAAGGATACCGTCAAGAGGAGGGTATTGACTTTGAAGAATCATTTTCTCTAGTTGCTCGTATCGAGGCAATCAGAATCTTCTTGGCTAATGCTGCAAGTAAGAACATGGTAGTCTATCAGATGGATGTAAAGACGGCTTTTCTTAACAGAGATCTTAAAGAAGTCGTATACGTCAGCCAACCTGAAGGTTTTGTGAATCCAGAGCATCCTACTCATGTCTATCGTTTGAAAAAGGCTCTTTACGGTTGAAGCAAGCTCTAAGGGCATGGTATGACACGCTATCAAAGTTTCTTCTATCTACTGGATTCAGCAAAGGAGCAGTTGATCCGACATTGTTCACCAGAAAGTCAGGCAAACATTTAATTCACGTTCAAATCTATGTTGATGATATTATTTTTTCCTCGACTGACCCCAATGAATGTGACCGCTTTTCAAATGAAATGGATTCCAAATTTCAAATGTCAATGATGGGACAAATGTCATTTTTCTTGGGATTACAAATTTCACAAAGTCCCGGAGGCATTTTTATAAATCAATCTAAATATGCAAATGAGATTTTAAAGAAATTTGGATTTGATTCTTGTGATCCTGTTGACACTCCCATGATAGAGCGTACTAAACTGGATGAGGACCACTCAGGGATCATGGTAGACCAAACGAAATATCATAGTATGATTGGATCCCTGATGTACCTCACAACCAGTAGACCAGACATTCTGTTCGCTGCTTGCATGTGTGCTAGATACCAGGCTAAGCCTACTGTTAGCCGTAACATTTTTATTAGAAGTGATGGTCATTCAAGTTTAGGAACTTTGTAACGTGTGTTAGAGATCTTGCTAGAATAGTCAACGGGCTCGTGGATTGGGCTAAGCTAAATGGCTAAATGTTATGTTAAGCTAGCCTTGTATAAGTTGTCATCCAATCCAAACCCAATCCAAGCCCATCCCAAAGCCCATTAGGGCATATGTACTTGTAGTATAAATACACCTCAAATGACTCATTTGAGGTGTGTGCTTGAGTATATGTGCTTGAGTGTGTTTGTGTGTGTGTTTTCTTTATGAAATATTGTTTTCATTTCTTTCCTTTTCTCTCTAAACATACGCCTAACATATCTTCAAGTCACCAAGTTCTTCTCTTCATCTTTCTACGCATAACATCCTTATGTATAATGTGGGTTTATGTTATACGTGGTAAGCGTGGTATTCGTGTGATAAGGTTGATATATTTAAGGTCCTACAATTGGTATCAATCGCCAAACAATGGTTTAGGTGTGTTTGTGTTACGTTTTTGTTAAAGCTTTACACATAAAGTTGCATTTTTTAATATAAACATGGGCTTTTTTGCTTTAAAGTTTGATTTTTTACGTGGTTTTAAGGTTAAAGTTGTAGACTTTATTGATCTATAAGTGTTTTGGAAGAAGTTTTTGCAAAAGAAATCATTTGGAAACGTGTTTTTGGGTGAAAAGTAGCGTTTTTGCAAAATCTGGGCAGTTCTACGCGTAAGAAAAATCAAGTACAGAAAAGTCAAAACCCTCTTTTTACGCGTAAGAAAAAGTCAAAACCCTCGTTTCCTACGCGTAAGGTCTACGCGTAAGAATTGAGTTTTTACGCATAAGCTCTTGGTGAACCATCTTCGTGCAACAACGGTTGCTCAGTGTTTTCCTTGCTTGGATAAGCTTGAAAAACACTTCGACTTGTGGATATCTTTCACGCTTGGACGAGTGTGAAGGATTTTGGTTCTAAACCTAAACTTACGCCTAAGCATAAAGCTTACGAGTAAGCACTTCTACGCCTAAGCTAACACTTACACGTAAGGTCTCTTACTTATAAGCATTTCGCTTACGCATAAGCCTACACTTAAGCCTATTGTCTATGCCTAAGCATCCTACGCCTAAGCACCAACGTCTACGCCTAAGCTCATTGTTTACGCATAACAGGACTCTATGCGTAACTTCTTCTGTCTACGCCTAAGCATTTTCTACACCTAAGGTTTTGTTAAAAAAAAAAATTAAGGGGAGTCTAAACGTTCAATTTTTACACGAAATTCAAATTTTGGTATAACTTGGAAATTTTTGGTCAAAAATTCAAATTTTTGGACCCAAATTCGAAATTTTTCGGTCAAATTTGGCGTCAAAATTGTCAAAACTCAAATTTTTCATACAACCTTAGAATTGTATTTTATGGTGAATTTCAAATTTTGGGACAGAAAATTTTACGCCTAAGAACAAGTTTACGAGTCAGATTTTTAGCAAAACTTCAAACGGCCATACCTTTTTAAACACAACTCCTTTATCGTTGAATTGATCCTACATCAACTTTATCAGCAATACCTTCATCAATGGAAACTCAACAAGACATTCATGCAGCCGGTGCCGAAAACCGTCCTCCTATGTTGGAAAAAGGTGGTTATCTTCAATGGACAAGTCGTATGCTTCGTTACATCAAGAACAAACCTAATGGAAAATTAATGATTCAATCCATTACGAATGGACCCTTCAAGCCTCGACAAGTCCAAGACCCTGGAAATGCTGATGCAACACCTCCCGTCCCACCATCTTTTCGTACTAAAAAAGAATCAGAATACACTGAAGAGGATCAGAAACAAGTCGAAGCAGATGACATGGCAATTCACATTGTCCAACTAGGTTTACCAAGAGACATCCTTGCTGCTGTAGACAGTTGTGAAACTGCTTTCGATATGTGGGAACGTGTTAGACGGCTCTGTCATGGAACTGAAATTGGTCAACAAGACACGGAGAACAAGCTGCTAACTGCATGGGAGAAGTTCACATCTACTCCAGGAGAATCAATTGAATCCTACTATGGAAGGTTTTGCACTTTAATGAATGAGCTTATCATAAACAAGTTGACACCCAGAACTATCGTGAGCAACATCAAATTCCTGAACAATCTTCCAAAAGAATGGGGACGATATGTCACTATTGTCAACCAAACAAAAGACTTACATCAGGTGAACTTTGATCAACTCAACGATTTTCTGAAACAAAACCAAGCTGAAGTGAATGAAGTCAGGAAAGAAAGATTGGCAAAGAATCATGATCCATTGGCACTAATTGCAAAGACTCAAACTCCAGTGAATACACAACAACAAGCTTCATCATCTTCCACTAACAACAACTTGCAGCAATACATTCCACAACCACAAGCTGTTTTCCCTCCTCAACAACAATTCTATCCACCAGAACAACAAGTCATTCAACAACAACAGTATCAACAATACCAGGAACAAGGAATCACTGATCTTGAAATTGAACAAGAAGAGGCTTTGTCAAATGCATTTGCATTTTTTGGTAAAGCATTCAAAGGTCGCTATTCCACACCAACTAACAACAACCAGAGGATATCATCAAACACTTGCAACAGGAAAATTGCACAGCCGGGTTTGAATATGGGTCATCAAGGACAAATGGTTGGAGTTATTAGGAATCAACAGGGATATGCTACTGCATTTCACATGCGTAATCATGCGGTTCCATATCAGGGTAATCAGTTGGGTCAGAATGTTGGAAATCAGATGGGACAGAATGTTGGGAATAGAGCTGTGGGTAATCAGAATGGGAATGCTGCAGCTCCAGTCGTTGGGAATTATGTAAATGAGAATCAGGGTAATCAGGTTACGTGTTACAACTGTCAAGGAGTGGGTCACATGGCAAGGACTTGTCCTACTAAGCTGAAAAAAAAAGATGCAGCGTATCTTCATAAAGCTATGCTGTTAGCACGAAAGTCAGAAGCAGGATTGCAGTTGAGTGCTGAGGAAAATGATTTTTTCGCTATTATGGATGATTTGGAAGACCTCGAGGAAATCAATGCGAACTGCATCTTCATGGCAAATCTTAAGGAGACTAAGTACGACACTGACTCTGACGCACCTCATGTCTATGACGCCAATGCCGTATCTGAGGTACCAATCATTGATCCATGCTATAACAATGTCATATCTGATGTGTTTACTCATGACGAACAGCATTCTGTGACATCAACACCTACTTATGATACATACCTGGACAATCCGAGTTGTAGCAATACTAACTCTGAAAATCTAGATGTGGATCTTAGTGGAGGCTGTGTGGCACAAAATACTGAGACTGATGAGGAAACACGTGCTTATTTTGAATCATTAATCAATATCTGTGGCATTGAAATCGAGAAAGTTAAAACGGTCAATCGCGAAGTTAAGGCCGCGAATGCTAAATTGACCGTTGAGCTTGAGAGTTACAAGGAGAACGCAAAAGCTTTTGAATTTCACAAAAACAAAGAGCCAGAATTAGAAATTGGTTATCGAAATTCCGTTTAAAAGAACAACAATTGCAAATCAAGTATAACACACTTGATGTGAATTTGAACTTGAAAATAAAATCTTTAAACAAGGAAATTTCTGATCTAAATGACCAACTTTCTAAACAAAAAGCAATGTTTTCTGATCTTGAAAAAAAGAAGAAACAGTTGATTACTGATTTTTCAAAACGAGAAGATTCTCTCCTTGATGAAATTCTTGATAAAGATGAAAAAATCAGAAAATTGGAAAATTTGCTTGTTACAACGGGTCATTCAGCTAAATCAACTAACATGCTGATTAATCAAACAAATCCGTATTTTCATACAACACAAAAAATGGCTCTTGGTAACACACCTCATTGTTTCCTCAAGAAAGCTCAGAAAGAACATAATGTTTTGAACAATGGAAAACCTTTGCATGAACCCATAATTGTTCATGATTCTCTTGAAACGTTAGAACTATCTGAGGAGAGTAGATCAAAAATGAAACAAAATCATCCGGAAATCAAACCAATCGATTATAACAAATGGAACAAAATTAACGGAATTACTTTTGTTACACAAAAAGAAAAGTCAAAGTTTTCCATCACACCAAGTGTTTCAAACAAAGTGTCAACACCAGTTTCAAAATCAGTTTCAAAACCAGTTGTTGTCTCAAAATCTCTTTCGAACATTGAACAAATGTCTTCAAACAATCCTTTTAACACAAGTGATGCGAGAAGTATTTTAGAAAATGTGAAAACTAGAATTGCGGATCTTCAAGAGACTGTCAAAACTAAAACCAATATTACAACAAACATCTGGTTTAATAGTTTTGATAATGAAAATAAAAAGTTTTTTGAAACTGAAATTGCCCATCAGCTGAATAACATCAACTCAAGGGTAATTCATTTTGAACAAGCATTTTTGAAAGAAACAGCTGACTTTGTCAAGGACCATAAATCCCTGGTAAAGCAAGCTAATGAATGTTTTGCACACATCAAAGTTTTGGAAAATTTGAATGATTCTCTCTTCGAAGATGTTATGACTACCGATATCATATCCATTATCCTACAAACATATTCTTTTGAAGACCATGAAAGACTCCAGTCTGAGACCTCCGCAATTGTTTCAAAATATGAAAATGCTCTTGAAAAACTTGAAAAAGAAAACGTGTCCTACTTTAAACAACTTGATCGAAAAACCGAGGAATGCAAGTATGACAAAGTGTCGTATGAGCGTGCCTACAAGGACATGAAAGAGCAAAATGATCTTTTGAGAGCTCAGTTGGAATGTCTAAAAGGGAAGGCTGTGGATACTAAGTTTGCAAAACCATTGACTGAGGAGAAAACAAATGTTCCCAAACCGGTTTTCAAACCAAAAATGTCTATTTCTCAGTTTCCTCCAAAAATCAATGAGAAAAATGATTTATCAAAAACGTCACTCCCACAGTCTTTGCCTATTAAAAAGAGAATTATCAAAGGTTTTGAAAAACCTGTTTTTGATAAAGAAAAAGCGTTTACACCTGGCATTTCTAAGACTAGTACACGGAATGTGACCAAAAATCTGGTTAAAGAATCTTTTGGTTCTAACGACATGGTCAACAATCACTATCTAGAAGAAGCTAGAAAAAAGGCACAGACTCGAAAAGACGGAATTTTAGGTGCAACATCTAGGGTGATGAATTCTACAAGATTTCAAGGCAGTACTAGTAGTTGTAAACCATTACCTAGGAACACTCAACATAAGACTAGGGATTGGCCTACATCTAAGAGTAGCTGCGCAAAAGAAAATGCTAGAAATGTAGAATACAACACTAGAAATTATGAGTATTTTTCGAACAAGAAACAATTTCCAAAAGACTGTAGTGACAAAGTTAAAGTTGCTGTTTTAAACAAGAATGTGGAATTTGTCTGTCCTACATGTCAGAAATGTGTCTTTTCAGCAAATCATGATGCATGTCTTTCAAAATATCTCAAGAAAGTAAAATCACATGCTAAGGTTAAATCCATTAAGACACCAAACAGAAACAAACCCGTTGACAAGATGAACATGGTACAGAAACACAATAGGTGGATCTCTTCAGGACGTAGTTTTTCAAAAAATGAGTCTTCCGCTGCATCTGATAAGAAAACAACTCCTAGATCTTACCTTAGGTGGATACCCACGGGAAAAGTTTTCAACAAAGCAGGTCTTAGATGGATTCCCACAGGAAAGATTTTTGAAAATTAAAATCATCAAGCTAAGGAAGTAAAAACCACTACAACCGTTGATAGTGATCTCCCTCACCGTGAGGAAACATCTACTTCTAACACTGTTATTTGTGAAAATTATTCTTCTGTGGATGCAAGTACTTGTAAAAGTGTTGAAGGTTCATACACCCCATGTGGTAAAGAAGAACTTTATGCCAATATCGCATGTGGAAATCCATTTCTACTTCCACTCTTAACTCCACTTTTACATGACAAGTCTTAATATCTTCTTTCTTCAAATCTTCTTTGTAAATATTTTTGAAAAAATCAAAATACAAAATTTGAAAAACCAACAAAAGCAAAATAAAAAAATAGAAAATTTTCAAAAAATACAAAAATATTATAAAATTTCTCAAAATCAAAAAATATTATTCTCACGACATGTCTCTCGTATAATCGATATTCTGTACGTTTCTAGAAATGTCATTCAACAATGATACGGACATGTACAGATGCTTGAGTGAGAGTTCTTTAAATGTTTTCTAAAACATGTCGTTTCTCAAAAATTTCTTCAAAATAATGGCTTTCGTATACTTCAGTACGAAACCCGTACCAAAATGATGACTTTTGATTATTTCAAATCAAAACTCGTGTTTTTAAAGAAAAAATCAAGTGTACGCTTCAGTGCACTACATTTAAAACTGGTGAGAAATCATCATCATCTTGAGCACCTTTTTCAAGATTGTTCAAAAAGATTTTCAAAATCTTTCAAAATATTTTGTGCTCAAGATAACTCCCTCTAAAACCCTTTAAATGATGATGCTTAAATCAAAATCCGTTTGACTCCCCAAAAGATTCTATAAATGTTGTTTAATCCGTTGATATAAAAAATATCACGATTATGCTATTTTTGAGGGGGAGAAGACGTGATTAAAATGTGATCAAAAATGTTTAATGATTGGTATTTGAATCTCAAAAGAGCTCGTCTCAGTTGAAACCAATGAATTGATGAGTAATCAAAGTCAGTATATGTACAATTTCGAGAAACTCGTGATAGACATGAACTTACATGGGTCTAACCTTCTTTTCAAGAAGTGTTTACATCTTCAAGTTAGTTATTAGAGCTAGTTGTCACCTAAAAACTGACAATGGAACTCTTTAACTGAGCAACGTAACCGTGTCTCGTGGGGAATTGTCTATCATGAGCAGATCAATTCAAACTGTGCGAACTCTACCCTCTATGTGCAGATTTCTGTCAAAACTTATAAGCACATGTGAAGGGGGAGTGTTTCTGAAAATATAAAACTCTCAGAGTGTTTCAAACATGTTTTCAATCATAAACACTCTAGGAGATTTTCAAGAAAAATGGTTTTATGGCAACATGGGACAGTCATGGAGTTATAAGGTGACTAAGGATAGGAATATTCGTCCTATGATCCGCCAGAGCCGGAGGGATCTACCCAAGGACAAAACCCATAGTTAGTATTAGAAGTCCTTAGGTATGATTGAAAAAAGGAGTAATGTGAGAAAGGAGAAAGAAGGGGTTGAAGAATTAAAAAGAAATGTATTGAAAGGGTGAAAAGAAATAGCCCTCCATAATCAACCTTAGGGCAGAAACCGGGTTCAATTCATCTGCTACTGGTTGTCACTTAGATGACACTGGTATTGAAGACAAAGACGTCATGGACCCAGTGACGCACTGCACTAAACCTTCTAGCCACTCAATTCCTCTTAAAAGGATTTGTTTCATTCTCACTGGGAACCCTGTATAATCTATCGACTTTCTCTTAGAGATCATTGATATTGAAGAAGGAGACCCTCTCCCTAGTCTCCGCTCAGGAAAACCAAAATGCACTAATTGAGTCTAGAGCCACGAGATTCATTAAAAGATCTCATAGGAACACATGACATTTCATCATTTGTTGTTCAACAATAAGAACACAAGTGATACATTCTAGAGTCCTACGCAGATCTTAGAAATCTGCCAGAATATTTATGAGAAGTTTCACATCTGTGATCTTCAATGATTAAATGGAAACTCCTGCCAGCGTCAACATCAAGCAGCCCTGACAGCAGGTCACTTCGGTAACTCCCCGTGGATTACGCTTAGTGTGTCTCAAACGGTCTACAGTCGTGGGGTGATGCCTCGGTATACCTCAGCGACTCATCTGAACTGTAGGTGTACTTCGGTACATCGCGTTATCTCACTTGTGGGACTCCAGTTCAGGAACGGCCTTTGTGAGAATTAGAGACGTGTTTTCACACTATGCTGTTAACACACTCAAAGTTCAAACTTGTAAGCGCTGGATTACTTCTAACCCATGTTTTATGTTTTCTTCTTATGGATGCTCGCGGGAGGAAGAGATCGTGCAGATTCTCCACATGATCATACCAACAACACATGAAAGTTCTCATCAAAATCAAAGGCAACAAAAAGTTAAAGATGATTCTTCATCAATGTCAAAGAATCTACAAAGTTTAAAGACTCGAGAACTACATCATTGGTAACCAAAAGACAAATAGAAGTGTGAGCATGGTGGAGAAAGGCGTGGAGACACCTAACCAACGAAGTTGACAACGGCAGACAACCACATTAAATGATCACAAAGCATGAAGGAACGAAAAACAAGACTATTCTATATCTACACACAAAGTTCAAGCTCAAGGAACGTAAAGACCTATTCAAGTGGAGCATCTTTTGAATGACCACCCCTTAGGGGGAGATTGTTAGCCGTAACATTTTTATTAGAAGTGATGGTCATTCAAGTTTAGGAACTTTGTAACGTGTGTTAGATATCTTGCTAGAATAGTCAACGGGCTCGTGGATTGGGCTAAGCTAAATGGCTAAATGTTATGTTAAGCTAGCCTTGTATAAGTTGTCATCCAATCCAAACCCAATCCAAGCCCATCCTAAAGCCCATTAGGGCATATGTACTTGTAGTATAAATACACCTCAAATGACTCATTTGAGGTGTGTGCTTGAGTGTGTGTGTGTGTTTCTTTAGAATACAAGTTTCCTTTCTTCTCTCTATCTCTCTACACATATACGCCTAACTTATATCAAGTCACCATCTTTCTCTTAATCTTTCTTCTTATTCTTACGCATACGTGTGTTTGGTTCGTGTGTTCATCTTGTGTGAAGGTTGTATACGCGTAAGGTTGGTGTAAAACTAGGTCCTACACCTACCAAAAAGCACCTTGAAGAGGTTAAACGGGTCTTTTGGTATCTCCAAGGAACCAGCAATATGGGACTTTGGTACCCGAAGGACACCGGTATGTCACTAACAGCCTATGCAGATGCTGATCATGCAGGATGTCAAGATATACGTCGAAGTACGTCTGGAGGTGCTCAGTTTTTAGGTGATAAGCTTGTGAGCTGGTCTTCTAAGAAACAAATGAGTACTTCAATATCCTCTACAGAGGCTGAATACATAGCCATGTCATCTTGTTATGCTCAAATCCTATGGATGAGATCCCAATTATCTGACTATCGCTTTGAATTCAACAAAATCCCTCTGTATTGTGATAACAAAAGTGCCATTGCTCTCTCATGCAACAACGTACAACACTCAAGAGCAAAGCACATCGACATTTGACATCATTTCATCAGGGAGCAAGTGGAAAACGGTGTGGTGGAACTTTATTTTGTGAGGACTGAATACCAGTTAGCAGACATCTTCACCAAAGCTCTTCCTAGAGAACGTTTTGAGTTTATCCTCCCACGACTTGGTCTAAAGAGTCTACAGCCAGAAACACTTAAACGTCTTTAAGAGGAAGAAGAGGAGTAAAAGTTTTTCTTCATCTATCTCTTGTAAATAGTTATTCAAAAACCAAAATACAAAATTTCAAAACAAACAAAAAGCAAATAGAAAAATATAAAATTTTCAAAATCCAAAAAAATTTGAAAATCTTGAAAAATCCCAAAAATATTGTTATTTTGTCATGTTTTCCTTGTTCGAAATCATCTACGGACTTTGTGTTGACATTCAAAGAATGTCTCGGGTTTTTAGATGTTCTTCGAATGTACATAATTTGTTTAAAAAAAAGGTTTTGAGAGAAAGTGAAACAAAGGCTTATAGTCATTTCAGTATATAACCCGTCTTTATAGAACGAACAGAGCCATACTTTATTTTTTTTAATCTCATTCTCTGATTCTTTAAACAAATATTTGCTATCTAATGAAAACTAATAGCTTTGATAAATAACTCGGACTCAATTTTGGAAAATCATCTGGACTTATTTGTCAAAATATTTATCTCTCAATCAACAACTTATGTCATTGATTGAGGGGGAGAATGATTTCAATTAAATCAAAATGTTATTTGTCATACAATTGTTTTCAAAAAGATACTCATGCATGTTTAATCTTTGGAATTTAAAGTCTCAAATTTGATCCTTATCGGTAAAATGTTTTCATAAGCAAGTCACAATTCTCCTCAAATGCTTTCAAAATCAATTTAAATCTCCAGAGATCACAAATCTCAAATGATTTGAAAATTGTGATCGGGGGAGAATTTGTGATTTAAATTGGATTTAAACTGATAATTCGATAAATGGTTGTATAATGATTTACAAGCTCACCTTCCCACATGTGCCAAACGATTTCAAAATTTTCATGCACATGTTGAGGAGGAGCATTTATTTCAAACCAAAATGGATTGAAACATGATTGATTTGTTTCAATGTGCAGATTTTCCCTAATATGTGCAAAACACTTTCAAATCTCTATGCACATATTGAGGGGGAGCAACTTTTTGAAAACCACATCCTTTCCAAAAATACCCTTAACAAAGTATGGAAAATGCTAATTTTGCTCATGAAAGTGATGTTGATATCTTTTAGAAAATGGTAATCAAAGAAGTGAATCCTTTCTCTTGCCTCCGTGTGCCAAAACGATTTCAAATACATGATGCACATGTTGAGGGGGAGCTCTTTTTTCTAAAAATATCTAAAACAATTCAGGTACAAAATGCTTTGATAATATATCACAAGTATTTGGATTGATTTTCAAATGGTTTTCAATTGGTTCCAATGGCAGATGAACAATACCAGATAGACAGACCAAATTTACTTTATGTATGCTGATATAAGGATGGTTAGGTTAGGTATTTGTTCCCACGATCCCGCCAGAGCCGGAGGGATCTACCCAGGGACAATCCACTTGATAGTGTAGAGTCCTTAGGTATGATAAAAAAAGGAGAAAAGCGAGATATGGGAAGAGTGCCGACTGAGACAGAGCTAGTATTGGAACAAACCCAACAAGGTTCTAGTAATGAAGTCTCGGTAAGCACTGAAGGGGTTGAAGAATGAAAAAGAAATAAAATGAGAAAAGGGTGAAAAGAAATAGCCCTCCAATTATTCAACCTTAGGGCAGATACCGGGTTCAATACATATGCTACAGGTGTTTACTAAGGTAACACTGGTATTGAAGACAAGACGTCATGAACCCAGTGACGTACTGCACTAAAACTTCCCAAGCTACTCAAGTTCCTCTTAAAAGGGCTTGTTTCATTCTCACGGGGAACCTACATAATCTATCGACTTTCTCTTAAAGATTGTTGATATTGAAGAAGGAGACCCTCTCCCTAGTCTCCGGCATAGGAACCAAATGTGCACAATTGAGTCTAAAGCCACAAGATCATCAAATAAATCTCATTAGGACACTGTCAATGAAGTCTCTCTGTTTCACACAATGTGGAAAGAGAGATTATACCTTTAGAGTCCTACGCATTATCCTTGTGGTATTGCCAGAACATCCGAGTAATATGCAAACATATTCACAATGAAGATGGAAAGCCTTCTAGAGTCAACATCAAACAAGCTCTTGGTAGGTGGCATGTGAGATCTATCCAATAGATCAACCATGTGACAACTGAACAGAAACAATGGGGCGATTCAAAATTATGAATCAATCCTGGTTCAGGTTATGGATTGACGGATACCTTTGAAAAACCGGTCATTGTGCTTAAAAATTCTTTTCTTTAGCACATCGACTGTGTATTAATATTTCAAATATAAAAGGTGTTTATGATTGATAATTGATTTTTCTCAAAAACCCTCGTTGTATTGCAAAAACACTTTATTGAGCAGTACTCGATTGTTTTTCAAATCTCTTTTCATCAATCAGTGAATCTCAAATTCGCTGGTTCACTCACTCCGTGTTGTCTTCTTTGAGACGTTCCGGTTTGAGAACAGCTAGAACAGCTGCGAAACCCAGTCAAGGAGGTTCTTCGGAATTATACCTGATCATAGGCAGTACTTGTACTGATCAATGAGGAACCGTGGGCCGTTTACCTTAATTCAACGAAAGTGATCAAAGACACTTTCGTGCGCTTTATTGCTAATTGTTGTATGCAGGTGCGTCCGACGATTGCAACTGATCAGAATGGAGAGGTCAATCCATAGCCGCATGCTCACTCATCACACTCATTTCTAAAGAAATCATGATAAGTGCATCAGTGACTCTGATATTTTCACTCCATGCTTCTGCTACGCTGCTGCAAATATCATGAATCAACTAAAGCTTCCGCTACTCTGATGAAAAGATTTCATGATCCTGATTGTGAGCATGTCGGTCCAAAAGTCACAACTTCACATAATGTCAACACCACAATGGAAGAGTCAGATATTTATGGTAGCTGATGATCTCAATGTTGGCTCAAAACTCATTATCACGTGGATCAGTTAAAGACCTCCACTTGGATTTACCAAACATGCAAAAATGAATAATCAATGACTACTGGCTGCAGAGCAAAGAACATTATCAAGAATCCAAGAGCAATCTTAATGTAATATTTATTTGAATTCAATGTAAATTGAGGTGACCTCCCTTAGGGGGAGATTGTTAGGAATTAGAAAATCCTTTAGTTAAAGTATCGGTCACCTCAAGTACATGTAATCGTTAGAAAGCTCGTAGTCGTAGTTGTTTAATGGTATGTAGTATTTAGTTAAGTAACACCGTGGAGGACGGACGGGTCTTTACCCACTGTATGTCTGATCCACAGCCCGTAGGTGGCGTTTTATGTAAGACTATAAATACCCTCTACCTCCCAAGGTAGAGGGTTGGAGCTCATAATAACACTTTTACTTTCTCTCACTAAGTTCCCAAACCTGTAACTATTTCTCACTCTAAAACCTTATTGTGTACGCCTCTTATTGATCATGGTTTGATGTGTTTGTGAAATCCAATATGTTACATGACTGAATATCAGTTAGCAGACATCTTCACCAAAGCTCTTCCTAGAGAACGTTTTGAGTTTATCCTTCCACGACTTGGTCTAAAGAGTCTACAACCGGAAACACTCAAACGTCTTCAAGAGGAAGAAGAGGAGTAATAGTTTTTTTTTCTTCATCCATCTCTTGTATATATTTATTCAAAAAGCAAAATACAAAATTATAAAACCAACAAAAGAAATAGAAAAATATAAAATTTCAAAAAATTCCATAAAAATCAGAAATCTTTGAAAAAGCTAAAAATATTTTTCCCATCTGTTCTTTTATTTGATTTTATCTACGATCTTTGTGTTGTCATTCAAAGAGTGACACTGGTCTTTAGTTGAAGTTCGAATGTACATAAAAAAAAATTGCGAGAAAGTAAACCAAGGTTTATAGTCATTTCTGTCTATAACCCGTTTTTATAAGAAAGAACAGAGCCATGCTTTATATTTTTATCAAATCTCATGCTCTGATTCTAAAAACAAATGTTTGTCACTAAAAAGACAAATGTTTCCTTCACAAATATTTTTCCTTCTATAAATTCTTCTGAAAAATATTTGTTATCTAAATGAAAACTAATAAAAATAACTCGGACTCAATTTTTGAAAATCATCTGGACTTGACATTTGTCGAAATCTCTCAATCAACAACTTATGTCATTGATTGAGGGGGAGAATGATTTCAAATTAAATCAAAATGTTATTTGTCATACAATTGGTTCAGACCAAGGCTTATGTCATGTTTTCAAAAGATACTCAAGCATGTTTAATCATTGGAGTTTAAATTCTCAGATTTGATCGTTATCGGTTAAATGTTTTCATAAGCAAGTCACAATTCTCCTCAAAAGCTTTCAAAAACAATTTAAATCTATAGATATCACAAATCTTAAATGAATTTAAAATTGTGATCGGCGGAGAATTTGTGATTTAAATTGGATTTACACTAGTACAAAAACGGGATTTGGTCACACATGGTCGAAATGGAACGGCCACACATTCGAATATTTGTGTGGCTGAAGGTACGAAAATTGACAACATTTACTAATTAGTCACACATGAAAAATTTGATTGTGTGACCATTAGAACTGTATTGCCACACAATTGAACATTGTGTGGCTAAAGGTATCTGGTGATTTTGTTTCAGATCATTTAGCCACATATGAATTTGGAATGCGTGACAAATACAAGTAACCTTGATGCGTTAGTCACATGAAGTAATTTTTTGTGTGTCTAAATCATAAAGTCAAGTTTTGTCACACATTATTTAAGGGTGGCTGATATGTTTTGCCAACTCTTTAGCCACATCTGAAATTGGAACGAGTGACAAATGAAAAGTAATGTTGAAGCATTAGTCACGATATACTTATAAACAGTGACAAATATATGTCACACACTTGAACACTGTGACCAAAAGCCATATATGGTCACACTAAATGTTTTGTCACACATTCGTTAAGTGTAGCCAAAATCTAGTACATATGTTCACGTAAGTTAATATGTGTGTTTAAAGTTTAGTTTGTGTTAGCTTGCCAAAAGCTAATCTATAAAGTCACATTTACTACTAACACTGTGACCAAATGCCATATATGGTCACACTAAACGTTTTGTCACACATATTATTTAAGTGTAGCCAAAATCCAGTACATATGGTCACGTAACTTAATATGTGGCCATTGGATGATCAATAGTCACTCAAAATATACGTTTCTTCATTTTAAACACAATATGGTCACACTTATTAACACTTTTAGCCACTTTATGGTTAATTGTATGTGACTAAATACCCAAAAGAAACATGCTTTGTGTGACTAAATGTTAGAAAAAGCCACACAAAAATAAAATTCATGTGGCAATTGGATGATCAATAGTCACACAAAAAATTATTATGTTTTTCATAAACAGAACTAACTACGAATACTAAACAGACTTAACTTAGGTTTGTTAGACTTAACTTTGTACTGGCAGCCTTAACCACTAAAACTAACCTACCAGACTTAACTTTGTACTAGCATCCTTAACCACTAAACTAAACTTTTCTGATTAATTGTATGTGACTAAATACCCAAAACAAACATGCTTTGTGTGACTAAATGTTAGAAAAGGTCACACAAACACAAAATTCATGTGGCCATTGGATGATCAATAGTCACACAAAATACACATTTCTTCACTTTAAACACCATATGGTCACACTTATTAACACTTTAGCCACGTTATAATTAATTGTATGTGACCAAATACCAAACAAAACATGATTTGTGTGAAAAAATGTTGTAAAAGGCCACACAAACATAAAATTAATGTGGCTATTGGATGATCAATAGTCACACAAAATACATATTTCTTCACTTTAAACACCATATGGTCACACTTATTAACACTTTTAGCCACTTTATGAGTAATTGTATGTAACTAAAATACCCAAAACAAACATGCTTTGTGTGACTAAATGTTAGAAAAGGCCACACAAACATATAATTCATGTAGCCATTGGATGATCATTAGTCACACAAAATACACATTTCTTCACTTTAAACACCATATGGTCACACTTATTAACACTTTTGGTCACGTAACTTAATATGTGTGTTTATAGTTTAGTTTGTGTTAGCTTGCCAAAAACTAATGTGTATAGTCACATTTTCTTCTAGAACAATCATGTGACTATATGCCTTTACAATAATCGCAACATATCACAAATGTGTGACTAAATTATGTTAATAAAAAATAACAAGAAAATAAAAAAGGATATTACACCCCAGCGAGAATCGAACCCGCGACCTACCTTACGGAAGTCAAGCGTGTTACCATCTTGCCAAAGTAACCTATTCGTTAATGTAATGCATTTCCTTTTTAATATAGAAGTTTAAGCTTCATTGTATTGGCTAGTAGCTTAAAGAGTGCTTATAGAAGCTGCTTATTAAACCGTTGATTTTTCTCCCACTGCTTATTTTCAACTGGTTTCACTTTTAAATTTCGATTTTAGCAAAACTAAATAAGTTGTAGCTTATTTGATTTAAAAGGTAAAATATCATAACGGTTTAAACCATTTTCGTTCATTTTTCTTGATTTCGAACGTTTTTGTACATTTGGGACCGTTTTTGTCCATTTTCTAACGTTTTCATAAAAAAAACGTATCAAGGCGTACAAAATGTACGAAAGCGAACACAACGTAGCAAAACAAAGAAAAAAGGAGAAGGACGTATGAAAACAAAAAAATATACAAAAATGTACGAAAAAGTAATAAATTAAAGATGATATATATGGTCACATGAAGTATTTATTTAGGTGTCTAAATTATTGAGTCATATTTTGTCACACATTATTTAAGTGTAGTCACAATTCGATACATATGGTCACGTAAGTTAATATGTGTGTCTACTTAATGCTTACTTGTGCTTAACAATTAAACACTTGGCTTATTTAGTATTCTGTTGAGCTTATTAGTTCATTTTCCAGCTTATTTGTAAGTTTTAAAAATTTTGATTTTACAAAAAGTTCATATTTTTAGCTTATTAAAAATTTTGCAAAAAGAAATTTGAAAAACAAAAATGTGGGAAACTAGGAAGTCAAGGGTGAGCCCCAAGGCTCGAACCCAAGACCTCCACTAGTCTCAAGTCTCAACCACACTTAACACCAAACTCCACTACCACAAGCGCCCTAAGGACTTACATGTATTTCTTGCAAAATTTTATATTTAACCACATTGTGCAGTTTTAGCTTATTTCATTTCCAGCTTTTTTGTAGCTTATTCCAATAAGCTGATTGTCTTGTTTTATTTTTCCTAGGTTTTAATTAGTTTTAAGTACTCTTACAAAAAAATTCAGATTTTTCCTATTTCGTTTAATATTTTTAATAATATTTTAAGATAAAAAGTATTTTTAATCCATAATAAATAAAATAAAAATCAGAAAAATACAAATCTTTTTCCTAAAATTATTTTTAACCATTTAGGACCTTAAAAAAATAAATTTGCATTTGTAGGGTTAAAATTTGGTAGTTTAGGTTTTTGGGCTCGTTAAGTTCCTGGTAATTTCGCGTTTTTAGTTTTGATTAGATTAGGGCTTAATTGTAATCTGCTTTATTGTGTAGGGCTTAATTGTAATTTGCTTTATTTCTGTATAGTATTTTTCTTAGTTTACAAAACCTAATGCACATGACCCATGACAATTGTCAATTACCCATTGTTGATCACCAGTCATGTATTGGTCGATAATATGACACTATAAGCCTCTACAACCCAATGCACATGACCCATTACCCATGTTAATTACTTATTGTCAACAATCATGGATGTGTCGTAACATGACACTCTAAGCAACTGTAACCCGATGCATATGACCCGTATGATGTCAAATACCCATTATAATGAATGTGACCAGTGATAACCTAATGCACATGACCTATGACCCATGTGAATTAGCCATCATCACCGGTCATGCATTGGTTGCACCGACTTGGTAGGTGTATAGTTATAGTGTGAAAGTAATATGAATTGTATTTGAAGTTATTAAAGGCGGTTATGCATGGGTTTCACCGGCTTGGTAGGTGTATACTGTTTGTCGCAGACACTAAGAAGCAAGTATCCAGAGACCTCCCGATTATGTTATCCGGGATTGAGAAATTTTGAACTTGGCTTGAGCTTGACTCAAAAAACTTGATTTATGTGTCAAGATGTGTTCTCTTACACAAATTAAAATTGAAATATAACTTAATAATTGAATTCGGTTCGAATTAAGCTTGAAATACATTCATAAATAAGTATTTTACATACAAAGTATATAAAAAACATATATATGCTATATCACTTACAAGTTATATTTCAACAATAACTCAACTCATTGAACATTTCGAGTTCATTTGATAGGCGGGATATGTGCAAAATTGTAATAATTTTCAAAATTTATACTTTGTTTCATAAAATTTTCCCCAAAATTTAGTATTCCCCCCATATATTTTCATCATATCCCGCCTTACTTTTCCACAAAATCAAAATCACAACTTTTTTATCCCTCCATTTTTTCATTTATTCAGTCACACTTATCTCTTTCCCCCAAACAAAAATCACATCCTCTTGCATCTTCATCATCTTCATCTCCCCCCAAAGCCATTATCACTGTCCCTCCTTTTTTCCAGCCGACACCCCGCACTGCCTCGCCACCAACCACCCTTGCCGTCACTCCTACGCCGCCATCATCGTCTCCACCATCCCTCCTCTCTTTCCTCTCAATTTGGTATGCTAAAACACCACCTATCTCTTTATTTTTAATTGTTATTGTTTTCGTGGATTAAAGATGGATTAAAAACGATTTGACAAAGTTTTATGTGGTGGTAAATTGTTTTGTAAGAGGTGTTTGTTTGATCAATTTGGTCTCGGGTCAGAGGGTAAACCCGTGATTTACGAGGTTTGTGTTTGGATTTGTTTATTACTTGCTTATATAAGCTTATTTATTTCGTTTGTTAATCTGGGATTAAAAAGAGAACAATAGGGTGTGTTTGGTTTTTTTGGGTCCAACAGAGACGACCCACAAGGGGTGTTTGGTTGTCTCAGATTCAAGAGAAAACCACCCGTAGTGGTGTTGGTTTGGCTCAGTACTATCATATAATGGCACTGACACAATTAGGCTGCTCAATCTGCATATATCTCATGTGCATAGATGCTGCACATTTGAGGATCTTTGTGGTCATTGTCTATATCAGTAAAGTTTGGCTTGCTAGATACCACGAGCTTCTCATTAATCTCACTTTCCCCTGTATCGCATGTATGCAAACATTAATATAATTTCACTTTCACATATAAGATTGGAATTTGATAATTTTTTTTATTTATTTAAAACAAACCTTTCTTTGAAAAGCTTTGCAACTGTGAAACTACTATTTTGTCAATCTGAATAGCGTTTACATCGGGTTCCTTTTTAGAAGGCTCTGTAGAAACTTTTTGATCTTTGACCTTTGGTACATTAACTTGATTCTTTTTAGTTAGCAAACTAGTCTTTCTCTGATCACAATTAGTAACATGTAGAAACAAAAACAGCTTAGTAATCTATTCAACTTTACAATAAATTAGAACTATAGAAGAGGTTAAATTGTTACAAACCGTGATCTTAGCTGGAATGATACAGTTCTTATAAGAATTATCACGACAAATGTTTGTGACATCTTTTAACACTAAGTTAACTGTGGGTGCAGCTGGCAGGTTCTGTGACAACTGTGTTCAATTGTCAAGGCCCTTTGGATGCTCCTATATTTGTCGGAAGCGGCTTGGTTTCAATAAAAATGTCAAATTGTTTGTCATTTTGCACACTGGTTAGACATATAATTCCTTACTTATGTATTATGCCAACTTTAAACTATTCGGGTAGAAGTGTTTATATAATTGGTAATGATGGAACTTTCGACTACAATCTTTTAGGCATTGGAGAGTGTTGACGAAGCTCTTCTAAGGCTGGAGGAATTACTGCAAGAACGTGATGTATCGGCTACAATCTGAAAGCTGCTTGTTCTGACCTCGAGAAGATAAGGAAACTCAAGAAAGAGGCTGAATTTTTGGAGGTCTCTTTTAGAGCAAAGGCAGATTCGCTTCGGCAGGTGACTCTCTGCATCCGGGTAGTGGAAATTGTACCAATGATAGTCATGTGGTAGAAAGAATTCAATCTTTGATTATAATTAATATCGAATTAATTGTATATGAAATTAGGAAGATGATTTCTGCAAGTGATAAGAGGAAATCTGATAGTAATAGAGGCATGAACCGTGGGAATTCAAATATTGAGATAGGTCCAGCGCGTATAATCCATTAGCGGATAGTTATGGATCGCTTTGGCATTCTCGTTTATTTTATTTCTTTATTTATCTAATTATGTGTCATTAGTAAGTATGGTGGCTTATGGAGCATTTTTCTAAGCCGTCTAAGCCCACCCCTAGACCTCCATTCAGAAACCGCCCATAAAAGTGTACTTCGCAAATCACTATGATCTGATATTCTGATATATGATTATATCCTTGGCGTATAGAAAGGCACAGTTAGAGATCCAAAATAGTTTCAGAATACATGCTTTTATCGAATGTAATGACTCCTTTTAGAAGAGAAAGTTATCATATTCATGCAACTTCTTCTTCTGAAACCAGTCTCTTGTTAACTCTGAATCCTTGGCTCTTGTTCATTGTGTTACTTGCTATGTATAAATACGTTATTATAAATGATTCGGTAAATCACCCAGTTGTTGCTTCTTCACCAGAAATGTTGTCGTTGTAAAACTATATTTTAGTTATATGTTATGGTCTTAAAATTTATGCCCGTCTGAAGATTTTATGTTTCACAACATTTCATATATTTTATTAGAATGGTATTCGCATGCGTGCAGGACAATACACCACCTGAAGCAACTGAAATCCAACGTTTTGAACTAATAAGAAATGAGCTGAAAGAACTGGAAATGCAGGCTAGAAGAGGTGCTAAACGCTCCAACGATGAACAGGTTAGTTCTAAAATGCATAGGGCAACTTAGTTTAATTAAAAAAAAAGAAGAAAAGAATCTGGTCCTAAATATGAGGAAGTATGCAGAACTGTTCTCGAATAATTTGCTGATAGTTGGTTCTATTTTTGGTTTGTTCAGGAGATAAATACGATGGATGTCCTTGCTGAGTATTCTAGTGATTCTAAAAGGATGCAAGTGGTTAAGGTGCAGGAAAAAAAGAATTTTGCAGGAATGTCCATAAGTAGGTTCAAGGAAACAACCACGGTAACTAATCCGAGCCCTCTTCCATGAACTGCATTATATAGTCTTATTCATGATTAGTTGTTTCCATGTTTTACTGTATGTTTCCATCCAAAATCTATTAATGAGAGAATATGGATGGTCATCATTAAGTATAGCTGGCACAGGGTGTTTCGTGCACGGTGTACATTGAGGACATTAACCAAACCTGTCATTTTCACATATGTGAAAAAAGTAGAATTTTGTTTATAGAAAATTTCCTTGGAATATTTGTGAAGTTTAATTGTGTAAATATACGACAGTCCTGGTCACTTTGTCCTCTTTTATTTTAAGAAAATTGATGTGTGCTCATTCAACTTTGAGCCAACCTTTTATGTTGTATATATTTATGAGATGGTTTGTGGTGACAGATGATCCTTGATGCAATAAAGGAAGTAGATGGAATATATGTGGTGACTGCAGATCATGGTAATGCAGAGGACATGGTGAAGAGAAACAAGGAGGGAGAGCCCGTTGTTGATAAGGATGGCAAAGTTCAGATCCTAACCTCGCACACTCTGCAGCCCGTAAGCCGCTTACCTGTTTCATATGTATTTGATTGCTAGTAGGAACATTTGATATGTGTTTATAATAGAATCAGGTACCGGTTGCAATTAGAGGTCCTGGGTTAGCACCAGGTGTGAAATTCTGCAAGGATGTACCGAATGTTAGTACAAAGTTAAGACTGCGCAGAGATTAAGACTACTTGAAGTTAATACTGCTAGTGTATTAGTTACAACTGTTAGTTGTATAAGTTAGTACTGTTGGTTCATATAGTTAGTGATTCTTATATGATATGTATTAGTGGTTTGTGGAAAACATTATAGATATTTAGAAAAATATTGTAAGCCGACTAGGACTCCTTAGGGTATAAAAGGAGGTCCTAGGGTATAGAGTTATATACGAGTTTTATATTTGGTTCAGTTATATATATTCCAATTTTATTGTATTTGAAATTTTTTTGATATATATTTGAATTTGTTTTTATATATATTGATTTCTTAAATGTGACTAAAAGATGTATATAGTCACACTTATTAACACTTTTGGTCACTGTTTGCTTAATTCATTGTGTGACTAAATATTACAAAAAGCCACACAAAATAAAATTAAAGTGGCCATTGGATGATCAATAGTCACACAAAACACACATTTCTTCACTTAAAACACCATATAGTCACACTTATTAACACTTTTGGCCACTTTATGCTTAATTGTATGTGACTAAATACCCAAAAGAAACATGCTTTGTGTGACTAAATGTTAGAAAAGGCCACACAAACATAAAACTCAAGTGGCCATTGGATGATCAAAGTCACACACAAAGACATATTTCTTTACCTTAAACACCATATGGTCACACTTATTAACACTTTTGGCCACTTTATGCTAATTGTATGTGACTAAATAAACAAAAAAACATGCTTTGTGTGACTAAATGTTAGAAAAGGCCACACAAACATAAAACTCAAGTAGCCATTGGATGATCAATAGTCACACAAAACACACATTTCTTCACTTAAAACACCATATGGTCACACTTATTAACACTTTTGGCCACTTTATGCTTAATTGTATGTGACTAAATAGACAAAAGAAACATGCTTTGTGTGACTAAATGTTAGAAAAGGCTACACAAACATAAAATTCAAGTGACCGTTGGATGATCAATAGTCACACAAAACACATATTTCTTCACTTAAAACATCATATGGTCACACTTATTAACACTTTTAGCCACTTTATGGTTAATTGTATTTGACTAAATACCCAAAACAAACATGTTTTGTGTAACTAAATGTTAGAAAAGGCCACACAAACATAAAACTAAAGTGGCCATTGGATGATCACTAGTCACTCAAAATACACGTTTCTTCACTTTAAACACCATATGGTCACACTTATTAACATTTTTAGCCACTTTATGATTAATTGTATGTGACTAAATACCAAAAACAAACATGCTTTGTGTGAATAAATGTTACAAAAGGCCACACAAACATAAAATTCAAGTGGCCATTGGATGATCAATAGTCACACAAAAGACATATTTCTTCACCTAAAACACCATATGGTCACACTTATTAACACTTTTGGCCACTTTATGCTTAATGTGTATGTGACTAAATACCCAACAGAAACATGCTTTGTGTGACTATACAGTGTTTATGGTCACTAATACGGATTATCCACAAAATTTTACCTAATTAGTTACACATGTTACGGTTTTGGTTACTCTTTTGCAATAGAGACTAAAAAAGTCAACACGTGACCATAGGGTACCTATGGTCGCGCGACCTTTAGTCACACACGGTCGAAAAATCATGTGTGACTATACGTATATTGTCACACATATTCGGTGTAGCCAAATCCACTTTTTGTTCTAGTGTTAAACTGATAATTCGATAAATGGTTTCATATGTGATTTGCAAGCTCTCCTCCCTACATGTGCCAAACGATTTCAAATTTTCCATGCACATGGTAAGGGGAGTATCTATATCAAACAAAAAGGAATGAAACGTGAGTGATTTGTTCTAACTGCAGGTTTTCCCTAATATGTGCAAAACACTTTCGAATCTCGATGCACATATTGAGGGGGGCAACTTTTTGAAAACCACATCCTTTCCCAAAATTATCATTAACAAAGTATTCAAAAATACTAAGTTTGATCGGGAAAGTGATGTCGATAGTTTTGGAAAATATTGATCAAAGAAGTAAATTCTTAATTCTCAATCTGAAGGATTTTCAAATCCTCTTGCCTCCATGTGCCAAAACTATTTCAAATATATGATGCACATGTTGAGGGGGAGCCTTTTTCTAAAATATATCAAAAAATTCAGGTACAAAATATTTTGATCATGTATCACAAGTATTTGGATTGATTTTCAAATGGTTTTCAATTGGTTCCAATGGAAGAACCATACCAAGACTGACCACATTACTTTATGTATGGATTTAAGGATGTTAGGTTAGGTATTTGTTCCACGATCCCGCCAGAGCCGAGAGATCTACCCCAGGACAATCCACTAGATAGTGTAGAAGTCCTTAGGTATGAAAAAAAAAACAACAAAAAAATGAAAAAAGGCGAAATGAGAAATGTGAAGAGTGCCGACTGAGATTGAGCAGAACTGGAATAAACCCAACAATGTTCTAGTTTGAGTCTTCGGTAAGCACTGAAGGGGTTGAAGAAGAAAAAGACTGAATACGAAAAGGGTGAAAAGAAATAGCCCTCCAATAGTTCAACCATTGGGGCAGTAACCGGGTTCAATACATATGCTACTGGTGGTTACTAAGGTAACACTGTATTGAAGACAGACGTCATGGACCTAGTGACGCCCTGCACTAACTTCCCAAGCTACTCAAGTTTCTCTTAAAGTACTTGTTTCATTCTCACGGGGAACCTACATAGTCCCTATCGACTTTCTCTTCAGAATTGTTAATTTTGAAGAAGGAGACCCTCTCCCTACTCTCCGGCATAGAACAAATGTGCACATTGAGTCTAAGCCTCGAGCTTCATAAATCTAATTGGACACTGTCAATGAAGACTCTGCTGTTTCACACAATGTGGAAAGAGAGATATATTTAAGAGTCCTACGCACTATCCTTGTGATATTGCCCAAACAGTTGAGTGATATGCAAACATATTCACAATGACGATGGAAACCTTCTGAGCCAACATCAAACAAGCTCTTGGTAGGTGCATGTTGAGATATATCCAATATTCAGCTGTGACAATTGGATTGAAACAATGGGGCGATACACTATTGAAT
>OU343225.1:101660939-101741083 GCA_910596185.1 Chrysanthemum makinoi
GGTGGAACTCTCACGGACAAAGAGAACTTTATGGCAAATCGACTCGATGATGATGATATGGAGGACTTGCGGGCCAATGCATGATTATGTTGATGGCTAATATGCAGCGTTACACATAGTGACACGGGCCCATGTATGACAGCGATGGCTTGTCTCGGTACCGAACAAACCATATTTATCTCGATCTCATATCTCGCCAACATGCGCATCCGGCAAGGCTCGGAAATGTTCAAAATGAGTCATCCACATCTCATTCCGGCGATTTTCAACTAGACCCCGTAGTTATATTTGACGATCAAGATGACCAACGGTTTCCCTTGATAATCAAATTGACTCCGTGGTTATACTTGAGGATCTAAATAATGATCATGTTGTGACTCATGTTGAACAAGATGAACTTTGCCTCATCGAATCTTGTTCGTTAATTCAAGACCAACAATCCAAAGTGGAAGAATGTGTTGCATTAAATCGGGACTTGAAAAGTAAAATGCTTGTTAACAAGGATTTTGAATGTTTACAAAAGCAACTCAACTTTTTCAAAACTCAAGAAAAACGTGAAAGCGGTTTTGAAGCGACCTTTGCCAAATCTTATCAAAGCGAAAAATATTTAGAGCGGCAGTCGTGATCTAGCGCTTGAAGAATGCTTTGTTATGCGAAATAGAACAAGCGAAACATGAACATAAAAAGCAAATTAACGCTCTCACCTTGGAAAATCAAAAAGCTAAGGCTGAGTTGTTAACTTGTCAAAAGCAGTTCTCTGCATACAAAAAGCATTCAACGAAGCGAATAGATGATCATCTTGAAGAAATCATCGGCTTGCAAAACAAACTTAAAGAGTTTAAAGCTGTTGTTTACAAACATGGCGAGGTCACAGCCATTGAAAAGTTTACTTTAAAACCAAATCCAAATGGATATGGACGAATCTTGCGATTACAAACCTAAGCTTTCAACAAAACATTCAAACCAAATCACGAAGTTTCGGTGCGAGAATATAAAATTGATAATTCAGTTATGAATGTTGTTGAATATCATCGTCAAGAGGAATTAGATGCAGAAGGCGAGAGTCGATCAAAATTAAAAAATGTTGTTTACAACAAACCTTTTAACTATTCAAAACCGGTCACTTCGTCACACCAGGATTCTTCTAACACACCAAGAGTTATCATAAAACACACGAGTCTTCTATTGTTAATCCCAAAACGGACTTTGCACAAACTTATGGTCCTTTACCTTCCATTAGTGAAGTAAACTCACAAACTGAAAATCGAAAAATTCTTAGATATTTTGACATTTTCATGGCTGACCTCAAAATTTTACAACATGAGATAGAATATCGATCCGAAATCAAAGTTGAACATTTTCAATCGCCTCTGGCGCGAGAACAAAGAGACATTTTTGAGAAAAATCTTTTACCTAATGTTAAAAACTTGAAAAGTTGTGCAATTGCACTGGAAAGGATTTTCATAAGGAACTTGGGGTCATGAAAAGCGTTTTGAGAAAACGAAACATCTATTTCAAACACTAAGCGTAAAAAGAAAATGTTGAGAAAAGATGTTGATCGACTCTTGGAAGATGTCATCGTCTTTGATGTTCAAAATGTTGTGTTATTGAATTCTTTGTCATATGCATTTGATAATATCTCTGGCGATCTTTATTTATACGTGGTAAATGTTGAGAACGATAATGTGCTTGGTCGAGTCCTTAAAAGTTGAAAACAAGCGATTGTCAAAGCGAACTTTCAAATGCAATACGTCGTCTTAATTGGTGTCAAAAAGATATTCACGATCAACAAATTGTTTTCAAAACAAAATCAACCAGTTGCGTGCAAAACCTTCTGATTCTAAAATTGAGCAAGCGGATGATCAAAGCGTGTCTTTTAAGTGTCAAATCTCAAAATATGAACAAGAACTTGTAAAAGTTAAAAGGAATATGGTGTCATATTTGATTTACTCAAAAGACTTCGTGATGAAGCATCAAATGAACTTGATCATTATCTTGCACACACTAAAGAAGTTATGCATTTCTTGGAAATGTTAGGTCTAGAAAATCAAGATCGATTCACACTATCATCAAGTTAAGAGAAATGTTAGGAAAGTATGAACAACTTCCGCCAACAATCATTAAGAGATTAGCCCCGTAACACTTAGTACTCATGCACCTAGAATCTCTCCTGCCAAATCACAAGTAGCTAACGTGCTTCCTTCTCTTGAAACAGGAATAGTTGAGCCTTTTACAAACGTCCGCACTTCACGGCCTAAGAGCACTCAATCAAAGAATAGGAAGTTGCGACCTAAGAAAAGATCAATCAAGAATGCTAAAGTAGAAGAACACCCTAGGACTATGAATAAGACTCACGTTGCCTCCACTATAGATATTGCGTTCGGCAAATGTAATAGAAATAGTGATGTAACGAATGCTAAACCGTTAAGTACTTTTGATATTGATCCGATGCACCTTGTGTATTTGTGGTAAAAGTATGAATCGATTGCCATGATAAATGTGTTGCTAAAGCTATCATCTCTCTTTAGGAATCCTAAGAACGGAATACCTCTAGGCCCACTAATCTTTCTAAGTGCATTGCGGTAGACCGCCTCTTTAGATTCTAAGAAGCGCATTCTTTGTCCCTGTAGCTCGGTTTCACCTCCTAGGAATGTAGTACCACCTAGTGCATTCACTAAGACTAAAGCAAAGAGTAGTTATAGATGGCAAAAATGGATATATAACACACTAGGATTTAAATGGATACCTAAAGCTATTGATGTTTGTATATCTACTATAAGCGCTATGGAACCCTCTAACATTTCGGGTTCCACATCTACTTCTATTCCATCACGTATGCGTGCATTATTGTAATCACGGTGTCTGAGATCATTCTGGATTGTTGATAGCGGATGTTCCGACACATGACGAGGCAATCTTAAAGCTGTTATCAAACTTTATTGCAAAGTTCATTGGCCTTTGTCGAGGTTAGGGAATGATCACTTCGCAGCTATCATGGGCTACGGAGACTATGTCAATGGGAACATCGAAATTAGCGGGGTTTACTATGTGGAAGGCCTCGGTCACAATCTGTTTTTAGTAGGTCAATTTTGTGATGGAGATTTGGAGGTCGCTTTCAGGGAGAAAACTTGTTTCATTAAGTGATCTACAAGGAAATGACCTTATATGCGGCTCGCGTAATTCTAGTCTCTACACTATCTCTATGCAAGACATGGTTGCTTCCTCTCCCATTTGCTTACTTTCAAAGGCAACATCAACAAAATCCTGGCTATGGCACCGTCGTCTCACATCTAAACTTTCAAACCATCACCAACCTTGCTCGACACAAACTAGTTGAAGGACTCACACGATTCCGGTATTCAAAGATCACCTTTGCTCGGCTTGTGAACAAGGGAAAAGCACTCGTGCTCATTTTCCTTCAAAGGTGGAACACGGCTCGGCATGTGCTTCATCTTCTTCACATGGATTTGTGTGGCCCGATGCGTGTGCAAACGATCAATGGCAAGCGCTACATCTTAGTAATTGTTGATGACTACTCACGATCTTGGCTCTTTTCGATCTACTGATTCCTTTCTACAGCAAAGACCAAGCTCCACAATGATCATCACCTTTCTCACAAAATCGAGTTGACTCATAGCAAGTCGGAATCATCGAGCAGACAAAGGAATTTGTTAACAAAACCCTTCGTGAATTCTATGAAAAAGTGGGAATTTAGCATCAAACATCTATTGCCGCATACACGAACAAAGCGGAGTTGTTGAAAGGCGAAACCGAGCGTTAGTGGAAGGCGCAAGAACAATGTTAATCAATGCTAAACTTCAGTTACTTATGGGCGGTAGTATCTCTTGCATGCTATACTCAAAACCGTCTATGATTACAAAAGCACAACAAAACACCTTCGAGCTTGTCCATAACCGAAAACCGAATCTAAAACACTTTCATGTATTTGGATCTCTTTGCTATCCGAATAATGATCGTGATGACTTTGGAAAGCTCAAATCAAAATCTGACATTGGAGTCTTTATCGGATCTTGTGATAATTCCAAAGGTTTCAATCACGGAATCGTCGTACAAAGCGGTGTGATGGAAGCGATTCATGCTCATTTTGATGAACTTACGAAATGGCTTCGAGTATAACGCTTAGAACCCGGTCACAACCGTTTAAACTTCCCTCAACCCACATCTTCAGCTGAAGAAAGCCCTCACTTCTCGTCAACAAATGGAAAGGTTATTTGCTCCTCTGTTCGTGCGATATTGATGAACGTGCTCGTGTGTATCCATTTGTTTCATTTGCACAACGATAATATTCTATACACATACACACCTACAACAACTCTTGTTGAAGATGCACCTACACAGTTGACTCCAACACAACGATTGAACACCGCTTCCAACAATGATGAACCGGTGATGATATTCGAATGAAATACCCCCACCTGCCGATTTTGATCCAAATGCGTTCTTCAACCCGTTTGCTAATGAGACTGCTGCACCGGATGTCGCGGAATCTTCAACAAACCATTTGAATCCTCAGAATCGCACAATGTATACCAACATCAACCCTCCACACATAGATGGACGAAAGACCATCCTCTGGAAAACATTATTGGCAACCCGAATCAACCGGTCGTTACGAGACAACGTCTTCACACAGACGGTGAACATTGCATTTATGCACTCACTGTCGCCAATCGAACCTAAAAACATCAAAGGCAATGACAAAAGACAACTGGATTGAATCCATGCAAGAAGAACTCAACCAATTGCAACGTCTTGAAGTATGGGGCGGTTGAAAGACCAACAGTCTCGTCATTGGTCTAAAATGGATTTGGAAAAACAAATTGGATCTTTGAAGGAAACGTTATCGAAACAAGTCCGCGTCGGTGGCTAAGGGTTATCGTCGAGGAAGAGGATTAGACTTTGAAGAATCTTTTGCTCCGGTTGCTCGTCTTGAGGCTGTTATGATATTTCTAGCGTTAGCGTCATATGAATATAGCGGTCTATCGGATGGATGTCAAAGCTGCGTTTCTCAATGGACAACTTAAAGAAACGGTTTATGTCAGCCAACCAAAAGGATTCGTTGATCACGAGTTTCGAACCATGTCTACAAACGAACAAAGCTCTTTATGGTCTCAAACAAGCTCCTCGGGCATGATACGATAAGCTATCATCTTTCCTCATTGCCAATAATTTCACCAAAGGTTCGGTTGACCCAACTCTTTTTATACAATATCACGGGCACATATCTTAATTGTTCAAATTTACGTGGATGACATCATTTTTGGGTCTACACATAAAAGTTTTCAATCGCTTTTGCAAAACTAATGAAGAAAAATTTTGAAATGTCCATGATGGGTGAACTTACGTTCTTTCTAGGACTACAAGTTCATCAATCACCCGTGGTATTTTCTTGAGTCAGTCCAAATATGCCCTTGAATTGTAAACAAATTTGGAATGAAAACACTGACACCTATGCCACACCAATGGCTCATACCAAAGCTAGAGCCATGATTTACATGGGAAATTGGTGGACCCTACAAAATACCGTAGTATTATTGGGTCTCTCATGTATCTAACAGCTAGCGGACCTGATATTGTCTTTGCCGTTTATCTATGCTCCCGTTATCAGTCGCGACCAACTGAAACCCACCTCTCCGAGGCTAAAAGAATCCTCCGATACATAAAGGGAACCATTAACTTGGGGATCCGGTATCCGAAGGATTCTGGTTTTGAACTAATCGCTTTTCGGATGTGACCACGCGGGGATGCTTAGACTCACGGAAAAGCACTTGGGAGCTTTACAATTTCTTGGTGATAAGCGGGTGTCATGGCAATCGAAGGCGAGGATTGTACATCGTCATCAACCGAAGCAGAATATGTAGCCATGTCCGCGTGTTGTGCTCAAGTCATATGGATGAGAACACAACTCAAAGACTTTGGTTACGTATTTGACGAATCCGATGTATTGCGACAATCGAGTGCCATTGCAATCTCGTGCAACTTCGATTCGGCACTTTCGAAATCAAAGCACATCGATCTTGATATCATTTCATCAAGGATCACGTGGAGCAGTGCTGTTGAATTATATTTTGTGGAGTAGAATACCAATTGGCGAGATCTTCTCACCAAAGCCTTGCCTCCCGCTAGGTTTAATGAGTTGGTCCAACGGATTGGTATGAGGTGTTTGACTCAAGAGGAATTGGATGATCTCCTAAAGCAGTCTTAAAACACATCAAACACCAAAATCTTTTTGTAAATAATTTTTCAAAAACAAAATACAAAATTATAAAACACGATAAAACAACAAAATATTCTTCTAATCTAATTTTCTTTCAACATTGCAAGTACATTTCTTCCGTCAACACTTTAATCTTTCAAAATTCAATATTTTTCCGATCAAGTGTTGAAGGGGAGAAAATAAACTTACAACTGTTCAAAACATCTGTGTACTTGCATGTTATCATATCTCGGTTGATTTTTTACAAATGGTGGTACATTTTCCGGTTCAAAGACACTCCTCGGACTTAAATTAATAACCTTTCATTATTTTCTCAAGTGGGGGTGTCGTCAAGTTTCTTTCCTAAAATCTTTGTTTGGTAACCAAAATGGAAGTTAAATGGCTTTGTTTGAAAAAGGAAAAAGTGGAGGGACCAAAAGCTGTCAAAGGTTAAACTCATTTTAATAAAACACCCTCCCACCTATTTATTCTTCACATTTATTACATAAATACAAACACATCCTCGCCTAAAATCATTCAAGAAATCCGTGATTTGATCATCATTGTGTAAGTGTTTTGTGATCTAAACATGTTTTTAAGATAAGGTCTTGAATTTCATTCAAATTCAACGGTTAAAATTCGTATTACAGTGATTATGTGTTCTACGCATAGCGTATGAACACAATCATTGTGTGAGTGTTTGTGGTTAAATGGATTGTGTCAAAATGTTTTAAATACATCAATGATATCATTTTATCCATCAAAATCCACCCGAAACCATTATTAATGATTTTTGAAAATTAGGGTTTATGTGTCGAATTGGGTGTTTTCAAATGTGAAGTGTTTTGGTCAAAAAGATTGTTGGGTTATGTTCTTATGATGATGAATTGATGATTTCCACCTTTATAACCACCCGAAACTCTAATTGATCAACAATTTGGAATTAGGGTTTAAGGTTCATAAGTTTGGGTATTTTTGATTCACCATGATTAAGTGTTATAACTTGGTATATAGACTTCACAACATCTTAAACTACGAGAAAATGTTTGGTGCATATTCCATGGCTAGATCTCATACGCGTAGATTGAGGGTTTAGACTACGCTATGCATTCTACGCGTAAGCTGTTAAAAGCTGTCCAAATGTGTTTTGTCATTTATAAAATGATGTTATGTGTTTAACATTGATGATATGATGCTTTATTTAGGGCTTGCAACACTTAATATATTGGAATCAAGGTTGTTGTTATCACGCATAAGGATCATACGTAGCTTGTTATCGTAAGATTTGTCTTCGCGTAGCTTCACGCATAAGGTTCTACATATGGGACTACGGCGTATCACGTGAAGGATATGCGTAGCAGATGACCTCTACGCATAAGGTCAACTCTTACGAGTATACAGCGTAAGGTTAATATATGCCTACGCATAAGCTCTACGCATAAGGTCTCTTTTTCCTCCGCGTAACACTTCTTACGCGTAAGTTAAGACCCTACGGTAAGTTTCGCCTCTCGCATATATCATTCTGTCTCACGCATAACTTTGCCAATCCTACATAAGCGTGATCATACCTTCATTATGAATTGTTACGTGTACAAACTTGTAAATAAACTAATCATATCATCACGAATCCTAAAATGTCACTAATAAACTGAAATCGTTTGATATGTTGTGAACAATAAGTGATAAAATAAACTTTAAAACTTAAAGTTAACTAACTCACGAAACATTTCACGACGTTATTGGACTATTGAATATACAAGTGACTTAGGACTCGTAACAATCATTGACATTGTACATTCAATAACTAGACAATAAGACCTTCTGTTGACTAACATTATGTCTTGCGATATGTTGGTTCTTTTGGCTAATGTTATTTCGAGATCGACATGGTGAACAAATGAATATGGATGCACTGAAGTTCTCTCCATTGCGATATCTATCCTCATGGCTATCAATGAAGATAGGAAAGAATAATCTCGTGTTGACTTTGACAACCTCACTTGCGAATCTTCATGTTTAATTGCTATTGATATTCGAGGACTCATCCGTATCGAAACATGCTTTCACACTGCAAGCTGTTCTGAGATCTACATCCAACGATTACGGAACACTATGGAAAGGGTCAAAGGACAAAGCTGCTGTGAGCGGTGACTCGAATCACAAACAAGTCACCATTACACTCTGAGACTTAAGGGCATTCTCCTAATTCACGATGTCGATCCAACCAAACTATATGCCACACCTGTTGAAGAGCTCACTCTCCAATTCTTAATCAATATCGGTTATGACGAGGCTACGGGAGTAATCACCAAGCATTCTCACGTAGAGCTTAAGAGTATTCCTCAACCTGGAGAACTCTCTACATGATCATCACCAAGTCATTTCTGGTGGTGGCGGTGGCTATGAGCACCCCTAAGCTCATGGAACTGCAAATATTCTGGGCATTGGTCAACAAGAAACACATCGCTATCGAAGCTCCGATTTGGGATGACATGATGTCATTTCTCAACAAACTTGGCTCAAAGATTCCATGGATATACTAAATTGTTGATCGAGAGAGCACTTGGACTTCATCCTGACATTCCCAAGAGGATCAATGACCCCAACAATCCGCGACATGTTGGCCCATTCTATCTCTGTTAGAATCAAGGAAGCGTCTACAAAGAAACAAGGTCTTTGTCTACCGATTTCCTTCTAGCGAAGATGTCGAAAAGCTGAAGCATACAAAGGTATGCGGAGCGGTCGGACAAGGCAAAGTTGGTCATCTCGACGAAAATCTTACGGAACACTGTAGGAGAACCAAAGAGGAAGTGCGGGAAGTACGGCAAATCTTGTAGTCAAAGGAAGTTCCCCAAGAGGAACCCTCCTTCAAAGAGGATTGTTCCATCTAAGGAAGCTGCACCCGTCCCAATTCCCAAACCGAACCGCAAAAGAAAGCTTGTGGGCGAAAGCTCATGAGTGCCCGACACGGATGAAGAGATTACCTTCTCACGAATGCAGCACCTATCCCCTCCTCCAGCAGCTAAACCTACAAGTCCAATAGCGAACATGGAAAAGGAAAGACTCACGCTTGAGTCTCATGATGAAAGCTCACGAAGAAGAAGAAGAGCAGCTGGATCAATCCTACAGGAAGAAGTTTAAATTAGTTAGACAAATTCAAATAGCTGAAGAATTTGCAAAAGATCAAATGGGTGGCGGAGGACGAGAAGGTGCATCCACTCTTGGTCACGATGCGGTTAATCAACCCGATAAGGGATCCGGTGCCACCACTCTTGTGCAACAACAAACGCTTGTGAAGGAGTCTACTGATCTTAACATTGAGGAACGAGAAAGAATAAGGCTGAGAAAGAGAAAACGATGAAGAAGCTAAGGAGCAGACGGAAGAAAAGGCTAAACTGGACATGATGGCGAAGATTATGATGACTTTCTTCTCAGATCCAACTCGGTTCCAAGGAGGATATACGCACCTCCAAAGGACCCGAATCTCCTCATGTCCCTCTCATCGATTCTTCATCTCACTCATCACCACCACCATCAAAAAGATCAACAAAATCATCATCCAAATCTGTGAAGAAACCACCTCGATCTTGGATTTCTCAAGCTCATAAACAGATTCACAAAGTTGTCAAACAAGTCGAGAAAGAAAAGCGTGCTCTACAAAAGCTAAATTTCTTTTCGATCACATACAAAGATATGTATGGCGAGCATGACAAGATGGAGAAAGAAAGGGAATTTGTTCAGAAGTTCATGAAGAGTCATCGTAAGAGGCTGAGCGAAATGATCGAAGGTTACACTAACAAGTACCTTAGGATGATATGCTCGTTCTAAAGTCCAAAGGAACGGAAAGAGCACAAAGAGATCATACTCACAAGTTTCTTCTCGACAGCATCCGGTGTGACTAAGAAATATTTTCCGGACAACTCACCCCTAACATCGTAGCATTGGTTAAAAATACAATGGCCAAAGAAGTCTCTCTGAATCAGGTTAATCGCTAAACTTGTGATACAAATGTCAGCGATGCGGAGCGTTTACCGGATGAAGCTAAATTTTTGAAAATCTACTTGATTTTCAACTTCGGATCATCATGCAAAGTCGGCCGATCAACCCAAACGACCAAGAGATGGCGATGATAAGGATAAGGATTCGCGCACCTAAGCGTCGAGAAGCGATGCGGTAAATCTACCTCTATGCCACCTCCTCCACCACGAACTTCTTCTCAACAAATGTCTCATCCACCTCGGTCTTCTCTTGATAAACCTCGGGGCGATTCGAGTTACCACCCGACTCATAAAACGGTGATTACTTTGAGTATACGGGTGGTGGCGATGAAGAGGTCCTTGAGCCCAACAACAACCCACCTCACCCAAACAAGTGCGAGAAACCGATTATCATCATCAAGGCCTTCCAAAAGAAGAAGAACCTCGGCGGGTCGTCTCATGGCTAGATGACGATAAAACCGAAGAGTTTGAATGGTTCTCCACACTTGTCAATCAAACTCCCTACCCTGATGAAGGTCAAGAATTGGTAGACGGTTCTACATTGGAGCACATAACACTTTTGCAAGAAAAGTTCCATGTGAAGAAAATGACGAAATCCGAGTTGAAGCGAATCAAGAATGAAGCATTCCAACTTCTTAAAGACAGCTCTGAAAGCGCCGTCGAAGTCGAATATCATCTTTGAAATCGCTCGAGCTATGTCTAACGACATGGATTGGCTCAATCCCGAAGCAAACATTGACTTCACACAAAGGGACAACCCTCCATACTACACCGATTGGACCAAACCCCTACCGACCATTGGCCAAACAGACGAACCACGGATTCCCTTCCGATACTTCTTTAACAGAGACCCGGATTTTCTCTTACACGGTAGCGATGGTTCGCGAAAATACGCTACAACATTGACTCTTCCATTCCAGTGACTATTTACTCAAACTGCATAGCTATCGAGCGATGCAAATCACTTGTTTTCTGACAACGTGCAAGCATACGACCAAGATGCATTTTATGGGATTCATCATTGGCACGAGCGAAGAATCTACTCTGAAGCTGCACGGTTGAAAGTCTCAACATGCGGTGTATAGTTCTAAGGACATCGTGGCCATCAAACACATTGATCTCAAGTCTAAGTGGGACTACACATTCTTAAAGAATATCATAGTCAAGCGACAAGATGAACAGGACTATGGATTCTCCGAGGCTGACTTTGAGAACTTGTCCTTCAACGACATCGAAGACATGTACCTTGCCAAAGTATGCAGGTCGTATGAGACAATTCTCGACTGAAGTTCAACGTGAATTTATCAAGTCGGTTCTCATCTTCATTAGACGCATCGTGATCAAAGAACGTGTTGAAGATATCGGATGGCGTTGAATCTTATCGAGGCGCGTGTCAACCTCACTCCTCCAACGCTTACTCTTCTCGATCTCAATCAGCTACCTCAATATACGCTCATCAGCAAACCTTTCGGAGTTGTTTACCGTAGTGAACTTCAAAGCGCTTAATGGCGTGTAGTGATCTTCAGAAAGGGGGGATCATACTTTGAAGCCGGTTAGGGATGGATTAGCGTCTGAGTTGAAGGATATACGCTGAAAGTTGGGTCTAAGCGTATGGAAATTCTCGAGGAAAGGAGGGATGTGAGAGGATCATCACCATGATTGATGAACGGTTGTTGAAGGGATCGATTCAGACGATTGGAGAGCTATGTTGGTGGTGACCGGGAGAAACATCCGGCTTTCAACGCCTGTGCGCACTCTGGGAACATCACTGCACTTCACGGTACCCTTGAATTGTTTCCTTCATAATTTTGGATGTATGATTAAATATGTTTATGGCTTGTGCACACATAACAGTGTACAACCCGTAATTGTCAATAAAGGACCACGTGGTGCGGCTGTGCCACAATCCTTAAAAAGGAGCGAAAGCTTCTTACTTTTGAGTAAAACCTATCAAACCTTTCACTTTTCAAGGTTTTGCTCAAAAGAACAAGTACTTTCCCCTAAGACTTTCAAAACCTCAACCGTTTATATCACTTGTTGAGGGGGAGTACTTGATTCAAAACTTTGTTCAAAATTGTTCTCAGTGGTCATTCTTCCCGAACACTTTCGAAATGGTCATATTTATTCTCAAACGTTTCAAAAAATAACACTTTAATATGTCATTTTTGAGGGGAAAAATTGTGTGATAAATATGTTGTACAAAATGCAAATGAATCTGTGTACCTCAGACTTAACCAACAATTGACGATGCTAAAGCTTTAGTAACTCGAAAAGACTTGTCCCGGACGGGTAATAATTTCAAGCTAGTTCGCTAGTGATGTAAACGTGTCTCAAAAGGACTTGTCGAGTAGAATGTACCATTCGAGAAACTTTTGATAGACATGAACTCTGGCGGGTTTGACAACCTTCCAAGGTTTGTCTACACCTTCAAGGTAGTTATTAGAGCTAGTTGTCACCTAAAAGCTGACAATGTAACTCTTTAACTATGCAACGTAACGTGTCTCGCGGGGGATTGTCTATCTTGAGTGGATCAATTCAAAAGTGCGCTCTTTCCTCCTGTGCATTTAACCATTAAAACTATTAAGCACATGTGGAGGGGGAGTATTTATGCAAAACATCAACTCTCACAGTGGTTCAAACATGTTTTTCATTAACAAACCCTTTGAGAGATATTTTATCATCGATGGTTTTAATGGCAAACATAGGTTAGTCATGGAGTTATAAGGTGACTAAGGTTAGGAATATCCGTCCTATGATCCGCCCAGTGGGAGGGATCTACCCAAGGACACTACAAATAGTTAGTATTTAGAAGTCCTTAGGTATGATTGTAAAAAGGAGAAAATGAGAATCGGAGAAAGAAGGAGTTGAAGAATTAAAAGAAATGCAAAGAAAAGGGTGAAAAGAAATAGCCCTCCAGATTATTCAACTTAGGGCGGAACCGGGTTCAATTCATATGCTCTTGGTTGTCACTTAGTGACGCCGGTATTGAAGATTAAAAGTCGTCATGGACCCAGTGGCGCATGCACTAAACCTTCTTATCCACTCAAGTTTCTCTCAAGAGAAGCTTGTTTCATTCTCACAGGGAACCCTACGTAAACTATCGGCTTTCTCTTAGAGATGGCTGATATTGAAGAAGGAGACCCTCTCCCTAGTCTCCTTCAGGAAAACCAAAACGCACTATTGAGTCTAGAGCCACGAGATTCATCAAAAGATCTCTTAGGAACACTTGACATTTAATCACTTGATAATTAACTAATAAGATCATCGTGGTTTATCGAGTCCTTCACGGATCTTAGCAATGCAGAACATTTATGAGAGGTTCACATCTGTGATCCTCGTGATTGAATGGAAACTCCGCGGTCAACATCAAACAGCCACGGCGTGAAGTCGCCGGCAACTCCCCGTGGATTACGCTGAGTGGTCTCAAGCGGTTCGGTCGTGAGGTGATGCTTCGTGTACCTCGGCGACTCATCCGAGCTAGGAGTATGCCGGTACATCGCGTTATCTCACTTGTGGGACTCCGTTCGAGCGGCCTTTGTAAGAATTAGAGTTGTGTTTTCACACTATCTTTGTTGACACTCTCGAAGTTCAAACTTGTAAGTGCCCGAAACCGCTTATTACTAACCGTTTGAAATGTTTTCTTCTTATGGAAGCTCCGAGGCGGGATGATCGTCTTGATTCTTCTCATGCTCACGCCAACATCATCACTAATGGAAGTTCTATCTATCTCAATGCAACACAACGATCGGAATGATTCTTCATCAATCAAAGAATCTACAAAGTCAAAGACTTACAGAACTTCATCATTATTGATTTCCAACGTCAAAGAGCGTGTGAGCATGTTGAAGAATGACGCGGAGACACTGGAGCAGCGGCGAACTGAGAAGCGGCATCACGATAACAACATACTATCACTTTCACCACAAAGAACAATGATCAAAGAACAAAGTTAAAGATGACGTCAAAGCATAACTGTTCAAAGATAACTATCTCTCTACACTTGGGGAGATTGTTCGAATCAAGGCAATTCTTCTCACAAGAAAGAAGAATGTCGGAAGGCGTCAACGCTACTATTACATCAACGCCTTCACCGTTTACATTCATATATACTTGAGGGGGAGATTGTTGGAATCACTCCTAAACAATATTTCAAGTATTTATATTTCATATGTAATAGGTAGCTTTATTATGGCCTTTATGTTTGTTTAAGGTCAAGCTTATGTAGAAGGCCCATAAGCTTAGGCCCAAGCCCAATAAGGAATAGGGAAGGAGAGGGAGTGTTGTCCTAGCTCCTTGCCTATATAAACCATGTAATAACCTTCATTTGAAGGTTGGTTGTTCAAGTTCTTTTCTTTCACCTCTCTTTGCCTTAACCGTATTATTATATTATTGTGTGTGTGTGATAACTTGTTCAATCGCCTCATCTCCTTTCTATATAACTTGTGTTTGTAAAACTAGTGACCTAACTTGGATACCCTCTCCCTAGTCTCAGTAGGAACCAAATGTGCTGGTGGAGTCTAAAGCGAGATCATCAAATAAATCTCATTG
The DNA here is from genome assembly GCA_910596185.1 of Chrysanthemum makinoi. Lineage (NCBI taxonomy): Eukaryota > Viridiplantae > Streptophyta > Magnoliopsida > Asterales > Asteraceae > Chrysanthemum > Chrysanthemum makinoi. The sequence continues at coordinate 101,675,703 of OU343225.1, forward strand.
GGACCTTGTCAATGAAGTCTCTACATTTCACACAATGTGGAAAGAGATTATACCTTTAGAGTCCCTCGCATTATCATTGTGGTATTGTTGGCAGAACATCAGTAATATGTAAACATATTACTTGTGAAGATGGAAAGCCTTCTAAGTCGACATCAAACAAGCTTTCTTGGTAGGTGGATGTGAGATCTATCCTAATAGATCAACCATGCTTGACAACTGAACAAGAAACACAATGGGGCGATTCAAAATTATGAATGCGATCCACGGTTACAATTATGGATTGACAGAGATACCTTTGAAAAAACGGTCATGTGTAAAATTCTTTTCTTTAGCACATCATTGTATTAATATTTCAAATATAAAAGGTGTTTATGATTGATAATTGATTTTTCTCAAAACCCTCGTTGTATTGCAAAAACACTTTATTGAAGCGATTACTTTCGATTGTTTTTCAAATCTCTTTTCATCAATGATGAATCTCAAATTATTTAGTTCCCTCCTTTCAAGTGTTGTCTTCTTTGAGGCGTTAGGTTTGAGAAGCAACTAGAACATCTGCGAAACCATCCAAGAGTTCTTGAGTTATACGTCATAGCGTGCTATGATGATCAATCGAGAACGTGGGCGTGTACCTCAATTCAGAAAGTGATCAAAGACACTTTAGATGTAACTTTATTAACTAATCTGTTGTATGCAGAATGCGTCAGGCGATTGCAATTGTCCCGGAATGGAGAGGTCAATCCATAGCCGCATGCTCACTCATCACACTCATTTCTAAAGAAATCATGATAAGTGCATCAGTGACTCTGAACATTATCAAGAATGAATAATCAATGACTCTTTATGTGAGCAAGAACATTATCAAGAATCCAAGAGCAATCTTAATGTTAATATTTATTTGAATTCAATGTAAATGGGGTGTTGACCTCCCTTAGGGGAGATTGTTAGGAATTAGAAAATCCTTTAGTTAAAGTATCGGTCACCTCAAGTACATGTAATCGTTAAGCTTCGTAATTAAGTAGTTGTTTAATGGTATGGTAGTATTTAGATTAAAAGTAACACCGTGGAGGACGGACGGGTCTTTACCCACTGTATGTCTGATCCACAGCCCGTAGGTGGCGTTTTATGTAAGACTGTAAATACCCTCTACCTCCCAAGGTGAGGGTTGGAATATCTATAATAACACTTTTACTTTCTCTCACTAAGTTCCCAAACCTGTAACTATTTCTCACTCTAAAACCTTATTGTGTACGCCTCTTATTGATCATGGTTTGATGTGTTTGTGAAATCCAATATGTTACAGGACTGAATATCAGTTAGCAGACATCTTCACCAAAGCTCTTCCTAGAGAACGTTTTGAGTTTATCCTTCCACGAATTGGTCTAAAGAGTCTACAACCGGAAACACTCAAACGTCTTCAAGAGGAAGAAGAGGAGTAATAGTTTTTTTTCTTCATCCATCTCTTGTATATATTTATTCAAAAAGCAAAATACAAAATTATAAAACCAACAAAAGAAATAGAAAAATATAAAATTTCAAAAATTCCATAAAAATCAGAAATCTTTGAAAAAGCTAAAAATATTTTTCCCATCTGTTCTTTTATTCGATTTTATCTACGATCTTTGTGTTTTCATTCAAAGAGTGACACTGGTCTTTAGTTGAAGTTCGAATGTACATAAAAAAAAATTGCGAGAAAGTAAACCAAGGTTTATAGTCATTTCTGTCTATAACCCGTTTTATAAGAAAGAACGAGCCATGCTTTATATTTTTTTCAAATCTCATGCTCTGATTCTAAAAACAAATGTTTGTCACCTAAAAGACAAATGTTTCCTTCACAAATATTTTTCCTTCTATAAATTCTTCTGAAAAATATTTGTTATCTAAATGAAAACTAATAAAAATAATTCGGACTCAATTTTTGAAAATCATCTGGACTTGACATTTGTCGAAATCTCTCAATCAACAACTTATGTCATTGATTGAGGGGGAGAATGATTTCAAATTAAATCAAAATGTTATTTGTCATACAATTGGTTCAGACCAAGGCTTATGTCATGTTTTCAAAAGATACTCAAGCATGTTTAATCATTGGAGTTTAAAGTCTCAGATTTGATCGTTATCGGTTAAATGTTTTCATAAGCAAGTCACAATTCTCCTCAAAAGCTTTCAAAAATAATTTAAATCTATAGAGATCACAAATCTTAAATGAATTTAAAATTGTGATCGGGGGAGAATTTGTGATTTAAATTGGATTTACACTAGTACAAAAACGGGATTTGGTCACATATGGTCGAAATGGAACGGCCACACATTCGCATATTTGTGTGGCTGAAGGTACGAAAATTGACAACATTTACTAATTAGTCACACATGAAAAATTTGATTGTGTGACCATTAGAACTGTATTGCCACACAATTGAACATTGTGTGGCTAAAGGTATCTGGTGATTTTGTTTTAGATCATTTAGCCACATATGAATTTGGAATGTGTGACAAATACAAGTAACCTTGATGCGTTAGTCACATGAAGTAATTTTTTGTGTATCTAAATCATAGAGTCAAGTTTTGTCACACATTATTTAAGGGTGGCTGATATGTTTTGCCAACTCTTTAGCCACATATGAAATTGGAACGAGTGACAAATGAAAAGTAATGTTGAAGCATTAGTCACAATATACTTATAAACAGTGACAAATATATGTCACACACTTGAACACTGTGACCAAAAGCCATATATGGTCACACTAAATGTTTTGTCACACATTCGTTAAGTGTAGCCAAAATCTAGTACATATATTCACGTAAGTTAATATGTGTGTTTAAAGTTTAGTTTGTGTTAGCTTGCCAAAAGCTAATCTATAAAGTCACATTTACTACTAACACTGTGACCAAATGCCATATATGGTCACACTAAACGTTTTGTCACACATATTATTTAAGTGTAGCCAAAATCCAGTACGTATGGTCACGTAACTTAATATGTGGCCATTGGATGATCAATAGTCACTCAAAATATACGTTTCTTCACTTTAAACACCATATGGTCACACTTATTAACACTTTTAGCCACTTTATGGTTAATTGTATGTGACTAAATACCCAAAAGAAACATGCTTTGTGTGACCAAATGTTAGAAAAGGCCACACGAAAATAAAATTCATGTGGCCATTGGATGATCAATAGTCACACAAAAAACTATTATGTTTTTCATAAACAAAACTAACTACGAATACTAAACAGACTTAACTTAGGTTTGTCAGACTTAACTTTGTACTGGCAGCCTTAACCACTAAAACTAACCTACCAGACTTAACTTTGTACTAGCAGCCTTAACCACTAAACTAAACTTTTCTGATTAATTGTATGTGACTAAATACCCAAAACAAACATGCTTTGTGTGACTAAATGTTAGAAAAGGTCACACAAACACAAAATTCATGTGGCCATTGGATGATCAATAGTCACACAAAATACACATTTCTTCACTTTAAACACCATATGGTCACACTTATTAACACTTTTAGTCATGTTATAATTAATTGTATGTGACCAAATACCCAAAACAAACATGATTTGTGTGACAAAATGTTAGAAAAGGCCACACAAACATAAAATTAATGTGGCTATTGGATGATCAATAGTCACACAAAATACATATTTCTTCACTTTAAACACCATATGGTCACACTTATTAACACTTTTAGCCACTTTATGAGTAATTGTATGTGACTAAAATACCCAAAACAAACATGCTTTGTGTGACTAAATGTTAGAAAATGCCACACAAACATAAAATTCATGTAGGCATTGGATGATCATTAGTCACACAAAATACACATTTCTTCACTTTAAACACCATATGGTCACACTTATTAACACTTTTGGTCACGTAACTTAATATGTGTGTTTATAGTTTAGTTTGTGTTAGCTTGACAAAAACTAATGTGTATAGTCACATTTTCTTCTAGAACAATCATGTGACTATATGCCTTTACAATAATCGCAACATATCACAAATGTGTGACTAAATTATGTTAATAAAAAATAACAAGAAAATAAAAAAGGATATTACACCCCAGCGAGAATCGAACCCGCGACCTACCTTACGGAAGTCAAGCATGTTACCATCTTGCCAAAGTAACTTATTCGTTAATGCAATGCATTTCCTTTTTAATATAGAAGTTTAAGCTTCATTGTATTGGTTAGTAGCTTAAAGAGTGCTTATAGAAGCTGCTTATTAAACCGTTACTTTTTCTACCATTGCTTATTTTCAACTTGTTTCACTTTTAAATTTCGATTTTAGCAAAACTAAATAAGTTGTAGCTTATTTGATTTAAAAGGTAAAATATCATAACGGTTTAAACCATTTTCGTTCATTTTTCTTGATTTCGAACGTTTTTGTACATTTGGGACCGTTTTTGTCCATTTTCTAACGTTTTCATAAAAAAAACGTATCAAGGCGTACAAAATGTACGAAAGCGAACACAACGTAGCAAAACAAAGAAAAAAGGAGAAGGACGTATGAAAACAAAAAAATATACAAAAATGTACGAAAAAGTAATAAATTAAAGATGATATATATGGTCACATGAAGTATTTATTTAGGTGTCTAAATTATTGAGTCATATTTTGTCACACATTATTTAAGTGTAGTCACAATTCGATACATATGGTCACGTAAGTTAATATGTGTGTCTACTTAATGCTTACTTGTGCTTAACAATTAAACACTTGACTTATTTAGTATTCTGTTGAGCTTATTAGTTCATTTTCCAGCTTATTTGTAAGTTTTAAAAATTTTGATTTTACAAAAAGTTCATATTTTTAGCTTATTAAAATTTTAAAAGAAATTTGAAAAACAAAAATGTGGGAAACTAGGAAGTCAAGGGTGAGCCTGAGGCTCGAACCCAAGACCTCCACTAGTCTCAAGTCTCAACCACACTTAACACCACACTCCACTACCACAAGCGCCCTAAGGACTTACATGTATTTCTTGCAAAATTTAATATTTAACCACATTGTGCAGTTTTAGCTTATTTCATTTCCAGCTTTTTTGTAGCTTATTCCAATAAGTTGATTGTCTTGTTTTATTTTTCCTAGGTTTTAATTAGTTTTAAGTACTCTTACAAAAAAATTCAGATTTTTCCTATTTCGTTTAATATATTTAATAATATTTTAAGATAAAAAGTATTTTTAATCCATAATAAATAAAATAAAAATCAGAAAAATACAAATCTTTTTCCTAAAATTATTTTTAACCATTTAGGACCTTAAAAAAATAAATTTGCATTTGTAGGGTTAAAATTTGGTAGTTTAGGTTTTTGGGCTCGTTAAGTTCCTGGTAATTTCGCGTTTTTAGTTTTGATTAGATTAGGGCTTAATTGTAATCTGCTTTATTGTTTAGGGCTTAATTGTAATTTGCTTTATTCTTTGTATAGTATTTTTCTTAGTTTACAAAACCTAATGCACATGACCCATGACAATTGTCAATTACCCATTGTTGATCACCAGTCATGTATTGGTCGATAATATGACACTATAAGCCTCTACAACCCAATGCACATGACCCATTACCCATGTTAATTACTTATTGTCAACAATCATGGATGTGTCGTAACATGACACTCTAAGCAACTATAACCCGATGCATATAACCCGTATGATGTCAAATACCCATTATAATGAATGTGACCAGTGATAACCTAATGCACATGACCTATGACCCATGTGAATTAGCCATCATCACCGGTCATGCATTGGTTGCACCGACTTGGTAGGTGTATAGTTATAGTGTGAAAGTAATATGAATTGTATTTGAAGTTATTAAAGGCGGTTATGCATGGGTTTCACCGGCTTGGTAGGTGTATACTGTTTGTCGCAGACACTAAGAAGCAAGTATCCAGAGACCTCCCGATTATGTTATCCGGGATTGAGAAATTTTGAACTTGGCTTGAGCTTGACTCAAAAAACTTGATTTATGTGTCAAGATGTGTTCTCTTACACAAATTAAAATTGAAATATAACTTAATAATTGAATTCGGTTCGAATTAAGCTTGAAATACATTCATAAATAAGTATTTTACATACAAAGTATATAAAAAACATATATATGCTATATCACTTACAAGTCGAGAAATCAACAATAACTTCGAGGTCAACTTATATAAGGTTGAGCTCAACTCATTGAACATTTCGAGTTCATTTGATAGGCGGGATATGTGCAAAATTGTAATAATTTTCAAAATTTATACTTTGTTTCATAAAATTTTCCCCAAAATTTAGTATTCCCCCGTATATTTTCATCATATCCGCCTTACTTTTTTTTCCCAAAATCAAAATCACAACTTTTTATCCCTCCATTTTTCATTTATTCAGTCACACTTATCTCTTTCCCCCAAACAAAAATCACATCCTCTTGCATCTTCATCATCTTCATCTCCCCCCAAAGCCATTATCACTGTCCCTCCTTTTTTCCGAGCCGACACCCCACTTGCTTTGCGCCACCAACCACCCTTGCCGTCACTCCTACGCCGCCATCATCGTCTCCACCATCCCTCCTCTCTTTCCTCTCAATTTGGTATGCCAAAACACCACCTATCTCTTTATTTTTAATTGTTATTGTTTTCGTGGATTAAAGATGGATTAAAAACGATTTGACAAAGTTTTATGTGGTGGTAAAATGAGTTGTAAAAGGTGTTTGTTTGATCAATTTGGTCTCGGGTCAGAGGGTAAACCCGTGATTTACGAGGTTTGTGTTTGGATTTGTTTATTACTTGCTTATATAAGCTTATTTATTTCGTTTGTTAATCTGGGATTAAAAAGAGAACAATAGGGTGTGTTTGGTTTTTTTGGGTCCAACAGAGACGACCCACAAGGGGTGTTTGGTTGTCTCAGATTCAAGAGAAGACCACCCGTAGTGGTGTTGGTTTGGCTCAGTACTATCATATAATGGCACTGACACAAGTAGGCGGCTCAATCGCATATATCTCATGTGCATAGATGCTGCACATTTGAGGATCTTTGTGGTCATTGTCTATATCAGTAAAGTTTGGCTTGCTAGATACCACGAGCTTCTCATTAATCTCACTTTCCCCTGTATCGCATGTATGCAAACATTAATATAATTTCACTTTCACATATAAGATTGGAATTTGATAATTTTTTTTATTTATTTAAAACAAACCTTTCTTTGAAAAGCTTTGCAACTGTGAAACTACTATTCTGTCAATCTGAATAGCGTTTACATCGGGTTCCTTTTTAGAAGGCTCTGTAGAAACTTTTTGATCTTTGACCTTTGGTACATTAACTTGATTCTTTTTAGTTAGTAAACTAGTCTTTCTCTTATCACAATTAGTAAAATGTAGAAACAAAAACAACTTAGTAATCTATTCAACTTTACAATAAATTAGAACTATAGAAGAGGTTAAATTGTTACAAACCGTGATCTTAGCTGGAATGATACAGTTCTTATAAGAATTATCATGACAAATGTTTGTGACATCTTTTAACACTAAGTTAACTGTGGGTGCAGCTGGCAGGTTCTGTGACAACTGTGTTCAATTGTCAAGGCCCTTTGGATGCTCCTATATTTGTCGGAAGCGGCTTGGTTTCAATAAAAATGTCAAATTGTTTGTCATTTTGCACATGTTAGACATATAATTCCTTACTTATGTATTATGCCAACTTTAAACTATTCGGGTAGAAGTGTTTATATAATTGGTAATGATGGAACTTTCGACTACAATCTTTTAGGCATTGGAGAGTGTTGACGAAGCTCTTCTAAGGCTGGAGGAATTACTGCAAGAACGTGATGTATCGGCTACAATCTGAAAGCTGCTTGTTCTGACCTCGAGAAGATAAGGAAACTCAAGAAAGAGGCTGAATTTTTGGAGGTCTTTTAGAGCAAAATTCCGCTTGGTGACTCTCTGCATCGGGTAGTGGAAATTGTACCAATGATAGTCCTGTGGTAGAAAGAATTCAATCTTTGATTATAATTAATATCGAATTAATTGTATATGAAATTAGGAAGATGATTTCTGCTAGTGATAAGAGGAAATCTGATAGTAATAGAGGCATGAACCGTGGGAATTCAAATATTGAGATAGGTCCAGCGCGTATAATCCATTAGCGGATAGTTATGGATCGCTTTGGCATGATATTAGTATTTGATATGTCTATTTCTTTGGCATTCTCGTTTATTTTATTTCTTTATTTATCTAATTATGTGTCATTAGTAAGTATGGTGGCTTATGGAGCATTTTTCTAAGCCGTCTAAGCCCACCCCTAGACCTCCATTGAAACGCCCATAAAAGTGTACTTCGCAAATCACTATGATCGATATTCGATATATGATTATATCCTTGGCGTATAGAAAGGCACAGTTAGAGATCCAAAATAGTTTCAGAATACATGCTTTTATCGAATGTAATGACTCCTTTTAGAAGAGAAAGTTATCATATTCATGCAACTTCTTCTTCTGAAACCAGTCTCTTGTTAACTCTGAATCCTTGGCTCTTGTTCATTGTGTTACTTGCTATGTATAAATACGTTATTATAAATGATTCGGTAAATCACCCAGTTGTTGCTTCTTCACCAGAAATGTTGTCGTTGTAAAACTATATTTTAGTTATATGTTATGGTCTTAAAATTTATGCCCGTCTGAAGATTTTATGTTTCACAACATTTCATATATTTTATTAGAATGGTATTATGTCGTGCAGGACAATACACCACCTGAAGCAACTGAAATCCAACGATTTGAACTAATAAGAAATGAGCTGAAAGAATTGGAAATGCAGGCTAGAAGAGGTGCTAAACGCTCCAACGATGAACAGGTTAGTTCTAAAATGCATAGGGCAACTTAGTTTAATCAAAAAAAAAAAAGAATCTGGTCCTAAATATGAGGAAGTATGCAGAACTGTTCTCGAATACTTTGCTGATAGTTGGTTCTGTTTTTGGTTTGTTCAGGAGATAAATACAATGGATGTCCTTGCTGAGTATTCTAGTGATTCTAAAAGGATGCAAGTGGTTAAGGTGTAGGAAAAAGAGAATTTTGCAGGAAAGTCCATAAGTAGGTTCAAGGAAACAACCACGGTAACTAATCCGAGCCCTCTTCCATGAACTGCATTATATAGTCTTATTCATGATCCGTTGTTTCCATGTTTTACTGTATGTTTCCATCCAAAATCTATTAATGAGAGAATATGGATGGTCATCATTAAGTATAGCTGGCACAGGGTGTTTCGTGCACGGTGTACATTGAGGACATTAACCAAACCTGTCATTTTCACATATGTGAAAAAAGTAGAATTTTGTTTATAGAAAATTTCCTTGGAATATTTGTGAAGTTTAATTGTGTAAATATACGACAGTCCTGGTCACTTTGTCCTCTTTTATTTTAAGAAAATTGATGTGTGCTCATTCAACTTTGAGCCAACCTTTTATGTTGTATATATTTATGAGATGGTTTGTGGTGACAGATGATCCTTGATGCAATAAAGGAAGTAGATGGAATATATGTGGTGACTGCAGATCATGGTAATGCAGAGGACATGGTGAAGAGAAACAAGGAGGGAGAGCCCGTTGTTGATAAGGATGGCAAAGTTCAGATCCTAACCTCGCACACTCTGCAGCCCGTAAGCCGCTTACCTGTTTCATATGTATTTGATTGCTAGTAGGAACATTTGATATGTGTTTATAATAGAATCAGGTACCGGTTGCAATTAGAGGTCCTGGGTTAGCACCAGGTGTGAAATTCTGCAAGGATGTACCGAATGTTAGTACAAAGTTAAGACTGCGCAGAGATTAAGACTACTTGAAGTTAATACTGCTAGTGTATTAGTTACAACTGTTAGTTGTATAAGTTAGTACTGTTGGTTCATATAGTTAGTGATTCTTATATGATATGTATTAGTGGTTTGTGGAAAACATTATAGATATTTAGAAAAATATTGTAAGCCGACTAGGACTCCTTAGGGTATAAAAGGAGGTCCTAGGGTATAGAGTTATATACGAGTTTTATATTTGGTTCAGTTATATATATTCCAATTTTATTGTATTTGAAATTTTTTTGATATATATTTGAATTTGTTTTTATATACATTGATTTCTTAAATGTGACTAAAAGATGTATATAGTCACATTTATTAACACTTTTGGTCACTGTTTGCTTAATTCGTTGTGTGACTAAATATTACAAAAAGCCACACAAAATAAAATTAAAGTGGCCATTGGATGATCAATAGTCACACAAAACACACATTTCTTCACTTAAAACACCATATGGTCACACTTATTAACACTTTTGGCCACTTTATGCTTAATTGTATGTGACTAAATACCCAAAAGAAACATGCTTTGTGTGACTAAATGTTAGAAAAGGCCACACAAACATAAAACTCAAGTGGCCATTGGATGATCAATAGTCACACAAAAGACATATTTCTTCACCTTAAACACCATATGGTCACACTTATTAACACTTTTGGCCACTTTATGCTTAATTGTATGTGACTAAATAACCAAAAGAAACATGCTTTGTGTGACTAAATGTTAGAAAAGGCCACACAAACATAAAACTCAAGTAGCCATTGGATGATCAATAGTCACACAAAACACACATTTCTTCATTGTAAACACCATATGGTCACACTTATTAACACTTTTGGCCACTTTATGATTAATTGTATGTGACTAAATACTCAAAAGAAACATGCTTTGTGTGACTAAATGTTAGAAAAGGCTACACAAACATAAAATTCAAGTGACCGTTGGATGATCAATAGTCACACAAAACACATATTTCTTCACTTAAAACATCATATGGTCACACTTATTAACACTTTTAGCCACTTTATGGTTAATTGTATTTGACTAAATACCCAAAACAAACATGTTTTGTGTAACTAAATGTTAGAAAAGGCCACACAAACATAAAACTAAAGTGGCCATTGGATGATCACTAGTCACTCAAAATACACGTTTCTTCACTTTAAACACCATATGGTCACACTTATTAACATTTTTAGCCACTTTATGATTAATTGTATGTGACTAAATACCAAAAACAAACATGCTTTGTGTGAATAAATGTTACAAAAGGCCACACAAACATAAAATTCAAGTGGCCATTGGATGATCAATAGTCACACAAAAGACATATTTCTTCACCTTAAACACCATATGGTCACACTTATTAACACTTTTGGCAACTTTATGCTTAATTGTATGTGACTAAATACCCAACAGAAACATGCTTTGTGTGACTATACAGTGTTTATGGTCACTAATACGGATTAATCCAACAAAATTTTTACCTAATTAGTCACACATGTTAAGGTTTTGGTTACTCTTTTGCAATAGAGACTAAAAAAAGTCAAACACGTGACCATAGGGTACCTATGGTCGCGCGACCTTTAGTCACACACGGTCGAAAAATCATGTGTGACTATACGTATATTGTCACACATATTCGGTGTAGCCAAATCCACTTTTTGTTCTAGTGTTAAACTGATAATTCGATAAATGGTTTCATATGTGATTTGCAAGCTCTCCTCCCTACATGTGCCAAACGATTTCAAATTTTCCATGCACATGGTAAGGGGAGTATCTATATCAAACCAAAAAGGAATTGAAACGTGAGTGATTTGGTTCTAACTGCAGGTTTTCCCTAATATGTGCAAAACACTTTCGAATCTCGATGCACATATTGAGGGGGGCAACTTTTGGAAAACCACATCCTTTCCCAAAATTATCATTAACAAAGTATTCAAAAATACTAAGTTTGATCGGGAAAGTGATGTCGATAGTTTTGGAAAATATTGATCAAAGAAGTAAATTCTTAATTCTCAATCTGAAGGATTTTCAAATCCTCTTGCCTCCATGTGCCAAAACTATTTCAAATATATGATGCACATGTTGAGGGGGAGCCTTTTTCTAAAAATATCAAAAACAATTCAGGTACAAAATGTTTTGATCATGTATCACAAGTATTTGGATTGATTTTCAAATGGTTTTCAATTGGTTCCAATGGAAGAAGAACAATACCAAAAGACTGACCACATTTACTTTATGTATGGAGTTATAAGGATGGTTAGGTTAGGTATTTGTTCCCACGATCCCGCCAGAGCCGGAGAGATCTACCCAAGGACAATCCACTAGATAGTGTAGAAGTCCTTAGGTATGATGAAAAAAGGAGAAAAATGAGAAATGGGAAGAGTGCCGACTGAGATTGAGCTAGAACTGGAATAAACCCAACAATGTTCTAGTTATGAAGTCTCGGTAAGCACTGAAGGGGTTGAAGAATGAAAAAGAACTGAATACGAAAAGGGTGAAAAGAAATATCCCTCCAATAGTTCAACCATTAGGGCAGTAACCGGGTTCAATACATATGCTACTGGTGGTTACTAAGGTAACACTGGTATTGAAGACAAGACGTAATGGACCTAGTGACGCACTGCACTAAACTTCCCAAGCTACTCAAGTTTCTCTTAAAAGGACTTGGTTCATTCTCACGGGGAACCTACATAGTCTATCGACTTTCTCTCAGAGATTGTTTATATTGAAGAAGGAGACCCTCTTCCTACTCTCCGGCATAGGAACCAAATGTGCACAATTGAGTCTAGAGCCTCGAGATCTTCAATAAATCTAATTAGGACACTGTCAATGAAGACTCTCTGTTTCACACAATGTGGAAAGAGAGAATATATTTTAAGAGTCCTACGCACTATCCTTGTGATATTGCCAGAACATTTGAGTGATATGCAAACATATTCACAATGACGATGGAAAACCTTCTGGAGCCAACATCAAACAAGCTCTTGGTAGGTGGCATGTGAGATATATCCAATAGATCAAGCATGTGACAATTGGATTGAAACAATGGGGCGATTCACTATTGAATCAACCTTGGTCCAGGAAATGGATTGACGGATACCTTTGAAAAACCGGTCGTTGTGGTTAAAATTTTTTTCTCTAGCACATCGACTGTGTATTAATATTTCAAAATAAAAGGTGTTTATGATTGATAATTTATTTTCCTTAAAACCTTCGTTGTATTGCAAAAACACTTTATTGAGCAGTACTCGATTGTTTTTCAAATCTCTTCTCATCAATCAGTGAATCTCAAATTCGCTGATTCACTCATTCCGTGTTGTCTTCTTTGAGACGTTCCGGTTTGAGAATAGCTAGAGCTGCTGCGAGATTCTTCGGAATTATACCTGATCACATGCAGTACTTGTACTGATCAACGGGGAACCGTGGGCCGTGTACCTCAATTCAACGAAAGTGATCAAAGATACTTTTGTGCGCTTTAGTGCTAACTGTTGTGTGCAGGTACACCCGACGTTAGCAGCTGATCAGAATGGAGAGGTCAATCCATAGCCGCATGCTCACACAACACATTCATTTCTAAACAAATCATGGTAAGTGCATCAACGACTCTGATATTCTCACTCCATGCTTCTGCTACGCTGCTGCAAATATCATGAATCAACTAAAGCTTCCGCTACTCTGATGAGAAGAAATCATGATCCAGAATGTGAGCATGTCGGTCCAAAAGTCACAACATCACATAATGTCAACACTACAAAGGAAGAGTCAGAGATTTATGGTGGCTGATGATCTCAAAGCTGGCTCAAAACTCATTATCACGTGGATCAGTTAAAGACCTCACTCGGTTTAACCAAACATGCAAAACATGAAGAATCAAAGACTACGGGCTACAGAGCAAAGAACTTTAACAAGAATCCAAGAACAATCTTAATGTAATATCTGTTTGTATTCAATGTAATTTGAGGTGACCTCCCTTAGGGGGAGATTGTTAGGATTTAGTAAATCCAGTTATTAAAGTGTCAGTCACCTCAAGTATATGTAATCGTTTGAAAGCTCGTAGTCGTAGTTATTTAATGTTAGATAGTATTTAGTTAAGTAACACCGTGGAGGACGAACGTGTCTTTACCCACTGTATGCCTGATCCACAGCCCGTAGGTGGCGTTTATGTATGATACTATAAATACCCTCTACCTCCCAAGGTAGAGGGTTGGAGCTCATAATAATACTTTTACTTTCTCTCACTAGGTTCCCAAACCTCTAAACTTTCTCTCTCTAAAACTCATAGTGTACGCCCTTCTATCATCATGGTTTGATGTGTTTGTGAAATCCAATATGTTACAAAGTGCAATAGCGGTTTTCTCTTTTTTCTTATTGGGTTGAGTCGATTCAGTCGGCTCTATTGTTTCCCATAAGCTATTTACTTCGAGAATAATTTGCATGCGAATTGCCCATAATGAGTAATTCGCGGGCTTTAGGATTGGGCATTGAAATTGGAGTGTACTATTTGTATTATTAGTACTAGATTCCTTATTACCACTTTCTTTCGTCATATCTTAAAGATATTGACAATAAATCTCCAAGAAAATTTTAACACGATGTGTGTTGAAATTTCTTAATTTTTTTAGTGAGCTCTAATGTTTTATTTTCCTTAAAGGTGTATAAAACTTTATAGGACTAGTTTTGAAAAACTATCCCGGGAGATTAAAATTCTTAAAAATGAAATATCCTAAGGTTAATTACTCCTTAAAAGTTATTTCTAATATAATAAGCAGTGTAATCACTAGGTTATTATATCTAAAAGTTTGATGAAGTACTAAATTTGTAAATTAAAGTAACTTATCAAACAATAAATAATATATATCAAAAATGAAATATATACAATATAAAAAATGAAAGAGTGGTTTTGTAACTTTTGGAACCTGGAGGGGTTGATTGTCTAACCGGATGCCTTAAATAAAAAAATCCTTTGTTGTAGCCCTTACTTAAATGGTGCGCCTCTTTTGTATATTTTTATCTTTCTTGTGAGATACATAGTAAAAAATAGATACGCTCCCTTTATATATTTCTTATATCTCTTATTTTGAGATAAAGAGAAAAACGTCTCCTTTGGAGACTTTATACGTCTCTCTTCCTTTTCTGGGAATGATCCGTTCTTCTTCTCCTAATCTTTGTGGTCAAACGCTTGTGATAAGGCTTGAATGGCCTTCCTATCTTCTCCGGTGTGTGGTGTTCTTCGCGAGCACTTCTTCCCTTTAATCGAAATTTTTAGGGTTTCGGTGTGTTGGGAATAAAGATAACAGTTACCACTGATAAGCTGTGGAAGACACTGCTAAAGATTACGCTAGGAGTGGAAACTAATTACCACTGCCAGTACATTATTACCACTGCTATTAGGATAATTGTTATGTATCCGTGTATAGATAAGTATAGAAAAGATCTTGTGTATATTCTATATTGTTAGCATTATACTTATCTTGTAAAGGACTCCTTGTGCTATAAAAGGAGATCCTAGGTCATTGTTTAGAGTACGAAGAACTCACATAAGCTTCAAGGTGTAACCCTAGTGATAAGCAAGATCACTCGTATTATTTCTTAATAATATTGGAGCTTTGTGTTAAACTGTTCTTACTTACATTACATTACATAATACATCTTCTAAGTATTACTAAGTATATTCCGCGTGCTTATTAATATAATTCAAAATATCACTAACACAAGGTGTGTGTTTAGATCCATCAAGTGGTATCAGAGCGAAGGTTCTGATATTTTGATTTAGAAGATCCAAGGAATAAGCTTAATCTACTCACTCAAATCAATGGAGATGGAAAACAACTAGTCCAACTCTGCTCCAAGGCTTCCTAAGCTCAAACTCAATGAGTTTGAGATGTGGAGGATAATGATTGAGTAATACTTTCTCATACAAGACTATGCTCTATGGGAGATCATCTTAACTGGTGATTCCTTCAAGTCTATTACGAAGACTGAGAAAGTTGGTGACATAGATGTTGTAACAGTCACTATACCTGAGACTAATGATGAAAGAGCAAAGAAGAAGAATGACCTGAAGGCCAGAAGTTTATTACTAATGACTCTTCCTAGAGACCAGATCATTGCTTTCAGCAAGTTCAAGACATCAAAAGAACTTTTTGAAGAGATTTGCTCAGTTTTTGGTGGCAATGATGCTACAAAGAAGACACAAAAGACATTGTTGAAGCAAAGTTATGAAAACTTCTCTGCTTCAAGCAATGACTCACTTGACAGCATCTTCACCAAACTCCAGAAGATTGTCACACAACTGACTGTGTTTGGCATTGAGGTAGAAAAGGAAGACCTCAATTTGAAGTTTCTAAGAAGTTTGCCTTCTGAGTTTCATACAAATGTTACAGTCTGGGAAAATAAACCAGAGATTGAAACTATGAAGCTCAATGATCTTTACAATAACTTCAAACTTATTGAACAAAGATTGAAGAAGGCAGGGAAACTTGGTACAAGCTCTAGCAGCTTGGCATTGTTGTCAACCTCTGTTGATAGTGATGATTCTGAAGATGACTGTGATGATGATTTTGCCACTGCTGGTTCTACAGTTTCCACTGGTAATGCTAGTGTTACCACTGCAGGTTCAAAGAAGAAGGTTGATGGTATTGGAGATCCTACCTTTTATGCTTTTATCTCCACTTAAGTTAATGGCTCTATATTAACTCATGAAGTCATAGAGCAAATTGATGAAGATGACTTGGAGGAGATGGACATAAAGTGGCAGATAGCTCTTCTTAGCATGAGGGCTAGGAAATTCTACAAGAAGACTGGCAAGCCAATTCACATCAATGGTGGTGAAACTGCAGGGTTCGATAAAAATAAAGTAGAGTGTTTCAATTGTCACAAGTTGGGGCATTTTGCTAGAGAATGCAGAAGACCAAGGAACCAGGACAAAAGGTCTACTTGGTACAAGCAAAAGAAAAACCAATTGTGGAAGAACCAAAGGCAATGATGGCAATTGATGGTGTGAGCTATGATTGGAGTTTCATGACTGATGGACAAGAAGAACAACCTTCAGATGCTGCTCTTGTGTCTACAGAACATGCTCTCATGGCTTTCTCCGACTCTAAGGTACAAAACTTTGAAAGTTGTTCTAAAACATGTAGGGCCTCTAGAGAATGTGAAAGGCTTAATGAATTATTTGACAACCAAAGAACAGAGTTGTATCCTGCTAATTATACTGTGTCAAACCTTAGAAGAGGCATAGTTGTATTAGAAAAACAACTAGAGCATTATAGAGCAAAGGAGTCAAAATATAATGATGATATGATTATTCTTAGAAGAGAGATAGATCATAAGACAGCAGTAAATGAGGCATTAAAAGAAGAGTTTGAAAGACTTAAAAAGATAAATAAGAATGTAAATTTAACTGTTGACACCTGTTATTATCAGTCTAAGTCAATTGATAAAATTTGGAATGCTCAAATCACTAGTAAAGTTAAGCCTGGTATGGGATACAATACTGCTCCTCCACCTCTAAGGGGTGTTCCCCCTCCTGGCATAGATTTAGCTCATACAGGTCTAGAGGAATTTCAGGATCTGAATCTTGAATACGGTCCTCCCAAATTTGTGAAAAGTGGGGAAGAGGTTAAGCATGAAACTGATGTTTTTGAAAGTGCTAGTGACTCATCAGTTGTAGATGAGAATGTTAAAAAGAATGTAGAGGCTTCTATCCCAAAAGTTGTTAATACTATTACAGAGGAACCTAGGAAACATGTTAACAAACCTAGATCAACTGTAAGGTATGCTGAGATGTATAGGAACAAGTCATCAGCTCCTAGGGGTAACCAGAGGAGTTGGAATCATGTCAAATCTCAACAACTAGGTAGTGATAAAGCATGTTATATCTGTGGTAGCTTTAATCATTTACATGCTAATTGTGACTATCATGCTGGGAGAAGGGAAGTCCATGGGAATAAAAGGGTGGAGTAAAATAGATTTAAAAACAATGTACACCCTAATTCACACAGAAAAATGATCCCAAGAGTAGTTCAACTAAGAAGTGGTCTTAAAACTTTTGCCACTGCTAAAACTGTTAACACTGCTCACCCTAAATCACATGTTACAAGTGCAAAAAACAAAACAACTTTTGTAAAATATGCACAAACAGGGAAAAGGTCTTTTTCTGATAAAAGGGTTAACTATAACCAACAGTGGGTACCAAAATCTAAACCAGCAGTTACCACTGCTCAATCAAAAGTTCCCACTGTAAGGGTTGTAAACAAGACCAAGGGTAACATGGGAAATGCTGTGAAGGACTCAGCACGTTGGGAATGGAAACCTAAAGGAATTACCTCTACAACCAATCCCAATGGTGTATCAATGACCTTTGATAGATTTAACTATATTGATACACGAGGCAGATTCAAGTCAATCATGGCTTGGGTCCCCAGAGGAAACTAACTCCTTTCTTATATGTGCAGGAACATCCAAGGACAAAAAGATCAGATCAAGGCTACACAGATAGTGGATGTTCAAGGCACATGACTGGTAACAAGTCCTATCTCTCAGATTTTGAACATTATGATGGACAGTTTGTCAGCTTTGGAAGTGGAGTTAATGGAAAAGATACTGGTAAACAACACAAAGCTTTTTGCAGATAAAAGAAGTTAATAACAACTAGTATGATGCAAGGAATTTAAAGCTAAAGACATGGATTTTTATTATTATTAAACAAATCTGCACACTGAGTGTAGAGGATACATCTATGAGTTACAAACAACCAGCATCATTACATAAAGGGAAAACTGAAAACATCATACAACTACCAACTGATGACACAAGCTTCACATTCTACCCCAACCCTACCCCAACCTAACCACCAAGTACCACCTAAGGCTTGTTAGGGGAGGCCCACTCTGGCATCACTTTAGGTGCCATTCACCTATCGATCACCCTTCACACCTTGGGGCATGCTAGCCCCATCACCATTCCTCCAACAGGTGGTGAGGATGATGAAGGAGCCTCTGGTGGTGCTGTCAACAATGGCAGAGAAGGTGGTGCTTGTAGCTCTTCTGGTGGAAGCACTGTTGCAAGGGGAGGAACTACAAGGACTCTAGAAGCTGTTTCATCATCAGACTCTTCATAAGGAGACACATATGAACTGATGTCTGAGCTGTCTTCTTTGATGAGAGCATCCCGAGGCATTGGTTGGAGTGATGATGGACCAGCAACTGAAGGGGTAGTGCTCATGGCCAAATGAGTTCTCTTTCTTGAAGAAACCTCTTCAAACACCTCTTTCTTTGGTCTACCTGGATTGTTCAGAACAAAATGCCAAACACTATCATCCCAAACACTATCCGAAAATGAGCTGTCAGATGAGACATTGATAGGGTTTTGAATGACTCATGGTGATTTTTGGAGAGAAGTAAGTTTTTGAGAGAGAAATGTTTTTGGAGTATGTGTGATATGAGTGGTTTGTGTGTTATAGGTGCTTAAATAAAAGTTAAGTAGGATTTAGTAAGTTAATGTGGGGAAGGTGTAAGTTGTTGAGGATTAAATGAAGTCTTTGACTTTGGTGGCATGATAAATGACTTGTAGTTGACTTGTTGACTGGGTGGTTTAGTACTGTTTTAACCACTGCCAGCAGAAATTTTATTCACTTCGAGTTATTTACCAATCACTACTAACCTTAACAATGCTTTCAGTGTGTGGTTTATGTTTGTGTTATACAGGTTTGAAGGATTACTTGTATACATTGAATTTGTTGTTGTTTAGTGCTTGTATTTTTAGTTGTCCACTACTTTTTATGCAGAGATTAAGCCTAACAGTGGAAACTATAATGCAAGAAGTGGTAAAAGTTACTCTCACAGTGGAAAAAGTAAAACAAAGAAACTTTATTCCATTTATAAAGAAGATTTATTACATTCAAAGAGAGAGTGCTAACAACCACAATCAAAACACAAAAGATAACAACCTAAAACAACCTACATCACCACATCCTATACTAGCTACTCCATTGGCTTCTTTCCCTTACCCTCATAGTCGTGCTTGTTCTTCTATGCTCTTTTCCTCTTGTTTTCAAAGGTTGACTGCATTCTTGGACAAGCAAGACCAAGAACTTGTGGGGGAGGCCTTGGTAGTCTTGCAGGCTTCTCTGGAATGGATATCTGCTTCATGTTGGAGAGAGCTGCTCTCAATGCTTTTGTCAGAGCCCTTGGCAACACCTTGGACAAGGAATAGGTCTCATCATCAGCATCATCATCTGATGAACTGGAGTAGAACTCAAGAGAAGGTGCAGGTCTGGCAACAGGTGCAGGATTGGCAGTCTTATTTAGTGGCTTCTTGGAAGAAGAGCTTGTAGCACAGGGTGGAAAGTAACCTGCCCACCCTAATGCCTTTGAAGATGACTCAGAAGCAATCACAAACTCTGTCTCAGAATCAGAGGAGATGTCAATGATATTGGAAGGATTGTTCATGGTGATGTTTAGGGATTTTGTGAGTTAGAATGGGTTTTTGGTAATGACTATGATGTGCCGAGCCCCTTTTTATAGGAAAAGTCGATCTCAAGGGTTCATTAAAGGATATATTTATTTTTCCCTATTTTGGTAGGTTGAAGAGTAAATATAGATATTATCGGGTTGACTTTGGGAAGATATTTTTAGATAGTGGCTTGGTTAAAAGTATATTTGGTTATAACAAGTTGGTTATTCATATTATTTGTATTATGCTAACTCATGCAGGCACATAACAAATCTTAGATGGGAGTTGATCATAAAAGGTGTGTAACTAAGACACAAAACAAATGGTTATTGATTCACCATGTCTAATCCACATAAGAATCAACTAGTCCAGAGCAAACGGCTACTGGTAAAGACTTAACAAATCCGTTTATGGTTGATAGTTTACCAAAAACTATATGGTTATCAACTCACCATATTCTTTATGATTAAGAGTTGGCTAGTCCATAGCAAACGGATCATGGTAAAGACATATCGAATCCGTTGATAGCTGATAGTTTGCTAAAAACTATGATAAAGAGCAGTCCAATTTTCATATGTTTTTCTTTACCACTGCTCTTTGAAAATTTTTATGAAAAATTACCACTACTAGTTCACAGTTTCCACTGACAGTGTTATTTTTACCACTGTTGATCTAGCCATTACATCTGTTGTGTCAGTAACAAATTTTTTACTAGCCGTTGAGAGAAATTGCTTTCCATATTTATAGGGTAAATTTTTAAGAAGATTATCTACTTTCCAAATTGCAATTTATCCTCTAAAGATAAATCTTTTCCTTAGATAATTTTTCTTGCGCAAAACTCTAAAACCCTACCACTATATATCTTTCTCTCTCAATTGGCGAGTTATTTATTAAATTCCTACTGACATAATCTATTTTTCATCAAAAGATTTTATGGCACCAATATTTGGAAAAGTCAAACGACAAGAGTGGCCCTGTTTTTCATCAGATTGTGGACTTTCTAAACACTACCCATATAAGGTATGCTTTACTTCTTAATCCCACAATCTATATCTCTCAAATCAAACAGTTTTGGACTTCTGTTCAGTCTATAACCATTGAAAATAGAGATACACATGAAATAGTGGATGCTCTTAGAGCCACTGTGGACGGGGTAACTATTGATGTTACTGAGGCATCCTTGAGGAGCATTCTCCAACTGGATGATCTCATTGGTATCATCACATTACCTATGCCAGAAATTCATACACATCTTTCATCCATGGGGTATGATACCACTGACAAAAAGGATACTTTCAAAAAGAGTGGTTTCTGTCCTCATTGGAGATTTTTGATACATACTCTTTTACATTGTCTTAGTCCTAAGAAAACATCTTATGAACAATTCAGTTCAACAATGGCTTACCATTTGGTTTGTCTAGCCACTGATAGGACTTTTAATTGGTCTAAATATCTTTTTACAAGTATGCAAGGCAATGTAAAGAGTTCACCAAAAATTTTGATGTATCCAAGGTTTGTGCAAGCAGTGTTAAATGAATTTCAACTGCAACCCCATACAAGAGTTTATAAAATCCGTTGCCTTAAGCCTAAAGTTTTTCAAAACATGAACAAAGATGGTAATAGGATTATTACACTTCTTTTTCCTCAAATGCTTGCAAAGAATTCACAGGTACAAAACTCACCCATAATCACTATTCCAATCATTGATTATACTCCACCAGTTTCTCACACCTATGAGAGGAGGAAAAAACAGCCAACTCCTCCCATTACAACACATCATGTCCCTGATCCTTTTGGTTTAGGAACAAACAGTGGTGGTTCCAGGCTTCAACCGAGTCTAACTAGGGAGGAATCTGAGCCAATGCCCTATGATTCACCTCTCCCAACAGGTCACACAGTTGGAAGTGTTGATGGCAGTGGGAAACAAATGGAATTGATGGAACTTTGTACCAAATTAGCTAAGCAGGTTGAATCTCTGGAGAAAGACTTGGCACACCTAAAGGAGCAACATGCCAAGGATGTTACACATTTAAAGGAAGAGATTCAGTCCTTAAAGGAAGAGTTGCAGGGGTTGAAGCACAGGAAAACTGCAAAGATAGTGATATCATCTCCATCCTCACCTGATGATGGTGATTCAGAAGATTTCAATAAAGATTTGGGAAATTCTCCCAAACAGGGGAGGAAAACAGATGCTGAAACTAAGGGGAGGAGAATTGACTTTGGAGATGAAGGTGTTTCAAGTAAAGGTACAGAGGAAGTTGATAGTCAAGAAGTTCCTCAACAGCAACTAGAGCAAGAAATTTTCAGTACTGCAACCACTGATTTCATTCCCACTACAGAAGAAGTTCCCATTGCTGAACAAGATATTACCACTGCAAGTGAAGAAATTGAAAAGGAGAAGAATGAAAAAGGTAAAGACGTTATGCAGAGCAAAGAGCAAACAAGAAGGAAGATTTCAAAGAAAGAACAAGCTCAAATTGCTCATGATGAAGAAGTTGCTAGAAAGATCAATGAGGATCAAGTTGCTAATAAGAAAAGACTGGAGGACATAGAGATTGCAGACTTCATGGAGGCTAAAAGGCTGGGCAGAATGGACATCACTGATCCAATGGATGTTAATCCAATTTCCACTGTTCCACCTACTATTTTCAGAGAAAAGACTCCAGAGTTTAGCTATGTACCTACAGAAGAAGAGATTGAATTCTTGATTGCTAATGATTCAGTAGTCAAGAAGAAGACATTTGACCTAGTTGCAGATAAGTCTTTAACTGAAGAACAAAGAACAAATCAGTTAAAGGACTTCATTCAAATGAAGAATTATCAAGCACTTCAAGATGCAATTGTTTCAGTCAGAAAGGATCAAAAGAAACAAAGAAAACCAACCAAGGCACAAGTTATCTCAAACATGAAGACTTATTGTTGCAATGTTGGTGGTTGGAAAAGGCATCAATTCAAAGGAATGGCTGATGATCAGGTTGAAGGTATCTACTACAGAGTTAAAAGGCAAGATCAAGACTTTATTCCTATGAACTCTAAAGAAGAAGAAAGAAGATATCCTCATCTGAAGAGAAAAGCCAAAGAAAGTGAATCTCAGACTTTTAAGAAGACAAAGTTTGCTGAAGAACAAGAAGTTCAAACTGAGAAATTCACTAAAGAATAGCTGACTGATATGATATTGATAGAAGAAGAAGATTTTTATCCTGAACCACTGCAAGTCAGACATCCTATCATTGATTGGGAAGTGTTTACTGCTAGCAATTTTGCTCCAACATGGAAGATTACAAGGCTAGGGGGTGAAACTTCCTCATTCATTCAATTTGAAGAACTCATCAAAGCATGTGACAGACATGATCTGGATACTTTGTGGAGATTGGTTCAAGAAAGGTTTGATGCTGAAAAACTCAAAGATATGAAAGAAATGCAGTTATGGGTTAATCTAAGAAGGCTCTATGAACCAGATACTAATGATGATTTCTGGAAATTCTCATGTTCATGTCCTGATACTAAATGGTTTTATTATGATTCATGTGAAGTTTATCATGTTTCTACATCAGAAGGAGTGGATGCATTCATGTTTGCTGAGAAAGAATACCCACTCAGAGCTGGAACTCTCACTGTGTTGTTGTGTACAACAATAAGAGTTCATGAAGATAATGAGAAGGTCAGAGCATTGTTACTTAGGCTTCAAGATCAATGTTCAAGAGCTATTCAGGTGTTAAGAAGAAAGTGAAGTGTTTGAAAGAATTCCCCAAATCCTTACAGAAGATGCAGATTGAAGAAACTTATTGATTTGCAGAGAAATCATAAGTTTAGGGGAGGATTGTTGGGAATAAAGATAACAGTTACCACTGATAAGCTGTGGAAGACACTGCTAAAGATTACACTAGCAGTGGAAACTCATTACCACTGCCAGTACATTATTACCACTGCTATTAGGATAATTGTTATGTATCCGTGTATAGATAAGTATAGAAAAGATCTTGTGTATATTCTATATTGTTAGCATTATACTTATCTTGTAAAGGACTCCTTGTGCTATAAAAGGAGATCCTAGGTCATTGTTTAGAGTACGAAGAACTCACATAAGCTTCAAGGTGTAACCCTAGTGATAAGCAAGATCACTCGTATTATTTCTTAATAATATTGGAGCTTTATGTTAAACTGTTCTTACTTACATTACATTACATAATCCATCTTCTAAGTATTACTAAGTATATTCCGCGTGCTTATTAATATAATTCAAAATATCACTAACACAAGGTGTGTGTTTAGATCCATCACAGTGAATTGGGGGTTTTTAGTCCGTGAGAGATATGGATGATTGGAGAGTTTAATTAAGTCAATTTGTGGCTTAATTAACGATTTGGGCTTGATTCTTGATTCGGAACATGTGTGTTTGTTCTAATTTGAATCTTTTAATTCTGCCCTAATTGATGACTTCATTTAGTTTTGTTTGAATCAAATGGTTAAGACGATTTAATCGTTTTCTAATCCTATTTGTATTAAAGATTCAGTTTCGATGGGAAAAAAAAATTTGAGAATGATTTTTTTGTTGTTGTCGGGTATGAGTAGTCAGTTAGTGATTGTTCCCTTGATGCGACAAAAAATATGGAACACAAAAATGATATCTTTGATTTGTGTTCAGATTGTTTTTGCAGAAAAAAAAATTATCGAGACTATTTATCTTTTGATTCTGGAACTAAACGAAAAATGGTAAATGATGATTTTTGGTTAGTGTGACCAAACCACTCTGATACCAATTGTTGGCCTCAACGATTTATGGATCAATGGCCTTACTAACTTACGTCAAAATATACCAAGTAAAGAAATGAAACAAAGTTCTGTAAATGCTTTGTATTAAATCAAATATATGTCATCATTATAATCTGTTACAATTGCTATATATATATACAAATGAAAGGGTATGTTGAAGAGGTGTGTCGGTTAGGGAGATAACTGCCATATGGCAGTTATGTTGTAACTGCTATTTAGCAATTACATTTGTAAATGTCATGTGACTTTCTTTGTTTGACCACTTGGGTTGACCGGGTCATATGGGTTGAGTGGGTCGGTTTTGATTAACCCAATACTTGTGACAAAAAAACTCAAAGTCAAAAGAATTTGTTGTTTTGGGGGAACTTTACCGCCTAAACCTATAGTGACAACATGTTGTCGCGAAAAATCTCGTCACTAAAGATTTAGATATAATTTAAACTATTTATAATTTTTTTTCAAAACGTTATAAATTAATTAAATAATATTTTATTTATTTATAAATCATTTAAAAATGAATTAAAATAATTATAAATGACTTTAAAATGTTATAAATGAATTAAAACTAATTATAAACAATTTAAAATGATTTAAATTAAATATAAATAATTAAAAATTATTTATGTTAATTATAATATAAATACTTTTATTTAATATATAAAAAAAATTAAATAATTTCATTTAATATATAATACTATAATGGGTGGGACCCAAATTATAAAAAATGTCGCCATTACGGTTGAACGAGGAGCGGTTATGGTTTATGACTTGATCATTATGTTAATTTCTCGACGACCTGTCATCGGGACGTATTTTGGTCAAATTTGATCTTCCCCCGCCTGTAAGGGGTGTTTGGAAAGCGGGACCCCTCATTCTCAATCTGATTGGAAAGTTGATAAAAATGAATTGGCGTGGTTGGTTTGGGTAGAAGGATATCGATGTTTAAATTGGATCATTAGTGATATGTGATCTGTATTATCGGGTTGACTTTGGGAAGATATTTTTAGATAGTGGCTTGGTTAAAAGTAATTTTGGTTAAAACAAGTTGGTTATTCATATTCTTTGTATTATGCTAACTCATGCAGGCACATAACCAATCTTAGATGGGAGTTGATCATAAAAGGTGTGTAACTGAGACACACAACAAATGGTTACTGATTCACCATGTCTAATCCACATAAGAATCAACTAGTCCAGAGCAAACGGCTACTGGTAAAGACTTAACAAATCCGTTTATGGTTGATAGTTTACCAAAAACTATATGGTTATCAACTCACCATATTCTTTATGATTAAGAGTTGGCTAGTCCATAGCAAACGGCTCATGGTAAAGACATATCAAATCTGTTGATAGCCGGTAGTTTGCTAAAAACTATGATAAAGAGCAGTACAATTTTCATATGTTTTTCTTTACCACTGCTATTTGAAAATCTTTGTGAAAAAATTACCACTGCTAGTTCACAGTTTCCACTGACAGTGTTATTTTTACCACTGTTGATCTAGCCGTTACAACTGTTGTGTCAGTAAAAAAAAATTTACTAGCCGTTGAGAGAAATTCCTTTCCATATTTATAGGGTAAATTTTTAGAAGATTATCTACTTTCCAAATTGCAATTTATCCTCTAAAGATAAATCTTTTCCTTAGATAAATTTTCTTGCGCAAAACTCTAGAACCCTACCACTATATATCTTTCTCTCTCAATTGGCGAGTTATTTATTAAATTCCTACTGACATAATCTATTTTTCATCAAAATATTTTATGGCACCAATCACCTTTGCAGATGAGCACAACCAAGTGGCCTATTTGGAAAAGTCAAACGACAAGAGTGGCCCTGTTTTTCATCAGATTGTGGACTTTCTAAACACTACCCATATAGGGTATGCTTTACTTCTTAATCCCACAATCTATATCTCTCAAATCAAACATTTTTGGACTTCTGTTCAGTCCATAACCATTGAAAATAGAGATACACATGAAACAGTGGATGCTCTTAGAGCCACTGTGGACGGGGTAACTATTGATGTTACTGAGGCATCCTTGAGGAGCATTCTCGAATTGGATGATCTCAATGGTATCATCACATTATCTATGCCAGAAATGCATACACATCTTTCATCCATGGGGTATGATACCACTGACAAAAAGGCTAGTTTCAAAAAGAGTGGTTTCTGTCCTTATTGGAGATTTTTGATACATACTCTTTTACATTGTCTTAGTCCTAAGAAAACATCTTATGAACAATTCAGTTCAACAATGGCTTACCATTTGGTTTGTCTAGCCACTGATAGGACTTTTAATTAGTCTAAATATCTTTTTACAAGTATGCAAGGCAATGTAAAGAGTGCAACAAAATTTTTGATGTATCCAAGGTTTGTGCAAGCAGTGTTAAATGAATTTCAACTGCAACCCCATACAAGAGTTTATAAAATCCGTTGCCTTAAGCCAAAAGTTTTTCAAAACATGAACAAAGATGGCAATAGGATTATTACACCTCTTTTTCCTCAAATGCTTGCAAAGATTTCACAGGTACAAAACTCACCCATAATCACTGTTCCAAACATTGATTATACTCCACCAATTTCTCACACCTATGAGAGGATGAAAAAACAGCCAACTCCTCCCATTACAACACAGCATGTCCCTGATCCTTTTGGTTTAGGAACAAACAGTTGTGGTTCCAGGCTTCAACCTTGTCCAACTAGGGAGGAATCTGAGCCAATGCCCTTTGATTCACCTCTCCCAACAGGTCACACAGTTGGAAGTGTTGATGGCAGTGGGAAAAAAATGGAATTAATGGAACTTTGTACCAAATTAGCTAAGCAGGTTGAATCTATGGAGAAAGACTTGGCACACCTAAAGGAGCAACATGCCAAGGATGTTACACATTTAAAGGAAGAGATTCAGACCTTGAAGGAAGAGTTGCAGTGGTTGAAGCACAGGAAAACTGCAAAGATAGTGATATCATCTCCATCCTCACCTGATGATGGTGATTCAGAAGATTTCAATAAAGATTTGGGAAATTCTCCCAAACAGGGGAGGAAAACAGATGCTGAAACTAAGGGGAGGAGAATTAACTTTGGAGATGAAGGTGTTTCAAGTAAAGGTACTGAGGGAGCTGATACTCAAGAAGTTCCTCAACAGCAACTAGAGCAAGAAATTTTCAGTACTACAACCACTGATTTCATTCCCACTGCAGAAGAAGTTCCCGCTGCTGAACAAGATATTACCACTGCAAGTGAAGAAATTGAAAAGCAGAAGAATGAAAAAGGTAAAGAAGTTATGCAGAGCAAAGAGCAAACAAGAAGTAAGATTTCAAAGAAAGAACAAGCTCAAGTTGCTCATGATGAAGAAGTTGCTAGAAAGATCAATGAAGATTAAGTTGCTAATAAGAAAAGACTGGAGGAGATAGAGATTTCAGACTTCATGGAGGCTAAAAGGCTGGGCAGAATGGACATCACTGATCCAATGGATGTTAATCCAATTTCCACTGTTCCACCTACTATTTTCAGAGAAAAGACTCCAGAGTTTAGCTATGTACCTACAGAAGAAGAGATTGAATTCTTGATTGTTAATGATTCAATAGTCAAGAAGAAGGCAATTGACCTAGTTGCAGATAAGTCTTTAACTGAAGAACAAAGAACAGCTCAGTTAAAGGACTTCATTCAAATGAAGGATTATCAAGCACTTCAAGATGCAATTGTTTCAGTCAAAAAGGATCAAAAGAAACAAAGAAAACCAACCAAGGCACAAGTTATCTCAAACATGAAGACTTATTGTTGCAATGTTGGTGGTTGGAAAAGGCATCAATTCAAAGGAATGGCTGATGATCAGGTTGAAGGTATCTACTACAGAGTTAAAAGGCAAGATCAAGACTTTATTCCTATGAACTCTGAAGAAGAAGAAAGAAGATATCCTCATCTGAAGAGAAAAGCCAAAGAGAGTGAATCTCAGACTTTTAAGAAGACAAAGTTTGCTGAAGAACAAGAAGTTCAAACTGAGAAATTCACTGAGGAACAGCTGAGTGATATGATATTGATAGAAGAAGAAGATTTTTATCCTGAACCACTGCAAGTCAGACATCCTATCATTGATTGGGAAGTGTTTAATGCTAGCAATTTTGCTCCAACATGGAAGATTACAAGGCTAGGGGGTGAAACTTCCTCATTCATTCAATTTGAAGAACTCATTAAAGCATGTGACAGACATGATCTGGATACTTTGTGGAGATTGGTTCAAGAAAGGTTTGATGCTGAAAAACTCAAAGATATGAAGGAAATGCAGTTATGGGTTAATCTAAGAAGGCTCTATGAACCAGATACTAATGATGATTTCTGGAAATTCTCATGTTCATGTCCTGATACTAAATGGTTTTATTATGATTCATGTGAAGTTTATCATGTTTCTACATCAGAAGGAGTGGATGCATTCATGTCTGCTAAGAAAGAATACCCACTCAGAGTTGGAACTCTCACTGTGTTGTTGTGTACAACAATAAGAGTTCATGAAGATAATGAGAAGGTCAGAGCATTGTTACTTAGGCTTCAAGATCAATGTTCAAGAGCTATTCATGCGTTAAGAATAAAGTGAAGTGTTTGAAAGAATTCCCCAAATCCTTACAGAAGATGCAGATTGAAGAAACTTATTGATTTGCAGAGAAATCATAAGTTTAGGGGAGGATTGTTGGGAATAAAGATAACAGTTACCACTGATAAGCTATGGAAGACACTGCTAAAGATTACACTAGCAGTGGAAACTCATTACCACTGCCAGTACATTATTACCACTGCTATTAGGATAATTGTTATGTATCCGTGTATATATAAGTATAGAAAAGATCTTGTGTATATTCTATATTGTTAGCATTATACTTATCTTGTAAATGACTCCTTGTGCTATAAAAGGAGATCTTAGGTCATTGTTTAGAGTACGAAGAACTCACATAAGCTTCAAGGTGTAACCCTAGTGATAAGCAAGATCACTCGTATTATTTCTTAATAATATTGGAGCTTTGTGTTAAACTGTTCTTACTTACATTACATTACATAATCCATCTTCTAAGTATTACTAAGTATATTCCGCGTGCTTATTAATATAATTCAAAATATCACTAACACAAGGTGTGTGTTTAGATCCATCACTGTGAATTGGGGGTTTTTAGTCCGTGAGAGATATGGATGATTGGAGAGTTTAATTAAGTCGATTTGTGGCTTAATTAACGATCTGGGCTTGATTCTTGATTCGAAACAGGTGTGTTTGTTCTAATTTCAATCTTTTAATTCTGCCCTAATTGATGACTTCATTTAGTTTTGTTTGAATCAAATGGTTAAGACGATTTAATCGTTTTCTAATCCTATTTGTATTAAAGATTCAGTTTCGATGGGAAAAAAAATTTGCGAATGATTTTTTTGTTGTTGCCGGGTATGAGTAGTCAGTTAGTGATTGTTCCCTTGATGCGACAAAAAATATGGAACACAAAAATGATATCTTTGATTTGTGTTCAGATTGTTTTTGAAGAAAAAAAAATTTATCGAGACTGTTTATCTTTTGATTCTGGAACTAAACGAAAAATGGTAAATGATGATTTTTGGTTAGTGTGACCAAACCACTCTGATAACAATTGTTGGCCTCAACGATTTATGGATCAATGGCCTTACTAACTTACGTCAAAATATACCAAGTAAAGGAATGAAACAAAGTTCTGTAAATGCTTTGTATTAAATCAAATATATGTCATCATTCTAATCTGTTACAATTGCTATCTATATATACAAATGAAAGGGTATGTTGAAGAGGTGTGTCGGTTAGGGAGATAACTGCCATATGGCAGTTATGTTGTAACTGCTATTTAGCAATTACATTTGTAACTGTCGTGTGACTTTCTTTGTTTGACCAGTTGGGTTGACCGAGTCATATGGGTTGAATGGGTCGGTTGTGATTAACCCAATACTTGTGGCAAAAAAAAGTCAAAGTCAAAAGAATTTGTTGTTTTGGGGGAACTTTACCGCCTAAACCTATAGTGACAACATGTTGTCGCGAAAAATCTCGTCACTAAAGATTTAGACATAATTTAAACTATGTATAATTTTTTTTCAAAATGTTATAAATTAATTAAATATTATTTTATTTATTTATAAATCATTTAAAAATGAATTAAATTAATTATAAATAACTTGAAAATGTTATAAATGAATTAAAACTAATTATAAACAATTTAAAATGATTTAAATTAAATATAAATAATTTAAAATAATTTAAATTAATTATAATATAAATACATTTATTTAATATATAAAAAAAATTAAATAATTTCATTTAATATATAATACTATAATGGGTGGGACCCAAATTATAAAAAATGTCGCCATTACGGTTGGACGAGGAGAGGTTATGGTTTATGACTTGATCATTATGTTAATTCCTCGACGACATGTCATCGGGACGTATTTTGGTCAAATTTGATCTTCCCCCGCCTGTAAGGGGTGATTGGAAAGTTGATAAAAATGAATTGGCGTGGTTGGTTTGGGTAGAAGGAGATCGATGTTTAAATTGGATCATTAGTTATATGTGATCTGTATGTAGGCATGTCTGTTATATAAGTGAAAATTCTGTATAATATTAGCTTTATACTAATCGCAATTGTCAATGCTTATCTGATATAAATTATAACTGTTTTTCTAGGTTAACATGCATACAAAGTTCCAAGAAAGTCTTTGTTTTTTTGTTTTATCAACCGATGGCCGTGAATAAGATTTCTCCTACATCATTTGTATCAACTTTCCAACCAGATTGATAACTAACTAATAATCCAATTTTAATTTCTGATTCTACCCAAACCTACCACGCCAATTCATTCCAACTATTCGTGCAACCCAAGATTACAAAATGATCAGCCTACTTTCAAAATAAATCTAATATCCCCATCCAGATTTTGGCTTACCCCCATCATACGTATTTTACATATCCAAACATCCCTTTAAATAGACTCAATCATCTAATTGTAAGGTAATTCTGTGACAACTCGTAATTTCAGGTAATTTTATAAACTTTAAAAGTTTCACTATTTCATCATTTATCATAAACTACGTTTACGAGTATCAAATTCGCGTAACCTTAATGGTTTAGCTGCGAATTCATGAACATAACATCAAGGACATTTCATATAGACTAGATTTAGTCTACATAACATCAATAACATCATTTCATATCGGTTCATGCATGGTTTTGCATTTATTCATTAAACGTTTATTTTTCCTATTAAATAAACGCTATCGCGTAAACATTATTTTGAAACATTGATCCGACACTTCCAAAAATATTCCTAACATATTTTTATACTCCTTTTAAGACTATAAAAATTATATTATGAGTTTACCCGATGTTTTCAATTTATTTCGTATATAAATTGTTATGTTTATATAATTACGACGGTTTTCGTAACAACTACACGATAATTATTATTTCACTCAAATATTGCAAGAAATATATTTTTATAATTTTTATGACCTTAATATATTTTATCTTGACCCGTTAAAAGTTATTTTTATTTAACGCTACCCTAAATACTCAAATGTGTATTTAATTTACCACATATCCTCAAATCACTTACACTAAACAACTCTTGTACATATTTAAAAAAAAAAAAAACATAACAAACAATGACTAACACCCCCTTGTCGACAAGGGGGGTGAGTCACTTGATAATTTGCAAATATCTCTTCAAGTGGAAGTCTTACACACTTAGACTAACACATTCATTCAAACATAATATCAAAGCAAACCATTTCATCCTCTCTTTCACTTCCAAGACCGGCAACCACATAGACCAAGGAGGTTTTCATCCAAATTTTCAAGACAAGGTTTTCTTACACTCTAGTATCACTTGTTGTCAAGGTTTTGCAATAAAAACCTAAGGTGATTAGGAAAAATCCATTGTCCATAAACCTCATCAAGTTACTTGTAAGCATTCATATTCATCATCATATTTCATATTTATTTTTATGGTCATTTCATCATATTTGAGAAAACATGCAAGTCTCATGAGGTTTATACCACTTTTTCATTGATTTTAAGAGTTATATATATATTTGTCATCCTATAATTACTCCTTGTTATAAATCACTCTTGGTGATGTCTAGGAACCCATGACACCCTAAGAAGGTGTATGGTAGGATTATAATAGCTTCGGAGTTGTTTTGAATGGGTTAGAATAGGTTTGGCGCAAGAAAAACTCATTTCGACAAGTTTGCAAAAGGGTCTGTCCTTATTTTCGAAATCTGGAAAATCCGACAGTAGGTAAAAATTTTTGGCCTAGATATTTAGAAAATACACTTTAAAACGAAAACGTGGCCGCTTGAACGGATTAAAACGGATCTATAACGAAGAAGTTATGAATTTTTCAAGTTGGCGACGAAAACTATAATTTTCTGGAAATTTCAGCATGTTACGTCAAATTTGTACGAGTCAAAAATGAAACTTAGGCGTTATAAATTATGTCGACTTATCAAAAATATATTAATATACTTTGATACAAAGCTAAAGACCTATAAAACGTAGAAAACGGATTTGTAACGATTGAATTATACACGTTTACAAAAAGTTGTCGTAACTTTAATATATAAGAAAAACTATTAAATTTCTAATAGGCAAGTATTACGGCAACAAGTTGAAGGTTGTTTTAAACATTGATGTGGAACTTTTTATAAAGTAATGTCTTCTAGTAAAAGTTAGTTCGCCAAGCATATTTTCCAAAATGTCAAACCATTTGTCAAGCGGAGTTGTAACAAATGAAATATGGTCACTTAAACTTTGTCGAAAACCACTCTTAAACGATATTTTGAACACAAGTACCATACTTAACCTATATTTTTCTCCGTGATCGAGACCTCTGGGATGAAAACTTAAATGCTAAAACTTTAAGATAATGATACAAGCTTCCCAAAAGAGTTGAGTTCGTTTCCTAACACTCGACGTGCACCATTTTACGACTAGCTTTTCGAGGCCATTTTAGTCACTTTCATGAAATTTCAACGACATTATTTTACGACGAAAAGTTATAATTTCACAATAAATCATTAAATGATTATCGTAAGATATCATTTCAACGTAAATACTTGTAAAGTATTTTATAACATGACGAGATGTCATAAACATATATTTTGATGATAAATTCTATTTTCAAAAGCGTACAAGTGGTATAGATTTCATATGAGTTTGCATGCACAACATTACATCATAACTTATCATAGATCATATCATTCATAATAGGTCATGGTCAGAGGTTGCGCCTCATTTCAGTATTGCCTTTACATCATTATTATCATTGCAACAGGTGAGTTTTCATAGCCCGATTTATTCAAGTTTTTACTTTATTTCAAACCTACGGGGGAGAATACATTGCACATCATTTTTATTGCGATACCAAGTATATCAAATTCATTACATTGCTTAAGTTACCTCATGCCAATTGAATGTCCCCATTATATAACATGAACCGTTAATTTCATAGAAGCGAGGGTGAGTGGATAGATCTATCGAGGGTGACTCCTCCATCCGGGTTGGCGGATTCCAACCGGACGGATGCATTTCATTTCTTAATCATTATTTGAGTTGTTTGGCAAACACTCTGTTGGGGCGAACATCAGTCAAGCTTCGGTGTCATGGACTTATAGCAATTGTATCATTTTTGTGACATCATTGTCATACAAACTTATACTTGTGGTAGTCGTATTATGCATATACATAAACTCTATGAACTCACTCAACCTTTGTGTTGACACTTTTAGCAATGTATTTTCAGGTAACTAAGGCATTCACTTCATGGCATGCATGAGGACACATCATAGAGTCGCGGTGACGACGCGTCTCACATGGGATTTATATACTTTAAAAACATCGTTTGACTTGTATCAAACTTATTTTCCGCACATAGTAACTTTCATTTGGGACCTCTCTTTGTAACTCTGAATGTTTTTATTAAATCAAGCGATGTATTTTCCAAACGACACTTTAGGTCGTTCAATATAACTGTGATTGTGATGCTATGACAGTCAATCCCCTGGAATTCCATTCCGCTCCAAAACAGTAATTTGGGGTGTGACAGATTGGTATCAGAGCTTCGGTTATAGAGAACTAGGTTGCATCATTGACCCTAGACTATAACTACATCATCATAGTATCTCATCATTTCATCATAAGTGCATAGTCACTATACATGCGGTTTCATACGCACATTTTACGAGTTATTTACTTTCATTTCATAATCGATTGTCACATAGATGCCTTCAAATACCCATCCCATCATACTCACATCACTTTGACATAGAGAATGCCCTGTCATTCCCTATTACAATTTTAACATTAGTTGACTCAACACCGATAACATCCGATGATGAGACTGAACCCTTTTAGGAGGACGAAGTTGCACCTACACCATCGCGATCACTATTGATTCACCGTAGGATCAGGACAATTTTTATCATTCGGTTGGGACAGATTATACCATTTGGTAGAACTTATAGGTTTAGTCCTAATGAACCTATTTTCTTAACTCACCACAAGGATTTTCATTATCATCATTGTCATCATTTTCATCATCATTGTCATCTAGAGTACCATCCGTGTCATCACGTCTCATAGACACTACTCATACACCTGACTTGCAGCTTGGGAAGCGTGCATGATTTGACACACCATTATCATTTATCACTAAGACTATAGACACTACACCGTCTCATAGGTTTGAGGACTGTGAGATTTCTAGGGCTATTGCTGCTAGACCGCCTACTACTCCTACACTTGAAACATGATTGGACCATCAACAGGAACAGATAATAGGTACCTTTCAATCTTATGTAATCTTTATCATTTATTATCTCCACGTTAATCACAACCTTTGTTCATTTCATTCTTTATTCCAATTGCCCAATTTTCAATCATTTCGAGATGATACCTCACTATCTTACTAGGGGTTAGGCCAACTTTATTCTTGACCAATTAGGAGACTATTACCATTCTATGAGGTTGCCCCGTGTATCCTACAAACCATTCAACAAATTATATTTCAAGTTACTTTGCTACTACTTCATAACAGTATTTCACTTTAAATTTTATTTCAAGCTATTCTACACCATCTTAGAAACATTGTTTCATAAGATTTTAAAACAAGTTGTTTCGTTACCACCCTATCAATTGGTTTTCATTCATTTTATCAATGATTTAATATCATCATGCGAAACGATTTTCATGTTACTTTGAAAAATCATTGAGCCATTATTTTACAAAACAAAACGTTGAATACCATCTAAAATTTCGGAGGAACATAATATCATTTCAACAAAACCAAGCATCACATCATTTGTCCTCGATTATACATGGCTTGATCACCTATGTATAATTCAGGAAGAATTATGTCATGAAAGTAACAAGCATCATTTCAAATCTCTTAAAACAATTTTCACTCAAAAGCAAAGCTTTGTAATCAGATAAATTGTTCATAAACATTTCTTTTGTTAACACTCTATAGAAGCCTACGCCATTCATTCCTCACTCAACCGATAAGTTAGAATTTGACGAGTGACCTTTTTAGGAAAGGCTTCCTATATCATCTATGAGGAGGATTTCTCGATACAAGAAAACAATGAAAACATTCTAGGACTACCAACAAGGACTAGAAGTATATAGTAAGACGTTTCAAAACCTAACAAAAATCTCAAGACATCATGAGACATTCCGAACCACTATTTTGGACTAGAAGCCAAATTATATCATTTCAAAAGTACTAGCTAGACCGAGTTACAAGATTTAGTACGAAGCATATACACACTAAGCAACATCATAGGGATAAACCAAGTCTTCTAAATGAGACTACGGAACATTCCACTAAACATGGCCTCAACAATATGTGAACTTCCCTACAATGAGTTTCCCTTAAAGGAAAATTTGGTTAAATTTAGGTTATCGATATAAACTTTCCCTAAGGCATTGTGTTCTCTAGAAATTACAGATAGCCTTACTTTCATATCAAGAGATGCAACAGGTTTGAATATATCGGACAATTAATGACTTTCCATCTACAAGTGAAATTAGAACAAACATTCCTTGGTATAGTATAAGTGATATCTACTTTTCGGCTAGCATGATAACAATCTAAGTGATGAAATATTTTAGAAGCACTCAATATCGGAACAAATCTTGAAAATCAATCACTACACCACATCACTTAAATATTTAAGGTTTTGTGACTTTACAACATATAGCATGGAAACACTTCGATAATCAAACAATAAACATTTTAGTCATGGAGACTAAACACCTTAGGCAAGTTAGATTCAAATCATGACATTATTTGGAACGAGAAGCGAGGAATTACAATTGTTACCCATAATCTATCCTTTTCAACAAAGTCCTTTTGACACTTGACACTTTGAAATTTGGCACGAGACACGTAGTATCAATTTCAGTTGTACATAATATAAGGAAGCCGATTTCCTTAGATTTCTAGCAATCATTTCAATCTTTCCATGGAATCTATTAGGACATGAGTATCACCTATTATCCTCAGCTCAATGGTTAGAGCGAGAGAACAATTCAAACATTTGAAGATATGCTCAAAGCATGTGTGATATTCTAGAAATGATTAGGTAAATCATTCTTCATCGAACAAGTTCCCTTACAACAATAGTTATTACATGAACATATTGACTACACCTATTGAGGCACTCTATGGTTGAGGTGTCAATCACTTATTCACGGGTCAAAACCAGGAAAGTTTAACTCACAAGTCCATAAGTCATTCATGAAACAACAAAGTGATCGAACAGATCAAAAATCACTTACAAGTAACAACATATAGCTAGATAAGCTACGTCGATATATGACGCAAAATATTGGAAGTATGTTCCATAAGTCGCAAACCATTAGAAGTTCAAGTTGGCAAAAATATATGTTCAACATCCCGTCTTGGAAAGGCGTGGTACGATTCAGAAAAACCTGGGACGACCCGATGCGACCCAAATATTCTCACCTTTCACCGGTAACACCGTAGGACTTAACATGGACTGAATTCAGGGACTGAATTCCTTTTTGGTTGGGCGAATGTGACAACTCGTAATTTCAGGTCATTTTATAAACTTTAAAAGTTTCACTATTTCATTATTTATCGTAAACTACGTTTACGAGTATCAAATTCGCGTAACCTTAATGGTTTAGCTGCGAATTCATGAACATAACATCAAGGACATTTCATATAGACTAGATTTAGTCTACATAACATCAATAACATCATTTCATATCGGTTCATGCATGGTTTTGCATTTATTCATTAAACGTTTATTTTTCCTATTAAATAAACGCTATCGCGTAAACATTATTTTGAAACATTGATCCGACACTTCCAAAAATATTTCTAACATATTTTTATACCCGATGTTTTCAATTTATTTCGTATATAAATTGTTATGTTTATATAATTACGACGGTTTTCGTAACAACTACACGATAATTATTATTTCACTCAAATTTTGCAAGAAATATATTTTTATAATTTTTATGACCTTAATATATTTTATCTTGACCCGTTAAAAGTTATTTTTATTTAACGCTACCCTAAATACTCAAATGTGTATTTAATTTACCACATATCCTCAAATTACTTACACTAAACAACTCTTGTACATATTTAAAAAAAAAAAAAACATAACAAACAATGACTAACACCCCCTTGTCGACAAGGGGGGTGAGTCACTTGATAATTTGCAAATATCTCTTCAAGTGGAAGTCTTACACACTTAGACTAACACATTCATTCAAACATAATATCAAAGCAAACCATTTCATCCTCTCTTTCACTTCCAAGACCGGCAACCACATAGACCAAGGAGGTTTTCATCCAAATTTTCAAGACAAGGTTTTCTTACACTCTAGTATCACTTGTTGTCAAGGTTTTGCAATAAAAACCTAAGGTGATTAGGAAAAATCCATTGTCCATAAACCTCATCAAGTTACTTGTAAGCATTCATATTCATCATCATATTTCATATTTATTTTTATGGTCATTTCATCATATTTGAGAAAACAAGCAAGTCTCATGAGGTTTATACCACTTTTTCATTGATTTTAAGAGTTATATATATATATTTGTCATCCTATAATTACTCCTTGTTATAAATCACTCTTGGCGATGTCTAGGAACCCATGACACCCTAATAAGGTGTATGGTAGGATTATAATAGCTTCGGAGTTGTTTTGAATGGGTTAGAATAGGTTTGGCGCAAGTAAAACTCATTTCGACAAGTTTGCAAAAGGGTCTGTCCTTATTTTCGAAATCTGGAAAATCCGACAGTAGGTAAAACATTTTGGCCTAGATATTTAGAAAATACACTTTAAAACGAAAATGTGGCCGCTTGAACGGATTAAAACGGAGCTATAACGAAGAAGTTATGAATTTTTCAAGTTGGCGACGAAAACTATAATTTTCTGGAAATTTCAGCATGTTACGTCAAATTTGTACGAGTCAAAAATGAAACTTAGGCGTTATAAATTATGTCGACTTATCAAAAATATATTAGTATACTTTGATACAAAGCTAAAGACCTATAAAATGTAGAAAACGGATTTGTAACGATTGAATTATACACGTTTACAAAAAGTTGTCGTAACTTTAATATATAAGAAAAACTATTAAATTTCTAATAGGCAAGTATTACGGCAACAAGTTGAAGGTTGTTTTAAACATTGATGTGGAACTTTTTATAAAGTAATGTCTTCTAGTAAAAGTTAGTTCGCCAAGCATATTTTCCAAAATGTCAAACCATTTGTCAAGCGGAGTTGTAACAAATGAAATATGGTCACTTAAACTTTGCCGAAAACCACTCTTAAACGATATTTTGAACACAAGTACCATACTTAACCTATATTTTTCTCCGTGATCGAGACCTCTGGGATGAAAACTTAAATGCTAAAACTTTAAGATAATGATACAAGCTTCCCAAAAGAGTTGAGTTTGTTTCCTAACACTCGACGTGCACCATTTTACGACTAGCTTTTCGAGGCCATTTTAGTCACTTTCATGAAATTTCAACGACATTATTTTACGACGAAAAGTTATAATTTCACAATAAATCATTAAATGATTATCGTAAGATATCATTTCAACGTAAATACTTGTAAAGTATTTTATAACATGACGAGATGTCATAAACATATATTTTGATGATAAATTCTATTTTCAAAAGCGTACAAGTGGTATAGATTTCATATGAGTTTGCATGCACAACATTACATCATAACTTATCATAGATCATATCATTCATAATAGGTCATGGTCAGAGGTTGCGCCTCATTTCAGTATTGCCTTTACATCATTATTATCATTGCAACAGGTGAGTTTTCATAGCCCCGATTTATTCAAGTTTTTACTTTATTTCAAACCTACGGGGGAGAATACATTGCACATCATTTTTATTGCGATACCAAGTATATCAAATTCATTACATTGCTTAAGTTACCTCATGCCAATTGAATGTCCCCATTATATAACATGAACCGTTAATTTCATAGAAGCGAGGGTGAGTGGATAGATCTATCGAGGGTGACTCCTCCATCCGGGTTGGCGGATTCCAACCGGACGGATGCATTTCATTTCTTAATCATTATTTGAGTTGTTTGGCAAACACTCTGTTGGGGCGAACATCAGTCAAGCTTCGGTGTCATGGACTTATAGCAATTGTATCATTTTTGTGACATCATTGTCATACAAACTTATACTTGTGGTAGTCGTATTATGCATATACATAAACTCTATGAACTCACTCAACCTTTGTGTTGACACTTCTAGCAATGTATTTTCAGGTAACTAAGGCATTCACTTCATGGCATGCATGAGGACACATCATAGAGTCGCGGTGACGACGCGTCTCACATGGGATTTATATACTTTAAAAACATCGTTTGACTTGTATCAAACTTATTTTCCGCACATAGTAACTTTCATTTGGGACCTCTCTTTGTAACTCTGAATGTTTTTATTAAATCAAGCGATGTATTTTCCAAACGACACTTTAGGTCGTTCAATATAACTGTGATTGTGATGCTATGACAGTCAATCCCCAGGAATTCCATTCCGCTCCAAAACAGGTAATTTGGGGGTGTGACAGATTCGAAGGAACAATATCACAATTAACAAACACGAAAGACTGGAACTGAAGGGACAATATCACAATTAAAGGTGGAACTGAAGGAACAATATCACAATTAACAAACACGAAAGCAAACCTTTTATTTAAAACACGCAAGAGTTCTCAAACACATTTCATACAGACTCAAACGAAATAACTTGATAAGCAAAGAGAACATTGTTTTTAGCATGAGTTCTCAGACACGTTTCTTACAGACTCGAACGACACAACTTAACAAATGACAAAGACCATAACAAACATTTCTCATTCATTATTTTTTGTTGGTACTTCCCACTTTGCTAGAACCTGCACCATTATTCCTCCCTCCCCTAGTTCATCAACTTTTGATAACTTTCTTCTACTATCACCTTTCAACATCACTCTATAGTATGGCATTTTTCTCAGCCATTTCAGAATAATATCTCTCATCCATGGGCAAATGTTCTTATAATGTAACATATTGGATTTCATAAACACATCAAACCATAATGTGTATAGGCGTATAACTTAATGGTTTTAGAGAGAGAAAGTTTAGAGGTTTAGGGAACTTAGAGAGAGAAAGAAAAATCTTATTATGAGCTCCAACCCTCTACCTTGGGAGGTAGAGGGTATTTATAGTATCTTACAAAATACGCCTCCTACGGGCTGTGGATCAGGCATACAGTAGGTAAAGACCCGTCCGTCCTCCACGGTGTTACTTAACTAAATACTAACTAACATAAAATAACTACGACTACGAGCTTTCTAATGATTACATATACTTGAGGTGACCGACACTTTAACAAATAGATTTTATAAATCCTAACAATCTCTCCCTAAGGGAGGTCACCTCAACTTACAATGAATACAAACATATATTACATTTGATTGTTCTAGGATTCTTGATTAAGTTCTTTGCTCAGTAGCCCGCAGTCTTTGATTCTTCATGTTTTGCATGTTTGGTTAATCCAAGTGGAGGTCTTTAACTGATCCACGTGATGATGAGTTTTGAGCCAGCTTTGAGATCATCAGCTACCTTAAATCTCTGACTCTTCCTTTGTAGCGTTGACATTATGTGATGTTGTGACATTGGACCGACATGCTCACATTCTGGATCATGATTTCTTCTCATCAGAGTAGCGGAAGCTTTAGTTGATTCATGATATTTGCAGCAGCATAGCAGAAGCATGGAGTGAAAATATCAGATTCGTTGATGCACTTATCATGATTTCTCTAGAAATGAATGTGTTGTGTGAGCATGCGGCTATGGATTGACCTTCTCAATTCTGATCAGCTGCAAACTTTAGGTGTACCTGCATACAACAGTTAGTAATAAAGCGCACGAAAGTGTCTTTGATCACTTTTGTTGAATTGACGTACACGGCCCACGGTTCCCCATTGATCAGTACAAGTACTGCCTGTGATCAGGTATAATTCCGAAGAATCTCCTTGACAGGGTTTTCGCAGCTGCTCTAGCCATTCTCAAACCGGAACGTCTCAAAGAAGACAACACGGAGTGAGTGAACCAGCGAATTGAGATTCACTGATTGATGAAAAGAGATTTGAAAAACAATCGTGTATTGCTGAATATAAAGTGTTTTTGCAATACAACGAAGGTTTTAACGAAAATCAATTATCAATCATAAACACCTTTTATTTTGAAATATTAATACATAGTCGCTGTGCTAGAGAAAAGAATTTTAAGCACAACGACCG
Source organism: Chrysanthemum makinoi (assembly GCA_910596185.1). Taxonomy (NCBI): domain Eukaryota; kingdom Viridiplantae; phylum Streptophyta; class Magnoliopsida; order Asterales; family Asteraceae; genus Chrysanthemum; species Chrysanthemum makinoi. The sequence continues at coordinate 101,718,629 of OU343225.1, forward strand.
GTTTTTCAAAGGTATTCGTCAATCCATTTCCTGGACCAAGGTTAATTCAATAATGAATCGCCCCATTGTTTCAATCCAGTTGTCACAAGTTTGAACTATTGGATAGATTTCACATGTTACCTACCAAGAGCTTGTTTGATGTTGGCTCTAGAAGGATTTCCATCTTCATTGTGAATATTTTACATATCACTCAGATGTTCTGGCAATACCACAAGGATAATGCGTAGGACTCTTAAGATATAATCTCACCTTCCACATTGTGTGAAACAGTGAGTCTTCATTGATTGTGTCCTAGAGAGATTTATTGATGATCTCGTGGCTCTAGACTCAATAGTGCACATTTGGTTCCAATGCCGGAGACTAGGGAGAGGGCCTCCTTCTTCAATATCAACAATCTCTAAGAGAAAGTCGATAGATAATGTAGGTTCCCCGTGAGAATGAAACAAGTCCTTTTAAGAGGAACTTGAGTAGCTTGGGAAGTTGTAGTGCAGCGCGTCACTGGGTCCATGACGTCTTGTCTTCAATACCGGTGTTACCTTAGTAACTACCAGTAGCATATGTATTGAACCCGGTTTCTGCCCTAAGGTTGAATAAATGGAGGGCTATTTATTTTCACCCTTTTCTCATTTTATTTCTTTTTCATTCTTTAACCCCTTCAGTGCTTACCGAGACTTCATAGCTAGAACCTTGTTGGGTTTATTCCAGTTCTAGCTCTATCTCAGTCTGCACTCTTCCCATTTCTCACTTTTCTCCTTTTTTTCATCATACCTAAGGACTTCTACACTATCTAGTGTATTGTCCCTGGGTAGATCCCTCCGGCTCTGGCGGGATCGTGGGAACGAATACCTAACCTAACCATCCTTATATCTCCATGCATAAAATAAATTTGGTCGGTCTTTTTGGTATTGTTCTTCTACCATTGAAACCATTTGAAAACCGTTTGAATAATCAGTCCAGGTGCTTGTGATCTATGATCAAAGCATTTTGTACCTGAATTGTTTTTGATATTTCAGAAAAAGCCCCCCCCCCCCTCATCATGTGCATCATATGTTTGAAATTGTTTTGGCACATGGAGGCAAGAGGATTTGAAAATCTTCAGATTGAGAATTAAGAATTCAATTCGTTGATAAACATTTTCTAAAAATATCGACATCACTTTCCCAATCAAAATTAGTATTTTTAAATACTTTGTTAAAGATATTTTTGGGAAAGGATGTGGTTTTCAAAAAGTTGCTCCCCCTCAATATGTGCATCGGGATTCGAAAGTGTTTTGCACATACTAGGGAAATCATGCACTTAGAGACAAATCCATCACGTTTCAATCCTTTTTGGTTTGATACATATGCTCCCCCTTAACATGTGCATGGAAAATTTGAAATCGTTTGGCACATGTAGGGAGGAGAGCTTGCAAATCACTTACAAAACCATTTATCGAATTATCAGTTTATATCCAATTTAAATCACAAATTCTCCCCCGATCACAATTTTCAAATCCATTGAGATTTGTGATCTCTGATGATTTAAATTAATTTTGAAAACCTTGGAGGAGAATTGTGACATGGTTTTGAAAAACATTTTAACTGATAAGGATCAGATTTTGAGACTTTAAACTCCAATGTTCAAGCATGCTTAAGTATCTTATGAAAACATAACATTAGCCAAGGTTTGCACCAATTGTGTAAGACATTGCAATTGTTTGACAAATAACCTTTTTGATTTAATTGAAATCATTCTCCCCCTCAATCAATGACATAAGTTATTGATTGAGAGATAGAGATCCTGAAAAAATGACAAGTCCAGATGATTATCAAAAATTGAGTCCGAGTTATTTTTCAAAGCTATTTAGTTTTCATTAGATAACAAATATTTTTCAGAAGAATTTATAGAAGGAAAAATATTTGTGAAGGAAACATTTGTCTTTTTGGTGACAAACAATTTTTTTTAGAATCAGAGCATGAGATTTGAAAAGTAAGATAAAGCATGGCTCTGTTCTTTCTTTTAAAACGGGGTACAGTCTGAAATGACTACAAACATTTGTTTATCATTGTCTCAAAATGTTTTTTTTTTTTTTTTTTTTACAATCGAACTTCATCTAAAGACCCGTGTCATTCTTAGAGTGACAAATCAGAGACCGTAGATGTTATCGAAGGATAGAAAAAGATGGGAAAATATAATTTTTTTTTCAAAGATTTTCTGATTTTTATCGATTTTTGAAATTTTATATTTTTCTATTTTCTTTTTGTGGGTTTTATAATTTTGTATTTTGCTTTTTTTTGAATAAATATTTACAAGATATGGATGAAGAAAAACTTTTACTCCTCGTCTTCCTCTTGAAGACGTTTGAGTGTTTCCGGTTGTAGACTCTTTAGACCAAGTCGTGGAAGGATAAACTCAAAACGTTCTCTAGGAAGAGCTTTGGTGAAGATGCCTGCTAGCTGGTATTCAGACGTCACAAAATACAGTTCCACCACATGATTCTCCACTTGCTCCCTTGTTGGGATATAGAAAGTCAAAGTGCTGAGGAGTTAACGATATAAAGAGTCAAAGTGCTGAAGAAGTCAAAGTACTGCTAATGAAGAAAGTCAAAGTACTGCTCATTCATCAAAGTACTGCATGCTTAAAGGACTGCTATGCAAAGACGTTAAGGATTAATGTGTAAATTCTAGAATGTTCTAAGCTTAATATAGTATTACTTGTCGTACAAGGTTACAAATTGTAAACCGACTAGGGTTATCCTTAAGCCTATAAAAGGACCCCTAGATTGGCATTAGAAATACGTGTTTTTAGAGTTTTAGAGAAATACGTATTTTTAGAGTTTTAGAGAAATACGATATTAGAGTTTTATAGTTGTTAAAGAATCTGCGTAACAAGCAGATTTAGAGTTATTAATAATATCGTTGAAAGTTAAAGTTAATTCTTCTTAGCTTTGTTAAGTAAATTCCGCATACTTAATAGAGTTTGCTCAGTGTTTCATTGTTAATAACTTAGGATTTATCCGAGGTTGTTAAACCCTTAACAAGCTATATAGTTAGTTTGGTTAGAGTACATCGATCCAACAAGTGGTATCATAGCTTGTGTGGAAACTCTGACTAAGAAGAAACCCTCAAAACCTACTTAACAAAACCCTAAAGATGTCGACTGAAGCTGCACCACCACCATCCATCACCTCACTAAGAATACCAATCATCAAGAAGGGAGAATACGATCTATGGAGCATGAAGATGAGGCAGTATATTGCAATTACAGACCATGCACTGTGGAATGTGATTGTCAATGGCAATGAAGATGTGGACGAACCTGTAGACATACCTGGACAACCTAAAGCACCTAAACCCATCTTGCCAGCTGCCACTATTAGCCAAGCCATCTGAGTATCTCAATGGCTTTTGCCACTTTCCTTGAGAAGAGTTTGATTTCTCCATTGTCTAATACAAGAGATGTCTGGTAATGATTTGCGAGTTATAATGGTTATAGCACAAAGTAAATATGACACAAAAGATAAATATAACTACTGTACATTAATTTGAATAATCAAAGTTACAATGTATCCTATTTATAGTTAATGAACAGGCACATATGAAAGGTTGTGATGGTTCATATTGAACCAAAAGTCATACCTGTTCAATGTATAACTGTTAATAACTGTATGTAACTGCCTAATACCTAATATGATTGTCTAAATACGCCTGTAGGCTATTGGTCCAGGCTTTCTATGTATGCAGGCCTTAATATACAAGTCTTGGGCCTGCACTTAAATACAGATAATATAATAAATACATATTTATTCTATAATACATCAAAGACTTCTAATCTTAGTCCAACATTCTCCCCCTTAAGATTATAAGGGTTTGATGTCAATCCTTCCTTGCATTCTGTCTTTAAGTGATGATAATGAAGTCTTCACTTGATGTGCTGTATGTGTCTCCTTTGCTTGACAATTTTGATGTAGATGTTCCTTTGTATGATGAGTCATTGACTTGCTCTTCCTTCATATCCTTCCTTGGGCACTCAAAAGCATAGTGTCCATAATGTGTAGTTTGTTGTTGCTTGCAGTCCTCTTCCTCCTCTAACTTGATCCCAAAGTGCTCGAGTTTCTCCTTCCCTTTCTCTGTAGCCTTTGATGTACCTATCTTACCAATGTTCCAATGGTATTCTTCAAGACTTTCGCAGTCTTCTCCTCCTCTTATAGGATCCTCTGGTACTCTGGCTGTCTTGTAGTAGGAGACAAAGACTTACAAATAAGTCATATAGCACTTTCTGATTTACTCTCCATCTGATCTAGTTAGTCCAAATATTTCTGCAAGTGCTCTAAATTCTTGGCCAAAATACACGCTAAGATATCCACCCATACAATCAATTAATTTGTATAAATCAAAAAGGTGTATGGTAACTCCCAGTATGACTGGTGGTAATGATCCAGGCATTGGTCTTCCCAAATAATGGTTGTAAAACCATGTGAGATTTTCCTGTATCTTTCCCAATCACTTCTTATCAAAGCATCATTCTTGATCAAATTTAGGAAGGCAACAAAATCTTTGAATGAGTGAATTTTTGATGCTCCTGTTTCTCCCACATATCTTGGCATCTCCTCTTCTTTGACTTTCTTTTCTTTGTTCAAAGTTTCAAAATATTCCTCCAAATAGTCATTGTGTTTCTGTCTCATCCTATCCACATCAATATTCAACCCCTGTTGGTTCTTAAACACATACTCCAATGTACATCTATCTCCTTCAAAGTTGGTATCAAAGCCTTGTTGTTTTAACAGCCTTATGGAGAGTACATTGAGAGTGGTTTCAGGGGCATAGTGCACCCCTGGAATCAAATAACCATTGCCTCCATCATTAATCAAAACCTCACCCATTCCATATGTAAATAAGAGCCTTTTCTGATCCTCCAATTTTTCTACCATAAATTCTTCTTTGAAATTTGAGAAGAACTTGAGATTGTTGGTTAAATGCTTATTTGATGTAATGCTTACATACCAGTAATCATCCCATGATCCTATGTCTGTCCCTTTGATAATACCCTTTGTCTGAAAATGAATAAAATCTGGATATTTGAGACTTATCTTGGGTTGCCCTTGTTTGTTTGGTGGACACTTATTTGCAAAGTATCCGGATTCCTGGCATTTAAAGCACTTCACCATGTTCATGTTCTGGGTGATCTTGGCTTGTGTGGTGTTGTAGATACTTCCTTCTGCATCTTTCTTAGGATGGCTTTGCTTATGTATTGCATCATCTCTAATCTTGACAGGACATGATTTAAAGATATGTCCCTTTTGCCTGCAATAGAAGCAATCATATTCCTTGTATTTGCTTTCTGAAACTGCAGAATTGTGGACTCCAATCTCTTCAATCTTTCTCCTAAGCATGTCCTTGCAGCCTCTTGTGATCTGCCTGATGCACTTGCCTATCCTTTCTTCTTCATCCCTCTTTGTTTTCCTTCGTTCAAAATCAAATTTTGGTGTTCTCCTTAGTGGCTTTCCCAGGACTTTGCTCTGATGCCATTTATTAGCCAAGCCATCTGAGTATCTCAATGGCTTTTGCCACTTTCCTTGAGAAGAGTTTGATTTCTCCATTGTCTAATACAAGAGATGTCTGGTAATGATTTGTGAGTTATAATGGTTATAGCACAAAGTAAATATGACACAAAAGATAAATATAACTACTGTACATTAATTTGAATAATCAGAGTTACAATGTATCCTATTTATAGTTAATGAACAGGCACATATGAAAGGTTGTGATGGTTCATATTGAACCAAAAGTCATACTTGTTCAATGTATAACTGTCAATAACTGTATGTAACTGCCTAATACCTAATATGATTGTCTAAATACGCCTGTAGGCTATTGGTCCAGGGCATACAAGTCTTGGGCCTGCACTTAAATACAGATAATATAATAAATACATATTTATCCTATAATACATCAAAGACTTCTAATCTTAGTCCAACAGCCACAATAAGGAATCAAGAGAAGGCTCTCAACATACTCTTGTCTGCTATTCCTGATGGACACCTACTCAAGTTCCATGATGCTAAGGATGCAAAACAACTATGGGCTGCTCTCAAGACTAGATTTGGAGGTAATGATGCTTCCAAAAAGATACACAGAAATCTGTTGAAACAATAGTTTGAAACTTTCACTGTTGGTGAAAGAGAAGGTCTTGATGCTGCATATGATAGATTCCAAAATCTCCTCAGCATGCTAGAGTTATAGAAGGCAGAGGTATCTGTTGAAGATGCCAATTTTAAGTTCTTAAGGAGTTTGCCATCAACATGGCATGTGATTGCTACTATGATTAGAGGACAACCTGGTTTGGACACTATGGACTTTGATGATCTCTACAACCATATGAAGGTGTATGAGCATGAGATGAATGGCCAAACAAGTTCAAAGTCTCACAGTATAGCTTTTGTGTCTTCTGAAAAGAGAGGCAATACTTTTACTAAAAGTACTGATCACCCTACTCAAAGTACTGGCTATCCTGCTCATTCTATCACAACCATGACCAACCCACATCATCACCAACAAACACCATCCATTCTGATGAAGTCGTATGCTCATTCTTTGCTCAGCAAGCTACCCTACCTGTTACTTATGAAGAAGACTTGTCACAAATTGAAGAAGATGCTCTTGAAGAAATTGATATAAGGTGGCAGGTTGCTATGATCACTGCAAGAATCAAGAAGTTCATGAAGAAAACAGGAAGAGGCATTGACTTCAAACCTAAGCAGGGTATCACTTTTGACAAATCCAAGATTGAATGCTTTAACTGTCAGAAGACTGGACACTTTGCAAGGGAATGCAGGTTTGCTAAATATCAAGCAAACATGATGGTTGAGAAACCAAAGCTTGAACTGAAGGAAATTCCTATTACTGAAACAAAAGCCTTGGTTGCTCAAGAGAATCTATCAGAGGTTGACTGGAGTGCTGAGTTTGATGATGAACTAGTAACCTACTGTATGGTGGCAATGGAAGAGTTTGATTGGAGCACAGCTTTTGATGAGGAACCTGGATTTGCTGCGTTGGAGTCCAGAGATGGTCTAGGAAGCTTTGATTGGAGCATGGAGAGTGAAGATGATACTGTTATGCTTGTTATGGTAGCTACTTCACCAAGTTCACCCCTATCTCTAAGGTATGTTCTAAGTGTCATGACTTTTATCAAAAAGTGCTTAATGATTATGTGTCTGAAAGAGATAAGTGTAGAACAGCTAGGTCTGAGGTAGCTGGTTACTAAATTACTTTAGAGTCAATGGAAGCCAAAATAATAACACATGAAAATAATGAAATGGCTTGGGCTGAAAAGTATGAACAACAGGATTATCAGTTAAAATTAAGTGAATGGAAGTTAGGATAAGGTCTCTGAACTAGAAAAAGTAACTAAGGAGAGGGATGAATTGCTAGAAAAGTTTGCTGCTTGGGGACAATCTGGTCTTTCTCATGTTAGTTATGTTGAAAAACAGAGAAGAGCTTACATTAGAACTGGACTAGGCTTTGGTATGGATTTCAGTAGCATAGAAAAGAACCCACCTAGTAATCAGGATGACCTTGATTTTGAGGATATAACAACTAGTGATGATGAACTCATTAACTATGTAGATACATCTAGTAATGAGGAATCACTTAGCGAAACACCTCCTGTATATAAGAAAGACAAAGGTTATCATGCAGTCCCTCATCCCACTGGTAGTTTTCAACCACTTAGGCCTGATGTTTCTTGTTTTGGAGTAGAGAATCTTGAATTTAGGAAAAAGCTTATTGGTCAAACTAATACAGGTCCATCTAGTTCTGAAACCCCAAAAGAAACAGTTGAGAAACCTAAGGATGATAGTGTTAAGAGTCAAGCAGTACTTTCTTCTCAAAGTACTGCTAGACATTCACCTAGAAGACATGATAGGTTTGGTCATAATACTGCTAAACCTTTTTAGGATAACTTTGGTCATAATAATTCTCATCATTCACCTAGAAGACATGATAGGTTTGATCATACACATAGAAGAAACAATTTTGGGATAACAGGTCAAAAATTGTGCTTTGTTTGTTACAGTCCTAATCATTTGATTAAGAACTGTGACTTTCACTCAGAATACCTAAGTAAATTCCCAAAGAACAGATCAACCAACCATAAGCCTAGAGAGAATAAACCTGTTTGGAATCACTCGCATAGGGTCAACCATAGCAACTTCTCACAAGACTATAGGTACCCTCACCAGAGAAGACCTTTTCGAAACCCCCAGTACCTTCAAACATTTTTCAAGGTACTGTTAAGCCAAAACCAGTACTTTCTCAAGGTACTGCTCAGTTTTCACCAAACACTTTTTGGAATAGGAACCCTAGGAGATCTAATTACTATCAATCTAGAAGGCGTTACAACTCAAGGAAAGTATCTAGATCAAGGGACTCTACACCAGAAGTTAAAACAAAATGAGTTAAGAAGGAAAGTACTGATGGGGAACAAACAGTACTTTCAGCAAGTGAGACTGAAACAGAGTTTTTGGTAGAAAATAATAAAGAAAACTTGATTGAAAAAGAGATTTTTAATGAAAAACCAACACAAGTTTTGGAACAACCAAAGATAATTGATCATGTGCTTAAAGACAGTGGCAATTACATACTTAAAGAATTTAAGTATGTAACTCCACAAGGGGAACACAAGTCAGTAATGGCTTGGGTTCCTAAAATTAACTAACTCTTTTATCTTTGTGCAGGGCAACCCAGAAGAGGAGCTTAAAGATCATCTAATTGTGGATAGTGGTTGCTCTGGAAGCATGACAGGAGACAAAGATATTCTGTCAGATTTTAAGTCATATTGTGGAGGGAGAGTTGCATTTGGGAATGATGCTAGTGGAGGTAGAATTAGTGGGAAAGGAACTATCAAGACTGGGAGCATAGATTTTGAGAATGTTAGATATGTGAAGGAGCTCAAGTTCAACCTTTTGTCAGTCTCTCAGATCTGTGATAAGAAGCACCCTGTGTTATTTACTGACACATAATGTCTCATCCTTTCCTCGGAATTTAAACTTGTTGATGGTAACTTGGTAATACTTAGAGTACCAAGAACCAATGATGTGTACAGTCTGGATATGAAGAGTCTTCACTCTTCTGGGAGAGCCACATGTTTAGTGGCAAAAGAAACATCTGAAGAAGCACATCAGTGGCATAGAAGATTGGGCCATGTAAATTTCAAGACTATCAACAAATTGGTCAAATGAAATTTAGTTAGAGGTTTACCTTCCAAGACTTACAAGAATGATCACTCATGTTTGGCGTGCAAGAAGGGTAAACAACACAAAGCTTCATGCAAGAAGCTTGAGGAAAGAATTATTAGAGAACCTTTGGAGTTGCTGCACATGGATTTTTTTGGACCTGTTTCTGTTGCTAGTCTAAACAAGAAGAAGTACTGTCTGGTTGTGACAGATGATTGTAGTAGATTCAGTTGGGTATTTTTCTTGGGATTTAAATATGACACCTTTGATGCTATTCATGATCTGATTATAGCACTTGAAAACCAACTGAGACTTAAAGTAAGAGGTATTAAATGTGATAATGGAACTGAACTCAAGAACAAGCTTATTGATGAATTTTGTGCTAAGAAAGGAATCAAGAGGGAGTTCAGTATTGCTAGAACTCCACAACAGAATGGTGTTGCAGAAAGAAAGAATAGAACTTTGATTAAAGCAGCCAGAACAATGCTTACAGATTCATTACTACCTATTCAATTCTGGGCTGAAGCTGTAAGTACTGCTTGTTATGTGCTTAACAGAGTATCAGTCACTAAACCTCAGATGAAGACACCTTATGAGTTTCTGATGGGAAACAAACCCAACATTCGATTTATGAAACCTTTTGGATGCCCTCTGACTATTCTCAACACAATTGATAATTTGGGCAAATTTGATGGAAAGTCAGAAGAAGGATACTTATTGGGATACTGCACCAATAGCAAAGGATTCAGAGTATACAATAGAGTCACCAAGAAGGTTCAAGATTGTCTTCATGTTGAATTTTTAGAAGATCAAGAAAATCAGAAGGGTAAAGGTCCTGATTGGATGTTTGATCTTGAGGTTCTGACTCCTTCTATGAATTATGTACCTGTTAGAGAAGAAAATCAAGTAGATCACAAGGAAGATGACTTACAGTACATTGTTCATGGAGTCAATATTAGACCTGATGTTGTTCTTGATGAAGAACCTATAACTGTTGAGAAGGACAAAAGTACTGATGAGCTAAAATCTACATTGTCTGCTGAAGATCAAGCTATTCAAGATGAGCTTAATAGTATGCTTTTTCAAGATGTCATAGCACAATCTTATGATGATGATCAAAGAAGAGCTTATGAAGAAGCAAAGAAAAAGAACAAGACTGCAGAGTTCCCTCACAGTACTTTGGGTGACAGTACTTTCGATCAAAGTACTGCTGCACCTGTTGATAGCACTTTGGATGATTTGGATGATCCTACCATGCCTGGCTTAGAAGATACTGATGATGAATTTGAAGATGAAGGTATTTTCTCATATGCAGATGCTGATTTCACAAATTTGGGAGATAATTATGAAGTTCCACAGACCCCTATCTTAAGAATTCATAAGAATCATCCTGCTGATCAAATCATTGGCCCTTCTAACTCTGGAGTGCTAACAAGAACCAAAGCTAAGGGTTTTTCTAAACCTCACAATGCTTTACTTAGCTTTGTTTATAAACAAAACAATTTGAATCACAAGGATCATCAAACATGCCTGTTCACTTGCTTTATCTCTCTAGAAGAACCCAAGAATATAGCTCAGGCATTATCTAAAGAGAGGTGGGTTGAAGCTATGCAAGAAGAACTTCTTCAATTCAAACTTCAAGAAGTTTGGGTACTGTGTGATCTACCAGATGGAAAGAAAGTCATTGGAACAAGATGGGTTTTCAGAGTCAAGAGAGATGAAAGAGGGAATGTCATCAAGAACAAGGCAAGGTTAGTAGCTCAAGGCTATAGACAAGAAGAAGGAGTAGATTATGATGAAGTATTTGCTCCTGTAGCCAGGATTGAAGGTATTCGAATATTCCTTGCTTTTGCATCATATATGGGATTTCAGGTTTATCAAATGGATGTCAAGAGTGCCTTTTTATATGGTAAGATTACAGAGGAGGTATATGTAAAACAACCTCCTGGTTTTGAAGATCCTACACATCCAAATAAAGTCTATAAAGTGGTTAAGGCTCTTTATGGCTTACATCAAGCACCTAGAGCTTGGTATGAACGGCTCTCTACTTTCTTATTGCAACATCGTTATAGGAGGGGAGCCATTGACAAGACTTTGTTTATCAAGAGAGACAAGAAGGATATCATGTTGGTTCAAGTATATGTTGATGATATCATCTTTGGAGTTACCAAACAGTCCATGGTTAAGGAGTTTGAGCAGCTTATGCAGAATGAATTTCAAATGAGTTCTATGGGTGAGTTAACATTCTTTTTGGGACTTCAAGTTAAACAATCAAAGGAAGGAATTTTCATCAGTCAAGATAAGTATGTCTCAGACATACTCAAGAAGTTTAACTTTGATGCTATGAAGCCAGTCACTACACCTATCAAATCTATCAACTCATTGGGCAAGGATGAAGATGATCAACCTGTTGAAGTCAAGTTGTACAGATCTATGATTGGTTGTCTTATGTATTTAACTACATCTAGGCCTGATATCATGTTTGCTGTTTGTTTATGTGCACGATATCAAGTCTCACCTAAGGTTTCTCATATGAATGCAGTGAAGAGAATTTTTAGTTATTTGAAACAACAACCTAAGTTAGGGTTGTGGTATCCAAAATATTCCCCTTTTCACTTAGAAGCTTTTTCAGATAGTGATTATGCAGGTGACAACTATGACAGAAGATCAACTACTGGAGGATGCCAATATCTTGGAAGAAGATTAGTTTCATGGCAGTGTAAGAAGCAAACAATTGCAGCAACATCCTCTACTGAAGCAGAATATGTGGCTGCTGCAAGCTGTTATGGACAAGTTTTGTGGATGCAGAATCAACTCTTGGATTATGGGTTCAATTTCAAGAATACTCCTATCAATATTGATAATGAGAGTACCATTTGCATTGTGAAGAATCTAATTTATCATTCCAAGACCAAGCACATTCAGATTAGGCATCACTTCATCAGAGATTGTTATGAGCATAGGCTCATTAATGTTGTCAAGGTACATACAGATGATAATGTAGATGATTTACTCACCAAAGGATTTGATGTTTCAAGATTTAATCACTTGGTGGTAAGCATTGGCATGATTAATTATTAAGGTACGTTTAAGGGGAGGACTGGTTAGTTAGTTAGACAGTCCTGTGCTTTGCTTAAGGGGAAGCAAGACAATGCCCACATGGAGTTTTTGTTATTATAGAAAAGAAGATGGAAAAGTACTGCTGTTTTGTCCTATGAAAGTACTGCGCACGTGGAAAGAACTGATTGTCTTATCAACGTACTGTTCCAACGGTCAAAAAGAAGGGTAACTTCAAATAACGGTAACTTTGTTATTATGGGCTGTGATTTTTCAAATCCTACCTATAAATAACTACTTTCCGATTTTCCCTCTCATCTTTATTCGTATCAATCTTTTCCATATTTCTCTCTCTCTCACACACTTACGTATTCAAGAATCAATCTCTTTTACAATCATCCATGGCTAACCTACACACAGTTTCTAAACACAACATGGTGGCGAATTTAGATAAAACAGAGGCTAATGTTATCTTCCATGACATAATTGATTTCTTAACTGGTTCCCCAATCAGTTATGCGCTTTTGGTGGAACCTGATGTAATTGAGCCCTGGATACAGCAGTTTTGGGCCATTGCAAGGACACATATGGAGAATGATGAATCTTATATTCAAGCTAAAGTTGCTGGAAGGCTTATCAAGATTACTGAAGCATCAATTCATGAAGATTTATTGTTTGATGATGTAGAAGGAGCTATTAGGTTTGATAAACAGCTTCTTTGGGATACACTGAGAGATATTGGATATGAAGGGTCTTTGGTTGACACAACAACATTCAAGAAGCCCTTGTTCAGTCCACATTGGAAGTACTTGGTACATGTTCTTCTTCATTGTATCAGTTCTAAAAGTACTTCTTGGGAGAAATTTGGTTCAAACATTGCATCTGCACTGGTAGGATTGGCTACAAACCATATGTTCAACTTTTCAAGGCTAATCTTAGATGGAATGCTCTCTCACATCTCTCATGGATAAAGATGGTTAATGTATTCGAGATTTATTCAAGTCTTCTTGAATAAACAACTTTCTGATGTACCAAAGCCTTCAAGTCTTTTACCTATTGTGGTACAACCAGCCAAGATCTTTACATTTATGGCTAGGAAAAGTGATCTGTTTACTGGAAGGAACACTCCATTAACCACTTCTATGATGGAGGTTGTTCAAACAATACGCGATGAGGCTGCATAGAGTGATGACAGAGAAGGTACTGCTTCACAAGGTACTGCTTCTCAAAGTGCTGCATCTCAAGAAACTGGTTCACAAGGTACTGCTTCACAAGGTACTGATGTTAATGAAGGTACTGCAATTTCTCCCACCTCATCACACCATACTACTCCACCTATTGCGTCACCAGAACAAGATGTTCATATTCCCTCATCATCCTCTGGGGGAAATGCAGCTGATATAACCCTTAAAGGAGAAGTGATGGATAATTATGTTCTGAGAAGGGAGTTAGTCAGATTGAAGAAAACAACTGAGGCTCAAGCTGCTCAGATAGCCTTATTGAGGATCAAGTTTAGAAAGTTCAAGAAGACTGTTTGGCCCTTGGTTAAACATCACAGGTTATGGGTCAAAGCTGAAAACAAGAAGAGAAGGCATTTTAAGAAGACTTCTACAGGCAAAAAGGTTCCTCAGCATTCTTCTGTCCAATTGGGGAGGAATTTTGAAGAAAAGAATTTGAAAGAAGATGCTGCACTATATGAAAAAAAAGAGAATGAACCTCAAAGTACTAAAGCAGAGTTAAATATTCAAAGTACTGAGCCTGAAAATACTGGTGTTCAAGGTACTAATAATCAAGGTACTGCATATCAAAGTATTCAAAGACAAGAACAAATAAAACCAAGAATTTTAAACTTTGATGAAGAAGTTGGTCCCTCTACTATTCTACACGAAGAGGAGGTTGATACACCTATGGTTGAGCACACTGAAGTTGTGGATGAAGAATTTGTTGAAATATTGTAGAATTTATCAAGATCAAGAGGTGTTAGCATTCCTGGTGTTACTGAAGAACAACAAGAAGCTTCTCAACCAGTTATAGATCCAAAAGATAAAGGCAAAGGCAAACTGGTGGAAACAAGGAAGAAGAAAAATCTGACTTTGGCAGAAATTAGAGCACTTGAAGTGGCTAAGAATGAGGAAGTTGCTAAAAAGGTACAAGCTGAATTGAATGCTGAAGTTGATATTGAAGAAGCTAAGAATAAAGAAGCAACTAAGAAATTACAAGATGAATTGAATGCTGAAGCTGCTATCTCAGAAAAACTAGTTTTACCTAGAAGACCAATAAATAAAGCTAAAGAAAGAAATGCAATGATGGCTTACTTGAAAGGTCAAGGTTATACTGGATTATCAAAGCTGAATTATATTGAGATGAAAGATTTGTATGAAAATGTTAGAGAAGCTTTTCAGAAGCAAGTTAAAAGTATTGTTTCTTTTAAGGATGATAAGCAAAAGGAAGTTTATACTAAAAGAAGCTTAAAGAGAAAAAGAACAACAGAAGCTGAACAGTCATCAAAGAAGGTTGAATTGAGAACAGATACAGTTGATGAGCTAAAAAATTACATTAGAGTTATTGATTTTGAGAATCCTAAGGCTAAAGATGTTGCAGAAAAGAAGTCAAACATTGTTACATTGAAGTTGTAAGCAGAAGATGGAAATTATCTTATGTTCCATAGAGAAGATGAAAGATTTAGAGTGTTTAACTCATTATGGGACATACTGCACTTGATAAACAAAGAACGTTTCATCTGTATCAACTAGTACAAAGTATTTTGAACATATTCCATCGAGAGGAATTGGTTTAGTATTACTTGGAGACCTCACAACTATCTTTGAAACGAGGAGACAAGTACCTATTGCTATATGGAAAAATCAAGAAGTATGGGAAATTAATTGCTGGAGATATTTTGATGAATCTGGAGTGCATGTTTTGGAGCTAGAAGATGGAACAATGATCCATATGTTAGTAGAAATAAGATATCCTCTCACATCAGATCTTATGAGAATAATGTTAGATCATGGAATGGAAGTGGAAGAGGAGAAAGAAACAGCACTGATGGTCATCGAATTGTTTATAAGATGGACAAAAATGGCTGATGATGAAGCATAAATACTGGTATGATGTTTATAATAAATAAATTATTGAAAAGTAAGTACTTTATTCAAAGTACTGCTCGAAAAACAGTACTTTATCCAAAATACTGCTTACAGCATAAACCAAGAATATTTTTTTAAGAGAAACTTTTCTTAAGTAAAGAATATTTTGAAACAAAAGTTAACAGCAACAATGGTTTTTGAGATGGTTATAACAGTAGGTTATCAGTTCACCATGTTTACAAAAGAACTGGCTAATCCATGAGCAAACGGCTCTGGTAAAGATATCTCAAATCCGTTATATAGTTGACAACTTGCTAATAAGTTGTATGGTAATCAACTCACCATATCAGCAAATGTAAAGAGTTGGCTAGCCCACAAGAAAATAGCTTGTCGTAAAGGCTGTGGAAAAACCATTTTTATGGTAATTAGTTCACCATGATTGCAAGAACTAACTAGTCCAAAAGGGTACAGCTTTTGGTAAAGACAAATCAAATCTGTTGATAGCTGATGATTTACTAAAAATCATATGGTTATCAATGTACCATGGTCTTACACACCTAAACATTTGGCTACTCCAGAGTTAATGGCTTTGGTAAAGAGAAATCAAAATCCATTAAATTTCAATGATTCACCTCTCACAGGAGTTTACACACCTGGAAGTGATGAGAATAGACTGAAACTTAACTGAATTAATGTACAAATTGTCATATGTTGTTGAGTAGCTAAGAAGATGGAGCTTGCTGGTTGTTGCTAAAAAGAATTATTGACAAAAGTTACTTTGATGATGATGATATAAGCACAGAATCTACAAAGACAAAATTTGAAGTTAAAGCCACAATCTCTCTTGAAGACAAAGATGTTAAAGCTGAATATACAAAGGAACTTGAAATCAAGCAAGTAGAATTCAAGTTAGGGGAGGATTGTTGGGATATAGAAAGTCAAAGTGCTGAAGAGTTAAAGATATAAAGAGTCAAAGTGCTGAAGAAGTCAAAGTACTACTAATGAAGAAAGTCAAAGTACTGCATTCTTAAAGGACTGCTATGCAAAGACGTTAAGGATTAATGTGTAAATTCTAGAATGTTCTAAGCTTAATATAGTATTACTTGTCGTACAAGGTTACAAATTGTAAACCGACTAGGGTTATCCTTAAGCCTATAAAAGGACCCCTAGATTGGCATTAAAATATACGTGTTTTTAGAGTTTTAGAGACATACGTATTTTTAGAGTTTTAGAGAAATACGATATTAGAGTTTTAGAGTTGTTAAAGAATCTGCATAACAAGCAGATTTAGAGTTATTAATAATATCGTTGAAAGTTAAAGTTAATTCTTCTTAGCTTTGTTAAGTAAATTCCGAATACTTAATAGAGTTTGCTCAGTGTTTCATTGTTAATAAGCTATATAGTTAGTTTGGTTAGAGTACATCGATCCAACATCCCTGATGAAGTGATGTCGAATGTCGATGTGCTTTGCTCTTGAATGTTGAACGTTGTTGTATGAGAGAGCAATGGCACTCTTGTTATCACAGTACAAAGGGATTTTGTTGAATTCAAGCCATAGTTAGATAATTGGGATCTCATCCATAGGATTTGAGCACAACAAGATGACATGGCTATGTATTCTGCTTCTGTAGAGGATATAGAGGTACTCATTTGTTTCTTTGAAGACCAGCTCACAAGCTTATCACCCAAAAATCGAGCACCTCCCGACGTGCTCGTATCTTGACATCATGCATGGCCAGACTGCATAGTCGTTAGTGATATACCGGTGTCCTTCGGTACCAAAGTCCCATGTTGATGGTTCCTTGGAGATACCGAAAGACCCGTTTAACCGCTTCAAGGTGCTTTTTGGTAGGCTTAGCTTGGTATCTAGCACACATGCATACATCGAACAGAATGTCTGGTCTACTGACAGTAAGGTACATCAGGGACCCAATCATACTACGATATTTAGTTTGGTCAACCATGATCCCTGAGTGGTCCTCATCCAGTTTAGTACGCTCCACCACGGGAGTGTCAACAGGGTCACAAGAATCAAATCCAAATTTCCTTAAGATTTCATTAGCATATTTAGATTGATTGATAAAAATGCCTCTGAGACTTTGTGAAATTTGTAATCCCAAGAAAAATGACATTTGTCCCATCATTGACATTTGAAATTTGGAGCCCATCTCCTTAGAAAAACGGTCACATTCATTGGGGTCAGTTGAGGCGAAAATAATATTATCAACATAGATTTGAACGTGAATTAAGTGTTTTCCTGACTTTCTGGTGAACAATGTCGATCAATCTGCTGCTTTGCTGAATCCATTAGATAGAAGAGACTTTGATAGTGTGTCGTACCATGCCCTTGGAGCTTGCTTCAAAACGTAAAGGGCCTTCTTCAAGCGATAGACATAAGTAGGATGCTCTGGATTCACAAACTCCGGGCCGACCGACGATACAACCTCTTTCAGATCTCCATTAAGAAAAGCAGTCTTTACGTCCATCTGATAGACTACCATGTTCTTACTAGTAGCGTTAGTCAAGAAGATTCTGATTGCTTCGATACATGCAACTAGAGAAAATGATTCTTCAAAGTCAATACCTTCTTCTTGACGGTATCCTTTTGCAACCAGTCGAGCCTTGTTCTTTAGCACATCACCATGCTCATCAAGTTTTACTTTGAAGATCCATTTGAGAGAAATGATCATAGCACACAGAGCGGTACTAATTCCCATACATCTAGTCAATCGAACTCATGAATTTCTTCTTGCATGGCATTGAACCAGCTGTCCTCAGCCATGGTTGTTTTAACATCTTTTGGTTCGATCTTAGATACTATAGAGTTGTAGAAGCACCACAAGGCATCAGTTGCAAGTTGTTTACGAGTAGATACTGGACGAGAAAGGTTCCCAATGATGTTGTCCAATGGATGGTCATGTGTCCATTTTCTCAGATGCTTGTATGGTTGTTGTTGAGGAACTGATATAGCAGAGTTGGGGTCCCCTGATGAAGATGGTTCAGATGATGGATCAGGGGCAAAGATGTTTTCAAATGGTGCATCTTCTGGAGTAGCAAAGGGGTTTTCTCCATCATAGTTGCCAGAAACATTTCCATGATATACACTTGATGACTGAGGATTTGATGATGATAATGAGTGATCTACAGAAGGTGCATCTTGACTCAATGACATAGAGACTGAAGGGTTATCTATGTTGACTGGGTTAGGGGCAACCTCTGTTGATGGATTAGACTGATCATTAGCAATAGGCTCATAGTGTTCATCAAACATTGGATCAAACAATTTCTTCAAATCATCTTCTGAGGGAGGTACATATGAAGTTGCTGGTGAGGGATTTTGTACAAGAGAAGAACTAATGGGACTACTTAATGAAGGTTGTGATGCGGGTCCAGAACTTGATTGTCCTGGAGCCATTTTCCCAGACAACTCATCGAATGCGACGTGAATAGTTTCCATGATATCTCGAGTTCTTTTTTTGTAGATTCGGTAACCCTTCTTGTTTGGTGCATAACCCACAAACACTCCATTGTCCGCCTTAGCTCTTAATTTACCTAAATCTTGACCGTCATTCGTTGGATAGCACAAAGCACCAAATACACAAAGGTAGGAGTGATCAGGTTTTCTTTTATATACAAGTTCGTACGGAGTTTTTTCATGAGTAGTGTGTATGAGGGAACGATTTTGGGTGTAGCAAGCAGTGGCAATGGCTTCAGCCCAAAGAAACATTGGAACCTTTGAGTAAATTAGCATTATTCTTGCAGCTTCAATAAGGGTCCAATTTCGTCTTTCAACTACACCGTTCTGTTGAGGCGTACGTGGAACACTTCTTTGATGACTGATTCCAATGCTTTCATAAAATTGACTTAGGTATTTGTTAACAAACTCAGTGCCATTGTCTGTTCGAATAATTCTAACAGTCTTGTTAAGTCGAACCTGCAGCTGTTTGATAAGTTTGATGATGACATCTGGAGTTTCATCCTTTGTCCTCAAAAACTTAACCCAAGTAAATCGAGATTAGTCATCAACAACAACTAATACATATTTCTTCCCATTAATTGTTTGCACTCTCATGGGTCCACACAAGTCCATATGAAGGGTATGAAGAACTTCCATAACTGAGTTTACGGGTTTGGGTTTGTGGGCATATTTCTTGCTTTTTACCAATTGGCATGCTGAACAAAGATGATCTTTTTCATACTTTAACCTTGGTAAGCCTCTTACTAGGTCTTTTCTGGAAAGGTCATTAATGGTGCCGAAGTTCAAGTGATTGAGACGACGATGCCTTAACCATGACTTTGTTTTCAAAGCCTTTGACAACAAGCATATTGGAAAAGACTTCATCATATCTTCGATAGAGATGGTGTATAAGTTTGTACCACGTGTACCTCTTAAAAGTTCCACACCATCAAGTTCTCTAACGAAACAAGTACGTTTTCTAAAAGCCACTTCTAAGTCAGAATCGCAGAATTGACCAACAGAAAACAAATTATGACCAAGACCTTCAACATAGTATACCCGGGAAATTACACTGTCACCAACCACATAATCTCCATAACCCATAATTGCCCCAAAATGGTCGTTCCTGAATCTAACAGTCCCGATAAATTTACTCACGGTTCATGAGCCGCGAAGCGATTTATATGCTTGGAAGCCAGTCCGTACCACGAACGATTTGAACGACCTGCAGTTGAACACAAACAAGAATGGATAACTGGACAATTGGGATCCCCATGCAAGAATGGGTTCCACTTGGTTAGAAAACGAGATTGGAACATCCACATCAGAAACAGAGTCAATAAAATCATTAGAGGTAGATGTCGGGCTAGTAGAAACAATAGATCTATTCAAAGTATGTTCACTTCTTAAGGGTATAGTTCTACCAGTGGGCATCCATTTCCTAATGGGCATTGATCTAGATAATTTAGGGCATAACACATTAAGATTAAATTTACGGCCAGTAGGTATCCAATGATAACCTACATTACTAAATTTTCTTCCTGTTGGTTTCCAATGTTTTCTAGCCCTCTTCCTTCTTGGTCTTCTGACCCTTTTATCTTGTTTGCTAGTGTTAACCATTTTAATACGAGATTTTGCAATATTACACAACTCATTCACAACACATTCATGATTAATACCATAAATCAAGCATTCATTACATGTTTTGCAAACAGTAGCAGAATTCGAATTAATTACAATACGCTTAAAGCTAATACAAGAATCAACACGATTCGTTTTATTCAATTCAAACTTAAAGTTCCTAGGGTGGTCTTCTACTTTCCTTCATTGATCACTCTTAGCTTGCGAGGTCCTATCTTGCTTTGTATTGCCTGGAGGCTTTGACCCGCTTGCTTTAGTACCACTGATTACTCCTGTAGAGGGAATTATGGGAACATTAGTAGGTTTTGCTACTTTTTGCATTCCCGATCTAGAAGTGCTGGGATCTGAAGTACTTATAGGCTCGTCAAAGCTCACACGCTTGACTTTCGGCACAGAACAAGGCATATCATGGATTGCATGCTTAACACTTGGCATAGAGCAAGGCATCACAACTTTATCTTTCTTACAAAAGGACTTAGGGCATGTTGCTCTTAAGCATTCTAAAAGTTCCTGAGATCGTTTGGCATATAAGCATGCATACCTAACTTCACTATCAAGTGGTTTATTTATGCTATCCTCTTCGACAATCTCGCGGAGACATTCTAGATTATCTTTAAGGTAACAAAATATTCTTGAAACCCAAGTTCGTTAATTCTAAGATGAGGGGGAATATATTTAACAGTCACAGCATACTTAGAATCCGCAGATGCCTTTGAAACAACATTCTCATAACAGACAAGTGGCATTTTCTATTTTACCTGACTTTTGAGATTCTCAATTTCCTTTTGAGATTCTCAATTTCCTTTTGTTAAGAAGTTATTTTTTCATTGTTCTTGTCACGAGTGACTTTCATTGAATCGTATAACTCTTTAAAGTGTCGTTTGACCTTTTCATTTTCTTCTAAAAAACTCTCATTTTCTTGTTGTAATACGTTAATGATGTTTTGAAGATGAAAGTTTTGAGAAAATTGAGAATCTAAAGGAGGAGGAATTTGGGAGTCAGTCACATTGTTCTTTTCACCCTTTAATTGTGAAATTTGGGTTTTCTTCCTTTTGATCGCGTGACAGTGAGCTCGAATCAGTTCATCACGTTTGTTTATTTCAAAAACTGCATCAAACTCAGGAACATCCGATGATGTCTTGATATTTGAGGTTTTAACATTTTCTTTGAGATGTTGATATTTTAGTTGCAAATTAAAATGTTCAACTTCTAACTTAGAAAAATGTTTTACCAAGTTATCATGATCATCCTGTTCTATTTTCTCATTTAGTTATGAGTTTTTGTTTTCAAGCTCAATGACACGATCATAGGAAACTTTCAAAGCAACAGATAATTCATGAAATTGAGAAGCCGTAATAGAATACTTTGTAACAGTATAAATCACATCTTGAGCAACACAACTAGAAATCAAGTTCTCATTTAAGATATGCGGATTCTTCCTTTCAATTTCATAACATTTGAGTTCACGTTCATAATCATTGACCTCAATTATCATGTTATCAAATTCCTTTTCCATTTCTTTAATCTCTGAATTTGTCACTTTTTGAAGACATTCAAATTGATTTTTTAGTTGTTTAAAGAAAGGCATGACCTCAGTTAAATAGCGTTCTTTAGTTTGCTCAAAACCCCTTTCCCCTTCAGTTATCCCTGTAGGCGTGATTCTCTTTACATGTCTCAAAGTCAACGAATAGTTGGTAAACAACATACAGGCTGATTAAGGTCTTCCTCTTAGTGGGGATAGTTCTAGGCACTAAATACATTGGTGTATTAGGAGGATACACAAGAGTGGAGGCATTTTCCTAAAGGGAGGGTTTGTTTCAACCACAGCATTAGCTTTTTTTCATCCATGTCCTTTTTCCAAAAAACTTGTTCTGGGGTTAATTGAGTTTGAGGCTTAAATTTGTTCAAGGAAATCCATTTTCTTTAGTGTGTAATCATGGGGTTTAATTGTTATGTTTTTACTTTTTTACACTAAGGATCTTTTAGCTTTATCCATTTCT
>OU343225.1:101741183-101776659 GCA_910596185.1 Chrysanthemum makinoi
TCAAATACGAGATACAAGCGAGAGAATTACAAACCAACCCTTTAGGAAAAAGGTCGACACGCAAAACCCGCGAATACTCGATAAGTGATAGCGGGCAAGTGATTACGGGTTCGTTTCCCCAACGAGGTGTGAATTGCGGTGGCGTTTGAGGTTTGTTATTAAAATGCTTGAATGAATTACGGAATTTTCGTTTTGTTTACGTTATTCTACAAATTAAAAGCGGGAATGTAAATAAAAGCTGTAAACGAACAATTAAACGACTAAACTAACTACTATTAAGCATAATAAACAATAAACGAAAGCTACACTAAGTCCTAGAGTGATAATATGCAAAAGCATTGGCTTAGGGCTAATCAGAGCCTCAAAAGTAAAAACTAATGCAATTTAAGGCCTACGGGTGTGAAACTAATTTTCCTACATTCTAAATGACTAAAAATAATTTTAGGAAAAAGCCGGGTATTTTTTTTCGACTTTTATTTTATTTATTACGAATTAAAAACTAAATTTAACTAATTAATTAATTAAAAATATTAAACATTTTTAGAAAATTCTATAAAAATTACCAAAAATACTTTAAACTAAACTTGATTTAAGAAAAATAACAAAATGGGTGACTGATTATTGAAATAAGCTGTTGAAAAAGCTTAAAATGGAATAAACTAAAACTGGACTTTGTAGTTAAGACATTAATATGCCAAACAATAACACCAAAAACTAATAGCAGAGATGGTAATTGAGTTTGCTGTTAGGACTGTGAGTGCCAGATAAACCCAGGTTCGAACCTGGCTTATGGCAATTTTTTTTGGCGTTTATTTATTTTTTTTTTTTTCAAATTTTCTTTTGTAACTTGTTTATAAGGACAAATTAAGACTTTTTGATAAAAAAAATAAACTTTTAGAAAAGCTTAAATGAAGCTGTAAACAGCTTATGCTTCAGCAGACATAAAAATATGAATGGGTCAGTTTGGGACAGTTTGGTTGAATGCTACTTAAAGGACAATAAAAGCTACATTAAGCTTTGGAATAAGCTAGACCTAATGCAAACTAATCTAATACATATAAAAACTTTAAAGGGAACCTAAGAAACCACACTGTAAGCTGAAAAGCAAACCAAAAAAAAACTATGTCAGCTGCTGTTTGGGGAACTGCACAGGCAGTTTTGGGTGCATTTTGGGGGGCTAAATAAGCTACTAACGAGGCACTAATTCCTAACTAAAACGGAAAAATATGAACACTATATATCTAACCACTGATTGCAACAACTAACTACTCCTAAACTTAACCTAAAGTCACTTAAATCTGGGCAAACAAAAGAGAGTAGGCTGCTGTTGGTACCTGTGCAGCAAAACAGTCCAACTGATGGGCTTTTCTACGGCCATTTCAAGCTACCAAACCTATACTAACAACTAAAACAAGTTTGAACATAATAAACACATATAGTAAAGATCTCGAAAACTGATTTTTAGCTAAAAAAGAAACTGAATTAAGCTACTAAAAGTGAGTGCATAAGCTGTCATGGGGACAGTTTAGGGACAGACTTGCGTTTTTTTGTTCATGTCAAAACTAAATTTCCAACTCAAAGGTACTGATAAAGAGCATACTACTGAAATGCAACAATTTGAAAGTAGTTACACTAATGTTGACCCAACATGGGTCAAAAACTATATTTTGACCCAAAAAAACTAGCTGTTCCAAACACCCCCTTAGGGGCAAAAATCCACTTTTTGAAACTGTTTTCAACAGAAAATTTGTTTGACACTTAGAAAACTTTAACATAGGCTAATGTGAGCCTAAATAAACTTGAACCAACTTTTGCTCAGATTGAAATGAGACAGAAAAAATAAACACTGCATAAACAAACTGAATTGAAAACATAAAATTGAATTGACTTGAAATTAAACATTACATTAAATTTAAATGACAATAAAATTAAATGGTACTAGAGAAGAGTTTCTAGACAAGTTTTTTCACATGTTTTAACTGCCTATATATACCAAAAAAATGAAACAGTCTTGTGGCTTGTTGTCTTGATGTGTTGTGCTTCTTTGATCTCATCTCAACCATTCAATTCACCTTGGGCACCAAGGGGTGAATCTGAGCCCTTGATTACTTGGCTTCTATCACACCAATGAGTTCATGGGATTGCCAAGGTAATGTTGGCATGTGAAGGAGCCTTGGGCGTGTTCGGAGTGGGGACAGGAAGAAGGAAAGAGATGGGAAGATAGTGATGGGGAGAGATAAGCTTTTGGCGCCAAAGGATTTTGGTTCTGGGTTTTGACAATGGAGTTGGGTCACATGGGTATAACTGGGTGAGTGTTGGGTGAAAGTAAAAAAATGGGTAAATGATTTTAATGGGTGTATGTGTTGGGTGATTTAAAATGAAGGGGGGTTTTAAGTGTTTAAGTATTTTTGATTAAAAAGGTTTAAGTTTAGCTAATGAAAAAAGTATTTAAGTTTAGTCATAAAAATAAAATAAGTAGTTGTAGAATAAAAATGGCTTCTAATAAAAAAAAATTGTTTTTAATAAAAATAATTGTTTTAAATAAAAATGGTTTTAAATAAAAATAATTGTTTTTAATGAAAATGAGTGAATTGGTAATTTGGGTTCGGGTGAAGGTTTTGAGTCTGTTTCCCCAATCTCACTCCAAAAACGTCTCTTGTGATCAAAAAAAAAATATAGAAAAACCACTCCCGGCTCCGTCCTCAAAGCACATTTTCCATTCTGAGCTCAATTATATCTGTTTTGCCCTGTTTTCGATCCTTTGTACCTGAAATACATAAAAACACACTCCAAGGATATCTGCAGCATAATTGGTTATATTTCCGTGTTTTTAGACGTTTTTGTGGTCTTGGATGGGTAAAAATGATGAGTGAATAAGCACTCATCAAATCCCCACACTATCAATTGCTAGTCCCTAGCAATCCGATCATATGAAGTAATGAAAGGATCAAAGATACCAAGAATACCCTCGTTTTAGACTTTTATTCAACTACGAGAAATTTAAACTTGAGCGTAAATAAATAGCGTGCTTGATTATCAAAACATGGCATCACGGAACGGGATTCACGCAAAATGGGTGTCTCCGGGAATTGTAATCGTCATCCTCTTTTTGATACTCTCAAACCAAGCTTAAACTTATTGTGCAAACGTTTTTGTAAAATGCTAACACTACTTATACAAATAATCTATGTAAGTCTAGACTTAACTTTTTACTCCATAATTTATAAAATTTAAGTGATTGTGCTCATTTTCAAAAGTTTGACCATTGAAATCGACATTTGTTATGGTTGTTATCCACTTCACCAAAGTACTAACCCTAAAGCGATGAAAGTCTAAGGATCGAAAGGGCCTCTTCCATGTAGCGGCTTTCTTCTCGGCACATCCCAAAACATTAGTTTTAAGTGACCGGGCTTTTGACACCTCACAGAGAGAATAATAATCGGAATTAGCGGAATTGACTCCAAAGATTTCTGAAGCTACCGTTAAGTTAAAACTAAACCTAAATGGATTACAATAGGCCGACAATTTAGAAATTCAAGATTCAAAGGTGAGATCACTCCATGTTCACGACTTTCTTCTCACTTGTCCTTTTAAGGAGGCTAGGTTTTCACCCTCGAGAATAGTATCTGAGCTTTGGGATCTTTGAAATCAAGGATTTCCAAATTACCGTCAAACTTTTAGACAACATTGGCAATCTGAGTTCAACTTCCGATTTAAATTTAAGAAAAAGCAAGTTTTGCACATTTATTCATAAGCAACTTAGTGCTTTTATTCACCACTTAACTCATATTTTTCTTTTTCTTTTTTTTTTATCTTTTTTTTCATTTTCAATTTTTTTTTTCACATTCATTTTGACTTTAACTTTAAACTTGCAACTTTTGCATCATTCAAGCAACTTTCGATACTTTCATTTTGCATTATTAGATTTTAGAAAGTATGTTTTTCGAAATTTAAATAAAAAGTTGAACTCGAACTCTAAATCAATTTTGCTTAAAATCTTTTTATTGTAACAAGGCGATTTGAATGTTCAAAAGTTTGACAAGCCGCGTATTATAGTCCGATTAGTTAGCCACGGGAGAAAAAGCCATAGATTACTTATATAAGCTCTAAAGAGAACCAACTACTCCACGCTTAGCATTTTCATTTACTGTGCGCGCCAAAACCTTAGCCTAAATGTTAAGAGAGCGGCTAGATCAACACTCTGGCAGAGTCGGGAGTTCCCCTTGTTCTAGAATCAAGACTAAACTACTATTAACACGAGGAAGCATTAACACTTTATTTTTGTGCAAAGCACTTCTTGTAAATGTAAATACTTGACTTAAAGCGATAAAAATTTTAAAATTTTTGGTCAAAACGGGGGTGCTAGGGTACTAGAAGGTACATAATGTGATCAAAATTAAGCTTAGAATTCCCCCCACACTTAGAATTGAATATTGCCCTCAATATTCAAAGTACGGCGTAGTAGAAACTATAGAAACGGAAAAAGGTAATACTACTAGCCAAGTGTAGAAGCGAAATCTTTTTTCACAAAAAGGATTAATAAGATATCCCTAGATAATCGTTAGTAAAAGATGCGGATATTGGGGTAATTTGGATTGAAAAGCAGGCTCATCAATCATCACGATCTACGGGGAATCTGAAAGCAGAGCAAACACACAACAAGCAAACAAAAGTGGGGAATTTCCCCACACTTAGTGTCGAGAAAATAGAAAGAAGTCGAAACATGGGAGGATACCCATGAAATGCTCACTTTTTTTTTTGTTAGCAAGAGTCGCTAGCTTACTCGACCCAGAATTCATTGGTCCATGGGGAGCAAGTGGAAGAAAATCTCCATCGGACTTCCATTCAAATGGTTAGGATAATCATTGAATGTCTTTGAAAGTTCCACTCGATGAGATATATCCGGCTTAAGAGAATGAGAAATGTCGGGGTCAAAGATGGTATCTTCACTCCCGTAGGAGTTAAGATATGGAGAAGAAATGGGATAAGAAAGGAGAGTGTCAATGGATTGACAGCGGGTGGGATGGTGGGCAAAATATTAGATTGAAGAACATTTAGTAGATGTTCAACAATCTTATCCACCACCAAGCTGGTGAGAATATCCGGTCGGGCTTAGAAGAGGTTCCATCATCCGGCGGTTTTAGCGAGGGAGGAGGTGGATGATGGATCTAAGCCATACTGCGTCACTCTCAAAACTTCGGAGGCATCGAGTCATCCGGAGAAAGAAATGAGTGACCTCTTCTTCTAAGAGTGTCACTTTCGACGAATCGTAGGCGAATTATATAAAAGATTTTCCAATTCAAGTAAGGATTCGACTTCAAAGTCGAAGTGCATCATCATCTCCCGGTGGAGAATGATCAAGCGAGGCGAAGTTCATCGGCGAACTCTCGAGAAGGTCTAAGTCGAGTGGGATTGCCACTATTCTTTTCTTCAAAAAGTAGAATCCTCGAGCTCGGGTAAAGATGTAGCGAGGGGTTTTTCAAAGTAAAGGTCACTATCCTCATTCGAATGTCAAGATTGGGTTATCAAACGAGAGTAGAGTGAATTCTAATCTAAGTCAAATAGAGGATTAGTGAATGCCATAGTGAAAGGTTCCTCGGACACAACAAGAACATCTTCATCGTCCGTTTCAAAATCAGTGTCAATTTCTCGATCTTAGGTTCAAAATCTCTCACTTCTTTTAAGGCGAGCTCGAAGAGGATCTTCCTCAACATACTCGATGTCTCCACACGATAAGGAATCGTCAAATGACGTTATAGTCATTTTGGACTTCGGAGATCATCTCAACGGAATCATTAGGGGTGGGAGGAGAAGAATCATCATCAGCAGGCTCATCACACATCATATCGAGACGCCCTGCACTCACTTGGGGTTGGGACAAGGTTCTCAACACAGACGATTCGTTTTCGGAATAGTGTTAAGATGCTCGTCGCCCCCATACTTAGAGAGTTAGCGGGCTCTTCGTGTGTGGTTTGGCGACAAACTTTCATCATCATCGTCACTATCATCATCATTGTCAATGTAAGTCATGAGAAGCCATCGGGCACGTCTTGCAAGTGCTCGTTCCTCGATTCGTATTTCTTCAAGACATTTTTGAATCTTAGCGGCTCGTTCCTCTTCTTCAAGTAATTATAGCATAGATTTTTCGATTTGAGGCGTTTGGTCTTTGGCAAGTTCTTCTAGCATACTTTTCTCACGAGGATGTTGATCAATGGCGGAAATTGTTCAATGACGGAAAATTGTTCAATTGAGAAAATTGTGGGGTTGGAAATTGTCAAACAAGGAGTGTTATAACAAGGATCAGGTCCATGGTAATTTTGATTCCATGATTGAAATTGGTAATCATAATGAGGACCCCCACAATTTGCACAATAAGGAATTTGAGGGGAGAAATTATGAAATGAAGGATCATTGAAATCTTGATAGTACGGTTGTGGTTCAGTATGAATTACAGTGGAGGGTAGTTGAAATGCGTTTGAGGATAATTGAAAGGATTTGGATTAGAATCATAGCGAATGAATTCGGCACAAATCGAACAAAATCCATTAGTAAGATAATTTCCACCACTCGCGCATACATTTGTAACAACGAAAACCTTTCGGTAACACGTCTCTAACCCGTAGCAATAATCTTGATCGAAAGAAGATATCTGGGCTCGGGAGTAGGGATGGGGGCTCAACAACATCACAAGTCGTATTATTTGTATTTCCCGAAGTTGAATCTTGCGAAGTTCATTTAGAAGTTTTCAATCATGTTCACGATTTCGTTTGAAAAAGGTTTCGAAGATTCCGGAGGTGGGACAAGTGGTGTGCTCTCAGAGCTAGCAATTTCCACCACTTCCGTGTTTTTAGACGTTTTTGTGGTCTTGGATGGGTAAAAATGATGAGTGAATAAGCACTCATCAAGTGGTGATCACAATGTGTGATGTATTGGGTGTAGCTAAGGTAAGGCTTGTATCATCTCTAATGGGAGATGAGATTGTGAGTGGAGAAGACTCGGATGATGAGCTAAGATGAACAAAGCAACAAGGTCTTATGCTAATTCTAGCGGTCTTCGTGCAAGGTTTTGGAGATGACTTAGTCATTTTTAACTTAGGTTTTGCTTTGCTAGATAGTAGTAAGAGTGAAGAGGGTGTGAGGATGATCATGGTAAAACCTCTCAATTTATAGAAGTGAAAAATTATGGAGAAATGTGTTTGATTTGATGTTAAAC
Organism: Chrysanthemum makinoi; assembly: GCA_910596185.1. NCBI lineage: Eukaryota > Viridiplantae > Streptophyta > Magnoliopsida > Asterales > Asteraceae > Chrysanthemum > Chrysanthemum makinoi. Next base: position 101,748,396 of record OU343225.1, read on the forward strand.
CATTGAAGAGATGAGGTTCCTAATGATTTGGAAGCGGGTTGAATGCTAGTCATATCACCCAAGTCAAGCCATTCAAGAGAGATGGAGTGAAGAAGAAAAGATTTGCAATAAATGTGTTCTATTTAGTGGAATTTCATAATATTCGAGATCACCCACGGTTTGAAGGTACAAAAATTTGGTTCCTTCCTTTATGCCAAAGGGCTCCTTGGGTGGATTTTTTAAAATTTTGAATTTTGGTGGGAAATGGATTTCTTATATACCTTAGTGAATTATACTAGTTCTAATAATAGTATAAACTAGTTGAGATTGATTTATAAGTGATGGAAGATAATTTGGAATCACGAAAGAGTCGAAATTGAGAAAATTACACGGAGGATCCACGGCACCAAAAACTATACGGACGGAACCCTAAAAAGGTGCCGTCACGGTGCATGTCACAGTGCCTCACGATGCGGCACCAAAATACATAAGGCGGTACCAAAATTATGGTGCCGTCGATCCGTGGAGCGCATAAAAATGAATGAGAGTTCTTTTTAGGTGTGGGGACTTTTCCGAAACACGAAATTCTTCTCAAAACATGTTATACTAAACATTTCTAGTTAGGAAAAGCAAATAACATATATATAAACATAGTGGAACATGTATTTTGAGCAAGGCTTATTGATTTTCACATTATAGTGAAAATGGGTAAAATTTGATAGCATACTTGCGCTATCCCCCTACATGAAATTGTTAGAATTCACCATTGTTTGAGTTATATTATCATCCTACATAATAAAAACAACGAAATTGTATCAAACATTAATGATAATGTATTGTTCCAAACGCTCCTTAAAAGTACCCTTATTTGTCCAACTTCTTGTAAATCTTGTTCATCATCCTACCAAGGCACTTGAACATTCCATTAGTTTGCTTGAACTCCGCTGATTCATTCTCTATTTCGGGAAGAGACGCATAATACTCATGAGGCGGAAGACGAGAGCTTGGAAGACCATCCTCTGAGCTATTTGATGATGATGATGATGGAGTTGGAGGTTTTGCTCTTTTGCCTTTCGTCTTAGCAACTCGTGCATCACTCAAAGGTACAAAGATGTGAGGATGAGCTCATAGTGAAGGTGCATCCCTTTTGGTGTTGGTGGAATTGGTGCAAAGTTTCTATAGAGACGGGTGAGGAGCATCCCGTATGGAAGAGCAACCGATCCTTGAGTTGGAATATCAATCATTCTCCTAGCTATGTAGTAGGCTAAATTGAATGGTTGACGAGTGGACAAGTTGTAGAGCATATGACAAAGGCAAGCGTTAATATGATCCCTATTTCCTATGGTGCTAATGACGTTGGCTCTAAGTAGCTCCTCCCATTTCTTAAATTTTGGCTTAAGTTCATTTAGCTCCATTCCATATGGATCTCGGTTTACTTCTTTTTTCCCTTTGGGTAACTTGGGTTGTGTCACTTTTGGGTTAAAAGGTGTTCACGGATGACATCCTTATCGGCCAAACGGGTTTGGTAGGGTAGAGAGCGGTCATTGATAGCATCAAGAGTGGTGAGTGACCATTTATCTGAGTAGAGACAAGTTCCTCGGTTGGGAATTCCTAGCACTTGAGCAAAATTGGCTAAGGTGATGGTGTAGTCGTTTTGATTAATTCTAAACCTAAGACAAAATTCATCATCGTCTTCATCACTAAAGCCGGTCACACTAGCATAGAATTCTAACACAAACCTAGGACAAATTGGTTCATCGATGTCAAGAAGACAATCGAAATGAATGGCGGCTAGTTCTTCACGAAGGTTGGTGTTTTCAAGGAAGGATGAGTGAATGGTTCTACCCTCATGGAAATACCTTGATTCTAGACCCTAAATATTTCTACTTGTTCTTTGGTAAGTCCTTTGGTTTTGTGGTGTTTGGGAATGTAGTTAAGGGTGTCTTTGTGATCATAGAATCTTGCGGCTACCATGGTTATTCCTAAGGACAAGAGTTAATATGTTAAAAATGAGAATAAGTTTTAACGTTTTTTGTTCTAGTGTGTGCCTATATGAAAACAATTTGGAGTTGCGGTTATCTCGACTCATTTTATGCACAAAGATGGTTTTAGTGGGGTGTTTGGCAAATACCATGAGATAACCCAAATGCTCCTAATTCAATGTGGCTTCATTTGAATATACCCGGGAATGCATATTAGTTATGCAATACCTTTAGTATTCAAGAGCATGCAAGTGATGAAAATTTAACGTTTCTATTTGTATTAGCAATGAAAAAATTGTTTTCCTACAAGTGAGAAGCTTTTCAAAATTTTTGACATGGGGTGTTTGGTTGTTTGAATAGGGCCTTATATTCATTATCTATCAATTAGTGGGAAGCATGATTTGTTTATGCAATATGATAATGTAGTACCTAATTTTAATGACTAGTTATGCAATTTGCCAATTGAATTCATATTTGGTATAAAAGCATACATAGAACCCCATGTAATGATTTGTGATAGTTTTGTGCATAAATAAGAATCCTAGACTCAGAATTAAGAGATGAAATGTAGTTAGGATACTTACAATGATGTTATCTTCAGTGATTAGTGAGTTGGAAGATGACAATAATGAGCTTGGTTTAAGTTATACATGTTTTGGTAAAGTGGGTTTTGAGGAAGAGGATGATTTGTATATAGCGTTTTGCTTCGTAGACACCACGGACGGGCGGTACCAAAATTTTGGTTCGTCTTTGTTATCGTTTGGTGCGTGGCTACTGATGTGGTACAAGACAAATTTGTTTAGTTTTGACTATTCTAATGTTTTGGGCTATGTTTATCCTACATGTTTGGTTCCATTAACCCTAAACCAAGTCTAAGAAGATTAAAAGGTTCTCGTTTAAGAGGCTTAGTTAAGATGTCGGCAATGTTGTCTTTGGAGGATACTTTCTCGATTGAAATGTTTCCTTTTTGAACATTGTCGCGAAGAAAGTGATGGCGGATTTCAATATGTTTTGTACGAGCATGTTGAGCGGGATTCTTCTTTGAGATCGATGGCTCCTTTGTTGTCGTAAAGTATCACAATGTCGTTGAGATGAATTCCATAATCTACGAGAGCTTGCTTCATCCAAAGAGCTGGTTGACATGCCTTTCGGCTGAGGCGCTCGGCCAGAGTTGAAATGGCCAAGGCCGTTTGCTTCTTTGCAAACCATGAGGTAAGACAATGTTCAACAAAAGTGCAAATACCACTTGTACTTTTTCTATCGACATAGTCACCGGCATGATCCGAGTCGGCATACACTATGGTTTCTACACCCGTTCCTTTGGGATACCATAATCCTAAACACGTTGTTCCCTTAATGTATCTAAAAATCCTTTTTTGGGCTTCTAAGTGTGATGCCTTTGGGTTTTCTTGAAAGCGAGCACATAGACAAACACTAAACATAATGTCGGGTCTACTAGCCGTAAGATAGAGTAGGCTACCAATCATTCCTCTATATTTAGTGTTATCTACGGATTCACCTTCCTCATCCTTGGTTAGTTTAGTGTCCGAGGACATGGGAGTTTTAGTTGGTTTGGAATCTTCAAGACCAAATTTCCTAAGCATGTCTTTTATATATTTAGATTGGTTAAAAATATGCCATCTTCTAGTTGTTTTATTTGAAGTCCTAGAAAGAAATTTAACTCACCCATCATACTCATTTCAAACTCGCCGTGCATGATTTTAGAGAAATCATCACATAGTTCTTGACAAGTTGATCCGAATATAATGTCATCAACGTATATTTGAACAATGATAATATGTGATTCCTTTTTCTTTGTAAAAAGAGTATTATCTACTAATCCCATAGTATATTTGTTATCAATAAGGAAAGTCTTAAGTCGGTCGTACCAAGCTTTTGGTTCTTGCTTAAGACCATAATGCTTTTGAGTTTGAAGACATGATGTGGTTTCTCAAAGTCGGTGAAACCGGGAGGTTGAGCAACATACACTTCTTAGTTAATAAACCCATTAAGAAAGGCACTTTTAACATCCATTTGAAATAATTTAAAATCATAGGCACATGCATAAGCAAGCAATATTCTAATAGACACAAGCCTAGCTACCGTGCATAAGTTTCATCATAATCAATCCCCTCTTGTTGATTATAACCTTGCGCCACAAGCCTAGCTTTGTTTCTAGATACTATCCCATTTTCATCCATCTTATTTTGAAAAACCCATTTTGTTCCAATTATAGTTTGATCTTTAGGTCTTGGAACTAATTTCCAAACATCATTTCTAACGAATTGGTTTAATTCTTCTTGCATGGCAATAACCCATGATTCATCTTTTATTGCTTCATTTATGGTTTTTGGTTCAATGGTGGATACAAAGCCAAAATAATTACTTTGATTTTGGGCTTGTGACCTTAAGGTTCTTTGATTGAGTAGTCCTATGACCTTTTCTAAAGGATGACTTTTAGATTCTTTGATGTTGACAATTTCTTTATTTAATGGTTCATCTTCCTTGTTATTATTAATTATTTCTTGACCTTCTATCATTTGACTTTCAACTAAGTCATCATCTACCAAAGGTGATGTCTTAGAGGAGGTGGACTTTCGTCGAATGTTATGTTCAACGATTCCTCGACTATCATTGTTTCTTTGTTTAGGACAATGTAAGCTTTACTAGTTTGAGAGTAACCAAGAAATACACCTTCATAAGACTTTGGGTCAAACTTGGTGAGATAATCCTTAGTATTAAGAATAAAGCATTTACAACCAAAGACTCTAAAATATCCTAACGTTGGCTTTTTACCTTTATAGAGTTCATATGGTGTTTTGTTTAAGAAAGGGCGTATTAAGACTCTATTCATAATATATGTAGAAGTGTCACGGGTTACACCAAAACTTTTGAGGAATGTTTTGTTCATTAAGCATTGTTCTACTCATTTCTTGAATTGTTCTATTTTTACGTTCTACTACTCCATTAGATTGAGGTGTTGGTGGAGCGGAAAAGTTATGTGTTATACCATTTGTATCACAAAAGTTTCCAAATTGAGTTTCGTTGTCAAATTCCCGACCATGATCCGTGCGGATCGACACAATTTTGATACCTAGAAGATTTTGAATTTTCTTGCTAAGTATTTCAAATTTATCAAAAGCTTCATTTTTGGTTTTCAAAAACAACGTCCAAGTAAACCTTGAATAATCATCTACTATGACCAAAGTGTATAAGTTGCCTCCATAGCTTCTTATAGCGGATGGTCCAAACAAGTCCATATGTAATAATTCTAGACACTTAGATGTGGACACCATATTTTTAGATTTGTGACTACTATGTGTTTGTTTACCAATTTTGCAAGCGCAAAAGTGTTGGTCATATTTGAGTTTTGGTAAATTCCTAACCAATTCTTTTGAAGATAGGTTTTGTATAAGTCTCATATTAGCGTGACCTAAGCGTCTATGCCAAAGAGATGAGCTATCATCTAATGTTGTTAGGCAAAGTTTGTCATTATATGTTTTATCTATCTTCATGACATATATGTTATTTTTCCTAACTCCTTTAGCTATGGTGATACCATCTTTTAGTATTTTACTACCATTTTCATCAAATAGCACTTTATACTTTTTATCACATAGTTGGCTAATACTAAGTAGATTAAATCCTAACCTATCCACATGAGCAACATTTTCAATAGTTAGGGAGTTATGAGCGATCGTACCTTTGCCAATAATTTTGCTTTTGAGATTGCTACCAAAGGTGACATTACCTCCGTCATACTCTTGGTATGATGAGAAGAGACTTTGTTGCCCGTCATGTGTCGTGAGCAACCACTATCTTTTATCCATTCATCGGGTTCCAATCCAACTTTCAAGCATACCTAAGAAGCAAATAACTCAAGCATTTGGTCCCCAATATCTCATGGGTCCATTTGGGTTACACATACCATTCATTTGATTCATGTATGGAAATGATGGGTAAGAGTTCCATGGCATGTAATCAGGAGTTTGATATGGTCTAGGAAAGTTTTGATTCCAACCATTGTGTTGGTAGTTGGGTTGTACGTTGTGGTTGCTCTTAGGAAAGGGGCGTTTGGCAAAAGGAGTTTTATATTGTTGTTGAGTAGTTTTTGATCTAAATTCATTTTTGACAAGTCCTACTCCTGAAGTAATGGTTGGTTTTAGTTTAATAATATTATTGGTTTTCTTTGTTATTTTAACAAATTGATGCAGTCCAAATTGCGAACATACGTTACTTTGAAGTACCACGGCACCATTTTGCACAGCGGACGGAACCCTTATTTTTGGTTCCGTTGCAAGGTCCGTTTATCTTTGACAATTGTTTTGACACCTCTAAAAATTTGATCGTGCCAAAAGCGGTCGAAGCTAAATCACACAAGCCCGCCCACTTGTGAATGGCGGACCGTAACTACGACTTAAAAGCAAGCCTAAACTTGCGAAATCAATGAAGATCGAGGAGTATAGGGTCTCCCAGGTCGTTATGTCCCGGCGAGCTATGCGATGATTTATCAAGTTTAGTGATCGAGGTTTGAGCGAAAAGGGATTCGGTTGAATGATATTATAACTTCTGAAAAAGCCAACAAATTACAACGGCTTAAATGCAAATTAAAGGAGATTAAAAAGATAAAATCTATTAAATAAACGCTATCACTATTTTAAAATGATGTTTTTGTTTTTATGTTTTATAAAAGCTGAATTAAAATCTAGCGACGCGATACAAATTAAAAGCATTGAAACTAAATCAATATTAACCCTAAAAATTTGAAAATAATATTTTTACACACCTAATGATAAAAGAAACTTTTTAGAAAAAGAAAACTATTTTTATCACTAATTATCTAATTATTATTAATTAAAGACTATTTTTAACTATTTAATAATTAGCAAAATACAAGAAATTAGGAAATAAAGCTAGAAAAATAAATTATGAAATGAAAAAGTCTAAAATATCAAACTAGAATTTTCAAAACTATTTTTGTATTTTTATGATTATTTTTCTATTTTCTATAAATTTTAAACTATTTTAATCTAATTAAAATTGTGAAAAATACCAAATAAAAGAGGAAAAATAAGGAAAAATCTTTTTTTATGCTTTTTATATTTATCTTAAACTAAGAAAATTGGAAAATTATTTTTTGGAACCTTTTCTCAATTATTTTCAATAAAAGCTAATTAAAAATTGATTAAACTCTATTTAAATTGAGAAAAATAGCAAATGAAGACCAAAAATTATGAAAACTTCAGGAAAATTCTAAAATAAGATTATGAAGTTATGAAAAAATGAAAACTAGCAGGCTATGTGTAGAAATTAAAAGTTATAGTGTGTAACAACTAGTGTAATAAATTTAGGAAGAATAAGCAAATAAGCTACTTATGCAACTGGTGAACAAAGCTAAAGTACACTAGATTAAGCTAATTACTACTGAAATTACCTACTCTTAACAAGCTAAAAGCTCAGATCCTTAATCTAATGCTAACTGCTTATGAACAAATCGATGGTTCAGTCCACTTTGTTCAAGCTTATCCAACGACTTATTCAATAAGCAAAACAGAAAACCACTAGTGCAGGTCCTACTAAAACACGGCCAGACTACACTTTCACCAAAAACCAGACCATGCTAAGCTCTTGAGCAGCTTGCACTAAATTTAGCTGCACTTTCGAGAAAAAGTCGGATTCAGTGACTTTTTAGTGCAAGGCGGTTGGCGAAAGAACGACTTATTTGAAGCTTTTGGAAAAATTGTAAAATCAAGGTAAAATGATAGCAAGAAGAGCACCAGTGAGCTTTTGAAATACCAAACTTCACTTGATAAGACCCAATTATGAACTCAAAACAATTCCATGAGCTCAAAACCACTTTTCACACTTTTTTGACTTTTCAAGATATTGAGAATGTTGACTTTTTCCAACTTTAGAACCAATTTTATAGCTGAGATGGATGTTATAAGATGTATTAAGCCTAATGCAAGTAAGGTTGGTGATATTTAAACACAAAATGATGAGCGCAATCTAAAATTCCCCATATTAACGGTGGAGATGGGTTACAAAGTAATTTTGACTTCTAGAGCTAGCAGACCTAGTTTATTGACTAAAATGAGTTCAACTGAACTTAAGAAACATGAACTAATGAACATAAGCCACTGCACAAGCTTGAAGAGCGGTTTAAACCTTAAACCAAACACCCTTTATAACTTGATATGTAACTAAAAGGTCCAAACACCGAGAACTAGCTTATATTATGATCAATTCAACAATATAAGCTGATTTCTTGCTATTAGAGCAATTTACACAAGTTTACACTACAAATACAAATTATGCATAAAACTTGGATTTGACACAAATAGTCAAACCACAATGGTTAGCAAAATGAGAACCATGAACCACTACCCTAATTCAATCCAACCCATAGCTTCCATTTCAACCTATGCTCATGTCTGAACCAACCCATTCCTTTCTGCATCAATTTTTGTACCAGCTTTGACTTATTTTGACCAAGGCTCAAAAGTGAATGGCGAAGTATAAGCTTATACAAAGCTTTTATGAGCTTGTATAAGCGATTGATCTTTGTAACTAAGCTATTGAAAGTTTAAACACAAGAGTTTGAAAAGCAAAATCTCAGGTTGACATATAATAATGAAATTGAACTTGAACTGAAATTGACACTTGAATTAAGTTAAAATACACTAAAAAGGTTTACTTGAGTACAAATGAACTTGAAAATACAACTATGAGTCTGATTTAAACTAAGGAACTATAAAACGACATACATGTTAAAAATAAAAGCTAACTCCCTCCTTGTTGCATCTCTTGGCTTTTTATACATCCCAAGCTTCATCTCTCCTCTTTCAATAGTTCCGCATGAATCTTGACCATAGGATGTCTCAAAGTGATCCTAGCCATTTAAAGTGTTTTGGCGCCAAAATCATTTTAACCGTTTGTGAGATTGAGTGGGATGGGGGAGAGGCATTTATTGCCTTTGGAGTTTGGTGGAGGCTGGGGGGACAATGAGGAGATAAGGTGATGGAGGGGGGATGGCTTGGAGATGTGTTGCAGTGGTGAAGCAGGGAACAAGTGGGGAAGGAGAATGTTTGGCGCCAAGGGGTTAATCAAACCAAATTTGACCGGGGTTAATAATCAAAGGGGGTTCACAATAGCAATTTGACAGGGGTCCAAAGTGTGTGAAAGGTCCAAAATGGATATTAAGGCTTAAATATTACAAGGACTTAATGTGTAATTTCTGAATTTCAAGGGACCATTCACGCCAATTAAGCAAATTTGTTCCAAGGGACTATCTTGACAAGCTTCAAAAGTATAAGTGGACCAAATGTCATTTTCCAATTTTCAAGGGCCATTTACGCCAAATTTCAAACTTGAAGGACCATTCTTGTAATTTTCTCAAACTTTTGACATTTTCACCAAAGGACTAAATTTGACAAGTTTTGATTTAAAAAGGACCTTTGGTGACTTTCTTTTGAAATTATGGCTCAGGGACTATTTTTGACAATTTATGAAACTTGGGGACTGGCGCAATTTTGCAAAATTGATATGTTTTCATCCGATTTTGATATTTTGCATTTAAAACACATAAAACACTGATTTGTGATATTTTTATCATTTTGATGTGTTTTGAGTGTTTTCGAGATGATTTTGCGGTTTATTTTGTACAAAAATGATGAGTATTTACACACTCATCAATCCCCACACTAAACTATTGCTAGTCCCTAGCAATCTTTTGAGAAAAACTTAATGGTTTTGATCTCTTTACCCGAAGCCATTACTTAAGGTAGCCAAATGTTTTAGTTCAAGTGAGAACTTTGGTACACTGATAACCATGTGATTTTGAGCAAACCACCGACTTCAACGGATTTGATTTGTCTTTACCCCGTACCCTTACGGACTAGCCAACTCTTAGATAAATTATCAATATTATCTTTGGTGGGCTGATTACCAATTATGGTTTTTCCACTGCCTTTACCACAAGCCATAATCTTGCGGGCTAGTCAACTCTTCACTTTTTAGGATATGGTGAGTGAATACCATACAATTTTGGGCAAATTGCAAGCCATAAACGGATTTGAGCTATCTTTACCAAGAGCGTTTGCTCACGGATTAGCCAATCCTTTTGTCTTGAGACATGGCGGTTGATATAAGTGAGTAAGTGTAAAACACTTACTCCAAAAAAAAAAAATTTTTTGGCCAAAAATGGGGGAATTGGGTGGATAAATATGATAAAATTAGGTGAGAATTCCCCACACTTAGAAATGAATATTGCCCTCAATATTCAAAGAAATGGCGGTTATGCGAAACAAAGAACGTAAAAAGGAAATACTACGGCCATTATTTAGAAAGATGATGATTTTTTTTTTTTAGAACTTTATATACACACACAACATGTGGGGCAACTACCCCACACTAGGGTGGTAGAAAATAGAAAGAAGTCAGAAATACGGGTGAAAACCCATATAGTGTGCTACTGTTTTTGATTACCGAGTAGCTAGCTTGACTCGATCCCCGCATTCATTGGTTCATGGGGAAAGTTTGTAAATCCGGGACAACCACATGGGGAATGTCCTCTCCAAAATAGTGCTTCAATCTATGTCCATTCACTTTGAAGTTTGGCCCGTCTATTTGAGATAATTCGACGGTGCCATATGGAAACACTTTGGTAATGGAGAATGGACCAGTCCAACGGGTCTTAAGTTTCCCAGAAGATCTTCAATCTAGAATTAAAAAGAAGGACTTCGGTCACCATAGCGTTGAAACGCAGCGGTTCTTAATCTTTGAGTCATGGATCTTCTTTGTCTTTTCTTTGTAGATCAAAGAGTTCGTGGAAGCTTGATCACGGAGTTCATTTAATTCGTTGAGTTGAACTTGCCGATGATCACCCGAAGACTTGAGTCGAATTTGCATGCTTCAAGGCCCAATAGGCTTTGTGCTCAAGCTCGTCGGGAGATGACCGCCTTTCCATACACGAGCTTGTAAGGAGTACACCCGATGGGTGTTTTGTATGATGCGGAAGGCCCAAAGTGCATCTTCTAATTTGTCCGACCAAGAGGCGATTTCGCCTACGGTCCCTCCAGATTCTTTTCAAACCACGGTTGAAACTTCCACTTGCCCACTAGTTTGTGGGTGATACCATGTATGAGAGGCGGTGGGTGACACCGTACTTAAGCATCACTTTTGCGGGTGGTCATTGCAAAAGTGTTATGCCGATCACTAATGATAGCACGAGGAGTTCCAAAGAGAGACTTTAAAACTTCACCACTACCGGGCGTGGTTGGTAGGTAGCGCTTTTCGCCTCCACCCATTTAGACAAGTAATCGACCGCCACGAGTATATACTTGTTCCTCGAGGCGGGAACGGCCCCATAAAGTCAATGCCCCATACGTCAAATCTCGCACGCCACTTGAATGGCATTTTGAGGCATTTCATCTCTTTTAGAGATGTTACCATGACGTTGGCAAGAGTCGCAAGATTTGACGAGGTCATGGGCATCTTTGTAAATTGTGGGCCAATAGAAACCGAAGTCAAACACCTTCTTGGCGGTGTAGTTCGGGCCATTATGTCCCCAGTGGGTCCATGATGACAAGCCTTGAGAATTTCTATGGCTTCTTGGCCGTGAACACACCGTCGGATGACTTGATCCGCATGAACCTTAAACAAGTAGGGTCGTCCCGAAGTAATGCTTAACATCTTTAAAGAATTTGTTTTTCATTGGGGCGACATCCCTTTCACAACAAAGTTACCCGCATGATAGTTTGCAAAGTCGGCAAACCATGGGGTACTAGAATCTCTACGATGAGATACCACATTAAGTGTCTCGAGAGGAAGCGTTCGTTTATCTCCTTTTATCGAGCACACCTTGATGAGGATTTTCAAGGCGGGAAAGATGATCGGCCGCTAGGTTCTCCGCTCCTTTTTTATCACGGATGGTGATATCAAATTCTTGTAGGAGGAGAACCCATCGGATCAATCTCGGCTTTGCATCTTGCTTAGCAAGAAGATATTTGAGGGCTGAGTGATCCGTATACACTATGCTTTTGGACAAGATCAGTATGGCGAAACTTCGAAAGCATACACCGCTAGTAATTCTTTCTCCGTAGTGGTGTAATGTGCTTGAGCTTCGTTCAAAGTTTTGCTAGCATAGTGTATAGGCTGGAAATGTTTGGCCTTGCGTTGCCCCAAGGCGCACCTATGGCGAAATCACTTGCGTCGCACATAAGCTCGAATGGTAGGTCCCAATCGGGGGCAACTAGAATTGGTGCTTCCGTGAGCTTCCTCTTAAGAGTTTGGAAAGCTTCAATGCACTCACTAGAGAAGACGAAAGGAGTGTCTTTTTCAATAAGTCGGGTCATAGGTAGGGATATTTTAGAAATCTTGAATGAAACGACGATAGAAACCGGCATGACCAAGGAAACTTCTAACTCCTTTAACGGTTGTGGGAGGAGGTAGCTTTGCAATAACATCAACTTTAGCTCTGTCCACCTCAACCCCTTTCTTAGAGATCTTATGGCCAAGGACAATGCCTTCTTTGACCATAAAGTGACATTTCTCCCAATTTAGACAAAGGTTCGTGTTTTCACAGCGTTCAAGCATCTTGTCCAAATGGGAGAGACATGTTTGGAAAGAATTCCCAAAGACGAGAAAAATCATCCATAAAGACTTCCATAGTCTTTTCGATCATATCATGGAAAATGGCCATCATACACCTTTGGAGTGTACCGGGAGCATTGCATAAGTCGAAGGCATGCGTCGGTGAGCAAATGTTCCATAAGGACATGTGAATGTGGTCTTTTCTTGATCTTGTGGGTCAATGGGTATCTGGAAGTAACTCGAGAAACCATCGAGAAACAATAGTATTAGTTTCCGCTAACCTCTCAAGCATTTGATCCATGAAAGGTAAAGGAAAGTGGTCTTTACGGGTGGCTTCATTTAACTTTCGATAGTTAATGCAAACACGCCATCCGTAACCAATCAGTAGGAATCAACTTCGTTTTCATCATTTTCAACAGCGATGTAATGCCACCTTTCTTGGGCACACAATGAGCGGGGCTCACCCAAGGACTATCGAAATAGGGTAAATCAATCCGGCATCGAGTTTTATGACTTCGCTTTGATAACCTCATGAATTTTAGGATTCACCTTCTTTGGTGTTGAACCATGGTTTGGAGTCATCTTCCGGGAGAATTTTGTGAGTACAAAATTTGGTCAACCACGGATGTCGGAAAGTTTCCAAGCGATGGCTCGCTTGTGTGACTTCAAAACCTTTATGAGAGCGGCTTTTCATCCTCACTCAAGTCTTTAGCAATAATGTGGTGATTTATTGTCGACCTCAAAAATGCATACTCGAGATGAGGTGGTAAGTCCTTAAGTTCGACCTCGGGAGGATCATTCGATTTTTCAATCGTTTTGATTTCCTCTTTATGAAGTTCTTGAGGAGGGAGTGATGAGGGATCATCATTGAGCAACTTCTCGATGAGAAGAATATCTCCCTCGATGTCAATAGAGCGTGATCAATTTCGTGGCCATGCTGAATCACTAGACAAATATGCTTCAATCTCCTCCGAAATAGAGTTACTTCCCTCAAGCGAGTGAGGGATGTGGAAGAGAACAGCGATGGGATCAGCCGAAGTGGGATTGCCACTCGAGAATCCAAGAAGTTCTTGAGAATATTCCTCCGACACAATGTCAATGACATCAATCATGTTGACGGAAGTGTCTTCATAACTAGGGGAATATCTCGTAACTTGATCGAGGTTGAAGGTAACGGCTTCCTTGTTTTACCTCAAAGTGATTTCCCCACTATCAACGCGTCGATTAATGCCGCGACCCGTTTTAAGAAGCACCTCCCAAGAATGAGGGGTTTTCGAGGGATCGACATCAAATTCGACAACAACAAAATCGGCGGGGAAATGGAATTTTCCTACTTTCACACAAACATCCTCGGCTATACCTAGCGAGGCCGAGAACTGTATGCGGTCCGCAAGCTCGAGGATCATACATGTAGGTGTAAGCGGAGGTAATGAAAGCTTTTTCCACATGGAGTGTGGCATCAAGTTAATGCTAGCACCAAGATCGGCCAAGCGGACATTGAACTATTCCTTGAAAATCACATGGGATGAGGAATTTTCCGGGGTCTCCTAGCTTTTAGGGAAGCTTTTTGAGGATAACCGCCGAACAATTCTCATTCAAAGAAGTTTTAGCCAATTGAATCTTTTCCTTGTTAGTCGCCAGACTTTTGATTGTTGGACCGAATTTGGGCATAAGAAGAAGAGCGTCCGCTAAACTAATCTCGAAGTGCAAATCTTGAAAGATTTGGATAAGCTTTCCATTTGTTGATTAGTTTTGTCGCGGGCCTTTTGATCATTAAGCCTTGATGGATAAGGAAGTAAAGGCTTAGGATTGGTCATGAACAACGGGTTCGGGCATTGGAGGTAAGTCGACCGAAGGTTGGACTTGTCGCGGTACCGTACTGGGCTTGAGATATGCACCTCGTCCGTTGTATCCTTGGTAACTTGACTCATTACACGGTGGAGGGGGCATTGGAGTCATAGGTCCATTGCGTCTTACCACTGAGTGGTAATAGCATTCAACTCACCCTTAGGGTTGGGAATGGTGTTACTTGGAAGAGATCACGAAGTTGAAACTTGATTCTTTTGACTTCACGAGAAGAGCAAGCACGCTATCGATCTTGCTATTTTGCTGATCAATCTTGCTACTAGTTGTTCTAATCTTAGATGTAAAATCATTTCTCATAGAGGTAATCTGATTTTGCATGGACACCATCTTAGCTTCATTGTTTTTGATGTAACTAACAATGTCAATGGAAGCTTGAGGAGGTGGAGCTTGAACAGTTTGTTGTGGAGCTTGGAATCGGTTTTGATTATAGTTCCCTTGATTTTGAAAACCTTGATTTTGAAAATTCGATTCGATTCGATTAAAGCGATTATTTACGTTTTGATTGTTACGATTTTGATTCCGTGTGGTCCAAGGTAATTGTTAGAGCGATAGCTTAGAAGGTTCACGGTCCCCTTACGGTTGGTAGGAGTTACCCCGTTGTAGGAACCTTGAGCGAGCATATACGCTCTCTTGAGTGAAACCCGGGAGGCTGGACACTCAAAATAAGGATGTGGACCACCACAAGTCTCACAACTCTTGTTCACGGCATTAACTTGTTGATTAGCATTTGTGTGATTCATTTTAAGCATGGCGGCTGATATCTCTTCCAACTTTTTGTTGAGAGTGGTGAACTCCGAAGATGGAAGGGTGGTGGATCTCGTTGACTCACTCGCTCTCGGCGGAGAATCCCAATAATTGTGGTGGGCGGTCATATTTTCGATGAGATCATAGCACTCTTCCAATTAGCCTTTTCATAAAGGTACCACCGGCAGCGGCATTGATGTGTCCGCGATGTCTGGTGTTAACCCGTTATAGAATGTATCTATTTGGGTGACAAGCAACATGTTGTGGTTCGGACATCAGTCAATTGAAAGCTTATAAGCGTTCCCATGCCGAATAAGGACTTCGTCGGGGCTGCCTAAAATTCTGCGATTTCATTCCTTAGTTTACGTCACCATCGGCGATTGGAAAATATTTCGCCAAGAACTTGGAGATCATTTCATCGAAACTATGGATTGAGTTCTTGGGAAGACGATCAAACCATGCGGTGGCATGAAGCGTCAAAGAATAAGGAAAGAGGTATAGCGAAGGCGTCATCGGTGACCCCATTTTGCTTCATACTTTGGGTGACGGTGAGAAATTTGTCAAGATGCTTGTTGGCATCTTCACCCGGTGATCCGTGAAATTGGCAAAAACTTTGGACTTGTTGAATCATGTGATGCTTAAGTCAAAATCCGTTACCTCGATGTTGGGGGCAATTGGACCGCCAATCCATTCATCGTGGGTTGGCAAAGCTCCTCCATGGTTAGGGGATCGGGAGCTGGATTGTGGATGGGTTGGACTTGAGTCCATCCTTGGATTCAGAACATGGTGGGTTGTTCAGCGGTGCGTATCTAGAATGCGTTGCTTGGTTGTTAAGTTCGTCTGACTTAGCGGCAGTCGCGCGCATACTTAGGCGTAACTCAAGGACTCGAGTTAAGGAGAGAAATGGGAATTATGAAGATATTTCGATGAGAATGAGAATTATGAAGGCGTTTTATAAAACTTGGGTGAGAAGAATCTTTATGGGTTTTAAGTTTACGAAGCGTCGATATCACAACAAAATCAATTAACACAAGATGAGGCAAAACAACGGTGAACTTAACCAATAATCCAAGATGAATGGCTTCTTTGAAAAAGGTACACCAATCACAAGGACACAAAGACAAGTTTTATATCTTTGGTTAGGGACTTATTATGGTGCACCCGAGTTAGGTAGTGCACCGCCTTGGTTTTCGCGGTGGTAATCTTTTAAGTTGTTATTATTAAAGAAAGCAGCCGAATCTTTTTGTATCTTTATTATTTGATACATATATATAAACAAAAAGAAAAATATTTTTGTGTTTTATACGTTTTTGCTTGTTTTTGGGTTTTTGGATTTTTTAAATAAAAATATGGATATATATATATAGATGGATGATATGAACAGATGAGTGAGTATTCAAACAACTAATCTTCTAGACGTAAGACAATTAGCCACTGACTCCGTGTGGCGTAAAATTTGATCGTCTTGAAAGCAGTCAAGTCTCATCACCGCCCGCTTGTGAATGGTGGATAACTTAACCGAACCTGCCTAACACGAAATCAATGAAGATCACGAGGAGTATAGGGTCTCCCAGGGTCGTTATGTCCCGGGCTATGCACGATGATTTATCAAGCGTTTAGTGATCGAGGAGTTTGAGCGAAAAAGGGATTACGAATGATATTATAACTTCGAGAAAAGCCAACAAATTACAACGGCTTAAATGCAAATTAAAGGAGATTAAAAAAAGATAAAATCTATTAAATAAACGCTATCACTATTTTTACAATGATGTTTTGTTTTATGTTTTTATAAAAGCTGAATTAAAATCTACAGCGGCGTACAAATTAAAAGCGTGAAACTAAATCAATATTAACCTAAAAATATGAAAATAATATTTTTACACACCTAATGATAAAAACTTTTTAGAAAAGAAAACTATTTTATCACTAATTATCTAATTATTATTAATTAAAAACTATTTTTAACTATTTAATAATTAACCAAAATACAAGAAATTAGGAAATAAAGCTAGAAAAATAAATTATGAAATGAAAAAGTCTAAAATATCAAACTAGAATTTTCAAAACTATTTTTGTATTTTTTTAGATTATTTTTCTATAAATTTTAAACTATTTTAATCTAATTAAAATTGTGAAAAATACCAAATAAAAGAGGAAAAATAAGGAAAAATCTTTTTTATGCTTTTTATATTTATCTTAAACTAAGAAAATTGGAAAATTATTTTTTGGAACCTTTTCTCAATTATTTTCAATAAAAGCTAATTAAAAATTGATTAAACTCTATTTAAATTGAGAAAAATAGCAAATGAAGACCAAAAATTATGAAAACTTCAGGAAAATTCTAAAATAAATTATGAATTATGAAAAATGAGAAAAACTAGCAGGCTATGTGTAGAAATTAAAAGTTATAGTGTAACAACTAGTGTAATAAGCTAGGAAAATAAACAAATAAGCTACTTATGCAACTAAGCAATGAACAAAGCTAAAATACACTAGATTAAGCTAATTACTACTGAAATTACCTACTCTTAACAAGCTAAAAGCTCAGATCCTTAATCTAATGCTAGAGCTTATGAACAAAAGCATTGGTTGGGTCCAGCATTCAAAACATCCACGACTTATTCAATAAGCAAAGCAACCACTAGTGCAGTCCTACTAAAAACACACGGCTACACTTTCACCAAAAACAGGACCATGCTAAGCTCTTGAGAGCACATTGCACTAGCTGCACTTTAAGAGAAAAAGTCGATGATTCACTGACTTTTTGGTCAGGCAGTTGGCCGAAAAACGACTTATTTGAAGCTTTTGGAAAAATTGTAAAAATCAGGTAAATGATAGCAAGAAGAGCACCGGTGAGCTTTTTGAAATACCAAACTTCACTTGATAAGACCAATTATGAACTCAAAACAATTCCTTGCACAGGCTCAAAACACTTTTCACACTTTTTGACTTTTCAAGATATTGAGAATGTTGACTTTTTGAACTTTAGAACCAATTTTATAGGCGAGATGGATGTTATAAGATGTATTAAGCCTAATGCAAGTAAGGTTGGTGATATTTAAACACAAAATGATGAAGCGCAATCTAAAATTCCCAACAGATTAACGGTGGAGATGGGTTACAAAGTAATTTTGACTTAGAGCTAGCGAGACCTAGTTTATTGACTAAAATGAGTTCAAACGAACAAGAAACATGAACTAATGAACATAAGCCCTGCACAAGCTTGACGTTTTAAACCTTAAACCAAACACCCCTTTTATAACTTGATATGTAACTAAAAGCAGATCCAAACAGAACAACTTAATATGATCAATTCAACTTAATATAACCGATTTCTTGCTATTAGAAGCAGATTTACACAAGTTTACACTACAAATACAAATTATGCATAAAACTTGGATTTGACTTACAAATAGTCCAAACCACAATGGTTAGCAAAATGAGAACCATGAACCACTACCCTAATTCAATCCAACCCATAGCTTCCATTTCAACCTATGCCATGTGCAGACCAACCCATTCCTTTTCATCAATTTTTGTACACTTTGACTTTTGTTGACCAAGGCTCAAAAGTGAATGACTGAAGTATAAGCATACAAAGCTTTTATGAGCTTGTATAAGCGATTGATCTTGTAACTAGCTATTGGTTTAAACACAAAAGAGTTTGAAAAGCAAAATCTCAACAGTTGACATATAATAATGAAATTGAACTTGAACTGAAATTGACACTTGAATTAAGTTAAAATACACTAAAAAGGTTTACTTGAGTACAAATGAACTTGAAAATACAACTATGAATCTGATTTAAACTAAGGAACTATAAAAGCGACATACATGTTAAAAATAAAAAGCTAACTCCTCCTTGTTGCATCTCTTGGCTTTTATACATCCCAAGCTTCATCTCTCTCTCGAGATAGTTCCGGCATGAATCTTGACCATAGGATGTCTCAGTGATCTAGCCATTTAAAGTGTTTTTGGCCAAAATCATTTTAACCGTTTGTGAGATTGAGTGGGATGGGGAGAAGGCATTTATTGCCTTTGGAGTTTGGTTGGAGGTGGGGGGACAATGAGGAGATAAGGTGATGGAGGGGGGATGGCTTGGAGATGTGTTGCAGTGGTGAAGCAGGGGAGACAAGTGGGGAAGGAGAATGTTTGAAGCGTAAGGGGTTAATCAAACCAAATTTGACCGGGTTAATAATCAAGGGGTTCACAATAGCAATTGGCCGAGGGGTCCAAGGTGTGAAAGGTCAAAATGGATATTAGGCTTAAATATTCAAGGACTTAAGTGCAATTTTAAATTTCAAGGGACCATTCCTGAATTAAGCAAATTTGTTCCAAGGGACTATCTTGACAAGCTTCAAAAGTATAAGGGACCAAATCGTCATTTTCAATTTTCAAGGGCCATTTCGCCAAATTTCAAACTTGAAGGACCATTCTTGTAATTTTCTCAAACTTTTGACATTTTTCACCAAATGACTAAATTTGACAAGTTATGATTTAAAAAGGACCTTTGGTGACTTTTCTTTTGAAATTATGGCTTAGGGACTATTTTTGACAATTTATGAAACTTGGGGGTTGAAAGCGCAATTTTGCAAAATTGATATGTTTTCATCGATTTTGATATTTTTGCATTTAAAACACATAAAACACTGATTTGTGATATTTTCAACATTTTGATGTGTTTAAAGGTGTTTTCAGATGATTTTCGCATTTTATTTTAACAAAATGATGAGTATTTACACACTCATCAATGTTAGTCCTTTACTAACCCGTTTATTTTTGACTCTTTGGAATTAATACTTCATTAAAACCTAGCCCATTCATATCTCCTAGTGTTTTATGAATTTTAACTATTTCATCGTGAAGCGATGTTCTTATTAAACCTTTTAAATTTAAAATTGTTTTCTATTAAAACATCTTGTGTGAGCTTTAGTTTTTCTATTTCAAGTTTAAGCTCTTGACATGATTTACCATCATCGTCATTTGCTCACTTTTCTAGTCGTTTTGCTTTTTCTTTTAACTCATAAACTTCATTTTCCAAAAATTCCTTTTGGGTTTTTTAAAATTTATTTTTAGTTATGATTTTTAGACTTAGCTCACACAATTGATTATATTGTTTTTGCAAAGTGTCATCATCAATAGAAGAATAAGAAGAGTAGGAAAGTACCTCGTTTGACTCATGTGCCATTAAATGATTTCTTCCTTGCGATTCTTCATCGACTTCACTATCACTCCAAGCACCACTTACAAAAGCTCGTTGAGTTTTGCTTTTAGGTGGCTTGGGACATTCTCCTATGAGGTGATTTGCATCACCACATCTAAAACTTTCTTTCATTTTCCCTTCTTGTCATCCCGATCCTTTCGGAATGGCTTCTTTTCTTTTCGAGGTTGTCTTACAAACTTTCCTCTTCTTCTAAAGAACTTCTTAAAATCTCTAACGGCCATTGCATATTCCTCATCTTGCTCTCAGGGCAAGATTCGTCATCATCACTTGATTCCGCTTTGCTTTAGAGCAGCAGTTTGATCTTCTCCCTTTTTCCTTTGATGATCTCCGAATCTTTCTCCATCACCATTTCGTGTACTTTGAGGTTACCGATCAGCTCGTCTAGTGACATTATTGAGAGATCTTTTGATTCTTCAATGGCGGTCACTTTAGCTCTCTATTTGGGATGGAGTGCTAGAAATTTCGACAAAGTTCTTACTACGAAAAGATTCATCAAGTGCTTTAAGTGATGTAATAATAGTGTTAAAGCGAGCAAAGCCACAATCAATGGTTTCATCTTCAGAGATAACAAATTGTTCATATTGTTGAACAAGAAGATCAATTTTGTTATCCTTGACTTGTGAATTACCTTGATGTGTAACAATTAAAGATTCCCAAATATCTTTGGTGGTTTCACACATAAAAATTCTTTCATATTCTTTTTCTAGGTAAAGCATTATAAAGCATCATTTTAGCTTCATTATTTTTAGCAACTAGTTTCTTTTGTTCATCAACGGAAATATCCTTTGTTGTAGAACTAAAATCCCCTTTAACAATAATAAACCAAAGATCTATATCTTTTTGATTTTACATATGTTTCAAAACGGTTTTTTCAATAGATAAATCCATTGGTTTCAAAGAGTGGTGGTCTTTGCATAGATTGCCCTTCTTTAAAGTTTTGAGAATCCATGGATCGTTTCAAGTTTATAAAATACAAGTTATTTTAGAAATTCTTGAGCAACGAGGCTCTGGTACCAATTGTAGAAAACTAGAAGGGGTTGAATAGTTTACCAATTAAAACTTTGTTTTGAAACTTATTGTAAAGATCAATTGATATTGATCTTAGATATGTTAATGAAATATGCAAGTAATATGTAAGAAGTAAATAAGGAAAGAAATGATCAAACCACAACAAGTTGTTTATAGTGGTTCGGTCTACAAGGACTCTTTTTCCTTGCCCTACTCCACAACTCGAGTCTCACACTTTCGAGTTTAACTTCACTAGTCAACAAGCTCCTTTCACCGGTGGAGAAAACCTTTACACTTCGCTTACACTATTTCGACACTAAGCTAGATGTCGAGTTCTTTCCAAGGGTACAACCACTCCCACACACAATGTATTTTGAGGACTAAAATACTAACCACTCACACTCACAAGATTATGATGGTTTGATACAACAATGAAGTATGAATCAACACTAGATCATACAACACTAAACAAACAAGACTTCCAACTTCTCGTTGAAGCTTGAATATGACTTGATCTTCTTTGCTACCAAAGAGATCACTAATATGATATGAAGCTGAGTTAGAAAGGTTAGAGAGAAGATATGTATGAGAGTATGTTAGAAAGGGATGATAAACTACTTGACTTGGCATTGCTATTTATAGCCAAAGTGGGCGGGGCGTCCACGGACCCTGGAACCCTTAAAGGGTTCATATTATTCATTTAGTACGCCCGGTCGGCCGATCAAGATATCAAATCTTTGCTAAAGTCAACTCTATCTAAGTGAGATTGTGTAAGACATGAAGAGTACAAATCCACATAAAATATCTTAATGAAATCTTCTAATGATTTCCATAATGCATTACATGATGTCATAAGTTGTATTTCTATTCTTAGAAATATGCAAGTACATAAGTAGTGTTTGGTTTTAAGAACCTAACACATTCTAAAACTACTATCATACATAATGATTAGAGTCATATCAAGATGTTACTAATCATAAATGTAAATGCTTGAATGGTGAATATATTGTTTGAAAAAGCTTGTTTTAATATCTATTAAACTTGACAAGCTTTAAGCTTTTATACAAATTAAATTTACTTTTGTCGTTAACAAAACTTAGGTAAAGATCAAAAATATAAATAACGTTTAATGACGATATTTGTATTAACACACTTGTTTCCAGTTTTATCTGAGTGACAGTTCTTGTTTGATGAGTTGAAAAGATCAAGCTAGAATCAAGTTGTTACTCAAACCGATTTAGCCTAATCTCATGACAGTTCTTGTTTGATGAGTTGTGAGATTAAGTAAAATTCGGTTACCAAAGTCTTTTGAGGTTTTGCTCAAGAATGGGAAAGCTTGCCTCATCAAACCTAAACCATAAGAGAGCATGTCTTTAGAATGGGAAATGGTCACGATAGCACGAGAACGTACCTAGTTGGACGAGGAACCCATATGCATGAGCATTGACATAATCATTTAGACCATACACGAGCATGAATTTTTAGAACCCTTGTCGCGGTTCGGACTATAGTTATCAATAATTAAATCACGAGGACGTGATTCCTCTAACGGGGGAAGAATGTCACAATTCTCAATTTCCGGTCATTTCTAAAATATACTATTCATCTCGAGAATTTACTATTCATCTCGGGAATTTATTATTTATCATTTTACTATTTATCGTTTCTGAATTCAGTTTACGACTTTGAGAGGTTACTTTAAATTTTTACTATTCACGAAACACTATTCATTCCCAAAGAAAAATCACTATTCATGGTTCACTATTCATCAATTTTTCAAACTAGGGTTTACGAGCATCATTCGCTGCACAGTAAGGGTTTAGCTGCGTATTCATGAAAAATCATTGAGAACACTTCATATAGACTAGAGTTAGTCTACATATCATCAGTAACGTCATTTTCATATTAGTTCATTCATGGGTTTGCATATTTCATTAACGTATATTTTCCTATTAAATAAATGCTATCGCACGATCATTTATTTTGAATAATTGATCCGACACTTCCAAAAATTATCCTAATATATTTTTATACTAATTTTAAGACTATAAAAATTATATTATTAGTTTACCCGATGTTTTAAATTTATTTTGTATATAAATTGTTATAAATATATATTTACAACGGTTTTCGTAAATTCAACTCGATAATTATTTATTCACTCAATACTTGCGAGAAATATATTTTTATGACTTCGATATATTTTATTTTGTTCCGTTAAAATCGATTTTTAGCTAACGCTACGCTAAATAATTAATTGTATGTGCAAAATACACATTATGTATAACTTTGAATGCATTTAAATTATCAAAACACAAAACCCTTATCCTTAATATATCCTAGCCGACCCCCCCCCCTAGTCATCATATATTGAAAATCTTAACTCTAAAATATACACATACTCTTTTCCTTTTAGATATTTGTTAAATTATAGATAATATCCTAACTAATACACATACTTACACACATTCAAAAGGTGAAAAACAAATAAAACCCTCTCCTTTCTTTTTGGTATTGGCCAAGATCAAGATCCAAGCAAGAAATCATAATTTTTTTCAAGATCAAGTGATATATAAACACTAGTATACTTCTATTTAGGTTTTGAAATAAAAACCAAGAAGTATTTAGGAAACCTAGTTACTTAAACCTCATCATAATACTTGAAAGCTTCTTATAATTTTCATTACTCTTTCATATTCATACTTGAGTTATTTTATCATCCTAAGTAAGAAAACATGCAAGTATCATATGTATTTATACCACTTTTATTTGTTTTTAGTACTTATTATGAGTTTTAATCATCCTATAATTAATCCCTTGAAACATACCATTGTTGATGAAGTTTAGGAACCCATGACACCCTAAGAAGGTGTATGGTAGGTTTAGAATAGATTTGGTATTGATTTGAAGTGATTGAAACAAGAGTTACGCAAGAAAAACCATTTTCGACAACACTAGATTGGGTCCTGACGCTTTTACAAAATCAAAATTTAGACGTGTCATGGATTATTTTGGGCTAGATATTCAAAATACACTTTAAAACTAAACCGTGGTCGCGAACGGGTTTATAACGAAGAAGTTACGCTATTTTCAAGTTTAAGGACGAAAACTAATTTTCTGAAAATTTGCAAGCTGTCAAGGTTTATTTGAAGGGCAAAAATGAGTTTTAAACCTAATCTAAATGAGTCGATTTATCAAAAATATATTAGTATACATTAACAAGAAATTAAGGATATATAAAACGTAGAAAACGGACTTATAACGATTAAGTTGCACGCATTTAAATATGGCTATCGTAACTATTTTACACAAATAATACCACTTATATATTTTCTATTAGGCCAAAATGGTTTTCTTTAAGTGACCGTGTTTGGAGCCATTTTTCTTATCGATAGAGTACTTTTGAGAAAATAATGTCTTTAAGTAAAAGTGAGTTCACCTCCCTATTTTCCAAATAAAATGTTCAACCGTCATTAAACGGTTAAAATCAGTAATATACCATCTCTCTAACTTTTCCAAAACTACTCATAAACTATAATTTCTTGATAAATCACTAAGCAACTATTGTATGATGTCGTTTCAACGTAGTACATGTAGTATTTTATAACATGACGAGATGTCATAAACGTGCCAACGATAAACTTCATTTTCAACAAGTGGTATGGATATCATATGAGTTTGCATGTGTACGCATTGTTTTTATGACTTACATTAGAACATATCATTCATATTAGGTTGCGATAGAGATTGCATCTCATTTCTTGTATCCACTTTTGTCATAATCATTGCATCAAAGTGAGTTCGTAGTCCCCACTTTTACTCATTTAATTGTTTCATAAACTCTTTGGGGGAGATACATGCTCAACTACTTGCTTTTACTTTACACTTATATGAACTTAAATAACTGTTGTTTCACTACTTATGCTAGTAATTAGATTATCCTCGAACTAAATTGATCACTATTATTTGAACCACTTTCCTTGATCCTGAACTCTTCGACATATATATTTGAACTCTTTTAACTTGATAGGAACCTTTTGGTATAGATTTGAACACTTTAACTTGATTCAATTCTTTTGACATATAATTAGTCTCTTTTAACTTGATTTAATTCTTTTGACATATAATTAATCTCTTTTAACTTGATTTAATTCTTTCGACATATAATTAATCTCTTTTAACTTGATTTAAAATATTTTGACATATAACTAATCTCTTTTAACTTGATTTAAAACATTTTGACATATAATTAATCTCTTTTAACTTAATATTGAACCTTTTGACTATTTTTGAACTTGTTTGACTTTATATTGAACCCTTTGACTATTTTGAACTTGTTTGACATAATATTGAACCTTTGACTATTTTGAACTTGTTTGACATAATATTAAACCATTTGACTATTTTGAACTTTTTGATATGTTTTGAGCTCTTTGGTCGTTTTGAACTTTTGAACTCTAATTTAAATCCTTGAACTTTATGACTTGTTGAACTTATTGAACCATATGTGCTATAACCTAAAAGTCTCCCTATGTGAACAGAGCAATACCAAGTCTCCTATGAACTGAGCAACACCAAGTCTCCCCTGCTCGAGCAAAGGCAAATTCTCCCATGATCGAGTGTTCTTAATTGTATATTAATAGTTGTATGATGTACCGCTCGTATATCTGCATTGTTAGTCTCCTATTATAGGTAGTATAGATAGCGCTATTAGAGGTCGGCCTCCTCGCTCACTATGTTACTTGACCATATTATTTATTCTAGGGCTTTGCCTTGCATACATTATTATATACGTGTGCTACATTGTGAACTATTATGATAACGCGGTACGGACTACTAGACATACTACTTTTGGTGTTGGGTTGTGAACACATAGGTTGCAAGTTTTGTATGGGCGGAACTTGGAACTAAGTAGATTTGCAATGCATTTACTTTGTGGACTATTCTAAATGACCAAAAACATTGCCTTTGCTGCATGAGCGTTCTTTAAAAAGCTTTACATGTTAGACAAACTCTATTAACTCACTCAACCATTGTGTTGACACTTTTTAGCATGTTTTATCTCGTGTATCTAAGGGCATTAACTTCATGGTACGATGTGACTTATCATAGAGTCGCTGGTGGACGAAGATCTCATATATATTTTATGTGACTTAACTATCGCTTTTGATTGTAAATAAACTCATTTTTTAAGACAATGGAAATCTGGGACCTATGTTTTGTAACCTCGGGATTATTTTACTTAATCAACGATATTTTCAAAACGACACTTAGGTCGTTCGATATAACTGTGAACTTTGATGTTATGACAGCCATCCCTGTGTATTCCATTTCCCACAAGACAGTAATTGGGGTGACATCCTGTTAACTTGTTTTGTGATAACAAATCAAGCATGCCTTGTCACAACCCCTGTCTATGAGAGATCCAAACACTTTGAAATCTATGTCCATTTTATCGCTGAAAATTGCAAAAGGTGTCTTGAGTGCCATCAAATTGGCTCCTCAAAACCAAATCAAGGCAGATATTCTACCAAAGCACTTCCTGTGTATCAACATAAGTTCCTTTTCAGGGAAATCAAATATTTGACATATTTCGAAATGACAGTGGGGAATGTTCCAAACACCTAAGTAATCTATGTCCCAAATATGTCCTTATTACCTCTCACTTAGTGTTGTTTGTGCGGATTATTATGAGGGCTTATTGTGGACTTCTCTATTCTTGTTTAAAAATCTAAAGATGCTACTGCCATGTAGTTTCTTATTGTAAAAGATAGGTCTTTGTCACTTGGAACCTATATATCTGTATTCCTCTCTGCGGTTTAATCATCTGAAATATACGCAGCCTTCTCGACCGCTATATCATTCTCCTCCAAGTATTTATGTATTAGGACTGGCTGATCCATTGCCTGCTTTTGATCATACGATCTTTATCAAGCCTTGTACCGCTTGATTATTATTGTATTAAAATCAGGCTTCACTATTGTACTTTGATACTTGAATAAAGAGGAACTTGTTGCTCTGTTTATCTGTTTGATACCATCGCACAACAATTCATGAACAAAAAAAAATGGGAAAGATCAAAGATACAATGTAAAACCATCATCAACAACAATCAATCCATCTTTTGTTTCTCCAACCTTAAAACTTGTTTCACTGATTCCAACACATTGATCAACATTTGCATCTCTTGTGACCAATGATAAGTGGAAATCCTAACTTCACTTTTACTTTTATAAACTGAATTTTCTTATTGACTAATTGTTAGTTTTTATTAACCTATTAAGATAAAATACCTAGATAACTAAATTTTGTTATTGGGACTTATAAGAGTGTTAATTTTTGGTTGTCATTTGTTTAAAAAAATGGCACTAGCTTTTGCATAATTGTATTATATGTAAATATCTAATATAATTTTGCTACCTTTTGTCTAGAAACATGAAAAATTACTATAAAAGAAAAATATCATTTTCATCAACATCGGATCATTTCTACTGAATAATCAGATTTGCATAATCGAATAGTCAAGAATTTATAAACTCTTGTGTTATATGCAACGTAGAAAGAGAAGCACTTGCAAATGTTGCTCATGAAGATGTGATGAGCCGGTTCCAAAATATGACAGATAGTAAAGGACATTTATAAAATGTTTGTTTGCTCAAGGTAAGCATGTTAAGCCCCTTTTATCACTTATACCTTATCAAACCCAAATATAAACACGCAATGCTTTATGTAGATGAAAGTATTGAAGAATAGAAATATGGTGACTTGAATGATAGAATTCATGTATGTTTTAGAGAGGTAGAGAGAAGAAAGATGAAACATATAAGTTGTATATTGCTTCAAAGGGAAAAAACACACACACAATCAA
>OU343225.1:102376759-102882952 GCA_910596185.1 Chrysanthemum makinoi
TTGGCGAGAGTCAACTTACATGTCCCGAACTTTTCCTAGAAACCACTGAGAAGATAGTTCAGATTAGAAACCGGTTGCAAACCGCTCGAGATAGGCAAAAGAGTTATGCCGATAGGAGACGTAAACCTTTAGAATTTCACGTTGGAGATCGTGTTATGTTGAAAGTTTCTCCTTGGAAAGGAGTGATTTGTTTTGGAAAGCGTGGAAAACTCAATCCCCGATATATTGGTCCTTTTCCAATCCTGGAAAGAATCGGACCAGTAGCATACCGCCTGGAGCTACCATCGGAATTGAGCAGTGTACACAATGTCTTTCATGTTGGTAACCTTAAGAAATGTCTTTCGGAGGAAAACATAGTTGTGCCCTTAAGAGATATTCGTATTGATGAGAAATTGAATTTCGTTGAGGAACCGATTGAGATTATGGATCGTGAGATTAAACGGCTGAAGAATAGCCGAATTCCGATTGTCAATGTTCGTTGGAACTCCCGACATGAACCGGAGTTCACTTGGGAACGTGAGGACGTTTTCCGTAGGAAGTATCCTAAACTTTTCATGACAACAAGCAACTCGGAGTGAAACCCAGAAAGGGTTTCTTCTGAGGCTGGGAGGCTGTGACAACTGGCAATTTAGGGAGTTTATTTTAGGTAACCGCATTACGTTAAACTAAACCGAGTTTTGCCTTTATCACTATTTTTATAAACCATGACTTGATTTTATATCGTCTATTGGTTTTTACGATTTATTTCATTATTAAATGAGTTATCGTATGAGTTTTAACTCTATTTGGTAGGCACTATTCGATTCGCCACTAGAAAAGCTTAAAACGAGAAATATTGTAACTTTTAGACCGTAACTCGAAAATTGACAAATAAATAGTCAAAACTTGTGGGAAAACATAAATAACGATGTTGAAAAGTTGAATAAATGTTGTGGGACACTCGGGGGACAATATGTGAGCTCGGGAATGGGTAAACGGGACGTTTTACAAAAAATGGCAACAACGGCCCTCTCTTTTGGTTAGGTCGCCGTCCCCCTCCCCTCTCTCTCTTTTATTATTTGGTCACTCCCTCAAAATATATAAACCCCACTTCCCCTCATTTCACCTCTTCACTTTCTCTCACTAAAAACACACACACACACCACTTTCTCTCTCTAATCTCTCTCTCTCTCTTAAAAAAAATAAAAACTCTAACCACCACCACCACCTTGTCTGGCCACCTCCGGCCAAATTCCGGCAAGTGGTATCTCACCTCCACCACTATCTTGTAGATCGTTTCATCCTCTTTCTATCCATATAAAATACTCCCACAAAAGCCTTCAATAACACCTTCAAATTTAAAGATTAAGATTTGTACTTTTAGGGTTTTCATCTAATATTGCAATTGGTGCTTCAATAAGGTAAATGGAACAAGATTAGAGCTTGTTTAAGCTCTTAAAAGCCACGTATGGGCTATTAGGGTTTCAACCTAATGTCCAAATTTGGGGCTTTTGGGTGAAACATGGAATTAAGTCTAATTAATGTCTAAATAAACAAGTAATTAGTGTTTGGTAAATATGTGGTGTATCAATTTGATGGGTTTATGCATTTTAGGTTTAGTTTCATATTTTTGGTTAAGTTAGATAATGGGTTTTGTGTTTGGTTAGTGATTGGAGCTTGAATGATTGGATTTGGATGTTGTGGAATGGATTTGGGTGATGTTTGATTGGTTTGGAATGGTGTACGAGCCACAAAGGGCACGCACGTGGCCCTTGGATTGCGTACATGACCCACTTGGGCCACGGGTCCGGGTCGGGTCGATTTGGTAGCTTGTTGGTTGATGTAGTTGAGGTTTGGATGAGACGCGTGGAGCCGAAAAGCTTCTAGAGCTTGTTTGGTTCACGTAGTCTTAACCGTGACCGTGTCATGGCCATTAGGGTCATAACATTGGTTCCGGGTATATTTGGTTGATTGATTGGTTGGCGAGATTGTTTTGAGTTGGTTTGGGATTGAATTGCGCTATTATGACTTTTAAATTTGGACTTGATATATATATATATATATATATTGTTGACTTTGAGCTACGTCGGCGTTACTTTGACTTTTTAGTCAATAGTTGACTCCGACAAAGCCGTAACATGGACTTTAGTATAATTTGGACTATTGATTGATTAAAAGTCGAGAAGTTATGACTCGTGCTTGTGGACTCGAAACGAATAACGATATGAGATTAATATTAGAATTTGATGAAATATATATTTATACAAGAAAATGCTAATAGAACTATGAAATGTAAATAATAAATGGGCTTTTGTACCAAAAATATCGATAACAAGACTTATCTTGTTATTTACTATTTTTAAACGGAAACTAACGACTAAATCGGAAATGTTTTGTAATGAATAAGTAATTAATGTTTCGAGTACACGTTTATCAATAAATGTCAATTGTGGACATTTAATATTAGTTAAGTATATATTTACTTACGTTATGTGCATGGGTTACGGATAACCTAACATTAATAGTGTTGATCCACGTGGATAGCGGACTTATTAGGTTGACGAATCTAATAAGAGCCCGTTAGGTACGTTTGGTAACCCTATTAATGGGTGAATTATCCTTATGACTCTTTAGGATACGATTGATTTATGGGATAATAAGCGACATGAATAAATAAAGGAGTTTATCGACTTGACGAATTCGATAAGGTCTACTATTTATTCCGAAACTTATTGAAATATGGAGCTTATCGTTTAGAGGTCTCATTGTGTCGCATTGAGTTATATATTGGTTGTTTGAGTGCATTCATAGCATCATATTGAGTCGATACACCCACATGAGGAATACCAAACACTAGGATTAAATGGTGAAACGAGACATTTTTGGAAATAAAGAAATGGAATATATTGGGGTAGATAACGTTGATTTTGAGGAATATATATATTAAAGTTGGTCTACATTAATAGGTTGTGCCGAGTCGATAGTTGTTGTGACGTGATTTCTGTTATCTTCTGCTAGTGTTTATTCGTACGTTGATTGCTTGAGGTAAGTTTCATAGCCCCACTTTTATCTACGTTTTTAACTATATTGGGGTGAGAATCATGCTACTGTTTTTGGATCGTTAAAACTATTTGGATTTTCTTATATGCTTGACTGTTTAGATAAGATGTACGGTAGTTGTTGCCTTAGACTAGGTTGAACCGTTGCCTAGCTAAGAATAGACTTCAACATCGACCTAGTCCGGGGTTGGCAACTGTTCTAGAGGTTGCCACGACAGTGCTGGACTAGAGTCGGGGGGCCCGAGTAATCCCTAGATGCGGGATATGATTGGAGATACGGATAGGATCAGTGTGTGAAACGGTATTTATTTATCTAGGTCTTGCATAGCAAATCAACTCTTACAGGTCCACTATGATTTTGTTGAACTTAAACCTATGAACTCACCAGCGTAAGCTGACATTTTAGCATGATTTCTCAGGTATTTGAGAGATGTTTGGAATACTTGATTTGGTGGAAGCTTGGCAAAAAGGCGAGATTCAAGGATCATTTCTGACTCTGATAAACTTTGGGGACCTATTTTATTAAATCATGTTTTGGGCCTAATATTTACACTTTTGGATTAAATGTTTTGAATAACTAAATTTGGGATTGGTTTTGAACGTTAAATGACTATCTTTTTGCTATACTTGTGTGAGATACCAATCCAATAGTAACGCCCCAAAAACTTGATTAAGTCTTCCGCTGTACCGAGATTTGGGGGTGTTACAGACATCTCACTCGACGGCTTCAGAATAGTACCGGCTCCCAAAACATTTCACTGAATGTCATATACTATAATTGTAATGACCCCCGATCAAAACTACCATGTAATTGGGTTATTTTTTTTAATGTTTCAAATACTCTCAAAGTTACAAAATTTAAGGTGTAACTTTTTTTCTTTTAACTTTTGACACTATGTTTTTATGCTAGTTTTGTTTCCACGACGAAAATTGAATAGAGTTTGACTAAATTGAAGTTAATTTTATGCTAGTGTTGCTTTACAAATCAGTAAACTATTTAGTAAAGATGAATAATCATATAGTTTTTGTACAGATTTTGTTAAAATAAAAAGTTAGGATCACGATGCAAATCATGTGTATGACATCTTTTACAGTATATGATAAAAGAATTACATAATTTCGGAACAATTTTGTCAAGCAATCTTATGATATGTACCCTAAAAGACAAACATAAACTCTTTTCCATGGAATAATTTGAATTCACTAAAAGACAAACATAAACTCTTTTCCATGGAAGAAGAGTGAGACTCAATCCTATTCCTTTTCATGATTGAGAAAGGTATGTTAGGAATATTAGAATTGTCTAAATTCTAATATAACTCATAGCAACTTTAATAGTTAAGAAAATTGCACACCATGTTTTCCTTAAGAGATTTCATTACCCTCTGTTGGTGATTGAATTCATATATGACATTTTGGTCAACCAGAAAACATGTTTGACATTTTATGAGTTATTAAATTAGAAGCTAGACTAATTACCGCAAAATTGGTAAAAGACAAACTAGTATATTTTATCTAGTTGTTTTGTTTTGACTAATTGAAGGTGCTATACATCATTATGGCGATGGTAGACCCATTGAGGAAGAAATTGCATGCTCAATTTTTCAAGTTAATAGCATTGATGGATGATTCATCATCTACAAAGTAGAATACACTCTTTTACTACCTAAGTAATTGTTACGAATGGTTTTACAAAGGGGTAGCAACGTAATAGCACGCTATTTTCACTGGTTAATGAAACACTTACAATGTTGTCAAATCCAGTGGGAGTATGGTGTATTACTGAATAAGACATTATTGTAACGTTGTCTAATTCAGTGGGAGTTACAAGATTTATTATCTTGGTAGTAACTCAGATTATTTCTAGAGTTTCTTGAAATAATACATTACGTTCAAAAATGTAGACATTCATATTCTCAAGGATAGTCATGAACGTTTCCTTGATAATTAAGTGCTCCTACATCTACTTGTAATGCTTATATATCTACGACACTATCATATTGCTCACATAAACAAATGAATGTCATGGTGTTTATCTATTATATGATGTTATTCTATGCACAAGTGGGAGAAGTATTTATTGTGTGCAAAGGAACAACACATACAAATATGATTAATGGATTCTCTTGATCGTAAGGTAAGAGATTATCGTTCTAATAAGATTGTCTTGCTTAAAGAACATGTGTCAAGATTATAGCATAGACTACTTTTATTTCTTATGTCATTCAAATTATAGAAACACTTGAAGTTACATTTTATGTTAAGTGAGATCTTGGCTAGATTGTAATCTCAAGGTAAATCTCCACTTGTCGTGGGATCGGGCGTGGATGCTTTTGCAGTTTCTTAAGTTGGACACTTCTTGGAATAACATAAATAAATAAAGTAATTTAATACTATCTTAAATATTTATGCATTTTTAGAATGACATAAATAGATGGAGTAGTATATTAACTTGAAAATAAATTAATTGAAACCAAGACGTGGTGTTCATAATTACTTTAAATTATATATGTTTATATTTTCGTTGTAAAGTCACAAACATGAAGTCTTTTAAAGACTTATAGTATAAAGTAAGATATTATAACTGTTATTTCTTTGACTTGGTCAAAGAATACTTTTGTTATAAAACATGCAATTGGCTTGAATATTCTATTATACCATTAAGTTGACTTAGTTGGTAAATAGGTAGGCCAAAAGGAATAAGTTTATCTTAGATATTGTTAGATTGTCTTACAATATTAATTCTGATGAAATACTGTATGTATATGGTATGTCCAGTTAGAAGAATCAAACTTTTGTCATATTGTTTGATTCAAGATAACTATATCTTCTTTTCTTCCAAAAGTTATCAAGGTTAGAAAATTGGGTATTGATTGGATATACTTAATAAAACTCAAAACCTAGAAGATTAATAAGACACCATTTTAGTATGAAATGTGATGAATCACATTGAGTCTTATATTGAAGTTTTGATTTGTTAAAACTACTTATGAAGTAGGTTATTAATGAACAAGATTTACAAACTGTCAATGTGTTTTGTAATATCCCAAAAGAAAACAATTTGGTGTTGTTCTACTTGCTGAAGTATCTATAGATAGTCTTTAACTTACAAAAGCAAGTGAGAGTTTTGTTTAGATCTTGAAGAGATTAAATTACAATTACAAAACACATAATCTTCTAAAATACACTAGTAAATATCATGATGAGGTCAAATATGATAGACCTCAAGATGGTGGAATTCTCATTCATAGATCCGCAAGGATTCTCAGATAATCATGATGATGCAATTACCTAATATTGAATTGTGGTAAATTATTCATACTATGAATGTTAAGATGCTGTCCAAAAAGGTGATCAACTTTGGAAACTTGGTTTATCTTAATGAAGATGAGTTTCTTCAAAAAGAAAGAAAATCCTAGTGGTTTAAATCTTTGTGTAGAAATCATATGGACAAAATTGTACATGTGTTTAATGCATGACTTGTGACAAGATTATTAATCACACTTTAGCAATTAACTGTGATTGAATATTCTTTCCTTGACACATGAAATATATAATGATTATAATTGTCATACTTATTTTCATTGATATGAAAAATGACAATGGAATATTAAAACTCTTTCTCGTGTGATTGCTTTTGCGAGGACGATAAGTAATACAAATGAGTTTTATGAATTCACATAATCTTTGGAAATGTACAAACGACAAGAATCCATAAATGGATATATGCATGCATCTAGGAGATGATTCTTATGTTTAACTATTAAATCCTAGTTTTGGTTTATAATTAAAATAAGATAATTTCTAAGTATTCCTGAAAGCTAGTGGGAGTATTATGTTTATTTTCTTTAAATCTTATATGTTGTGGGTAGTAACATTCCATCTAAGCTAAATGTTAAGTTTTAGTTTGGAATGGAACTTCACTTGAAAGATTTAGAAAATAAGACATACAACTTTGGAATATATGTTTATTATTAATAAACATGTGCGGTAAAATAAATGAGTCTAATAGAACATGATATATCATTTGGAAAATGGATATGTAGAACGTGAATTAAATCTTTGTTTGACATAAGGATTTTTCATGTAGATCATGTTACTGTTGTATCATGCTTAAATGCAAGAAGATTTGACAACATTGATATCCAATGAAGTTATTAGATAACTAGTGTAGTGAATATTCTAATAGAATATGTTTGAATCTAGAATTACATTCCTCAGCCTGGTATTGCTCTCAAATTCTACTGATGAGCAATACAACAATTGTTGCGTAATTGTCATAGCCAACGAACTTGAAAGTTTGGAAGGCATCAAACATTACACTATAGATATTGAAGTTTACGGAGATTTTTAAAGAGCATATTGTTGTTTGTATACAATGTTGCTGGTTTAATTGAGATGACACTCAATACTAGTCATGGTAGGATTTCATCATTGTGAATGACCATGTGAACTAGGTGTGCTCAACTAAGAGCATAGTTGCATTATACATTAAAGAATAAGAATACTTTAAACTTTAAAATGATTGAAAGTTTGATTCTCATAAATTGGTGGTTGAGGATGTCACACATTTTATGAAATATTATGTGGCAATATCAAGATATTTTGAATGCACACATACAAGAACTTCACTAGTTGAATTCTTGAAATAAGAATTCTCAAAATTCCAATAGATCAAAGTTAGTTGAAATTATGCCTTGTCAACAAGTATGATTGTCATTACTTGAGGCATAATTCATTAACAAGTATTATCATGCATTGATCTATTTAGTATTTGGATAAGGGATGTTTTAAACAAATATTATTTAAATGAAATAAAATATTGGTTATGTTTATTTTTCATTTTCTTAATATTATATCCTATATTTTCATGTTAAATCCATGAATAACTTATGTTATTCTAAAAGTCCGTTGTCGATCAATGATGTGGGAATGTCATTGAATTAAGACAAATCTGAGTTTTGGTAGAATATACTTTAAGTATATTGATGCGTGGGACATGCCAAATTCACATGATATTCAATGAATTGAATATAGGACAGATCCCAACTTAACATGATTATACTTTATGGATCTTTGTCATTAAGTAAATCATGTATATTTATCCTCAGACTTGAGATACCAGATAACTGTTATGAATGTAGTACACTTGTGTGAAATAGTCTAACGCTATCCGTAAAAGGTGGTTATAAGGGCTATTTTCAGAAGTGTTACAAAGTTCATGAGTTTTGCTTGTAGTCAAGAGAATTTGCTCATTTGAATTTGTTTCAAAGCATAATACTGTTTGGGCCCCTCGTAGGATTGACAAGATGTTTGTAAGGCCTTACCCAAGATCTATCTGGAATATGTTCAGATGATTTGGTAATCTTGTTCAATCAGATATAACGAGAAACAAAATATTAACTTGTGAAATGACTCGATCCATATTCACAGTTAATGAAGTATTAGAAGTAAAAGGATAAGTATTAATGATGAATCATTAAAATGGTTTTTCCAGGGAAACCACACTCGGTTCGATCTGGGGGCATTGACGTGTTAGGCTAGACTAAACCAATGTCATTACTATATTAAGATATATCCAAGTGGGAGCTGAAAGGTTATGGATATAAATTAATATTAGTATGACCGGATTCGAACTCGAGACTTCGGGATTGCACACATTACGTATGAGAATCAATGTATAAATAATTAATATATAAAATGTTGTATTTAATTAATTGATCACGAATAAAACAATTAACGAGAGTTGGGATTTAACGGAGTTTTGATTATCGGTCGTTAAATGTCAACGGGATATGAAGAAAAGTTAACTAGCCAAGAGAAGGTTTTAGGAATCCTCTTTTGGGCTTGTTTTTGGCCGAACCTATGGTATCCCACATCGGAAACCATAGTAATCTTGACATCTACCATAAGGCTATAAATACATCCCCATGTATTCATCCTTTGGTACACTAGATTTCAATAGAAGGCCAAACTTCTTCTTTCTTCCCTCTTGTTCTTGGTCGACGAGTGAATCCCCATTGTAAGGGATTTACGAGTGACCTTGAGCATAACAAAGGTGTTTGGTTAATCTATTGTGATCAAGAACCTAGCGTTTCTCATTGATTCGCTACTAATACGTGTGTACAAGAACGAAGAGCAAACGCACTTGTGTTTGCATATCTTGGTGGGTCGACAAAGGTTTAGGTCGACATTCATAAACCCTAATTTATTAGGGTTTAGGGTTTCTTGGTTCTTGATCTTAATTTGGGGTTTTTCCATAAACCCTAATCGCATTGATTAACAAAAGGTACGCATATACTTTTAATTCGGTTAATTAGTTTACAAGTATTATTCATATTACTTTCGCTGCATGCTTTGATGATGTTTATGTATTTTCTATAATTGTTATGATTAGTAAAACCCAACACTGTCCACTGCAGCGAGCCTCCACAAGCTCACAATCCCATACATCATCCTCGAAAGAGAAGATTGTATTGCCTCATTATTCAACAAGAAAGCATACGATTGACTTCACCTACATTTAGCTAAACAATACTGTCAACTTGCTCACATGCCTTTCCCGTCGAATTACGCAACATACGTCTCTAGAAATGATTTCTTGAAATACTTAGATGACTACTCGTCTCATATCAATATTAAGCCAAAGTTTGGTAACTTTGTAAATTTTGCAAAGTATGATGAAGATCGGAAGGTATGGAAGGTGGAGACAAAGGTAGTAGGTGATCAAGTTCGATGTTATGAGGTAAGGTTTTTGGTGGTTGCCACGGGAGAAAATTGTGATGCTTTTATACCGGAAGTTGATGGATTGAGTGAGTTTAAAGGTGAAGTCATTCATTCGACTGAGTATAAATCTGGCGAGGCATATGAGAACAAGACAGTTCTGGTGGTTGGAGCGGGTAATTCTGGTATGGAAATTGCACTTGATTTGGCGAACTATGGTGCAAAAACATCCATCATTCTCCGAAGTCCGGTAAGTATTAATTGTAGCTAAGCATCTTAATACACGAACTAATATAATCTATGGATGATAATGTTTTGACACATTATATTTTTTGGATGTTGTATAAGTTATATGGCAACGTTTTATTTGCAGGTCCATATATTATCACGGTGGTCTATAAATTTTGGTTTGGCGTTATTAAAGTTTTTACCATTGCATTTAGTGGATTCACTTTTGGTGATAATTAGCAATGTAATGTATGGAGATCTGACAAAGTATGGGATCTAAAGGCCCAAAGAAGGTCCAGTTTTGATCAAAATACGAGATGGAAAGTACCAAGTCGTTAATGTCGGTACAGTAGAAAAGATCAAGTCTCATGAGATATAGGTTTGGTATTTCCGATCTTTATACTAATTCTTGTACGTGTATTACAAAGGTTATTGCTGAGCGATATTGTATACGTCAACAGGTCTTGCCAGCAATGAAAAGTATAAAAGGCAAAGGAAATGAAGTTGTGTTTGAGAATGGAAAATGTCATCAGTTTGATACAATCCTTTTTGCTACCGGGTTTAAAAGATCAACCCATTTATGGCTTCAGGTAAAGTCATTACCTTTCATGATCTCTTTCTTGCTTGGTATGGCGTGTGGGCTCGTCAATGTTATTTGATATTAGCATTATGAGAATAATATGAAGATATGATAAGTTGGTGTTGTTGATCAAAGGGCAAAACAAATAACAAAATCAACAAACTAAGCGGAAGGTTTATTCAAAATTGTCAAACTAAATTCAAAGGTACCGAATTCTAATTCCAAAGGTACAAATAATGCTAATGTCACCGATCTCTATTTATAAGAAACTAATGACGTAGATTGCTAAATTCTAAAACGACTCAAATTAGGAAACATACCAAAGCTAAAAACCAAATTAACGACCTTTAGAGTTAAAGACATTTTTCAAACAGTTACTTGATAAATACTTATGTGAAAATATGCAGGGTGGTGATGATCTCTTGAAAGAAGATGGTTATCCAAAGCAAAAGTACCCAAACCAATGGAAAGGAGAAAATGGTCTTTTTTATGTTGGTCTTGCAAGAAGAGGCCTAAATACAGTTGCCATGGAAGCTCAAAACATAGCTCATCACATTTCCAGCCTAATAAACTAGTAAAAGTACCATAAATTTATCTAGTTCACAGTGGGTTATTGATTGATTACTTTTGTGGTAAGATGTATGCTTATTTTTTTACTCCGTATTGTGCTAACGTGTATGTGTAAAACTCAAAATGATGGTGTTATCGTTCTGTATGTCACATCCTTTGAACTTTTATACCGTGCGTGTACATTGGTTGCGATATTGTTTTCTTATTTACATTTTTAGTGCAGATTCCAGCTGAAACGAATTATCTAACCAACGTGGTTTAAGGATTTTTGTAAACCTTTGTTTCTCTAATAAATTAAAACAGACGATAACAATTTCAATACTTCATATAATTAGTAGAGGGATTCCGACACAACACAGTTACACTTTGAGCATTATGTGAAATTTTCCATATTCTCTTAAATTTCATCTTGAAATTATAGCAAAGTACAGGGCCCCATTCACAGTTACACTTTGAGCATTATGGAAATTTTCCATCTATTAATAAATTTCAATCTTGAAATTATAACAAAGTTGAAGCCTGGAAAGTACGTAATTTCGTCCAAGAATCACACAATTTTCTTGAATCTCAATATTGTAAGCGTGTAAAAATGGTAACAAACACACAACAAACTTCTTTACATCCAGCCAACCACCCCTTGGTGTATCTTTTTATTATAACGATTCAAGAAGATAAGTCCCCAAACGGATGCTTACCAAACAATACAAAGACAAGATTGATCTCTACTAGGTAGACACCAATCAACCTCACTACAATATCACTCAACCACTCAAACTACAAAGATCAAATAATGTGATTGATCTATAGAACAATACTAACTAACTGATATCAAAGTGATATCAATAACAAAAGAATACCAGACTGTATGTGTAAACGAGAGAGAGTAAAAACAGATGAAGAAGACAAGTTATGAAACCCTAGAAGAGAGTTGGGTATATATAGGCTGAAGTTACACATCTGCCCTCCAACTTATCAGCAATACTCAAACAGCTACTAACTTGCACTTCAGTGTAAATGAAGTCTTCAACTTGACATAACTAGTCCCTGAACTTCCAACATCTCCTCTCAAGTTGATAGACTTCAACCTTGATAAACATCATTATCCTTAGCCTGCTTTCCTCCATTATCAACATCATTATACTTAGCCTGCTTGCCTCCATTGAGAGACCCTGCAAACATGTCAACCAAGCCAAGTTTTTTGCACAATACACAATGTTGCTTTTGACCAAGGCACTTGGTAAAAACATCTGCAATCTGCATGCTAGTATGAATTTTAACAGTCTTAATCACACCTGCAGATACTTTTTCTCTTACCAAATGTACAACCAACTCAAAATGTTTAGTTTTCTCATGGAAAATTGGGTTAGCAGCAATCTGAATAGCAGCACTATTATCACAAAAAAAATCCACAGGCAACAAGCCTTTAATACCAAGGCTACTTAACAAATTGCTCAACCAAATAACTTCACAAGTGGTAGAAGCTAAGCTTCTATATTCAGCTTCAGCTGAGCTTCTAGACAAAGTGGACTGCTTCTTACTTTTCCAGGAAATAAGAGAATCTCCCAGAAAAACACAAAAGCCAGTAACAGACCTTCTAGTTACAGGACACTTTGCCCAGTCTGCATCAGCATAAGCTCTAAGTTTAAGATCAAAAACTTTGATGAATTGCAAACCAGAACCAGGAGAACCCTTAAGATATTTCAAAACTCTTAAAGCAGCCTTAAGATGAGACTGAAAAGGCTTATGCATATGTTGACTAAGACAATGAACAACATAACTAATATCTGGTCTAGTATTAGTCGGATAAATCAACTTTCCAACCAGCTTTTGATAGTTAGTAACATTATGCAAAACCTTATCAGTATCACTCTCAATACAATTTAACACAAAATTCTCAGGCAAAGGAGTATCAACAGGTTTAGCAGCTAACAACCCATACTCATATAACAATTCCATACAATATTTTCTTTGTGTCATACACACACCTCTTTCATTTTTCAAAACTTCAATGCCAAGAAAATACTTCAACTCATCCAAATCCTTAATCATGAACTTGGTACTCAAAAATAGTTTAAACTTTTTAATTTCAGCTTCATTGTTACCAGTTATGACAATATCATCAACATACACAAGCAAAGCAACAAACATATTATCTTTCTGTTTAACATACAGAGAATAGTCAAATTTACTTTGAACAAACCCATGTTCAATCAAGGTAGTGGTAAGCTTTGCATTCCACTGTCTTGGAGCTTGCTTAAGACCATACAAAGGCTTATTAAGTTTGCAAACTTTACTATCATCACCACCATTAAAACCCTTTGGTAAGACCATATAAACATCTTCATCTAAATCACCATATAGAAAGGCATTGTTAACATCCAGTTGATATAATGGCCAATTCATATTAACAACAATACTAATCAAGCTTCTCACAGTAACCATTTTTACAACCGGGCTAAAAGTTTCATCATAATCAAAGCCTTCTCTTTGATTGAAATCTTTTGCAACTAATCTAGCTTTATATCTATCAACCTCTCTAGTAGACTTGTATTTTATTTTCCAAATCCACTTATACCCAATGGCATGTCTACCAATAGGTAAAGTACATTCAGTCCATGTATTATTTCTATTTAAAGCCTCAATTTCATTGTTTATAGCTTCAGACCAGTTAGGGTCTTTGACAGCTTCCTCATAAGTTTTAGGTTCAACAGATTTATTAAGAGTAGAAGCAAAGCACATATTATTTCTCTTAAGACCTCTATAACACACATATTTTTCAATACCATATCTGACTTTAGAATTCATCACATAATCATTGAACCTAATAGGAGTTTTAGTCTCTCTACCAGATCTTCTTACAACAGGTGTCTGCACATCATCATTTTCAAATATAGACTGAGTTGTTATGTTTTCAGAATTATGTTCAGGAATGGGACTGCCCTCAGACCAGTATTGGTCACCAACTTGGGTTGCAGAATGCTCATCTTCATGATGCAAATGAGTAGTATTTGTGTCTACTGCATCAAATGAAGATGGCAAACTACCTTACACAACTGATGTATCTTCCCCTTCATCATTGGGACTTTGAGATTTAAGACTATCAAAAAACTTCAAGTGATCTACTTCATTTGCATTCTCTGCATCAGTGAAATCACAGGTTTTCATTTTAAGTGGAAAAATACTTTCATAAAACTTCACATCTCTAGCAAAAAATACATTTCTGGTATCCAAACTTAAAAGTTTATATGCCTTTTTAGTAGTAGAAAAACCCAAAAGAACACATTTTTCAGACCTATAAGACATTTTATCATGATTGTTCAAAATAGTAGCAAAACAAAGACAGCCAAAAGACCTCAAATGGGAAAGATTTGGTTTCTTTTTATACAACAACTCATATGGACATTTACCATGTAAGACAGATGATGGCAACCTGTTTATAAGATATACTGCCAGGTTAGAACACAATCAGACCAAAACTTTAAAGGAATTCCCCCTTGAAACATAAGACTCCTTGCAACATTGAGCAAGTGTCTATGTTTCCTTTCACAATCCCATTTCTTTGAGGTGTATGGGCACAAGAAGTTTGGTGAATAATACCAAGATCTGAAAACATATCATTCATTTTCTTATTAACAAACTCAGTTCCATTATCTGACCTTACAGTTTTAATTTTTAAATCAAAACTGATTTAGAATCAAGTGAATGAAATTACAGAAAACACCGAACACTTCATCCTTAGTTTTGACTAAGTATACCCATACAGCTCTAGAAAAATCATCAACAATGGTGGAAAATATTTGTATCCTTCTCTTGCTTGTAACTCAGTAAGGACCCCATAAGTCAAGATGAACAAGATCACCAATATTACTAGTGACTTATGATCAGACAAGGGAAATGGTTCCCTTGTTTGTTTGGCCCTATGACAGATTTCACAAACAGAGATAGTAGAATTCTTTGAAATACCAAGATTCTTTTGAAGAACAGATAGGACAGGATCAACAGGGTGACCCAACCTATTATGCCAAGTAAGCTTAGACACATTATAAGATATAACCATATTGCACTGACCTAAAGACAAATTAGGCTGCATGTCAAACAAGTAATGTTGGGATATGAAAGTCTTTGAAGAATGACAAAGTACTGGATAAAAGCAAAGTGCTGGAAGAAGTCAAAGTATTGCTAATTAAAAGTCAAAGTACTGCTCGTTTAATCAAAGTACTGCAAAACTCAAAGACGGTTATAATAGAATGTTTTATGGAAAGTAATGTTTATCTAGAATAAGTTTAGTACAGTATTACTTGTCGTACAAGGTTTGTAATTGTAAACCGACTAGGGTTATCCTTAAGCCTATAAAAGGACCCCTAGATTGGCATTAGAGTACGAATCCAAAAGTACGAATTAGAGAATACGTTTTTAGAGAGTTAGAGTTGTAGAGTTGTTAAAGAATATGTATAATAAGTAGGTTCTAAGTATTAATAAATTCATTAATTCTTCTTAGCTTTGTTAAGTAAATTCTGCATACTTAATAGAGTTTGTTCAGTGTTTCGTTGTTAATAACTTAGGATTTATCCGAGGTTATTAAACCCTTAACAAGCTATATAAGTTAGTTTGGTTAGAGTACATCGATCCACCAAGTGGTATCAGAGTTTGTGTGGAAACTCTGACTAAGAAGAACCCTTAAAAACCTAGTTAACAACAAAACCCTATAGATGTCTACTGAAGCTGCTCCACCACCATCCATCACCTCACTCAGAATACCTGTTATCAAGAGGGGAGAGTATGACCTATGGAGTATGAAGATTAGGCAGTACATTGCTATTACAGACCATGCACTGTGGAATGTAATTGTCAATGGTAATGAAGTTTTTGCAGATCCTATAGAAATTCCTGGACAACTTAAACCACCTAAGGCCGTTTTGCGGTACTTTCTGCTACAATAAGAAATCAAGAGAAGGCTCTCAACATCCTATTGTCTGCTATACCTAATGGTCACCTACTCAAGTTTCATGAT
Source organism: Chrysanthemum makinoi (assembly GCA_910596185.1). NCBI lineage: Eukaryota > Viridiplantae > Streptophyta > Magnoliopsida > Asterales > Asteraceae > Chrysanthemum > Chrysanthemum makinoi. The sequence goes on from OU343225.1 coordinate 102,392,910, forward strand.
GCTAAGGATGCTAAACAATTATGAAACATCTCAAGACAAGGTTTGGAGGTAATGATGCTTCCAAGAAGATGCACGTGAATCATGTTGAAGCAATAGTTTGAAACTTTCACTATTGGTGATAGAGAAGGTCTTGATGCTGCCTATGACAGGTTCCAAAATCTCCTCAGCATGCTAGAGTTATACAAAGCAGAGGTATCTGTTGAAGATGCCAATCTGAAGTTCTTAAGGATTTTGCCATCGACATGGCATGTGATTGCTACTATGATCGAGGACAACTGGTTTGGATGTTATGGACTTTGATGATCTCTACAATCACTTGAAGGTGTATGAGCATGAGATGAATAGACAAGCAAGTTCAAAATCTCATGTATTGCATTTGTATCGATCGAAAAGAGATCGCGACTTCCACTAAAAGTACCGCTTCTCCACTCAAAGTATCGGCTGCTCAAAGTACTGTTGCTTATTCTACCTCCACCTGTGCTCAGCATGTTACACCAACAAACACCATCCATTCTGATGAAGTTGTTTGCTCATTCTTTGCTCAGCAAGCCACTTTACTAGTTACTTATGAAGAAGATTTGTCACAAATTGAAGAAGATGCTCTTGAGGAAATTGATATCAGATGGCAAGTTGCTAAGATCACGGCTAGGATCAAGAAGTTCATGAAGAAGACAGGAAGAGGTATTGATGAGTGTCTAAATACTCATCATTTTTGTACAATATAAACTGCAAAATCATCTGAAAACACTCAAAAACGCATCAAAATGATAAAAATATCACAAATCAGTGTTTTATGTGTTTTAAATGCAAAAATATCAAAATCAGATGAAAAACGCATCAAGTTTGCAAAATTGGCAGTTTTAGTCCCCCAAGTTTCAAAACTTGTCAAAATTAGTCCCTATGCATTTGTTTTGAAAGGAAAAGCCAACCCAAGGTTTTGAAAGTCAATTTCACTAAATATTACACTTGGGTTACAAGTTTTCTAAAATTACATGTTTAGTCCCTGAAAATCCAAAGATGGCAAATATGGTCCTTATATTATTTGAGATTGTCAAAACCAATCCTTGGATTACATTTTCAGATTTACACTTATGGTCCCTGAAAAATCAGTTTTGCCAAGTTTAGTCCCTAAGTTGCACCATGGATCATATTACTAGTCCTAAATCCAATACACTAATACTTGGTCCAAATAAAACCCAAAGGCCCAATCCATAGCCCTAACCCGTCCACCTTAAACCCGGTTAATACCCCAACCCGTATACCCGGTCAACGTTTATATCACCCAAGTCAAACAAATCACACCCTTTGGCGCGTTTTTCTTCCCCTTCACCTGCTCTCTGAAATCACTCAACATATCCATTCCCCCACCTCAACATATCACTATCTTGTTCCCTCCACCTCCACACAACTCCAAGATACATTTAATGTTTCTTCACCCCTCCTCACTCAACCTCACTGTTAAAAACCTTTTTTGGCGCCAAAAACTGATTTAACGGCCAAGATGAACTCAAAGCATCCAATGGCTTAGAAAGATGGTGGGATTTTCTCAGTGGACAAGTGGAAGCACATTTGGGTATAAAAGGAAGAAAGAGAAGAGAGGAGGAACCAAGTAGTATAGTTTTAAATTACATTATGTCGTTTTAATAATTTAAGTTTCTAGTTTATGTTTAAAGCCTTCAAGTGTTGTGTAATCTTATTCGAGTGTAATAAAATTTAAATTGGTTTCAATTTAGAGTTCTTAAATACGATTTCAGTTTATGCATATTTTATTGTTCAAAATCTCAAATTACTTAAATGTTGTTCTTAGTTGTTGTTAAGGATTGAAAAGGCTCACACAAGCTTTTATTAAGCTCTTTTAAGCTTTTAGAAGTCATAAAGTTCAGTTTAAAGTTTTAACTTAAAAATTCTCAAAAATACCAAAAAATTAGTGTAAAATCAAAAATCAATGATAATGGAGATCAAGACTGAAGCAAGGTGTAATCTGGATTGAGTTTGGTTTAGAGCTTAGTGGTAAGCATATAGGAATAATCTTGTGATCTCAGTCTTCAGTTTTGTGCATAAACTCATTTTGTAAGTCATTTCATTAAAGTTTGCATTTCCTAGTTCAAGTGATTGAATAGTGTTAATTTCAATTCAATACTGTTTATTGTAGCTAATGTAAGTTATTTAATAGATTTCTTGGTATAAATACTTGTTTTAGTATAAATAGCTTCATAACAGCTTCATTAAGAGGTGTTTGGTTTTGCTTGTTCAGCTGAATTAGAGGGTGTTTAAATCTGAGTTTTTGATTATTGCATGTTACATTAGCTATAAATAGCCTATATAAGTCATAAAAATAGTTCTTGTTCAGTTAAAAGTAAAAATTAAGTTTAATCCATATTAACTGTTAACTGTTGAAGTTTTTGATTACATACTCATCATTATAGCTTTAAAAGTTGTTAAATAGCTTAATCCAACCTTAGTATATCTTAATATAACATACACAGTCCTTAGAATCAATCACAAGTTCGAAATAGTCAACTTAGCTCATAATTTAAAAAGTCAAAATTGCAAAAATATGGGTTTTGAGTCCAAATGGGAGGATTTTTCATGCATTCATTTCTGAGCCTAATCAAGTGGAACTTGTTGTTTTAAAAAGCTCATCTGGTCTACTTTCTTATTAGCAATTTTGTAGATTTTTATAATTTTTTTATAAGCTGCAAAATAGCTTATGGATTTGGTCTCAAAATCTGAGAGTGCCCTGTGCACTGGCTTCTATATCTTGACAGCAACTTGCAGACTTCCTCACAAGCTCATAAGAGCTTGTGAGAAGCTGATTTTTGGTTTATAAATAGGCAGCCAGGTATACTTTAGGTTACTTTTTCTGTTTTCAGGTTTCAGCTTTTTGGGGTGCTTATTCTTTAGCTCAAAGTAGGCACCCTCTAACTGCTTTTTAGCTTATTGCTCAAAACATCAAATCTGTGTTAGCTTGATATCTTGTGGTTGTAGCTTGTTGTTTTCTGTTGCATATTGGTTCTCTTAGCTTATTTTAGCCTTTGTATTCAGTTGGTGGCTTTTGGACTCCATTTGCTTATTTTAGTGCTTATTTCAATAAGCACTTCCTCATCAGTTTCAATATCCTCCACACAACACCATGTTTTTCCATTTTTCCTAGATTCCTAATGTAATTTTAGAGTTTTCCTGAAATTTTCATATTTTTCCAAGTTGATTTGCTATTTTTCTTAATTTAAATTAGTTTTTAAGTATTTTTTAATTAGCTTTTAATACAAATAATTAGAAAAAGTTCAAAAAAATAATTTTTCAATTTTCTTAGGTTAAGATATATATATAAGTCATAAAAAGTATTTTTCCATAATTTTCTTGGTCTAAATAGTATTTTTTAGCATTTTAATTAGTTTTAAATAGTTTTAAATTAATAATAAATACATATAAAGTCTTAAAAATATATTTTCAGTTTTAAAATAAGTTTTATAATATTTTAGATTTTCCTAAGTCATAATTTTATTTTTCTAGCTTTATTTCATATTTTATCTTATTTTAGGTTATTATTTAATAGTTAAAAATAGTTTTTAATTAATAATAATTAGATAAATAGTTGTAAAAATAATTTTCTTTTTCTAATAATTTTCTTATATAATTAGGATTGTAAAAATGTATTTTCTATATACGTAGGTATTTTCCTTCTTTATTTTCACGTTTTATTTTGTAATACGTTAGCGTAGTTTTTAATTTAAACGTACGTTTTAGGTTTTAAGCGTTCATCACTTTAAATATAGTGATAGCGTTTATTTAATATTTTTTTATCTTTTTAATTTTCTTAATTTGCATTTTAGTCATTTGTGAATTTATTAACTTTTTGGTAGTGTAATATTCAATCCAAATCCTTTCCGATCACTATCCCAGTGATCATTCTATCGTCTGATCAAGTGTTTGCACACCATTGAGTCTCCGTGGACATAGCGACCGGGAATTCATTATATTCTCACGGACTTCATTGCATTCGTGTTTTAAGCGGTTTTAAGCTTCTTACGGTCGGCCATTCACAAGTGGCAGGTTTGTGTGAGGTAGCTTTGTTTCAACCACCGAACAGATCGGTATCGACTTCAAACCAAAACAGGGTATCACTTTTGACAAGTCCAAGATTGAATGTTTTAATTTTCAAAGGACTGGACACTTTGCAAGGGAATGCAAGTTTGCTAAATATCGGGCAAGCAGGATGACTGAAAAACCTAAGATTGAACTAAAGGAAATTCCTATCTTGAAACAAAAGCTTTGGTTGCTCAAGAGAATCTATCGAGGTTGACTGAGTGCTGAGTTTGATGATGAACCATAGCGTATTGTATGATAGATGGAAGACTTCGGTGGAAGAGTTTGATTGAGCCACGACCTTTGATGAGGAACCTGAACATGCTGCTTTGGAATCCAGAGATAGTCTAGGAAGCTTTGATTGGAGCATGGAGAGTGAAGATGAACCTGTTCTGCTTTCTATGGTAGCCACATCACCAAATTCACCCCCTATCTCTGAGGTATGCTCTAAGAGCATCCCCATTCTTAACGGGGTAACGCCCGTTAACGAGCAAATAACGCCGTTAGCGGCGTTACACCCTTGGAAGTGTGTTTGTTTAACGCCGTTGGTCCCTTTGTGTTACCCCCTTAACGCGCGTTAAGGCGCAGAAAAAAAAAATTTCAATTTTTTTTCAAAACTAGTCCCTCTAACGGCTACTAGCCGTTAAGTTTTAAAAAAAAAATTCAAAAAACACCCCTAACGGCTAGAATTTATAAAAAATTTAAAACCTTTTACCACTATAAATACACAATTAAAACACCATTTTTTCACACTTCCACTACTAAATCCTCTCAATACTCTCAATCTTTCAACTTCAATTAACTGCAAAAAAAAAACAATGTCGAGAGGCAACGACGATACTTTCTTCAATCTTCTCGGTGATGGGTGGAATCCCTCAAACCCAGGTTCATCATCTAACCCGAACGCGGGTTCATCTTCAAACCCCAACACACTAGGCTTCTCGAGCCAAGAAATGTATCAACAACAGCAAACACTTCTGTTTTGGCAACAACAAAACCAACAAAATACCCAATTAAACTCCAACTTTCAAAATCTACAATTCACACAACAATCACAAACTGAAACACAAGATGTTCCTGACACACCCACGTCTCCTCCAAAAAAAGGAAAAGGTCGTGTTAAGCGAAAATCAAAGAAATCCAAAGACCCCGAGCCCGAACCAATTGATTCTTATGAAGAGGAGGTTGTCGTTACTGCGCGTTGGAATTCAGCAGAGGAAGCATTACTTGCAAGGTGTTACATAGCCGTTTCGGAGGATCCGAAAGTTGGAAAGTGCCAACCCAGAGATACGTTTTGGTATCGGGTCAGAAATGAGTTCAATAAAAACAACTTTCAACGGCGCACGAAGGACATGATGTCAAGCAAATGGAAAACGTTGAACGCCATATGCACAAAGTTCAACGCTTGTTACTTACGTGCGCAACGGGAACAACGAAGCGGGGAAAGTGAGGTGGATGTGATGAAACGGGCAAAGCAATGGTATCGTGAGGAATCCAAAGGAGCACCGTTTGGTCTGGAGGACGCCTGGGAGGTTTTGCGTCATTATAAGAAATGGGACACGCCGGCACCGGTTGAATTAACCGGCAATGTGCCAAGCCAAACAAACGAGGCTTTGTTTGGTAATAATGAACAACCAAGCCCCATGGGAAAGAAACGTGCTACCAAGAAAGAAAGATCCGAGACTACAACAAGTACTGGGGGAACAAGCATTGGAGGAACGAGCTCGTCAGCTTATTTCACAGAAACTATGGCAAACGAGTTTCATATGAAACGAGAAGTCTCCGGCGGCGATCGGGCCCAAAGGAAAGAGATCTCACATTAACAAGGTTGGAAGAGATAAAGTTTTTGATGACGCCTCTGAGGGCAAGATCCAATGGTCGTGCAGTGGATCAATGACGAAAAAGATCGAATCATCGCAAAATATAACTTGAAACCTCGTCAGTAGATCGTATTCTCATCATTTCCTTTAATTTGTTGTAACGTTTTATTTGCAGTGTTTTTTTTTATTTCGTTGTAATTTTTTTTAATCTCGTATTGTAATATGTTTTTAGTTTTAATGAAATGTTTGTTTTAGTTTAATAAATGAAGTGTTTGTTTTAGTTTAGGGGTTGAAATTGAAAATATGAAATGTTATTGGTGTTATTGATGTTATTGGGATGTTATGGTTGTGGGTGTTTTTTGGGGATGTTAATGTTAAATGTTAAAGCTGATGTGGCGCTGACGTGGACGGTGTTATTGGTGTTATGGTGTTATGAATGGGGTTGCTCTAAGTGTCATGATTTTTATCAAAAGGTGCTTACTGATTATGTAACTGAAAGAGATAAATATAATAGGGCTAGGTCTAAGGTAGCTGGCTATCAAATTACTTTAGAATCTATGGAAGCCAAAATAATAACACATGAAAATAATGAAATGGCTTGGGCAGAAAAGTATGAACAACAGGATTACCAGTTAAAATTAAGTGAATGGAATCTAGGATGTAAGATTGCTTAATTAGAAAAGATGACTAAAGAAAGGGATGAATTGCTAGATAAGTTTCTTTGCTTGGGGACAATCAGGCCTTTCTCATGTTAGTTATGTTGAAAAACAGAGAAGAGCTTAAATTAGAACTGGTCTAGGTTTTGGTATGGACTTTAATAGCATAGAAAACCCACCTAGTGATCAGGATGAATGTGAGTTTGAGGATATAACAACTAGTGATGATGATCATTAACTATGTAGATACATCCAGTAATGAGGACCCAATTAGTCAATCACCTCCTGAATATAAGAAAGACACATGTTATCATGCAGTCCCTCATCCCACTGGTAGTTTTCAACCCCTTAGGGCAGATGTTTCTCGTTTTGGAGTAGACAATCTAGAGTTTAGGAAAAAGCTTATTGGTCAATCTAATTCTGAAACCTCAAAAGAAACAACTCAAAAACCTAAGGAAGATGATGTTAAGAGTCAAGCAGTACTTTCAACTCAAAGTACTGCTACAACTTCAGCAGTACCTTTAAGAAAACCTTTTCAAAATACTGCTAAGCCTTTTTGGGATAATTTTGGTCAAAATAGTTTTCATCATTCACCAAAAAGACAGGATAGGTTTGGTCATACACATAGAAGAAGCAATTTTGGGATTACAGGTCAAAAATTGTGTTTTGTTTGGTATAGTCCGGATCATTTGATTAAGGACTGTGACTTTCACTCAGAATATCTAAGCAAGTTCCCAAAAACCAGATCTACCAACCATAAGCCTAGGGAGAATAAACCAGTCTGGAATCACTCACATAGGGTTAACCATAGCAACTTCTCACAAGACTATAGGTACCCTCACCAGAGAAGACCTTCTTCAAAACCCCCAGTACCTTCAAACACTTTTCAAGGTACTGTTAAGCAAAACACAGTACCTTTTCAAAGTACTGCTCAGTCTTCACCAAACACTTTTTGGAATAGGAACCCTAGGAGATCTAATTACTATCAATCTAGAAGGCGTTAAAACTCAAAGAAAGTAGCTAGATCAATAGAATCTACACCAGAAGTTAAAAAATGTTGGGTTAACAAGGAAAGTACTGATGGGGAACAAACAGTACTTTCAGCAAGTGAGAATGAAACAGAGATTTTTGTTAAAGATGACTTTGTTGAAAAAGAAAAGGAGATTTTTGTTGAAAAAGAGAGTTTTCTTTGAAAAACCACCACAAAAGATATTTCTTGATTACGTCTACAAAAACTGTGAAGATTAGATACTCAAAGAATTTTAGTATGTTACTCCACAAGGGGAACACAAGTCAGTAATGGCTTGGGTTCCTAAAAGACACTAACTCTTTTATCTTTGTGTAGGGCAACCCAGAAGAGGAGCTTAAAGATCATTTAATTGTGGATAGTGGTTGCTCTGGAAGCATGACAGGAGACAAAGATATTCTGTCAGATTTTAGATCTTATTGTGGAGGAAGAGTTGCATTTGGGAATGATGCTAGTGGAGGAAGAATTACAGGAAAAGGAACTATTAAGGCAGGAAGCATAGACTTTGAGAATGTTAGATATGGGAAGGAGCTCAAATTCAACCTCTTGTCAGTCTCTCAGATTTGTGATAAGAAACACCCTGTGTTATTTACTGACACAGAATGTCTCATTCTTTCACCTAAATTCAAGCTTGTTGATGATAACTTGGTCATACTGAGAGTACCAAGAACCAATGATGTGTACAGTCTGGATATGAAGAGTCTTCACTCTTCTGGAAGAGCAACATGTTTAGTAGCAAAGGCAACACTTGAAGAAGCACATCAGTGGCATAGAAGATTGGGCAATGTAAATTTCAAGAATATCAACAAATTGGTCAAAGGAAATTTAGTTAGAGGTTTACCTTCCAAGACTTACAAGAATGATCACTTATGTTTGGCGTGCAAGAAGGGTAAGCAACACAAAGCTTCATGCAAGAAGCTTGAGGACAGAACTATTAGAGAACCTTTGGAGTTGCTGCACATGGATTTGTTTGGACCTGTTTCTGTTGCTAGTCTAAACAAGAAGAAGTACTGTCTGGTTGTGATAGATGATTGTAGTAGATTTAGTTGGGTATTTTTCTTGTGATTTAAAGATGATACTTTTGATTCTATTCATGATCTCATAATAGCCCTTGAAAACCAATTAAGACTAAAAGTAAGAGGTATTAGATGTGACAATGGGACTGAATTCAAGAACAAGCTTATGGATGAGTTTTGTGCTAAGAAAGGAATCAAGAGGGAGTTCAGTATTGCTAGAACTCCATAGCAGAATGGTGTTGCAGAAAGAAAGAACAGAACTTTGATTGAAGCAGCCAGATCAATGCTTGCAGATTCCTTACTACCTATTCAATTTTGGGCTGAAGCTGTAAGTACTGCTTGCTATGTGTTAAATAGAGTTTCTGTAACTAAGCCTCAGATGAAGACACCTTATGAGTTGCTAATGTGACACAAACCCAACATTCGATTTATGAAGCCTTTTGGATGCCCTCTGACTATTCTCAACACAATTGATAATTTGGGCAAATTTGATGGCAAGTCAGAAGAAGGATACTTATTTGGGTACTGCACCAACAGCAAAGGATTTAGAGTGTCTAACAAGGTCACCAAAAAGGTTCAAGATTGTCTTCATGTTGAATTTTTAGAAGATCAACAAAATCAGAAGGGTAAAGGTCCTGATTGGATGTTTGATCTTGAGGTTTTGACTCCTTCTATGAATTATGTGCCTGTTAGAGAAGAAAATCAAGCTGTTACCAAAGAAGATGATTTACAGTACATTGTTCATGGAGTTCATATTAGATCTGATGCTGTTCCTGATGAAGTACCCATACCTGCTGAAACAAAGAAAAGTACTGATGAACCAAAATCCTCATTATCTGCCGAGGATCAAGCTATTCAAGATGAGCTTAATCTGATGCTTTTTCAAGATGTAGTGGCACATTCTTATGATGATAATCAAAGAAGAGCTTATGAAGAATCAAATAAAAAGAACAAAACTGTAGAGTTCTCTCACAGTACTTTGGATGACAGTACTTTAGATCACAGTACTTTAGATCAAAGTACTGCTGCACTTGTTGACAGCACTTTGGATGATTTGGATGATCCTACCATGCCTGGCTTAGAAGATACTGATGATGAGTTTAAAGATGAAGATATTTTCTCAGATTCTAATGAAGATGTTGATTTCTCAAATTTGGGTGATAATCTGGAAGTTTCACAGACTCCTACATTCAAAATTCATAAAGATCATCCTACTGGTCAAATCATTGGACCCTCTACTCATGGAGTGCTCACAAGAACCAAAGCTAAAGGTTTTTCTACACCTCATAATGCTTTACTTAGCTTTGTGTATAAACAAAACAGGCTAAATCATAAGGATCATCAAACATGTTTGTTCACTTGCTTTATCTCTCAAGAAAAACCCAAGAACACAGCTCAAGCATTAACTAAAGAGAGTTGGGTTGAAGCTATGCAAGAAGAACTTCATCAATTTAAACTTCAAGAAGTTTGGGTATTATGTAATTTACCAGATGGAAAGAAAGTAATTGGTACACGATGGGTTTTCAGAATCAAGAGAGATGAAAGAGGAAATGTCATCAAGAACAAGGCAAGATTAGTTGCACAAGGATATAGACAAGAAGAAGGAGTAGATTATGATGAAGTATTTGCTCCTGTTGCTAGGATTGAAGCTATTCGAATATTCCTTGCTTTTGCATCATATATGGGATTTCAGGTTTATCAAATGGATGTTAAAACTGCCTTTCTCTATGGCAAGATTTCAGAAGAGGTTTATGTTAAACAGCCTCCTGGTTTTGAAGATCCTGCACATCCCAACAAAGTCTACAAAGTTGTTAAGGCTCTTTATGGCCTACATCAAGCACCTAGAGCTTGGTATGAAAGGCTCTCTACTTTTTTATTGCAACATGGTTACAGAAGGGGAGCTATTGACATGACTTTCTTTATCAAGAGAGATAAGAAGGATATCATGTTAGTTCAAGTATATGTAGATGATATCATCTTTGGAGCTACAAAACAGTCCATGGTTAAGGAGTTTGAGAAGCTAATGCAACATGAATTTCAAATGAGTTCTATGGGTGAATTGACTTTCTTTTTGGGGCTACAAGTCAAACAATCAAAAGAAGGAATTTTCATAAGTCAAGATAAGTATGTCTGTGACATTCTTAAGAAGTTCAATTTTGATGCTATGAAGCCAGTCACTACACCTATCAAGTCTATCAACTCATTGGGCAAGGATGAAGATGGTCAACCTGTTGAAGTCAAGCTTTACAGATCTATGATTGGCTGCCTTATGTACTTAACTACATCTAGGCCTGATATCATGTTTGTTGTCTACTTATGTGCAAGATTTCAAGTCTCACCTAAGGTCTCCCATATGAATGCAGTAAAGAGAATTTTTAGTTATTTGAAACAACAACCTAAGTTAGGATTGTGGTATCCAAAGGATTCACCTTTTCACTTGGAAGCTTTTTTCAGATAGTGATTATGCAGGTGACAACTATGATAGAAGATCAACTACGGGTGGATGCCAATATCTTGGAAGAATATTAGTCTCATGGCAATGCAAGAAGCAAACTATTGCAGCAAAATCCTCTACTGAAGCAGAATATGTGGCTGCTGCAAGCTGTTGTGGACAAGTTTTGTGGATGCAGAATCAACTCTTGGATTATGGGTTCAACTTCAAGAATACTCCTATCAACATTGATAATAAGAGTACAATTTGCATTGTGAAGAATCCTGTTTATCACTCCAAGACCAAGCACATTCAGATCAGGCATCACTTTATCAGAGATTGTTATGAGCATAGGCTTATTAATGTTGTCAAGGTTCACACAGATGATAATGTAGCTGATTTACTCACCAAAGGATTTGATGTTTCACGTTTCAATCACTTGGTGGTGAGCATTGGAATGATTAATTACTAAGCTACATTTAAGGGGAGGACTGATTAGTTAGTTAGACAGTCCCATGCATTGCTTTAGGGGAGGCAATACCATGCCTATTTGGAGTGTTTGTCATTATAGAGAAGAGGAAGGAAAAGTACTGTTGTTTTGTCTTATGAAATTACTGCACTGGAAAGTACTGCACACGTGGAAAGCACTGCTTGTCTTATTAACGTACTGTTCCAACGGTCAAAAAGTGGGGTAAAAGTCAAATAATGGTAACTTTGTTATTATGGGCTGTGATTTTTTAAATCCTACCTATAAATAACCATTTTCCGATTTTCCATCTCATCTTTATTCTTATCAATCTTTTCCATATCTCTCTCTCTCTCTCTCTCTCTCTCTCATAAAATACTTATTCATCAAATCAATCACTTATTCAATCATCAATGGCGAACCGAAACACCATTTCTAAACACAACATGGTGGCGAATTTGGATAAGACTGAAGCTAATGTCGCATTACATGACATTATTGATTTTCTCACGGGGTCTCCAATTAGTTATGCACTTTTGGTTGAACCAGATATCATTGAGCCCTGGATTCAACAGTTTTGGGCAACTGCTAGGACTCACATGGAGAATGATGATTCGTATATACAAGCTAAGGTTGCAGGAAGGATTGTCAAAGTTAGTGAAGCATCAATTCGAGATAGGGGTGAGCAAACGGACCGGACCGACCGACAAAACCGACCGGACCGAACCGAAACCGACCGGACCGAAGGACCGGCGGTCCTGTCTCGGTCTAGGGTTTTTTCTGGATTCGGTTTTGGTCTGGACCACAAACCTGAAATTTAGCCTTGTTGGACCGGACCGACCGACGGACCGACCGAGACTGGACCGGACCGGACCGGACCGACCACATTCGGTCTCGGTCTCGGTCTAGGGTTTTTGCCGGATTCGGTCTCGGTCCGGTCCGGTTTTCGACCGATGAGCACCCCTAATTCGAGAAGATTTGTTATTTGATGATGAAGAAGGAGCTATTCGATTTGATAAACAGCTTCTTTTGGATACTTTGAGAGATATTGGGTATGAAGGGTCTTTAACTGAAACAACATTCAAGAAACCCTTATTTAGTCCGCATTGGAAGTACTTGGTTCATGTTCTACTTCATTGTATCAGTTCTAAAAGTACTTCATGGGAGCAATTTGGATCCAATATAGCATCCGCTTTGGCGGGATTGGCTACAAATCGTATTTTCAATTTTTCAAGGCTGATTTTAGATGGTATGCTATCTCACATCTCTCATGGATCACGCTAGTTAATGTATCCACGATTTATTCAAGTCTTCTTGAATAAACAACTTCATGATGTACCAAAGCCTTCAAGTTTATTACCTGTTGTGGTACAACCTGCGAAGATCTTCACCTTCATGGCTAGGAAGAGTGATTTGTTTACTGGAAGGAACACTCCATTGACTACTTTAATGATGGAGATTATTCAAGCAATTAGAGATGAGGCTGCATCTAGTGCTGAAAGAGAAGGTACTGCTTCAACTCAGGGTACTGCTTCTCAACGTACTGCATCTCAAGGAACTGCTTCTCAAGGTACTGATGTAAACGAAGGTACTGCAGTTTCACCTACCTCATCTCCTCATGATACTCCACCTATTGAATCAGAACCAGATATTCCTATTCCCTCATCATCCTCTAAAGGAGATGCAGCAGATATACCCCCTGAAGGGCAGGTTCTGGATACTTATGCTTTAACAAGGGAGCTAATGAGAATAAAGAAGGACTTTGAAGCTCAGACTGCACAAATTAAAAAGTTGAAGATCAAATTTCGAAGATTAAAGTAGTTTGTCTGGCCATTGGTTCAACATCACAGATTATGGGTCAAGTCTCAAAGGAAGCAAGGAAGGTCAGTGAGGGAATTCAAGAAGTCTTCAAAGAGTAAAAAGGTTAAACAGCAATCTTCTATCAACTTGGGGAGGAATCTGGAGCAAGATAATTTGAAAGAAGACGCTGAGATTCATACAGATAAAGAAGATGAACCTCAAACTACTGGAGCACAAGTAAATGTTCAAAGGACTGAGCCTGAAGGAACTGGAGTTCAAAGTACTGGTGTTCAAAGTACTGATGATCAAGGTGCTACTGATCAAAGTACTGCTCTTCAAGGAACTTATAGGCAAGAGCTAATTACACCAAGGGTGTTAGATTTTGAAGAAGAAGCTGGTCCTTCAACTGTTATATATGAAGAGGAAGCTGGTCCTTCAACAGTCATACCAGAAAAGGAAGCTGATACACCCAAACCAATACACACAGCAAGTGATGATGAAACTATAGCTGAGATATTGCAAAACTTATCAAAGCCAAGAGGTGTTAGCATTCCAGGAGTTCCTGAAGAACAACCACAAGCTTCTCAACCATTAATAGATCCTAAAGATAAAGGAAAAGGTAAAATGGTTGAAACAAAGAAGAAAAAGAAGTTAACTTTAGCAGAGTTAAGAGCCATTGCATTGGCTAAGAATGAAGAAGCTGCTAGGGAGCTACAGGCTAAGTTTGATGCTGAAATTGTTCAACCAGTGAAAGAACCTGAAGCTGTTATACCTAGAAGACCAATGAATAAGGCTAAAGAAAGAAATGCCATGATGGCATATCTAAAGGGTCAAGGGTATACTGGATTACAGAAGCTGAATTACATTGAGATGAAAGACTTGTATGAAAATGTTAGAAAAGCTTATCAGAAGCAAGTTGAAAGTATTATTTCTTTCAAAGATGACAAGCACAAGGAGGATTTGAGCAAAAGAAGTTTAAAAAGTAAAAGGACAACTGAAGCTAAACAGAAATCAAAGAAGATTGAGTTAAGATCAGATACAGTTGATGAACTGAGGAATTACATTAGAATTATTGATTTTGAGAATTCTAAATTCAAAGATGCTGCAGTAAAGAAAACAAAGATAATTACTTTTGAAGTTATAAAGTCAAAAGATGGAGATTATTTGATGTTCCATAGGGAGGATGAAAGCTTCAGAACATTCAATTTACTATGGGATATACTGCATATTATTGATAGAGAAAATATGTTTCAACTATAACAACTAGTGCAAGAATACTTTGAACATATTCCATCAAGTGGAGTTGGCTTAGTATTATTAGGATATCTGACAACTATCTTCGAAACTGAGGAAACAAGCAATGATGAACTTTGGCAAAACCAAGAAAACTGGGAGATTACAAGCTAGAGATTCTTTGAAGAATCAGGAGTTCATGCTGTAGAATTGGAAGATGGAACTATGATTCATATGCTAGCTGAAAGAAGATATCCACTCACAGCAGATCTTATGAGAAGAATGCTAGATCATGGTATGGAGGACGAGAATGAGACTGAAACAGCTCTTGTATTAATTGAATTGTTTATCAGATGGACAACAATAGCTGATGATGAAGCATAAGTACTGGTATGATGTTTACTTATATAAATTTTTGAAAAGTAAGTACTTTATTCAAAGTACTGCTGGACAAACAGTACTTTAACTAAAGTACTGCTTGCAGCACAAACCAGTAAATGTTTTTGAAAAGAAAAACTTTTGTTAAGTAAAGAATATTTTTTTGAAACAAAAGTTAAAAGCAACAATGGTTTTGAGATGGTTATAACAATAGTTATCAGTTCACCATGTTTACAAAAGAACTGGCTAATCCATGAGCAAACGGCTCTAGTAAAGATATCTCAAATCCGTTATATAGTTGACAACTTGCTAATAAGTTGTATGGTAATCAACTCACCATATCAGCAATTTAAAGAGTTGGCTAGCCCACAAGAAAAATGGCTTGTGGTAAAGGCTGTGGAAAAACCATTGATATGGTAATTAGTTCACCATGGTTGCAAGAACTAACTAGTCCAAAAGGGTACAGCTTTTAGTAAAGACAAATTAAATCTGTTGATAGCTGGTGATTTGCTAAAAATCATATGGTTATCAATGTACCATGATCTTACACACTTAAACATTTGGCTACTCCAGAGTTAATGGCTTTGGTAAAGAGACATCAAAATCCATTAAATTTCAATGATTCACCTCTCAAAAGAGTTTACACACCTGGAAGTGATGAGAATAGACTGAAACTTAAACTGAACTGATGTACAATTTGTCATATGTTGTTGAGTTGCTGAAAAGATGGAGCTTGCTGATTGTTGCTGAAAAGAATTACTGATAAATACTACTTTGATGATGATATAAGCACAGGATCTACAAAGACAAAATTTGAAGATAAAACCAAAATCTTTCTTTGAAGACAAAGATGTTAAAGTTTACAAAGGAACTTGAAGTCAAGCAAGTAGAATTCAAGTTAGGGGAGGATTGTTGGGATATGAAAGTGCTGAAGAATGACAAAGTACTGGATAAAAGAAAAGTGCTGGAAGAAGTCAAAGTACTGCTAAGTAAAAGTCATAGTACTACTCGTTTAATCAAAGTACTGCAAAGATCAAAGACGGTTATAATAGAATTTTTTTTATGGAAAGTAATGTTTATCTAGAATAAGTTTAGTATAGTATTACTTGTCGTACAAGGTTTGTAATTGTAAACCGACTAGGGTTATCCTTAAGCCTATAAAAGGACCCCTAGATTGGCATTAGAGAAACGAATCCAAGAGTACGAATTAGAGAATACGTTTTTAGAGAGTTAGAGTTTTAGAGTTGTTAAAGAATCTGTATAATAAGCAGGTTCTAAGTATTAATAAAATCATTAATTCTTCTTAGCTTTGTTAAGTAAATTCCGCATACTTAATAAAGTTTGTTCAGTGTTTCATTGTTAATAACTTAGGATTTATCCGAGGTTATTAAACCCTTAACAAGCTATATAAGTTAGTTTGGTTAGAGTACATCGATCCAACAAGTAAAGACCATCAGACTGACTACCAGTCCCCAGAACATTCTCCCTTTTCAAATCTTGAATGTAACATTTATCCTCATCAAAACCAACAAACAACTTGCTATCTCTGATAAGCTTATTAACAGATAAAAGGCTCACACAATATCCAGGAATAACTAATACATCATAAAGAGTAACATTATTAGTCAACTTCAAATTTCCAACATGACTAATAGTGGCAAGAGTCCCATTGGGATGGCCAACAATAATTTTAAGACTAGTGATATCCACAACATTGGTCATACCAATGGTGGAAATAGTTAGGTGCTGATTGGCACCTGAGTCAATAATCCAACCCAAAGAGATAGTACTAACAGCCAGACTAGAATTAGCATAAAAATATCTAGAGAAGTTAACATTAAACCAGACATTTCCATTAAAGAATGAAGCTTTACCTGCCATATTAGCATGTATGCTTCCAGAAGGAGTTTCACTAATCAAGGACAACAACTTCTTCATCTGTTCAGAGGTAAAACCAGAAGAATTGCTAGCAGATGAAGAAGAGTACTTATTCTCATTTTGTTTAACATCAGTATTAGTAGTATAGTTTTGTTTAAAAACATTTTGCTTATTAGCAGGATTATTGTTTTTAACAAAACCAGGAGGAAACCCAATTAACTCATAGCATCTGTCAATAGTGTGTCCAATTTTACCACAGTTTTTACAATTCAGATTAGGATTAGGACCTCTATTAGCAGTATTAGGATTAGAATTGGTACCCCTAGTGTTATTATTATTGTTAAACACTCTTCTATTGTTATTAAAAGACTTAGCAGCAAAAGAAGAAGCATTAAGTTTAGACTCAGAAACACTAGAGGTTTCAGGAATCCCTCTGTGGGACTCCTCCCTAGATACAACAACATAAGCATCCTTGACCTCAGGAAGAGGATCTCTAGTTAATAAAGCAGTTCTCACAGGTTGATAACAGTCATCAAGACCCATAAGAAATTGCATTAGTTTCATTAAATGTTGATGCAAAACTAACTCAGTACTAGCATCACAAGTACACTTATGCTCACAAGTACATTTAGGAAATTTAGTAAGGGAATCAAATTCTCTCCATAAGGAATTAAGTCTATGATAATAATCAGCAACAGAACTACCACATTGTTTAACAGAATTAATCTTTTGTAACAGATTATATATCACAGAACCATCAACTTTATCATATGTTTCTTTTAACTCTTGCCAAACAGAAGCAGCATTCTCAGAATAAACCAATCCTATATAAACATCATGAGAAACAGAATTCATAATCCAAGTCAAGACTATAACATTACATCTATCCCATTGAGCAGATAAAACATCACTAGTAGCAAACAATTCCTTAAGACAAGTACCATCAACAAAACTATACTTATTCCTAGCTTGCAAAGCCAATTTCATAGCACCAAACCAGATTCTATAATTTTCAGTTCCAAGCAGTTTAAATGGAATAAGAGCAGTTCCACTATTATCATTAGTTTGAATATGGAGAGGATTACCAGTATTAAGATTACCAATTAACACTTGAGTATTACTACCACTAGGTTCATCTTCAATGGCCATAATAACCAATCAACAAGAACAAACAGCAAGAACAAACATAAATAATCACAAGAAACAATAACAGCAAGAACAATCAATCAAGAACAAACAACAAGAATTAACAGAAATAACCACAACTAAACAACTCAACCAACTTCCAAGACTGCCCAATTCCTATCCTCCTTCGACTTAGACTCAACAATAAACTAACTAACAAAGAAAACTGAATATAGCTAACACAACTCACACCCAAGAGCAACCAAGAACCAGCCAGAAGACTAGGGACAACCAGAGCAGGTATTCGTACCAATCAAGTTGGAAGATCAAGGAGTTAACTGTCCCATTTGCACTTTCTTGACTAGGTTAATGTTGTCTTAAAGAAGAGATGATACTTACAGTGCTGAATAGAAAGCAAGAACAGAACACAACCACACTAGATTCACTTAGTCTAGCGTAATTGTAACCAAGAATGGGCCCAAGAACACCAGGGAACGAAATCCCCAAAACCAGAAATTAGGGTTTCAAGAACCCCAATCAAAAATCCCACAAGAATCACTAGATCTAGCCTGATTAGACTAAATCAACAACGGCCGTTAAGAAAACAGCCTCAATTAACCAATACCACCGTCAATTGCAAAAACCCCCAAAATATCCTTTGAAACCCTAGAATCTCAAAACCACCAGATCAGAACCTTGAGCTCTAATACCATGTAAAAATGGTAACAAACACACAACAAACTTCTTTACACCCAGCCAACCACCCCTTGGTGTATCTTTTTATTATAACGATTCAAGAAAATGAGTCCCCAAACGGATGCTTACCAAACAATACAAAGACAAGATTGATCTCTACTAGGTAGACACTAATCAACCTCACTACAATATCACTCAACCACTCAAACTACAAAGATCAAATAATGTGATTGATCTTTAGAACAATACTAACTAACTGATATCAAAGTGATATCAATAACAAAAGAATATCAGACTGTATGTGTAAACGAGAGAGAGTAAAAACAGATGAAGAAGACAAGTTATGAAACCCTAGAAGAGAGTTGGGTATATATAGGCTGAAGTTACACATCTGCCCTCCAACTTATCAGCAATACTCAAACAGCTACCAACTTGCACTTCAGTGTAAATGAAGTCTTCAACTTGACATAACTAGTCCATGAACTTCCAACAAAGCGCTTGTTGTTTCATGAGGGATTCCATCCATACCGACACTTCACCTATAAAAGCAACCAATTGCAAGAAGCTAATATTGTTGCACGGGTTGAAATGATCCATCGAGCATTATCCATATAACCTTTATGGCTATTGTTGTGTATGTCAGTTGCTCTATCAAGGTGTAAGGTGTTCTTTGATAAAGTCAAGATTGAAGATTATAATACACATTGCTTTACGAATGAACCTTGGCTTAGCAAGAAATTTTTGGGTAGCATTATCAACACCATTAAAACACTTTCATATGGTATTTAATCGTTCAGAATATGACGATTTCTTCAAGAATTTTGCTATTTGAATCTTGTTGGCAACATAATGCATGTGTTATTTGTTGGTTTGTGGGAGTTAAAACACGCGAAACAACTAGAAGTGTGTAAGCCTATTGGGGGCACATACGTTAAACACGAGTGTACGTTTTATACATTTACTACTTGAACTATTTACCCGTTGTACTAGACCCGATCCATGCCCATGACCAGTCACATGTAGGGGCGTTTGGATCATGTTTATGGGCTAGTAGGAATTGTATGAGAATTAGGAAAGTGGGTAACTTGGTGCTCAAGTTTGAAGCCCAAGTGTATTAGGTTTTTGAGACTACATAATCACCCACAAGGGCTCATAAACTAGATAATAATATAATCATTTTTCATTCTCTGCAATATTGACATACCCTAAAGTCGACACATATGCATGCAATTATATTCATGTGACCCTACGATATATATATACATATCCTATGCAGGTTATTATTGCAATATTGAAATGCATGAGATTCTTATGCATGAAAATCATGCATGCAAATATGTGAATCATGCAAAGTTAATTTTGAATTCTCCCTTATATTACCTACAATCAACTACCAAGACTTTAAAAGGTTTTGATCATTCGAAACAAGAACAACTTTAATCACTGTGATTTGTTAGTTGTTGTTTGTTTGCTATTTATTGCTAATAGTTCCTGGTCGAACAAGAAGGATAGAATTGGTGTTTGGCTTGTCCGATATCGGACAGAACCAAGTATGGTTTTCGGGTTTGTTGTAGATCTTGGACAAAGGCAGAAAAGGGTTTTTCTTGGGTTTCTTTGTCATGGCTTGTTCAAGTAATTCAAGGGTTGATTAGGTTAACCTTCACGACTAGCTTTATCGGGCGTACTCGTGGTTAAATATTTGTGTGAGCAACCGTAGAGGTGTTTATTTTAGACACTTGGTTTCTTGTTCGTGTTATAGCGTGCAGTTGACATCGAGGGTTAGTTTTGTATTTACCTTTTATTTATTATTGTTTATTATTTACGTGTTTACCTAGTTGCATAAACTAGATCCAATTCCGCTGCGTACTCGTTTGCGTTACTTGGTTAACTAGATTATAAAATCCCAACAGTGGCA
Organism: Chrysanthemum makinoi; assembly: GCA_910596185.1. Taxonomy (NCBI): domain Eukaryota; kingdom Viridiplantae; phylum Streptophyta; class Magnoliopsida; order Asterales; family Asteraceae; genus Chrysanthemum; species Chrysanthemum makinoi. The sequence continues at coordinate 102,413,437 of OU343225.1, forward strand.
TCACGAGCCATCTCGTTTTTGCGATTATGGGTTAAACGCTTTAATAAACATGTTTAAAAGGCTGCATGAAATCTAATTAGTTATTGGTTTTATATTTGTTTTGACAACTATATGCAATACTTGTCAATTATTAATAAAAAATAATAAGACACACACAAATTAAATTAAATTGTTAATTAGAATTAATTTGTTAATTGAAAATTAAATTTGTTAATTATAATTAAAGGTTAATTAGCAATAATTGTTAATTAGACTTATATTGATAATTAGAATTATATATTGTTATTAAATACATAAAATAGCGTAATTAATTGTTAATTAAGTTTGCCATACTTTTTATGTGTTTTTTCGGCTATAAGACCCACTCAATTGCTTTTGTTATGTACGGGGCGATCTAGGTATTGCACCTAGTGACGGTCTTATGGTTCTCCTTTTGGGAAAGACTCGCAAAAGAACTCGGAACAATATGTGTTTATATTGATGTTTATGTTTATATGTTTGTGATTCCTTATGTGCATAATTATTACTTGTTTTTGACACCTAATTGTATGCAATATGAAATAATACATATCGTAATCATAACATTAATATTGGTCTTTATTTACACGCCTAAATATCACGCTCATTGTGACCTGCTATTTGTTTCGTGGAAAATAACAATTTTTTCATGAATTTAAAAACTAGACGCTATGGACACTTGGGATGTACGGCTCACCCACTAGAACAAACTATAAAGGGGGTTTAAGGAGGTGCGCACAGTCACACCTAAAGAATTTCAGGTTATTGCCTAGCGCTGACCTGGTCCTCCACCTCCCTGTGAGTTCGATTGGAGCTACCGTGAACCATGATGATCACTACAATGTCATTACCAAAGTTTTTAAAATAAGTTTTACAAAGTTGTTTTGCATGCTTCTTTGTACACGAATTTTACCACATTTATGTGAATACCTATTTGTTAATTTTAAGTCTATGCCATCTAACTATGAACACGTGCATTTGGATTGACTTCTTTGGTCAGACCTTAGGGCGTTTCCAACCCATGGTGATTATTTCTCTTAGGTCAGAACTTTTGTTATTTTTGCAAGTTCATACTTGGTCGACTTATTTCGAGTTGGCTTGGTCAGACCTTGAACCCGAGGAATAAGATGAGAACTAAACATGCTCATGAGTTGCATTATGCAATTAACGCTCGTCGCTTACCTCTTGTCCTACTTAGTTACTCTCTGGTCAGACCTTCCGTAAATAAGTGGGAGTGGAATATGGATCTTAGTCTTAATTAGTAATTAATTAGGTAGTTAATTCTTTTAAGAATGTGATTATCGAAAATACTATAATTGAACTTTCTATGTTCTGAATATATTGTGTTGATTGCAACATAATTCGTATACAAAGTTGTTTTTATTTATAAGACAAAGTTAGTCTCTTTTTCTGGTAAGAAGAGTTAGAATTATTCCTATCTTTTTCCTTAGTTGACAAACTAAGATAGGATTACAAATTGATAAACTCATTTATGATCTTTCATTACCCTTTTAAGGTCTAGAAATAATTAAAAGATAAAATATTTTGTGTAACTAGAAAACATTTTTGTTTATAGCTACCAAAAAAATGACATCCTGCGCTTGTCACGATGTATGAGTTTAAACCGCAAAAAGTAAAGAGATTACTAGAATATTTGCTAGGTAATTTTCTTGGACTCTTATTATTCCTAAAGTGCTAAATACCCTTGGGGCTATGTAAACGATAAAGGAGGAATTCCATGCTAAAGATTCAAGTTAAATGATAGCATGAGTGGCTAGTCCCTCATCAACAAATAAGTAGGACTTCATGTACTCTGTTCAATACCTAAGTACATTACTACTCGTAGGCATTTGAAGAGAATGAGAAAGTGTATAAAACTGCTATATGTGTTCTACTGGCAATGTAACACTTACAATGTTGACAAATCCAGTGGGAGCAATTGCATTTTATAACTGAAATAACATTCCTGTAATGTTGTCAATTTCAGTGGGAGCTACGGGATTTATTTCCTTGTTAGTCACCCATATATTTTCAAACTTGCTTTGAAATAATTCATTACTTTCCGAATATGAACGACCATTGTTAAAGGAAAATTGCATTTTATTTTATTAGATAACACATTGCCTTCCTGCTATTGCTCTCTGAAGCGTTATCTATAAAATAATAATCCACAATTCCTTATTAAAGGTTATGGTTCTAAAACTACTTATAATATCTATGACATTATCATATTGTTTGCACACCCAATCACATATTGTTTGTTTTCATAATATGATGTTGTACCTTACACAAGTGGGAGAAATCTCAAAGTGTGGGCAAGGAACAACAATTATATTGGTATCTGATAAGGTTTTAAAATGTACCTTTTTGAGGGGTCGTTTAAGCCCTTATTTGATCACTTTTGTATCCATTATTACTTAGTATCGTTCATTTTCACTTTTTAGGTATCTTGAAGGCAAAATGCTGGAATGACACTTATTCGGACGAATAGGCGCGAATATACGAAGAAAATGGCCAAAGTCAAGAATTGAGACACTCAGGCTGCTGGAACTGAAGGGGACGGCGTCAGGTGTTATCTGCGACGCCGTCGGACCACTTTTGTGATGGCTCAGTAGCCAAATTACTTATTTTCAAGTGACGGCTTCAGGTTTTAAAAGAGTAGGTCGTCGCAACTCAGACGGCCTAGATTTGATCCAGACGACGTTAGAGACTGAAGGGGACGGCGTCACAAGCATAAGGTGATGCCGTCGCAAGACTAACGTGGCCAAGACGAAACTCTAATGACGGCGACCCGACGGCATCATAAATCATAAGGTGACGCCATCGCATTTGTAATCTTATATATAGAATCCGAATTTTTTAGTTTTCAGTGTGTTGTCTTTTGGAGTAAAAACTTAAACCGAACCAAGGCTGTCTTGTACAGTATTTTAGGGTTCCATACCCTATCTTACATCAAGATAAGTGTTTTACTTCATTAATTCAATTATGTCTTCAATTACTTGTGTGTATGCTTGCATGTTTTCCATGTCCGGCTAATTTACTTGTGTGTTTGCTTAGGGAATATGAAACTTAATTATTGAATATTGATTGGTTGTCTCTTATCTTAATTGTTAATGATCTAGTATTGCGATAGGTCATTCGTTGTGTAGTTAATGCTTGATTAATCTTTGTGAACCTTAGCTTATAGTATCTAGAGTCATTGTAGGCTAAACCATCCGAAGAATACCTTAGAGTTAAAGTTTATAAATCCTAGAGATTTTGTAGTCATTAACCTTTGGTAGTTTCAAAGAGATAGGGATAAACGCATACCCTACGACCTTAGACACACAACGCGATTAAGAATAAGGACGTGACAATTCAACCATCAATAGGAGATAATTAAGGAGTAATAAAACCTAAGTAAACACATCTTTAAATCATCATACGAGCACACAATAATTAGACATAGACTACATACACCTTAGTTTAGATAATTAGATAAGTAGAAGTAATCGGTAGAAATACAAACCCCTCCCCCCCCCCCAAATCCATACCCCGAGATTCGTACCTTTCCATTTCCTAAAAACATAAAAAAAGTTAAAAAATAATCTTCCTCAACCCCAACCTTAGCGTAGTAACTTCTCACTAGCATTCCTATTCCCCTAGAGAACGATATCAATTCCCGTGGCTTACCCTAATACTATACTACAACAATTAGGTTCACTGCCTAGGGTGTTGAAAAACTTGCTCGACGAAAAGGAAGTTCCTTTGACCCCGAACGACGCGTGTAGCGTTATCAAGTTTTTGCCGCCGGAGAAAAAACCAACAATCTTTCTCATCCGGCAGCCTGCTAAACTTGATTTCAAAGGCAAAATTGTAAACGCTAAAACTCGAATTTAAAAAAAAAAAAAAAAAAAAACCTAAAAATCAAAGAACACTCAAAACTGGTAATTTAATTAGGGTTAATAAACTTACATAAGTGATTTGATTTAGCCATGGAAATCAATAGAATAGCTAGTTAGATTTTCACCTCGTTTAGGTTTCCTTGCTTGATTCCTATCAAGTAAGGTTTTTTTTTTTTTTTTTTTTTTTTTTCATTTTTAGCTTCCTTGTAGTCTATCCCCCTTCTTTGTGTTTGTGTTCGTAAAACCCTTTTCATTTGTCGCTATGGCAAGTGAAGTTGCATTTGAATCATTAAAAAATGAGGAACAATTGAATTTCGCAGATTGGATTGCTTTTTATTGTTCTAAAAAATTTGTGAGTGATCTTAGAGATATCCAAAAGGAGACGGGTGTAAGGTTGGAGGGATTTGATAAATTTTGTGCTTGTGTGGCTTCTATTCAACGATGATTGTTAGAATCAACTCCTTTTAGTGAGACCCTCTGGAAATTTTTTGAGAAAAGCCTCCTAAGCATAAACAATCAGTTGTCACAACTTGAGGAAATGGATAAGGAGGATTTATCCAACCTTAGGCATCATAATCAAAAAGACCTAGTTTTTAAGAACATGGAACCTAAACCCAAACAAGATTGTGAGATGGTTATAGTTGAACTACCTAGTTGCATGCGTGGGATAGATTTCACCAAAACATTGACATGCGTGAGGAATCCTTTAGGAGAATAGAACATAGTGATCAAATTTTTGAGAATGATTCTTATGAATCGGACCAAGAATTTGAAATGGCTAAAGAAGGATTTGAGATACTTAGGAGTGTATTTGGGTTAGATCATACTAAACTACATGATGAACATTTAGGAGATCTAGATATAATGGAGAATGAGGTGGAAACTCCAAGCCCATAAGTCCTACCATCACTTTAGGAACACCCATCGCCTATAACTTACCCGAAAGAAGTAGAAGAGACTATAGGAACCCCGATTGATATAGAACCTTTGGACCAAACGCCACTAGAGAATGTAGGTTTAGATGCTTGTTGTCATGACCTCTCTCTTAGTCCTAGGGAAGTTCCTAATTTTGATGAATCGGAGCCTCAACCAAAAACCTTACCCAATTTTCCTTCTTTAGATGTGAATCTTGGAATTGAATTAGGCCCCAATCCACCCATCAAAATAAATAGTCCGGGTAGTTGCTTGATAAAGGTGGTAGACTCTAGGCCATGTAGAGTGGAAGCTAATATAGGAGTAAGCCATGACCTTACAAACTTATATCACCCATTCATGGTTGATAACAAGAAACATTATGGGTTTAAACCGGGTTTATTAGGTCAAGTTAGATCCTTAACTAAGAATATTTTGAAGTTGATAGAAGATGATCAATTTTTAGGAGAGAGATTTGATTCACCCGCTACACCCATAAAATTAGGTAAGGTTAGAATGAATGGAGCACATCCCTTTGAGCATATAAATCACCTATCACCTTCACCTCACGTGGCAAATTTCCACCCTAAGGGTGTGTATTGCTACTATCACCCGCACTTAAACTTAAGTGTAGGGAAAACCTCCCCTTTATCCTTTAAATAAGGGTAGAGTCAAGCTCGTGACTCGAAAAAAAAACAAGCGCTTCTTGGGAGGCAACCCATGTGTATTTGTTTTTCATTTTTATTTGTGTGTCATATATCTTTTCATTATTGTATGTTCTCATGTTTGAATTTGTGAAAATGCTTTATTTTGTCTTTAACCTCGTCTTAATTACATATAAGGGTATTTTACATAAGGGGTAAGTGTAGGGAGGATTACACACGTTTTCAAAAGAAACGTAAACATGAGAATTACAATTATGTAAAAGATATACATGTGTGTTTGTTCGAGTCAAATGCTTGTATCGAGTCACAATGGATGTTTTGCAGGAAATTTTTCCAGATTCTAAAGATGTAAATTTTCCAGAAAATCGCACAGCTTTTTTGTCAGATAACCCGGCGTCAGATCGCAACCTGACGGCGTCGAAGGAGCAAAACAACTGATTACTTTTTTCTCGTTTTCTGAGCTGCTTATAAATTTTTGGAATTTTCTAGGTCTTAATTTTCCAGAAATTCTGTAAACATCCATTCCACAAGCATTATATCCTAGTTTAGTAGAGTCCTATATATATTACTACCGACGATTTTACGTGAAGGTTTCGTTTGTTTTCTTCAAGTGTGCAGGTTTAATTTACCAAGAAGAAGATACATAAGATGAGAAGGAACTTTTCACGCAAACGTTCTTCTTGAAGAAAGATGTAACCACCACTTTACACGGATCCTACCGAGCTAATCAGGGGAGTATTAGTTTCTTTCATTTTTTTATTACCTTCTATTATCATAACTTTGATACTTTCGGGGAACATTAGGGACAATGTTCAGTTTAAGTGTAGGGAGGAAAAATAAAACGAGAACTTTGAAACTATGCTTATCCTTGATTATTTGCTTTGTCCAATTGCATTTGCGTAATAAACCATGAAAAAATGTCGGTTAGGGTAATTTTGGCACCGAATTTTTAATTTTTCATGACATATAGGAGTGGGCCATTAGTCTTAACAAAAGCGTCTCATGGATAGGAAGTTACATGACTAGCACAAAAACCCTTTACCACCTAAATTCCACCAAAAATGTGAGGATCGCCCTTAGATTAGTAGGAATTAAAGCATTCATCTTTAATGCTTAGAGTGTGAACCGGTAGTATAATAGATTCTAGAACTTGTTTTGTGATGCATCCCGAGATCGCTAGTAAGACTACACTTGTGTAGTTAGGAATAACTAAATGATAAGAGGCATTAGGATAACCCTTGTTTGATACCCGTAATATAATTACTTCTTCCACATCGGTTGAGTAATTCCCTCACACCTTTGCGTTGTATTCATCTTTAGTACACGATACCCCTAGTTAACCCCTCAGAGACTATCATTTTTGCGGTTCTCGTGATGTTTCAATTTTCCGGAATATCAATGAAGAGCATTGTTTACACCCCACCCCCAAATGTACACCCAAATCGCCTTAGCCTACCTTGTATGCACTCACTTTTAGTGCATTATTGTTATCACCCTAAAACCTTAGTTCAATTATCTAGTTGCTTGCATAAGTTGCTAAGTCGAGTCATATCCTTTGTACACAGTTTTGGGACGATTGAGACTCATGGGAAAAGTTAAAGTTTATGAAATGACGGGAAGGGAACGTTAAATTCAAATTCCCTTTATTTGCATAATAATGTACTCCAAGTGTTTTGATCTTTTCAATTTGGGTCATATTAGTGTTAGAGTAATAAAAAATCAAGTGTAGGGATGTGCCTATAAATCCCTATCATTTTGATGTTATCGTAGAGGATGGTAGAGTAAAAGTGTATGGAAAAAAAAATCAAAAAAAAAAATAGAAAAAGAGAAAAAGAAAAAAAATAGAGTGTTGAAAAAAAAAACATACGGGCTACCATCCTACATCTATCTTTAATTTATGTATGTTTATTTCAGTTATCTAGAGTCTAGAGTGTCGAGTCTTGGCTTAGCAACGCCATTCTTCGCATGCTTGTAACAAAAAGATTTTTGACTTGCCACCACTAAATAGCCTATCCCACCAAACCCTTTGTTTCCCTACCGTAAGCCTAACATTACAACCCTTTAAAAGACCTCTTGGATATTCTTTCCTAGATGCTTACGCCAAAGCGATGGAGGTTTGATCTAGTCTCAAGCCTATGGTAATCTATGTACTAGGACCGGTTAATGAGTGTTTATCTTCCATTTCCAACTTGTTATATTTCATATACACCCGAGAGATGTGAGTATCCAAACACCCCATGTGAGGTGTTAGTATGTAATTTCCGTGCTTGTTATGACTTTTGCGGGGCTTATATGTGTTGTGGATTGTTTTAAACCAATGCTTCATGACTCCTAACTTATAAATTAATTGGACAAAAGCACATTTGCTTGAGGACAAGTAAATACCAAGTGTAGGGATATTTGATAAGGTTTTAAAATGTACCCTTTTGAGGGGACGTTTAAGCACTTATTTGATCACTTTTGTATCCGTTATTACTTAATATCGCTCCTTTTCATTTTTTAGGTATCTTGAAGGCAAAATGCTGGAATGACACTTATTCGGACGAAAAGGCGCGAATATACGAAGAAAATGGCCAAAGTCAAGTATCGAGACACTCAGGCTGCTCGAACTGAAGGGGATGGCTTCAGGTGTTATCTGCGACGCCGTCGGACCACTTTTGTGACGGCTCGGTAGCCAAATTGCTTATTTTCAAGTGATGGCTTCAGGTTTTAAAAGAGTAGGTCGTCGCAACTCAGACGGCCCAGTTTTGATCCAGACGACGTCAGAGACTGAAGGGGACGGCGTCACAAGCATAAGGTGACGCCGTCGCAAGACTAACGTGGCCAAGACGAAACCCTAATGACGGCGACCCGACGACGTCACAAATCATAAGGTGACGCCATCGCATTTGTAATCTTATATATAGAATCCGAATTTTTTAGTTTTCAGTGTAGTCTTTTGGAGTAAAAACCTAAACCGAAGCAAGGCTGTCTTGTACAATATTTTAGGGTTCCATACCCTATCTTACATCAAGATAAGTGTTTTACTTCATTAATTCAATTATGTCTTCAATTACTTGTGTGTATGCTTGCATGTTTTCCATGTCCGGCTAATTTACTTGTGTGTTTGCTTAGGGAATATGAAACTTAATTATTGAATATTGATTGGTTGTCTCTTATCTTAATTGTTAATGATCTAGTATTGCGATAGGTCATTCGTTGTGTAGTTAATGCTTGATTAATATATGTGAACCTTAGCTTATAGTACCTAGAGTCATTGTAGGCTAAACCATCCGAAGAGTACCTTAGAGTTAAAGTTTATAAATCCTAGAGATTTTATAGTCATTAACCTTTGGTAGTTTCAAAGAGATAGGGATAAACGAATACCCTACGACCTTAGGCACACAACGCGATTAAGAATAAGGACGTGACAATTCAACCATCAATAGGAGATAATTAAGGAGTAATAAAACCTAAGTAAACACATCTTTAAATCATCATACGAGCACACAATAATTAGACATAGACTACATACACCTTAGTTTAGATAATTAGATAAGTAGAAGTAATCGGTAGAAATACCAACCCCCCCAAATCCATACCCCGAGATTCGTACCTTTCCATTTCCTAAAAACATAAAAAAAGATAAAAAATAATCTTCCTCAACCCCAACCTTAGCGTAGTAACTTGATAAGGATTTAAAATGTACCTTTTTGAGGGGTCGTTTAAGCCCTTATTTGATCACTTTTGTATCCGTTATTGCTTAATATCGTTCCTTTTCACTTTTTAGGTCTCTTGAAGGCAAACTGCTGTAATGGCACTTATTTGGACTAAAAGGCGCGGATATATGAAGAAATGGCCAAAGTCAAGAATCGAGACACTCAAGCTGATAAATTACAAGGGACGGCGTCAAGTGCTTAATCTGCGACGCCGTCGGAGGAAGTTGTGACGGCTCAGAAGAGAAATTGCTAGTTTTGGAGGACGGCGTCGGGCTTTAAAAGAGTAGGCCGTCGCAACTCAGACGGCCCAGACGATGTCAGAAGCTAAAGAGGACGGCATCACAATCATAAGGTGACGCCGTCGCAAGATTAACTTGGCCAAGACGAAACCCTAATGACGGCGACACGACGGCATCACAAATCATAAGGTGACGCCGTCGCACATGTAATCTTATATATAGAATCCAAATTTTTCAGTTTTAGGAGTAGTCTTTTGGGTAAACTTTTGGAGTAAAACCTAAACCGAACCAAGGTCGTATTTTAGGGTTTTAAACCCTATCTTACACCAAGATAAGTTGTTTACTTCATTAATTTAATTATGTCTTCAATTATTTGTGTGTATGCTTGCATGTTCTCCATGTCCGGCTAATTTACTTGTGTGTTTGCTTAGGGAATATGAAACTTAATTATTGAATATTGATTGGTTGTAGAGGTGGCAAAATGGTTGGGTTGGGTTGGGTTGGGTCTTGGGTCTTAGATGGGTATGGATCTATATGGGTATGGGTCTAGATGGGTCACTTGGAAGGATGAGTCTAGATGGGTATGGGTATAAATGGGTAAGAGTCGGGTCGAGTCGGGTTTTTTTGGGTTTTGCTAGTTTTTTTTGTTTCATTATGGAAAATAATAATTAATTACTGTAAACAAAGACAAAAAGTATTCAATATCTATTTTTTTTACTTTTTCGTCAGTTTTTATCGTTGTCGTAGTTTTTTCGTTACGCCCATTTTTCACGTTTCGTCGCTTGTTTACGTTTTTGTCCGTTTTTACACGTTTTCGTCTGTTTTTTTACGTTTTCGTCCGTTTTTTTACGTTTTTACGTTTTTGCACGTTTTTTTTTTTTCCGTTTTACACGTTTTCGTCCGGTTTTTTACGTTTTCGTTAGTTTTTAACCGTTTTCATCCGTTTTTGTCCGTTTTTACACGTTTCCGTCCGTTTTTTTACGTTTTTGTCCGTTTTACCGTTTTCTGTTTTTATGTTTTTATCCGTTTTTATACGTTTTTGTCCGTTTTTACACGTTTACGTCCATTTTTTTACGTTGTTGTCTGTTTTTACATGGTTTCATCCATTTTTTTACGTTTTCGTCCGTTTTAATACGTTTTCGTAAAAACGGACGAAAACGTAAAAACGGATAAAAGCTTAAAAAACCGAACAAAACGAGTAAACGGACAAAAACGCGAAAAATGACGAAAACGTGCAACACGACAAAAAGTCAAAATATGGACAAAAAAAAAAAAGCAAAACGCGGTAAAACGGACAAAACATAAAAAAAGGCGAAAAACAAGAAAACAAACGAAAACATAAAAACGGGCGAAACTTGGAAAACGGAAAAAGCGTAAAAACAGATGAAAACGTAAAAACGGACAAAACGACGAAAACGTGTAAAACGACAAAAACATAAAAAAAACGGATGAAAACATGTAAAACGGATAAAAACGTAAAAAGCTAACGAAAACGGTAAAACGGACAAAAGCGTAAAAGATCGCGCGGAAAACGGAAAAACGTAAAAATAGTTAAAATACGGGCGAAAACATAAAAAAGGTAGACGAAAACGAGTAAAAACGGAGAAAAGTAAAAGTGAAACGCAGCGTGAAAACGGGCAAAAGCGTAACAAAACGAGCGAAAACATGTAAAAACAGACAAAAACGTAAAAAAAACTGACGAAAACGTGTAAAACGACAAAACGTTTAAAAAATGGACGAAAATGTGTAAAAACTAACGAAAACGTAAAAAACCGGGCGAAAACGTGTTAAACGGACAAAAACGTAAAAAACCTTATGAAACGCGGCAAAAATGTAAAAATTGTCAAAAAAACGGACGAAAACGTAAAAAAACGACGAAAACGTGTAAAACAGACAAAAACGTAAAAAACAGACGAAACGTGAAAAACGGGTGAAAACGTAAAAATAACAGATAAAAACGTAAAAAACGAAAACGAAAACGTAAAAACGCAACTAAAAAAAACGTGAAAAAGCCTGACAAAACGTAAAACGGACAAAACGTGTTAAACGGCAAAACGTAAAAACCGACGAAAACCAGCGTAAAACGTTAAAAAAAATGTCAAAAAACGGACGAAAACGTAAAAAAACTGACGAAAACGTGTAAAAATTGACAAAATCGTAAAAAAACATACGGAAACGTGAAAAAAGTGGCGAAACGTAAAATACGAAAAATGGACAAAAACATAAAAAAAGGAACGAAAACGTGTAAAACGTAAGAAAACGTATAAAAATAGATTGTCAGTGATTTTTATAATTTTAGTTAACAATTAACTTAAACCATGTAAATATTGAACTAGACCCATGTGGGTATATTATTAGACCCAACTAGAACCATCAAAATTAATTAATTAAAATAAACTAAACCCATCTTGACCCATCTATTAAAATAAACTAGACCAATTTAGACTCATCTCGTTAAAAAAGTTTACCCAACTAGACCCAAATTTAACCATTGAGTCTTAAATTGCCACCTCTAATTGGTTGTTTCTTATCTTAGTTGATTAATGATCTAGTAATGCGATAGGTCATTCGTTGTGTACTTAATGCTTGATTAATTTTTGTGAACCTTAGGTTATAGCACTATGAGTTGTTGTAAGCTAAACTATACAAAGAGGCCTTAGAGTTAGAGTTTATCATCCCTAGTGGGTTTTGTAGACGAGACCCTTTGGTAACTTCAAAGAGTAGGGAGAAACGCATACCCTACAACTTTAGACACACAACGCAACTAGGAATAAGGACGTGACAATTCAACCACCAATAGGAGATAATTAAGGAGTAGTAAAACCTAAGTAAACACATCTTTAAACTATCATACGAGCACACAAAAATTAGACATAGACTACCACCACCTTAGTTTAGATAATTAGATAATAGTAGAGTAATCGGTAGAAATATCAACCCCCCAAATCCAAACCCCGAGATTCGTACTTTTCCTTTTCTAAAAAACATAAAAAGATAAAAAATAATCTTCCTCAACCCCAACCTTAGCGTAGTAACTTCTCACTAGCATTCCTATTCCCCTAGAGAACGATATCAATTCCTGTGGCTTACCCTAATACTACACTACAACGATTAGGTTCACTGCCTAGGGTGTTGAAAAACTTGCTCGACGAAAAGGAAGTTCCTTTGACCCCGAACGCGCTGTGTAAGCGTATCAAGTTTTTGACGCCGCTGCCGGGGAATAGAATAGCTAGTTAGTAGTCCACCTCGTTTAGGTTTCTTTGCTTGATTCCTATCAAGTAAACTTTTTTTTTCTCATTTTTAGCTTTCTCTTAGTCTATCCCCCTTCTTCGTGACCTTTGTTCGTAATCTCATCACTTTTCATCATGGAAGGTGAAGACCCCCCTCAAATCATTGTCCCGCCAAGAGACCGTACTCTTGGTGAATAATCGAGACCTAGCCACCTAGGCTATAGGAACACCATTGAGCTTCCCGACCAAGCCCAAATTACGGCCTTGCGATCCGACATCATCCGGTTGGTGCAAAATGGATATGCATTCCATGGACTTCGCTCTGAAGATCCTAATCAGCATCTTAAGGACTTCCTTGAAATTGTCGATTCTATTGACCTTGATGCTAATACTCGGAGACCCACGCGTCTGCGTTTCTTCCAATTCTCTTTAAGAAAACAAGCTAGTAAATGGCTTTTTCATCTTCCCAAGGGATCTATTTCAAATTGGGAAGATCTCACTACCCGTTTTCTTGCTAAGTTCTGCTCACCAAATCCAAGTCAACCACTCGACCATCAGTCCTTCAACTCTCTTCGCAACCAAATCATTGATGAAATCAAAGACCTTAGTGAGTTGAATATGATTGACAAAGAAGATAGTGCTTATTTCAATCTTTACCCCACTAAGGAAGAGATTGCATACCATCAATATATAATTGATAATCCACGATCACCAATCATTAGGATTTGCCCAAAGATTAGGAGAGGAAATCCTTGGAACCTAAAAAATCCTTGTATGATCGGATATAGGAATGTCGAACATGCTTACATAGATACGGACTCTCCCATCAATGTGATGTCATCTATTGTCTACAATGACATTATGAATGAGCGACTTAATATTAGGAGAGACCCTAAGTATCCAGGTGAAGTTTGTAACTTCGTGGGAAGAGTCAAGGATGTACATGTCTTCGTAGGAAATTTCACCTACCTAGTTGATTTCATGGTCCTAGAAGATGTAGGATGCATTATTGACTATAGCTTATCTCAAGTAGTGCTAGGAAAACCGTTTGTTGAAATATCTAAAATGAGCCATAACAAGTATGATGGAACGGTTAGATTTACGAGAAGGAACGATGAGATTACTTATAGGATGCCTTGGAAGACGAATGAATATGGCCATCTATCCCCTTTTGAACGAGACAACATTAGAGCTTTTGAGGACAAAAGCAAAGACGATGTTGAAAAAGGTTACAAATTCATGTGGGAAAGAAGGAGATTTTATTATAGGAATTGCTTGACCCTAGGGCCTAGGTATAGAGTCGATGAAAATTTTGTCAACATGATAGAATTCTCATTGAGAATGCAAAACGAGACCACGTAGGGACACGACTACGAGTCTAGCTACAAGACTCTTAAATAAAGAAAAGCGCTTCGTGGGAGGCAACCCATGCTTAATTGTTTGCTTGTTAGTGTCATATATCTTTTATTGATTGTTTATTCTCATGTTTAAATTTGTAAAAATGCTTTATTTTGTTTTTAACCTCGTCTTAATTGCATATAAAGGTATTTTACATAAAGGATAAGTGTAGGGAGGATTACACACGTTTTCATAAGAAACGTGAACATGAGAATAACAATTGATTAAAAGATATATTTGTGTGTTTGTTCGAGTCAAATGCTTGTATCGAGTCATAATGGATGTTTTGTAGAAATTTTTCCAGATTCTAAAGATATAAATTTTCCAGAATTTTTTCCAGAAAATCGCAGACCAGTTTTTGTCAGGATAACCTGACGGTGTCAGGATTTCAACCTGACGGCGTCAGGAAGGAATAAAAACATCAGATCACTTTTTCTCGTTTTCTGAGCTACTTAAAATTTTTGGAAATTTCCAGGTCTTAATTTTCTTAGAAATTCTGTAAACATCCATTCCACAAGCATTATATCCTAGTTTAAATCGAGTCTTATATATTATTACCGCCGATTTTACGCGAAGGTTTCATTTGTTTTCTTCAAGTGTGCAGGTTTTGTTTATCAAGAAGAAGATACATAAAGTTGGAGGAGTTTTTCACGCATACATTCTTCTTGGAAAGGATTTAACCACTACTTCACACACGGATCCTACCGAGCTAATCAGGGGAGTACTAGTTTCTTTCGTTTTTAATTACCTTCTTTTATCATAACTTTGATACTTTCGGGAACATTGGGGACAATGTTCAGTTTAAGTGTAGGGAGGAAAATAAAACGGGAACTTTGAAACTATGCTTATCCTTGATTATTTGCTTTGTCCAATTGCACTTTTGTAATAAACCATGAGAAAATGTCGGTTAGGGTAATTTTGGCACCAAATTTAAAATTTTTCATAATATATAGGAGTGGGCCATTAGTCTTAACAAAAGCGTCTCACGGATAGGAAGTTATATGACTAGCACAAAACCCTTTACCACTTAAATTCCACAAAAAATGTGAGGATCGCCCTTAGATTAGTAGGAATTGAAGCATTCATCTTCAATGCTTAGAGTGTGAACCGATAGTATATTAGATTCTAGAACTTGTTTTGTGATGCATTCCGAGATCGCTAGTAAGACTACACTTGTGTAGTTAGGAATAACTAAATGATAAGAGGCATTAGGATAACCCTTGTTTGATACCCGTAATATAATTACTTCTTCCACATTGGTTGAGTAATTCCCCCACACCTTTGCGTTGTACTCATCTTTAGTACACGATACCCCTAGTTAAACCCTCGGAGCCTATCCTTTTCGCGGTTCTCATGATGTTTCGGTTTTCCGGAATATCAATGAAGAACATTGTCTACACCCCACCCCCAAATATAAACCCAAATCGCCTTTGCCTACCCTATATGCACTCACTTTTAGTGCATTATTGTTATCACCCTAAACCCTTAGTTCAATTATCTAGTTGCTTGCATGAGTTGCTAAGTCGAGTCATATCCTTTGTATACAGTTTTGGGACGATTGGGATTCATGGGAAAAGTTAAAGTTTTAAATGACTAAAAGGGAACGCCAATTCCCTTATTTGCGTAATAACGTCTCCAAGTGTTTTGATCTTTTCAATTCGGGTCATATTAGTGTTAGAGTAATAAAAACTCAAGTGTAGGATGTGCTATAAACCCCTATCACTTTGATGTTATCGTAGAGGATGGTAGAGTAAAAGTGTATTAAAAAAAAAATCGAAAAAAATAGAAAAAGAGAAAAAAAATTTGAGTGAAATTAAAATATATATATATATATATATATATATATATATATATATATATATATATATATATATGACAAGCTTCAAACGAGAAGTATTTTTGTGAAAACGCGGAAGAGATCCTGGACCGTAGGATCAAGTAAATCTGATTTTGGGCGGAATGGAATTGTTGTAAATATTAGACGAAAATTTTAGGGGTCTAAATGAATTATCCTCATTTGCTTCCACACCCCTCAAATTTATCACCTTTTTCTCTCTCTCCTTCTATCTCACGTAAACACACACAAAACAAAACATACACAAACTCAAATAGCAAACCAGATCTCCTCTGTATTAACTACATATTCTCATCTCCTTCATCTCCATCATCTCCGTCACCGCATATGTGTTATCTCCGTCATCTCCGTCACCGCATATACGTCATCTCCTTCATCTCTTTCGCTTAATATCCGGCGTTGACTCCGGTATTCACTATCTAATATCTTTTTCTGCTTAAATCTGATTTAGCTTTTAACTGTTTAACAACTTTTCTCCGGCGTTGACTATCTCATGAAGATGTTAATTGATTTATTACACATCTATTTTTTGCACATGTGAAGATGTTTATTGGTTTATTACTTACTGTTTTTAGTGTTTGTTTGTTACTTTCATTATCTAATGATGTGTTTTTTTATTACTTATCTATTTTTGCACATGTGAAGATTTTTAATTGATTTATTAGATACTGTTTTTAGTGTTTGTTTGTTACAATGACTATCTAATGATGCGTTTGTGAAACAATAGTTTACGGATTAGGTGTTTGATGTTTAAAGATGAATTAAATTGCATAAATCATTGTTTTTAGTTTTGATATTTTGATTTTAGGTACGTTTGAAGAATATTGAGATTAGCGATTATTTGTTTATTTAAGTTTTTAAAAATTATCTTCACGAGTGAAGAATATCAGTAAGCAATGGAATTTTGAGTTTATTATCAGATTTAAGTTTAGTTAAGAGTATCTTCGCATGTGAAGAATATTAGTTAGAAATGAAGTTTTGATGTTATTGCAGAATGACAATTGATTACCTGATTTTAGCCTATCATTTTTACTTTAATGGTTATAGCTTGTAAATCGATGTTAATTAAGTGTATGGTATATGGCATAGGATGATATACTGCATATTACTCTTCAGAAAAGGGATAAGGGTCAAACATGGTCATCCCCGATAGAAGGTCAGGGTCAGCTTGATCCTTATGCAGCAGATCTCGAGCAGAAGCGTCTCATGCTTCAGAGGTTTCAGGAGGAG
This sequence comes from Chrysanthemum makinoi, assembly GCA_910596185.1. NCBI lineage: Eukaryota > Viridiplantae > Streptophyta > Magnoliopsida > Asterales > Asteraceae > Chrysanthemum > Chrysanthemum makinoi. Next base: position 102,430,566 of record OU343225.1, read on the forward strand.
GTAAGCTTGCATTGCATGGATAGTTGTAGACTTGTAGCATGTTTCCATGGTTATAATTTCTGTTAAATATGATATGTATAGTAACCTTCTTGGTCTGTGTTTTCACTGGCTCAATTTGACATCTCGAACATTTTCCGCTTCCCGGGCACACAAATGAAAAAGTTTATCTTATATTGCTCAAACAGAAGTTAAAGGATTTTAAGATTCTTTAGTTTTGTTGATCAGGCTTCCTACAAAATTGCATAATCTTTGGTCTGTTTAGCCCATATAATTATATGTCAGTTCACCTAGTTGGTGTGAAAGCTTGTGCTGAGTTGTAGAGGATCTCAAGATGCATATATAGAGAAATACAAAAGTCCAGTTGTTTAGCCCATTTCTCATTTTCACTTTATGGTTCTGTGTCCCATTAAAACACCAACTAGATGGGCTTGATGCTTAAGGTAATTTAGCTGCACTCAGGAAAGCCCATGTAGGTGCAAAGTACGAGCTATCTGTAGGTAGCGGGTAGCCCTCTTTGATCAGCACCTTACATGGAATGATGGAATATCGCGATTATTATTGGCCCTATATGTGATCACAGACTTATGTATACTGTATATGTTTGTTATCATGTATGTGTATGAGTAAAGGTCATTATGTACTAATAAATCATTAATCTGTAGCATGTCTAGCACTCATTCTCATTTGTACGACATCCTTTTAGCTATTTATTTTATATCGTTGAACAGAAACTGGTGATACTTACATTCAGCAAGCTTTAATAATAAATAATAATAATAATGTTTTTAGTTGTTCAAAAAGTCCGAGGATCTTTACCGAACCATAATGTATGTATGCATATCTACACGATAAACTAACTTGCTTCTTTTTCACTACTTTTGCAGAACCCAAGAACATTCACTACTTCTGGGAACTGTCCTGATCCAAGAACATTCATGGGTGGAATCAGAACTGATTAGCATCTATATGTTTCTTCAGATGAACATGTACATTAAATCTTTCAACCCTTAAAACTCTTTTAACTAAATAATCTTGTATTTGTGCAAGCATGCTTACGAAATTGTTGATTTCGCCATTTTAGTGTATGCATAAATAGATTGTTTAGTCTCTCTAGCTTGCATGAGAAGGTCTTGATCGCTGCTTTATTTCAAATCATATTGTTCGACTTTAGTTTTGTATAAAGAGAATGATGCTCCCTAGGGAAGTGATTACAGTAGTTTTAGTTCTTGCTTTTTGTTTACTAAATTGGGTTTCACCCGATCCTGATATGATGTTGTGGGGTCAGATTGCAGTTAGTATTAGGATGTATGAGTGCTTATTGGATGATCTGTTGGATCAGCTAGCGCATCTGCTAATGTTGCAGCATTTCCGGTACCCTTTCGAATAGTTCGACATAGAGATGGCAAAGTTGACGCTTGAGGGCCAGTTGTGTAACAGGCCAACACAGGCTTTAATCAGAATGGTCCTTTTTTACAGGTTAAACGGGTGAGAGTTGAGTCCACACAAAGAATTATAGCCTCATATTTTGGTCTTTGTGTACATATCGGGTTGCTTGAACCCTGTATCTGTTTTCATAGTGCTCTATAATTTAAATGTTTACGAAATATAATTGAAAATGACAAACTCGAGAAATGGTTTAGAGCTTTTTTTTTAATTTTCAGCGAGTATTCTTTGATCATTGATAAACTGTAGGAATTAAAAAATATGTCTTCGGTTCTTAAGGCATTGATTTTCACATGATACTGATTCTTGGGAGATTTAGCGAACATGTGTTACTTTCTTAAGTTTGATATATAATTTAAGGGCTGCTCGTATCTAATATCCCAATAATATGTGTTAATGTTTCATGTATCTATCCTTACGTTTCATATAATATCACAAAACAAAGCTATCTGGGAGTTTATGTGGAAGTGCATGACAACTTCACTTTGGTCTCTTTCTGATACATTAATTTTTAGTAAATTTAATGATAAACTGAATGGACCCATTCGTAAGTCAGTGGGCCGAAGTTGCCACCTTCTCTAGCTTAATAGTTAGCATTGATCATTTAGTAGCTTTTTCGTGGCTCATAACCAATGTGTTTTTCAGGCACGATTGCAAGAGATGAAGGAGAAAGAGCTAAATTACAATGTGAATAGTGATGCAAATTCTCATGTATGTAAAGTATGTTTCGAGTCACCAACTACAAGAATGCTTATTCCTTTCCGACATTTTTGTAGTAAGTTGATTTTAATCCTCATGCTCTTGATGTTTGCCACATCTGTAATTAAAATCTGATTGGTTTATGGGCATCTTTTACCATCTTTTGCAGTGTGTAAAACCTGTTCAGTTGCATGTTCCGAGTGTCCAATTTGCTGGACCATAATTGCAGATAGAATTTTTGCTTTCACCTCTTAATGTTTCACTCTACCTCCCATAAAATTGAAGGTATGTCAAAGATACTGATTTGAGTGTGGTTAGTCTATTGGCTTCAATGCTTATGTCAGCAAATGAACATGAGAAAGCCCTTCACCATATTGAGTATGCACAACGTACCTGTTCTTCTGGTAAAGAATTACCAGCTGAGTTGTTGATAATAGCGGGAATATGTCATGTCCATCTTGGAAACATGAAAAATGCGGACGTTTGTTTATATTTTTATATAATGAATTTATTTATCACAAAAGCAACTATAGCTTACTTTTTGTAACTGTTAACTGATGTGTAGGATTTCTTTAGTGTATTCACACACGAGAATGTTAATGATTGTGCTCACTTAGTTATTGAAGTTGCAGACTCAATATTGAGTGTTAAGCATCATGAATCTGCCTTGAAGTACTGCCTGATGTTCGAAGGGAGTGATGTTGACAGTAAAGTAAGTACATAATCTTATTTGATATGCAGTTGGTTGTATCTAGTCCTTTACATCTTTTCTAACATCTTTTGTTATTAATTTGTGTGTAGGGCCTACTTTATCTGAATATTGGGCGTTGTTACTCCTTCCTATGTGCAAGAACACCAGCAATCCACTACCTTTACAAAGGTATGATTCGAGTTTTATGAAACTACGTTGGATTTCCAAAATGTTGACTTTTTATGTTTTAAAACATTAATGAGTTATATATAAATCAGAACGTAAAATGTAGTTATTTTCTTGACAGCGTTACATGAACGTGAGGACGACATTGATGCTAGGTTAGATCTAGTATCACTTCTTTTAGAAGAAGATAAAGAAGATGAGAGCATTTTTTGTACTTTCCTCCTCCTCTTGATTCAGGTTTACTAGATTTTGCATAGAGTATCATCACTCAAAAAAGAATTACTAGTATTAAATTTGTTGTTGTATAATTGTTTACTTCTACATTTTCAGAATCTAGAGCTGGTTTAACCTCTGATAGGGGGAAACCATGGTGAACTGATGTAAAAATAAAGTTAAAGCTATCTTACATTTATAAATCCAAAGGGCTGACTGAGGCTTTTGTTGATGCAATATGTCCATTCGTTCAAGAAACTTTGTTTATTGAAACTATTCAACGAAAGGTGACTTTGCACAATTTTCTTTTGAGACATAATGCATACTTGCATAGTATTTCATTTTACTTTTGCATATTTCATAGCTTATAATAAATTTCTTTGTTCATCAGTTTAAAGGCAAAACAAAGAAAAGGGTATCAAATAGCGAGTTGGAAAAAAGAGCTCGAGTATTAGATGCAGATCAAAATGACAATGTATTTCAAGGATTTCGTCCTGTAGCTTCATCTTTAGATCTGAAAGTGTTGCCCCTTGTTAGTGGTTTTTTATTTGTTATGTCTAATTCAAAAAATAAATGTTTTTATTTTTTGATTTACAGGGCAAAAGGTCTTCGGGCAAAGAAGCTGCTTGAGAAAAGAAGATTAGAAAGGGAAGAACGACGAGCTGAAGCACAAAAAGCTGGAGTTGAGTGGCAAAGAAAAGGGTATCAAATAGCGAGTTGGAAAAAAGAGCTCGAGTATTAGATGCAGATCAAAATGACAATGTATTTCAAGGATTTCGTCCTGTAGCTTCATCTTTAGATCTGAAAGTGTTGCCCCTTGTTAGTGGTTTTTTATTTGTTATGTCTAATTCAAAAAATAAATGTTTTTATTCTTTGATTTACAGGGCAAAAGGTCTTCGGGCAAAGAAGCTGCTTGAGAAAAGAAGATTAGAAAGGAAGAAAGACGAAGCTGAAGCACAAAAAGCTGGAGTTGAGTGGCAAAGTGATAATGATTCGGATGATGAATCACGTGTAAGTAGTTTAGATTATCCTACATGGAAGGATAAAATAGTAAATTATCTTGCATCGTGATTAATAATTTTGTATTTCCATCTATTTATTTGCTAAGTTGTCTCGTGTGTCAGGTATACAGACATCCTCCCTTACCTGATCTCTTAAAGGATGAAAAACATATTATGCTTGTCATAGATGTCAGTGCTTATTACACATTTTATGAAATTCGGCTCGTATCTTGGCGGGGCAACCCGACCAGAATAGTGTTGCCATACAATGTAGCTAACTGTTTTCTTTCACTAAATTGTGACCAACATATAATTAATAACTTTGTGTTTGGCCTTAAGCTTTTTTGTTTGAGTTTTTTAATGTTGGTTATTATAACTTTTTGTTTATAGGTTTTGGTCTTTGACTTATTTAAGAAGGTAGGGAACGAGGGGTGTTTGGTTTTATGTTTCAAAAGTGATTATGTGATTGTCGTGTTATCATGATTAGTTTATAACCCAAAAAGGGAGCGTAGTGGTGTAGGCTAGTTCATTTTTCACAAGCTGCAACTTTTTAGGTTTAGGGCCAGCCCTGAAACGGTTAGTAGAGTAGGTTATTATTGAGATTAGTTTCAAGAAAACAATCAATTTTCCCATCATTGTCGGACACTCTCCTAAGCGAGCTGCTAAGTCAGTCACGAGCATTAGCTCAACACCCATATTGTCCTCATAGTTTCTAGTGTTTGGGGATAATGAGACTAATTTCTATATTTATTTTTATGGGGCATATAATGATATTAGAATTAGCTGCATTATTTAGGATCACTTTACATTCTAGAGTGGGTGTTTGGAATTGTTTATTAAGACTTGCCGGTCTGTGGGTTCGCGGTCAAATACAAAACCTGTCCAAGGTATGTTTACACCCATGATTTGGTTCTGTATGCAAAAGTTAGAGAAATAGGTGGTTTGGGGAACAAGTTAAAATGGTTTTGGTCTAATGGAACCGATGTTAATAATCTTTGTAGATAGAAATAGTGACATGTATGTCATGTATAATTTATGTATTATCATTGAGGTGTTTAGTCAAGCATTTGTAAGCTATAACCCTCTGCTGCTCTTTATTCAGAAAACAAAGAGGGTGCCAAAGGTGCAAACCAGAACTCGGAACGTCGATGCATCTATGGATAAGTGGTTGGAGGTTAGTACCTCTCACTTAAAAGCTTACCTAGTTCACAAAATCTATCTTCATTTGTTTTAGGCTCATTTAGATTTGAATTATATTAAGTTTTTTTGGAATAAGCAGGTCATGCATCTGGATATTATGTATTTAGGATGATTGACTAATTGATGGTTTATGTTTTCAGGGAACTGCTTACACTCAATCAAAGGCCAGCAAGTCAAAGAAGAAGAAGTAGATCTGTGTTGGCATAAAGAATAGATTCTTGTAAGTTATGTTTAGTTGAGAAACGCCAGAGAGACAAGTAGGACCTACACTGTTGTAGAATGAGGGACACACTTTTACTTAAATCGTTTTCTTGAAGATTTTGACATGTTGAGCCACGTTTAACACTCATTTAGTTATTTGTTAAACATTTAGCATACTTGTTCACCATCTTATGCCTTGAGATTTTGACATGTTGAGCCACGTTTAACACTCATTTAGTTATTTGTCAAACAAAAAGTATATGTGCTCATAAGCAAGGTTTTTTTTTTTTTTTTTTTTTTGTCGTCTTTTGTATTGTATAGCGAGGAACAACATGGTGTTCAATGACATTTCCAATCTTGCTTTGATTTGTTATAGATTGTTTAAAAAACATTATCATTTGATGGATTCAAACATAAATGTATACATGATCTATCAGTTGAAATCCTAATTTGATGCACATTTTTCAAATACAAAATGGTTGTGAGATTCAAGCTAAAATGAATCAACATGCTTTCATTAGTCTCAGTGGTGTTCTTAAGGTCATGCATTTTCATTCAAGCCCAATCAATATATTTTTGAATAAAAGGTTTTTTTTCAAGTTTTTCTTACTTTTACTAGTATTTATTGTTAACCTTCACATGTGAAAAAAGTTAATAAGTCGTCTTGAAATTAACATTTCTTTGTATGGCAAGTGGTCAATCTTTTTCTTGCAAATTCAGCAATGGATACGAATGAACATTTCAAACCTGGTTTCATGAGAACCTTTAGATAAGTAACTATTGTATCTAATAGTTAAACCTACAATCTCTTAGGTTGCTTCTCTTTTCCTTTTGTTACTTTCTAAAGACTTGTTACACATGGAACATTTTGGTCACATGTGAAAATATATGTCTTGTACCTTTTTAAGATGCGTGAATCACTTGGTCACATGTCACAATATATGTATCTCGTATCTTTTTAAGGTGCGTCACATGTGAAAATAAATGTGTTGTAACTTGTCACATGTGAAAATATGTCTCTAGCATATTAAGATGCGTGAAAACTTCGTCACATGTGAAAATATTGTCTCGTAGATTATAAAGATGTGTGAACAACTTAGTCACATGTGAAAATATATGTCTCGTAACATGGTCACATGTGAAAATAATGTGAAAATATATTTCTCGTAGCTTTCTAAGATGCATGAACAACTTGGTTACATGTGAATTTATATGTCCTGTATATGACTCATAAATTATAAAGATGTGTGAACAACTTCATCACACGTGAAAATAAAAGAAGCACAAAACTTAAGAAGCTGATGAATGCCTAATGTGACAGGAAATCCATTGATATTAACTCAATTGCTTTGATAATTCATCATATGCAAAGTTAACTTGAATATACCGAAGAGGATATCACGAGTTGGAGGTAGTGGCAAGACAAAGGATTGAGATCCTCTGATGTTTGTGTCTCATGTTTTGTAATGTTGAACCAATGAGATTAAAACAAAACAAATTGTGGGGCCATTATTGAATAAAATATGAGACCTCTTAATTTACTACCTGCTCATGTATAGATATACGTTTATTTACTAGTGAAAAAAGTATATTCACACGCGAAGAAAAAAATACATGTTCATGTATAGATGTACATGTATTTACTAGTTAAGAAAGTTTATTCACACGCGAAGAAAAAAATATATGTTCATGTATAAATGTACGTGTATTTAATTGTGTTTAGTTATACGCGAAGAAAAAAGTATATGCTCATGTATAAATGTAGGCGTATTTACTAAAATCTAAATATTCATACACTAGTAACACCAAATATTCAATTCTTGCTCATAATTTTCACGTCGAAGATAGTCTTACAAAATATAAATGATCATCTATTAAACATCAATATATCCTATTTTTACACTTCTAGTATAAAAAATATACTAGTAAAATCAAAGTTTCAATATTTGCTCATAATATTCACATATGAAGATATTTCCTAGAAAACTTAAATAATCGTCTATTAAACATAAATATCTCCTATTTTAACATTTCTTGTATAAAATATACGCTAATGAGATCAAATATTCAATCCTTACTCATAATTTTCACGTGCGAAGATATTCTCACAAAATTTAAATAATCTTCTATAAAACATAAATATCTATTATTTTGCATTTCTAGTATAAAAAATACACTAGTAAGATCAAAGTTTCAATATTTGCTCAAAATTTTCACGTGTGATGATATTTTTACAAAAATTAAATAATTGTTTAAGAAACATCAATATCTCATATTTTTGCATAAAAATATGCCAGTTAGATCAAAGCTTAAATCTTTGCTCATAATTTTCACGCTCGAAGATATATTCTTATAAAACTTAAATAATCGTCTATTAAACACCAATACATCATATTTTTGCACTTCTAGTTATTAAGATCAAATATTTAATCATTGCTCATAATTTTAACTCGCGAAAATATTCTTACAGAACTTAAATAACCGTCTATTAAACATCAATATCTCCTATTTTTTCATGTCTTGTATAGAATATACGCTAGTAAGATCAAATATTTAATCCTTGCTCATAATTTTCACGTGCGAAGATATTCTTACAAAATTTAAATAATCGTCTATTCAACATCAATATCTTCTATTTTTGCACTTCTAGTATTAAAAATACATTAGTAAGATCAAACCTTCAATATTGGCTCATAATTTTCACGTGTGAAAATATTCTTACAAAACTTAAATAATCATTTATTAAACATTAATATCTCTTATTTTTACTCTTCTAACATAAAATACGCAAGTTAGATCAAAGCTTCAATCTTGATCATAATTTTCACGCTCGAAGATATATTCTTATAAAACTTGAATAATCGTCTATTAATCATTAATATCTCCAATTTTTACACTTCTAGCATAAAAATAAGCTATTAAGATAAAAGCTTCAATCTTTGCTCATAAATTTCACGCGTGAAGATATTCTTACAAAACTTAAATAACCGTCTATTAAACATCAATATCTCCTATTTTTATATTTCTTGTATAAAATATACGCTAGTAAGATCAAATATTCAATCTTTGCTCATAACTTTCACGTGCAAATATATTCTTAAAAAATTTAAATAATCTTCTATTAAACTTCAATACATCCTATTTTTACACTTCCAGTATAAAAAATACGCTAGTAAGATCAAAGCTTCAATATTTGCTCATAATTTTCACGTGTGAAGATATTTCTTAGAAAACTTAAATAATTGTATATTAAACATCAATATTTTCTATTTTCGCATTTCTTGCATAAAACATACGCTAGTAAGTTCAAATATTCAATCTTTGCTCATAATTTTCACGTGCAAAGATATTCTTACAAAATATAAAATATCATCTATTAAACCTCAATATATCATTTTTTTACACTTCTAGTATAAAAAATACAATAGGTAGATCAAAGATTCAATCCTTACTCATAATTTTCACATGTGAAATTATTCTTAAAAAACTTAAATTATCGTCTATTAAACATTAATATCTCATATATTTGCATTTCTAGTATAAAAAATATGTTAGTATAATCAAAGATTCAATCCTTGCTCATAGTTTTCACATATGAAAATATTCTTATAAAAATTAAATAATCGTCTATTAAACATTAATATCTCCTATATTTGCACTTCTAGTATGAAAAATATGTTAGTAAAATCAAAGCTTCAATCATTACTCATAATTTTCACATGTGAAAATATTCTTACAAAACTTAAATAACCGTCTATTAAATATTAAATAGTCTTGCAAAACTTAAATAATCGTATATTAAACATCAATATATCCTATTTTGGCACTTCCAAAGATAAAAATATGCTAGTAAGGCAAATGACTCAATCCTTGTTCATAATTTTCACATGTGAAGATATACTTACAAAACTTAAATAATCGTCTATTAAACATCAATATCTCATATTTTTGCACTTTTAGTATAGAAAATATGCTAGTAAGATTAAAACTTCAATCTTTGCTCATAATTTTCACATGTGAAGATATTTTTACAAAACTTAAATATCGTTTATTAAACATCAATATCTCTTATTTTTTCACTTTTAGTATAAAAATTATGCTATTAAGATCAAAGCTTCAATCATTGCTCATAATTTTTTCACTAGTAAATACATGTACATTTATATACTTTCTTTCTTCGCGTGTGAATAAACTTTATTCACTAGTAAATACACGTACATTTATACACGAGTATAAAAAAATTTCTTCGCATGTGAATAAATCTTTTTCACTAATAAATGCACGTACACTTATATACATTTATCTTTGCGTGTAACTATAGATGACTTAAAAATAAGCTTTGGGCAACATGCTGCGTGCAATTCGTAAGACTTGTCGCCTTTAAAAAAACATTTGTTTATTTGACATGCTTGAGATAAATCGAACTCTCATGTATATGCACAACATTTGTATATAATCATTATCACTACAAAAAGCCAAATCGTAAGGTTTCTTAGTTACAAAAAGACACGCACGGGGCATAAAACCATCTTTCAATGACTCAAATTACAAAAGATATATGTTGACTAAAAGGGACGATGAAAAAGTAACACACTACAAGTTTATTACTGAAATAACTATGTAATCATATATAACAAGTTCAAAAGATTTGAAAAAAAGGTGTTAAAACTTATCCCACCCCAACGAGTTTCTACACGTAGATGAAATTAAGTTGACCCAAACCCATTATGACCCATTACTAGACATGCGCCACCTGCCCATTTTGCCACCTATAGTTGCAATTAGGAAATAGATGTTTATCTACCTCCCTCCGGTAAGCACTGCAATATCTTCCAAGTTTGCTCTCCTATTATCTCCAAATCCGGGAGATTTAATCGCACGCACCTACAAGTATAAAATCACACACATGTCTCTTTAGTATTTATTATGAATTAGCTATCAACAAGTGGCTCTAAAGCAAATTCAGATGCTTACCTTAAGTCCTCCTCAACATTGCCAACAACTCAATTTCCAAATCTTCCGCCACAATTAGCAGAGGTCTACGTTTTTGTCACAATAATAAAAATGATAACAGTGATGTTAACCAATCAGCAAAAGACCGCTAAAGAGTGGTATAAGGTGTCTATATTGGTTACCTCTACAGTGAGTTCCAAGATTCTTACAACGGAGTTCATGTCTGAAATTTTTTTGTCGTGAATAAAAATCAATGGATGCTCTAATTCTTACCTACATGCAAAGAACATGTTCACGTAATATGAGAAATGGTAACTGGCAGCAGATAATAAGCAGTGTTTAGAGCAGACATGTCAACAATGTATGATTACAAGTAATGTATGCAATATCAACTCAAATCAGATACTAAGCGGTGCAAAGGTTTACCAAACACGTCAAACCGCTATTGGGAAAGTTCATCACTTACCCAATCGCTTTAGTTTGTTACCTACTTAGCGAAACATGGAATGTCTAATTGACCACGAGAGGTCACTAAATAAAAGTTGATCCAATCTTTAAAAGTACAGTAGTTTGTAAGTTGCTATTGGGAATTTATACTAATCATCAAACCCATCCTCATCTGCAGAATGATACATATCATATTCTTGTTCAATCCCAATTCTACTTCTAGTTTTCAACTGTCTACCAGAACCTTTTGTTTTCTGTAGCGGTTTCCTAATCTTCTGTGCCTGCTGCTGTTCTAACACCTTTTCAGATGGTTTCCGCCTTCTTTTCAAGTTTGTCACGCCAGTATCTTCAGCACCAGAATTCTCTAATCCTGCATTGCAAGTTCAGGAATAAATTATGTACTTCAAAGCTTGCAAAAATGGTTCCGCAAAACGAGTCATTTTTGTGAACCATCAGTCAATTTATGTTACAAACAACCCATCTACAGGAATGCCAAAGAGGTAACAAAGACAAAGTGATATCTTCACTTCTAGAGGTAATAACCATGAACTTATGAAAGGGTTAATTCAGGTTGTCATTTATCTCAAACCAGGCCAATATAAATAATTTAGTAACCAGAGGAACAATTTAACTATGTTTGATGGGTTGAAGGTCACCGAAGGTCTACATGAAATGAATACATCCTGCCATATTGTTTTATTCATTTATATAGATATAGATTGTTATTATGATTATATAGTCTTCTGTTAAATACCAACAAAAAGTTATCGCAGAGGACATTTAATTGTTTATGGGTGAACCTAACCCGGTCCAGGACTGTTTTGACCCCTACTAATAAAGGACTTGTTTCAACCCAAACCGACTTAGACCCATTAACCAACCCAACTATCTTGCCACCTCTATTAATTTTTACTAATTAAAAATTCCAACTATGCATGTATGGCAACTAGAAAAGGTAATAACTCTCGGCATGCTTAGATTTAAAATCTATACAACCAAAAACTTTTAAGCTAATTACCTGAGATAAGAAACCTAAACTGTTAACATAATATAAAGGCCAAAAATGTGTCCACTATTTCAAAGAGCACATTCCCTTGTAAAGAAAGGGGGACCTTGAATGTGTGTTTTTAAGGCGACACTTTGCCGGATATTCAAGTGCAAACAAAGGACAGCAAACCAAATAAGCCGTATCCTAATAAATTTACCCAAGCACTCAAATATACTTATTGCAACTTTTAAGGTATGATAATCAGTTTCATAAGCTCATAGCTCAACCAGAATATCTAATTAGAAGGAGTACACAGAATGGCCAACAGTTTTGGGTTATGGGCTTCAGAACTGGATTATCTGATTATTCGACCTAAAGTTGCAAGAATCAGTTTTTATTGATTTACCAAAGAGATTCGGCTTTATATGATTATTAAAGACTCAGAGCACAAGTAATTAGTTTCATAAAAGCTGCCATGCTGATCATCAAAGAGTAAATATAAAATAATCAATTATCACTTTTCTAGCCTAAACTGTAGGAGTCATTACACAAGACACTGATATATTTACTAAATAGAAATTTTGATGATATTAACTATTTTTCACATCCGAACACCCTCCAAATACTTAAAGAGGGAGCAAAGTACCTTCAATTTGACTAGAATCATGGTTCATTGCCCGACCATCGATTCCTGTCTCTTCTGAAAGAGGGGAATCAGAATTCTTGCTATCACCTAGTTTTGAAGTACTTCCATTGTGTTTTTCCTGCTGCTCAGTAACATCAGGACAAGGATCTGTAGGCAAGAAGCATAGTTCATCCTGTGAGATATCTGAATCACTAAAGGCTGAATCCTTCTCAATGGTTGTAATGTCAACTTCATCATCTTCATTAGTGTATGATTCTTTCACCTGCAAGAATTCAAGTAACAAACTAGAAAGTCAGTCCAGAGAGTTCCAGCTACAATAGGAAGTATTCGTTTCAAATAGAGGTAGCAATTTACGTGACCGGTCAAAGAGAAAAGGGTTGGGGTGACCAGCCAAGATTTGTTTTTGGTTTATATTTCTAAAACAGTTACCTGGTTTAGATATAATTACAAACGATATAATTAAACCAGTAATCTTAATTTTTTTCGAACAGGTTGTGACTTGTAAGCATTTGGAAGACCAATTTTGGGTAAATGGTAGAATATGGTCAGTTTGTCACCTCTAATAATACCTTTTCAGTATCTGGCACCAAGTCAAATTCATCTTCACGTTCAACATACTCCTCGTTTTCCTCGAGTTCCTTGAAATCTGGGGCAAATGCACTCCAATTCTCAGTATAGTCTTTGGCCCATATGTAAACTAAGCCAGTTAACGACACCGAAAAGACAATAGGATGAACCGGGTGCCAAGCCAAATCCATCAAGGCTTCCTTTGGACCTTCAAGAATTTTCACAAGATGTCCGGCCCTATCCCAAATGTATATTTTGTGCTCACCTTCACTAGCAGAACCTCCAACTACCCAATCACCATCACCACTAAAACATGGTGCTTTCCAGTGAACTTTGGTTATAGAATCTTGAAACTCTTGGAAAAGTGTTAAACACTTCAATCCGGTAGCCTTTAACATTTCAACCTCATCTGGGGCATCCAGTACCTCATCAAGGGCTTTAAGTGGATCTTTTAAGGGCAAAAGATTTTGATATATTCTAATTGTACGATCACTCGAATTTGTAAGAAGATAGTGCCCGTCCCTGCTGAATACTATATTCTTTATCACCGTAACCTGATTGTTTTTATAATCAATTATGAGGATTTCCCCCACCGAGTTTCCTACATAGACCAGATCGCCATACTTGTTGAGGCATGCTGCTGTTGGTGTATAATGCGCTGACCCATCTGTAAACTTGTTACGTGATGGAGGAGCAACCCCACTGGCTTTGTCAGATATGGATATGGAAAGCGTAGTTGTGGTTTTGCTGCACAAATCAACAATCATGGGAGCAGAGGAGAAGGGGCAAACTAGGCAAAGAGTTAATTTGGGAGAACCACCACCAGGGTGTAAACGAGCTTGTAAGGGGGTTTGTTGCAGTGTTGTTTGGTATATCTTTTCTCCCTTTACAACGTCCCATAGACTTAAAGACTTATCTGCAGCTGAAACAAGTATGTGGTGACCGTCCTTTTACCAGCAAACACTTGTTATGGCAGCAACACAATCCTTATCCCTTAGTTCTTTGGCGATACCTCGTGTCTCAAAGTCCCATATAACACAGCTTCCATCAGAACACCCAGCTGGGAAAAAAAAAGGCATGATAGGTATTAGTGATACCACCCATGGATAGCTTAAAGATTAGATGGAATGACTGATAAACCCTTCAACGCATAAATTAACAAATAAACTAAAATAGTGTCGGGATGAGTGTATTGAAGGTTATAATTGTGACTAGAATAATCAGATGATCAGTTAATTTGGACTATGACTAGCCAGCCAATTTTACTCTACTGAATGCTTAGTTTTTGTACAACATGTTATCAGCTTCTCCTAAATCTGATTATTTTGAACCTGAATTATAAGAAAATAATGATAATAACTTGCTATATGATGTCTTATAGCAGATCCTTAGCATGCTCTATGCCTAACTGACAAATTTCCAGCTCAACTGAGAGATCACTTCTTTGATTGATACTTAAAATAACTTATTTCAGTAACTCATATAATACAAAATTAGTATTCTACATGATATGAAAGTTTGTGAGCATTGTCTAACAACTTCAGAAAGTCAAAACTTAAAAGTTACAAGACTTGCATAAAGCCCAAATTGTTTTATAACAGTAATAATAATTTAATCTGTTACAAATGTAAGAACAATAATGCATTGTAAATCAGTCACTTGCGTCACAAAACACTAAACCCCACATGCATTACTAGATACTATTAAAACGAAAAAACACAGCAGTTCCTGAACACTTAATGACGTCTACCAGTTGTAAATGGCCAGAGATCTTTCTGGAAGTAGTCTCTACCCTTGGTTAGATGTATGACTGTCTACTTCATACCTGCCCCGTACCCCGCATCTGTCGATTAGGCGTTGTTGTTCTAGTAGGTGTACATGCAACATTAAGCTTGAGCATGGACAACTGTATTGAGGTAAAAGCCAAGTAACGAACCACAAGTTGTGAAGGGATATAGTGGAGTACATAGACAAAATATAGAAAAAGATATCACATATATCCTTTATATTTTCATCTAGGGACATTAAAAACACAGCAACATTTACTCAAATTTCATGCAAAAATGAACTAGTCCATTGTTATCGTCATGTAACATTTGCTCAAACAGAACTCAGTGAACAAACCTTGGGCAGGCTACATGGAGGTCAGGACATACTCCCTAAAAAATAGCAATGCAAAGAGCATGAAAGAAATTCTTATTTGTAATGTGTGCACTAAATTTATTGTAGATTAAAGAGTATTCAAACACTTAAGACTTTGGTTCGACTGAATGGCAAGTGATATCGGGTATCACATAAACATGTATGGAGTACAAAATAGAAAACACATGGATATTTGATTACCAGCAAGAAGAGTATTCAAACACGTAAGACTTTGGTTCGACTGAATGGCAAGTGATATCTTTCAAATATTGATATAAACCCCCTAGAACTTCACGACTTAACTGGTCCTATCTCAACCCGATTAAACTACCCATATTCCATGGGATGAAACTGCTTTGACGGGTTTCTTACCATCCCATATTCGAGCTCTAAAAATCATTCTCTTTACAAATATTTAATCATTGTAACAAGATAGTTTTGATAATCATTTGTGAGGCAACCCAATTAAATCTGCACTACCCATTACGACCTGAACCTTCTTTGACCTGATAAGAAATTGTAACAAGATAGTTTTTGTATTCATATTTAACCTGACCCGCTTCAGTCTGCACAAAACTACCCATTCTAACCCTAGCCTGCTTTGACCTATTACTTACACGCCAAAATTGCCACCTTTAAAAGCCATCCCATTCAAATATAGTAAGTTATTGTCTTATTGCAATACAAGATAGTTATTGTATTCCTATTTAACCAAATCGTTTTGATCTGCGCAAAACTAACCATTTTGAACTGAACCCGCTTTAACCACTGATATGAATAGAGGTAGAAAAGACCCGGGAGACATCAAGCCAGGAAACACTCTTAGGAACCTTTTTTCTAATCTGCATTGCCAAAAAACCAATGAGTACTATCAATGCTAATTATGGATCATAACTCGTTGCAAACAGAACAGAATTAACTACAGAATATCAAAAATAATGGAAATACTTACTTTTCTCCGTTCCATGCAATTATATCCACTTATAACCTGAAAACTTCCACCGATAATCTTCACAATCTTAAATCCGTTATTAATGTCAAAACTTCATTTCTAACTAAACTTATACGCACTTATAACCGCAAAAATCAATTACTTACTAATATTTTTCACACGTGAAGATGATATAATCCAAACTTAAATCCGCTAAAAACATCAAAACTTAATTCCTTGATGATATCTTCACACGTGAAGATGCTCTTACCAAACTTAAACCATCCAAAATTCAGCTAAAAACATCAAAATTAATTCCTTGATGATATCTTCACACGCGAAGATGTTCTTAATAAACTTAAATCATCAAAAATTCCGCTAAAAACATCAAAACTTAATTCCTTGATGATATCTTCACACGCCAAGATGCTTTACCAAACTTAAATCATCCAAAATTCTACTAAAAACATCAAAACTTAATTCCTTGATGATATCTTCACACGTGAAGATGCTCTTACCAAACTAATCATCCAAAATTCAGCTAAAAACATCAAAATTAATTCCTTGATGATATCTTCACACGTGAAGATGTTCTTAATAAACTTAAATCATCAAAAAATCCGCTAAAAACATCAAAACTTAATTCCTTGATGATATCTTCACACACGAAGATGCTCTTACCAAACCTAAATCATCAAAAATTCAGCTAAAAACATCAAAACTTAATTCCTATATGATATCTTCACACGTGAAGATGCTTTTACCAAACTTAAATCATCCAAAATTCAGCTAAAAACATCAAAACTTAATTCCTTGATGATATCTTCACACACTAAGATGTCATAATAAACTTAAATCATCAAAAGTTCCGCTAAAAACATCCAAACTTAATTCCTTGATGATATCTTCACACGCGAAGATGCTCTTACTAAACTTACATCATCCAAAATTCCGCTAAAAACATCAAAACTTAATTATTTGATGATATCTTCACACGTGAAGATACTCTTACTAAGCTTATATCATCAAAAATTCCGCTAATTAACTAGCTTATAACAACTAAAACCTAATTAGTAATCAGATATTCATGTGAAATATGTACAAATTAATCAATTCTAATAAGTTCAAACACGTAACAATTATAAATTATACAATAAAATTTTTATCAAAATAAATGAAGCTGATCTTCTTCATCAAACTCACTGCTGACCTAATTTAATTAAATATCCTTCTTCATGCGAATATTTGTCGAATTTTATGTTTTATGATCAAGTAATATTCCGTGATGATTCCTGTAGCTTTCCGTAGAAGACGTGTGTTTGATTGTATTAGAAAGTGAACGACGGGTGAAAATCGGTTGTAGAAGGTAGCTGGTTCGATTTGACTATGAAACGGTCGTTTGAACGACTCTTTGGATTGAGAGGATAGTTGTGTGTTTTCACATTCACGGTATATGATGTGTGTTTTTTTTTTCCTCTACATATTAGATGTGGGTCGGTAATTACAAAAATACCCTTGGTTAGTGTAAATGTTCGGCTAATCTTAGCCATTAGATCTAAAAAAAAAAAGGAGGACTAGATAGAAGGCTAGGACTTTCTCGCTCACCAAAAATTAGACTTCTCACAAGAAACACCCCCTATATATATATATATATATATATATATATATATATATATATATATATATATATATATATATATATATATATATATATATATATATATATATATATATATATATATATATATATATATATATATATATATATATTCGGGTTACCATCCTACATCTATCTTTAAATTTATGTTTGTTTATTTCAAGTTATCTAGAGTTTAGAGTGTCGAGTCTTGGCTTAGCAACGCCATTCTTCGTATGCATGCAACATTGAGATTTTTACTTGCCACTACTAAAAGCCTATCCAACCAAACCTTTGTTTCCCTACCGTAGCCTAACGTTACAACCCTTTAAAGACCTCTTTGATAGTCTTTCCTAGGTGCTTATGCCCAAGCGACGGAGGTTTGATCTATTCTCAAGCCTATGGTAATCTATGTACTAGGACCGTTTAATGAGTGTTTATCTTCCATTTCCAATTTGCTATATTTCATATACACCGGAGAGATGTGAGTATCCAAACACCCCATGTGAGGTGCTAGTATGTAATTTCCGTGCTTGTTATGACTTTTATGGGGCTTATATGTGTTGTGGACTGTTTTAAACCAATGCTTCATGACCCCTAACTTATAAATTAATTGGCTAAAAGCACATTTGCTTGAGGACAAGCAAATAGTGTAGGATATTTGATAAGGTTTTAAAATGTACCATTTTGAGGGGTCGTTTAAGCCCTTATTTGATCACTTTTGTATCCGTTATTGCTTAATATCGCCTCTTTTCACTTTTAGGTCTCTTGAAGGCAAACTGCCTGAATGGCACTTATTTGGACGAAAAGGCGCGAATATATGAAGAAAATGGCCAAAGTCAAGAATCGAGACACCTGCCGATAATTCATGAGCGGGACGGCTACATCGCGACTGCGACGGCCGAGGAAGTTGTGACGCTCGGCGAGAAATTGCTGTTTTTGGAGGACGGCGTCGGGTTTAAAAAGAGTAGGTCGGCCGCAACTCGACGGCCTAGATTCAATCCGCACGACGCCATTCTTAAGAACGGCCACAATCATAAGGTGACGCCGTCGCAAGATTAACTTGGCAAAAGACGAAACCCTAATGATGGCTACACGACGGCGTCACAAATCATAAGGTGACGCCGTCGCACATGTAATCTTATATATAGAATCCAATTTTCGCTTTAGGGAGTAGTCTTTGGGTAAACTTCCGAGTAAAACTAAACCGAACCAAGGTCGTATTTTAGGGTTTTAAAACCTATCTTACACCAAGATAAGTTGTTTACTTCATTAATTTAATTATGTCTTCAATTATTTGTGTGTATGTTTGCATGTTCTCCATGTCCGGCTAATTTATTTGTGTGTTTGCTTAGGGAATATGAAACTTAATTATTGAATATTGATTTGCTTCTTATCTTAGTTGAATAATGATCTAGTAATGCGATAGGTCATTCGTTGTGTACTTAATGCTTGATTAATCTTTGTGAACCTTAGGTTATGGCACTATGAGTTGTTGTAAAGCAAACTATACAAAGAGGCCTTAGAGTTAGAGTTTATCATCCCTAGTGGGTTTTGTAGACGAGACCATTTGGTAACTTCAAAGAGTAGGGAGAAACGCATACCCTACAACTTTAGAAACACAACGCAACTAGGAATAAGGACGTGACAATTCAACCACCAATAGGAGATAATTAAGGAGTAGTAAAACCTAAGTAAACACACATCTTTAAACTACATCATACACACAATAATTAGACATAAACTACCACCACCTTAGTTTAGATAATTAGATAATAGTAGAGTAATCGTAGAAAACCCTAGAGAACGATATCAATTCCCGTGGCTTACCCTAATACTACACTACAACGATTAGGTTCAGTGCCTAGGGTGTTGAAAAACTTGCTCGACGAAAAGGAAGTTCCTTTGACCCCAAACGCGCTGTGTAAGCGTATCATAACTTCTCACTAGCATTGCTATTCCCCTAGAGAACGATACCAATTCTCGTGGCTTACCCTAATACTACACTACAACGATTAGGTTCACTGCCTAGGGTGTTGAAAAACTTGATCGACGAAAAGGAAGTTCCTTTGACCCCGAACGACGCGTGTAGCGTTATCAGTATCTCTTGACCGCAAGGTAAAGGAAACTAATAATTCTACTAGGACTTAAACACGCGAGATTTTTATTGCCCTATGATGCAGGTTTTACTGACCAGGTCTTAATATTTATTGTGTCTCGCTATACATTTGGTCTACCCTAATGCACTAACGGGCAGTGTACCCGGTCGTGTGTAGTGTAGTAAATGGTAAAGCCGAGGTCGTCCCAAGAGCTATGTGTGTCGGATAATTACTAAGTCTAATTGTCACAGAATATAAATGGTTTGATAGGGTTTTAATTAATTAAACTACTAATGAAGAATATAAAAGCAATTAAATGGTAGAAAGGAAATCAATAGAGGAATAGTGGTGCTAACCTAGTTAATCCTCCTAACTAGTTATGTCTACGCCTACCTACTTCCAATTACTTGGTGGGGTCAAATTGAGAGGACAGAGTTTGGTCAATTCGCCTAAACCTATCAGAAAGATACCACCACAGGAGAAATCAAAGACCGTCATAAGTCCCTGTTGTTCCTGGTCCCGAGTCATTAAGTACCGCTACATGCTAGATTCTAAATAGTGAGTGCCCGGCCGTAGGAACTTAGACACTCACATTCTTAAGTTCATCCAAACGATAGGTGATCAGTTGGTCAAATCGCACAAGTAGAAAGGGTCGTCAGTTGGTCATATCTTACCCTTCCCATCTCAATGTGCTCACCTAGGGTCAGTTGGTCATATCTCCTAGGCAATTGGCCTCTACCGCCATTCAAAACTACCGAACCAGGGGTGACTACCAAAGAATTATGCATGCATACACTTAGAAATAATTGTACGGAAGTAAAGGTAAACGCAAACAAAACAATTAAGGAATCATAACTAGGCTAGCACCAAAGGGTGCTTAGTCAGCCATATTAATCATGCAAACCCATTCAATATTCAAAGGTACGAAATACATGAATTGAAAGTAAAGAAATAATAAACGCTAAAGCTTATCGTAATGGTGTGACTTCTCCTTGGAAATGTCCGTATGCTTCCCTAGACCTTCCGAGTATTTCCCACGCTCGTGAGTATTGTGTGTGGAATGGGATGATTAGAAATGCTGGAATTCGGGGGGTATTTATAGGCCGTGTGTCCGGTTACGGCGAACAAAAGATGAGTTACGCCGGAACCTCCGTAGAATGCACTAGATCTGCTAGTTACTGCGGTAACCTTATAAGTGGTTACGCACAGTAGTCTTCAATAATCCCGTTACGTCGTAAGTGATGCAGTAGTTACGCGTAAGTATCAGCGGCGTGGAACCTCTTTTGACCTAATGGAGTTACGTCGTAATCTTAGGAAGGAGTTACGCCGTAACCTCTTGATGAGTTGGACTTCAGGGTCACGCAATAGTTACGGCGTAATGTGAGAGACGAGTTACGCCGTAACCTCTTCAGAATAAGCATACTGTAATAAATCTTTAGTAACGTTTCCATTTCCGCGTCTCTTTAGCTCCAATGCTCGTAATTTACCTGAAAGTGTAAAACAATGGAAAACAAGCGTATATCCATATAAATGATATAAATAACGAGCATTAACGGGGGAAATTGACACTAAATAATTAGGACTATTTGATGTTATCACCCTACTACATGTTAATAAGAATTCTACTAGGACTTAAACATGCGAGATGTTTGTTGCCTTACTATATTCTAATAATGATTCTACTAGGACTTGAACACGCAAGATGTTTGCTGCCCTACTACATTCAAATGTCATGATATAGTGTAAAGATACTTCAACATTTGACTACATGTTTTAGTTAACATAATTATGGTTATATGATAATGATCATAATTCTGAAGTATAAAATTAACTTGAAATTACTATAGAACTCAAGAGTTTGCGTTCATGATTACTTTTGTTAGTATAATTATGCTTACATATTAAGACATAATTATAAAGTCCTTGAATTAATCAATGACTTATAACATAAAGTATATAGTAAAATGTTATGTCTTCTAGTTAACACATAAACATGAAGTCTTTGAATTATTCAAAGACTTATAATGTATTAGTGACATGTTCTGTTTTCTTGTAAAACCATATGAACATATAATTCTTGAACAGTTCTGTCTTCTTGTGAACACGTGAACATAAGCTTCTTGTATTATTCAAGGAATATACATTATAGCATGCACTTGGTTCGTAAATACTTAATAGCAATTTGGCTCTACCCAATTAACAAGTATTTGGTCCAAAGAGAATTAAGTTATTTATGGAATTCTGATATAGTTTCACAATTCTAATACACATAGAATACCACTTCATTATGGTATGTCTAATGTGATAAACCTTATTCATATTGTTTGGTTCATGATAGTTTTAATTGATCTACCTCCAAAACATATCAAGGTTAGAAAATTGCATGTGTCATAGATACAATCATATAGTTCAAACCAAGAAGGTATTCAAGAAAACCCATAACTAAAAACCCTAATCCTTTAGGGATTTTAGGTTTTTCCAGTCAAACCAATTGAATACTAAATCCTTTTGGATTTTTGATTTTTCTACACTTCCTAGCTTGAACATTGTAGTTTTGGTGTTCTTCCTAGCTCGACGAAACACAAAACTGTTGCTAGAACTTTTGGTTAAAGAGTGGTACAAAATTAGAGTTTTTCTACAAACCCTAATTAGAGTTGTTGGAAGGAATTCCATTATGTCTTGATTTAAGTTTTGAATTTGTTAAAATCTTATAAAGCATTTTATTAACAAATTTATACATGAGAACTTAAAATGTATTTTGTGGTTCCCAACAAAGAACAATATATTGTTGCGTAAATACTTAGTATTTAGAGAATTGTGTCTACTTACAAAGTAAGTGGGAGTATATACAAATCTCAAAGTTTTTGAGAACAAAATACTTAACCTTCTAAAATTCACTTATTAATGTCATACTAAGGTTAAACATGTAAATGTCGACTGAAGTAAAATGATTACTCTCATTCATAAATCCGAAAGGATGCCTCATCACTTGAGTGATATTTTAATATCAATGCTGAGGGATATAAGTTAGAAAATTATTGTAAATCAGCTAACTACTAAAATACATTATCACATCTTGTATCTGATAAATGTTTTTGAACTATGAATGATAAGTTGCCGTCCTTGAAAGGAAAATCAAGTTTTGATCATGATTGTTATTTTTCCTAACTGTAAACCTATGAGGTTGGAATGAGTTTTTTTGAAGAAAGGCTCACAAGGACAAAATTGTATACATATTAATGCATGGCATTTAATAAGAAGTTTTTAATCATTCTTAAGCAATTGACTGTGATTAAATTTTCTTATATATACACGCATTAATTATATAAAGATAATTAATTGTCATACATGATTCCTTGTATGTGGAATATGGCAATTAAGATTTTATAACTCTTTCTTTTATGATTACCTTTTGCGAGGACGGTGTGTAATTAAAAGGGTTATGAATGTATATTATCTTTATGTAGTATACAAAATTTATGCAATCCAAGTTTGGATTGGATCATGCATCTAGGAGCTGATATCTTGAATTTAATTACAATATGATTTTGATTAGGTTAAGATAACTCTTGAGTACTTCTGACATTAAGTGGAAGCACAAATGTTTTTCCTTAAAATTTATATGTTGAAGATATCGTTCCATTTAAGCTAGATGTTAATCCTTAAGCTTGGAATGAAACTTCACCTGGAATATAGGGAATAAAACAAACAACCTTGAAATAAATGTTTATCTGGAATAAACAAATGCGGAAAATTAAGTCCAACACAAATGCAATATATCATTCAAGTAAGTCTTAAATGGTATATTTCACTTGGAATAATTTATTACATAGATGGAAACCTTATGTTTTTAACTAAGGGTTTATCATCTATATATTATATTGTGTATAGGACTGGTTGTTGCTTTTGTACAAGAACAAGATGAGCTGACAACAACAATATCTAATTGAGAGTGTTTAGATTATTGTTAATACAGATGTTTACGAATTATAAAGCATAGTGTTGTATAAGTACAATGATGCTAGAGGATTATTTATACTAGTTGAAGTAGGATTTTATCTTTTATGATGAATCTGCTAAATAGCTATGCTAAACATAGAGCATTGTTGCATTACACATTAAGGAATAAGAATACTTTACACTTTTAGAAACTGTAAAGATGACTGTCAGTATGTCGTTGATTTTTAATAGGGTTATTAGACAAAAAAGTTACTAAAGTTTGCGAAAAAGTTCACCTAAGTTACTATTGTTTTTTTCGTTACAAAGAGGTAACCAAAGTAAACGGGTTTAGTAATTAGGTTACTCAAAGATTGAAAAGTTACATAAATGTTACTGCGAAGGTGGGCTACCGGCTGATAGCCGGTTTCATGGCCACGTCATCCATGTTACCTTTTGGGTTTTTGTTTTTTTGGATTATTTAAGGGTAAAATACCCCACCAACCCCAACATAACACTTTTCCCCTTTTATTTCTTCCTCTCCAAAATAATTAGGGTTTCAAAAACCCATCTCCACCCAAATCCAATTATCTACAATTCAATAACAAAATGTCGATTCTTTGTGGTTGTGGTGAACTAGCAAAGTGTCGTACATCTTGGACACAAAACAACCATAGACGAAGGTTTCTTGGTTGTCCTAACTTCATGGATCCAACAAGAAATTGTAACTACTTTAGGTGGGTTGATGGACCTTTACATAGTCCTTGGTATCAAGCAATCATGTATCAGCAACATGCTAATTTGGTCAATGCACAAGCTCAAATTGCTCAAAACTTAAGAACCGCATTCTACAATAGGGTTTTGATTGTTGTCATTGTTGTGATGTTTATTGCTAGGTTTATTTAGGTGATGATGTAGTGTTAGACTGTTGGGTTGTAAGTTATGTAATGGTTTCTTTTGGTAAGGGTATGTTATCTTTTGGTAAGGGTATGGTTTCTTTTGGTAAGGGTCTGTTTGTATTGTAGTATGGGTAGGGATGTTATCTTTGTATCAGATGTAATCAAATGAAATGGCAAGAATGTAAGTGTTTTAACTATGTAATGAAATGAACTAGTTTACATATGAGTTGCAAAATTGGACTACATGAGGTAGTATGCATACTGCATACTGCAAATGTTAAAAATAAATATGGCAAAATTGGATAAATGATACTAACTATGCATACTGCATATACATAACTTGCATTAACAGTTGATCAAAGTGTTTACATATGGCAAATTTACAAAATAGCTCACAAGTGGCTTGCCATACAAAATTAGTGGCAGTTATACTGCATATCAAGTCAAGTTATACTGCATATCAGCAAGTTACCAAATATCCTAAAGTGGTTACATATCAAGTCATATGGCAGATGTACAAAATAGCCTCACAAGTGGCTAGCCATATTTAGTCAAACTTTTTGTGAGTCTACTCCAATGAAATTGCATCATCTGGAGTTAACCCTGGTCCAGGTGATGGTGGCTTGTGGAACTTTAGATGCTTGATCCTCTCAGATTCCCTCCTTATGAACACTGGTGGGGCTTGAACTTCTTCTTCCATGACTTGTTGTTCCTGAACTTCACTTGTTTCTATTGCTGCACTGCTTGATGCCTTTTTCCTTTCTTTAGCTTGCTGCAATTTGTATTGTGTTAGTCTTCTCACAAGTGGTTCCTGCATAGGCTCTTGTTCAACAACTGGTTCCTTTTCTGGTGCTTCAGCATGGATTCTACAATCTTCAGGTGTGATTCCAATGGGCCAAGCTGGAACAGTAATCCCCTGAATGTTCTGCAAATGTTAAAGACACAAATGTAACTAATGTAATAATCTTAAATTTATAAAACAAAAAACAAAAGAATTACTTACCCCTAACATGGCTTCTCCATCCACTGGATCCCAAGAAACTCCATAACCTAAAGGCTTCATTCCACCAGCATACCTGAATGATCTTGAACCATCTCCTTTTCTTCTGCACCTAACAATCTTTCCATTGATGGTCCTAAGCCTAGTGCTACTACTACCACCAGCTTCATCACTTGCATTTCCACCTCTAACTTGCACTGAACCACCACCTCTGATTCTCACGCCACCACCTCTGATTCTCACACCCCCTCTCTGATTCACTCTTACTGGACTTTGTATCTCTGGTGGTGTCATCTCAAATCCCACTGGAGGTGTTGAAATTTCAACTGGTGCAGACCCAATTATTGGTATCTCATCTGCATCACCTTCTACATTTGTAGAAGGTGTTTGTGCAGACTCTTCACAAGAAGCTGTTTGTGCAGTCTCATTTGTAGAAGGTGTTTGTGCAGACCCTTTCTTTTTTCCACCCTTTGTTTGTGCAGACCCTTTCTTCTTTCCAACCTTTGGAACCCTAACATTTTATGCAGACCCTTTTCTTTTGTGACAACTTCTTTGATTGTGACCAGTTTCATTACAAATCTTACAATGATTTGTTTGACCTTTCCTACTAATCCTACTCCTATTTCCACCATCTCCCTTCTCAAAAGCATCCCTTTTTCTCTTATATCCTGGTCTTCCAGGCATTCTTCTCTTAATTGGTGGTAATGGCTTCTGATAATCAGTTTCAGGCCATTGATCCATCCCATTCATACTTTCAGTGTATGGAGTATAAGCAGCCACATACTTCTCTTTACTATACCAATGAGCTACATAGTCTTCTAGATCCTTATGTAGAAAATAAATAGCTGCAAAACCATGTTCACATGGTATCCCATTCAGCTGCCAACTCCTACAACTACAAGTCCTCAACCTTTCATCCACCTTATAAGCCTCATAACCATTTCTAACCTCAAACCTACTCTCACCACTTGGAACCACTTTCCAATGCCTACAGTTAAATTTACAACATTTTTTAACACATATGATATAATTAAATCTAAAAAGCATATATGAAATTAGAAGAATGTAATGAATATACCTGTGTTTATCCTTTAGAATCTCAAACTTTTTTCTAATGTTTGGGCAGATCCTATCAGTCCACTTTGGATGTTTCTCCCTCATCTTTTGCATCCTTTCCATCATACCCACTATGATATCCTCCAACATATTGATAATTGGTTTTCTTCTGGCCTCAACAATCAGTGAATTGAAGCACTCACTTATCCCATTCTCCACTACATCACAACACCTATCATTCTTAAAAAATGCTCTACTCCAGCTTTCAGGGTTTCTGTCCATAAGATGTTTGTGTGCTTCTTTGATGTTCTGTTTGATACAGTTAATCACTTGATGAAACTTAGCAGGATAACTTGCCTTGGCTGCTTTCCAAAACAGGTATGCTCAGCTAAAGTTAGCATATATGTGCCTTGCACATTGCCTATGCTCAGCTAAAGGCATCACATCCTTTGCAGCCTCAATAATTCCCTGAACACCAAAAAAAGTTAAATATACTTGAAAGAATATAAAATACAAATCATGCAATGTTATAGTGAATGTACCTTGTGTTGATCTAATATGATTGTCAATCCTTCACCAGCTTCCATTCCTAAGTTCTCAACAACACACTTCATAAACCAACTCCAATTCTCCTTGTTTTCTATACTGACCACAGCCCAAGCTATTGGATATATCTGATTATTTCCATCTCTACCTACAGCTGATAACAACTCACCTTTGCATATTGTTTTTAGAAAACATCCATCAAGCCCAATTACTCTCCTACATGCTGATAACCAACCTTCTTTCAGAGCTTTAAAACATACATAGAAACAATTAAAATAGTTCTTCCCATCAGGCATTATGGTGACACCAAGCTTACAAGTAGATCCGTCATTTGAACTAAGTACCTCAGCTGTATAAGACCATAACATCCCATAGTGATCTTCTAAACATGTCTCATATTGCTTTAAAGCTTTGATTTTTCCCCTTCTAGCTTGACTTATACTAACTTTGCATTTATACTTTTTAAGTACTAAAGCCACAATGTCCCTAACTTTTATACCAGGATTAATCAAAATCTTTTTTGCATAATTTCTTGCAATCCAGTTACTTGTTATCAGTGTACCATAATCATAAGACCTAGAACACACATGTTTATCAGTGAGTGTTTTGATTTGAAAAGACTTTTCTTTTTGCATCCAAGATGCCCACAACCTGAATGGACATTTCTTTTCTTTATCATCTCTTGAACATTTAGCCATGAGTCTCTTAGGGTTTTTAACCTCATAGTATAACTTGTACCCATTTGCTAATGCATAGAAAGCAAGCATTCTCTTTAGTTGTTCAGGACCCTCAAATCTTTCACCTAACTGTGGTCTCATTGACTTCCATTTGAGATCAGGATCATGGACAGGCCAGTGATCACCTAACTTATCTTCATCATCTTTAGGGTCAACATGCACTAATTCTTTTTTAGCAAAGTCATCTCTAGGCAACCCATTGAAAACTGTAGAAAACTAGAAGGGGGGTTGAATAGTTTACCAATTAAAAACTTTGTTTTGAAACTTATTGTAAAGATCAATTGATATTGATCTTAGATATGTTAATGAAATATGCAAGCAATATGTAAGGAGTAAATAAGGAAAGAAATGATCAAACCACAACAAGTTGTTTATAGTGGTTCGGTCTACAAGGACTCTTTTTCCTTGCCCTACTCCACTCCTCGAGTCTCACACTTGAGAGTTTAACTTCACTAGTCAACAAGCTCCTTTCACCGGCGGAGAAAACCTTTACACTTCGCTTACACTATTTCCGACACTAAGCTAGATGTCGAGTTCTTTCCAAGGGTACAACCACTCCCACACACAATGTATTTTGAGGACTAAAATACTAACCACTCACACTCACAAGATTATGATGGTTTAATACAACAATGAAGTATGAATCAACACAAGATCATACAACACTAAACAAACAAGACTTCCAACTTCTCGTTTGAAGCTTGAATGTGACTTGATCTTCTTTGCTACAAAAGAGATCACTAATATGATATGAAACTGAGTTAGAAAGGTTAGAGAGAAGATATGTATGAGAGTATGTTAGAAAGGGATGAAAACTACTTGGCTTGGCATTGCTATTTATAGCCAAAATGGACAGGAGCGTCCACGGACCGCGAAACCCTAAAAAGGGTTCCGCCCGTGTACCATTTTGGTACCGCCGGTCCGACAGTCAAGATATCAAATCTTTGCTAAAGTCAACTCTATCTAAGTGAGATTGTGCAAGATATGAAGAGTACAAATCCACACAAAATATCTAATGAAATCTTCCAATGATTTCCATGATGCAACACATGATGTCATATGTTGTATTTCTATTTTTAGAAATATGCAAGTACTTAAGTAGTGTTTGGTTTTAAGAACCTAACACATTCTAAAACTACTATCATACATAATGATTAGAGTCATATCAAGATGTTACTAATCATAAATGTAAATGCTTGAATGATGAATATATTGTTTGAAAAAGCTTGTTTTAATATCTATTAAACTTGACAAGCTTTAAGCTTTTATACAAATTAAATTTACTTTTGTCGTTAACAAAACTTAGGTAAAGATCAAAAATATAAATAACGTTTAATGACGATATTTGTATTAACAATCTCCCCTTTTGTTGAGGACAAAATATAAATTTTATTTTTATAAAAGATACAAAGTTTGTGCAAGAGTTATAAAAATATTAGTTTTAGAACTTGAAAAGAGAAAGATAATGCAAGTGTATGATGTTTGACTATTTATGAAAGTCAAAGTGTTCACTAGTTGATGTATGATGTTGACTTTTTGAAAAGTCAAAGTATGCAATTTACTTTTTAAGAAAAGTCAAAATGTAATCAAGTTCTATATTTTCTCCCCCTTTTTGTCTCAACAAAAAGAAGAGGCTATGCGGAATGTAATGAGCCGAGCAATTATCTCCCCTTGATCAAAGCTCCCCCTAAATTGGGTGCTTAATGGGAAGATACATGGATTGTGAAAATAAAAGCTACAAAAAAATGTTAGTAATAATGATCATTCACAAGCATTTCCAAACACTATGTAAAAGCACCAACACTATAATAAAAACACTATTCATTAGTTAAAATTTTCATGAATAAAGATCATGAAATGGGAACACAATGATGTGTTTAAGTACAAGAAGAAAAGAAAAGAAAATAATCCTAAGAAGAGAAAAACTAGAAATGCTAAACTATGACCATCCTAATTTGATGGTGGATGAGAGAGAGCGTTGAGGCGCTCAAGGATATGATTGAGGATGAACCTCATTTCTTCTTGAAAGTCAAGGACCATAACCTAGGGGGTAGTATGTTTGGGGAGGTTGTGGTGGTGGAATGGTAGATGTGTTGGTGTTGGTGGAAATGTTTGGGGTGGTCATGATGGAGGCAAGCAAAGCACTTTGCATTTGCATTGTCTCACTCAAGTGAGAGTCCACCATGCCTTTGATTTGGTGGAGGTTGTGGAGTTCCGTTTGAATCTCCTCTCTAGTGGGATTGGCATCCCACATACACTCCTCAATGTCCTCAAGATGAGGGGACATTGATGTGGGGAGTGAATGATCCCCATACAAAGGACCATGAATGTCTTTGTGAATGGGGTGGAAGAGAAGAGGTTTAGGCCCTAATGGGGCGTTTGGGTCAAAGGATGACCGAGGTGACTCATGAGCCATCCGCTCAATTGAGCCAAATGATGGCAATGGTGGTGGATGATTTGGCCTAGGAGGCAAGTCATCCAAGTCCTCAAAGAAAGGATTTGGTGAAGTTGGTGGAGTGGAAAATAACTCCATAGGAATGAGAGTTGGAGACCTTGGTGAAGGTGGTGAGGGTGTTTTGGATGTTTGGATGGGTGCCGGTGGAGGTGAAGTTGGTGTTTTTGTTGGTGGTGGAGTGGTGATCACAATGTGTGATTGAGTAGGTGTGGCTAAGGTAAGGTTTGTATCATCTCGGATGGGAGATGAGATTGTGAGTGGAGAAGACTCGGATGAGGAGCTAAGGTTAACGAAGCAACAAGGCCTCACACTAATTCTAGCGGTCTTCTTGCAAGGTTTTGGAGATGATTTTGTCATTTTGACTTTGGTTTGTCTTTGCTAGATGATAGTAAGAATGAAGAAGGTGTGAGGATGATCATGGTAAAACCTCTCAATTTATAGAAGTGAAAAATCATGGAGAAATGTGTTTGATTTGATGTTAAGCCATTGAAGAGATGAGGTTCCTAATGATTTGGAAGTGGGTTGAATGCTAGTCATATCACCCAAGTCAAGCCATTCAAGAGAGATGGAGTGAAGAAGAAAAGATTTGCAATAAATGTGTTCTAGTGAGTGGAATTTCCTAATATTCGGATCACCCACGGATTTGAAGGTACCAAAAATTTGGTTCCTTCCTTTATGCAAAAGGGCTCCTTGGGTGGATTTTTCAAATTTTGAATTTTGGTGGGAAATGGATTTCTTATATACCTAAGTGAATTATACTAGTTCTAATAAGAGTATAAGCAAGTTAGGATTGATTTATAAGCATTGGATGGTAATTTGGAATCACGAAATAGTCGAAATTCAGAAAGTTACCGGAAGGATCCACGGCACCAAAACTTACACGGCCGGAACCCTAAAAGGGTGCCGTCGGTCCGCTTGTATGCAGGCGGTACCAATTACATAATGGACGGTACCAAATTTATGGTGCCGTCGATCCGTGAAGTCTGAGAAAAATGGACAGAGTACGTTTTTAGGTGTCGGGGACTTTTCGAAACCTGAAATTCTTCTCAAAACATGTTATACTAAACATTTCTAGTTAGGAAAAGCGGATAACATATATATAAACATAGTGGAGCATGTATTTTGAGCAAGGCTTTTTGATTTTCACATTATAGTGAAAATGGGTAAAATTTGATAGCATACTTGCGCTATCCCCCTGCATGAAATTGTTAGCATTCACCATTGTTTCAGGTTATATTATCATCCTACATAATAAAAACAACTAAATTGTATCAAACATTAACGATAATGCATTGTTCCAAACACTCCTTAAAATTACCCTTATTTGTCCAACTTCTTGTAAATCTTGTTCATCATCCTACCAAGGCACTTGAACATTCCCTTAGTTTGCTTGAACTCCGATGATTCATTCTCTATTTCGGGAAGAGATGCATAATACTCATGAGGCGGAAGACGAGAGCTTGGAAGACCATCCTCGAAGCTATTTGATGATGATGATGATGGAGTTGGAGGTTTTGCTCTCTTGCCTTTTGTCTTAGCAACTCGTGCATCACTCAAAGGTACAAAGATGTGAGGGATGAGCTCATAGTGAAGGTGCATCCCTTTTGGTGTTGGTGGAATTGGTGCAAAGTTTCTATAGAGACGGGTGAGAAGCATCCCGTATGGAAGAGCAACCGATCCTTGAGTTGGAATATCAATCATTCTCCTAGCGATGTAGTAAGCTAAATTGAATGGTTGACGGGTGGACAAGTTGTAGAGCATATGACAAAGGCAAGCGTTAATGTGATCCCTATTTCCTATGGTGCTAATGACGTTGGCTCTAAGTAGCTCCTCCCATTTCTTAAATTCGGGCTTAAGTTCATTTAGCTCCATTCCATATGGATCTCGGTTTACCTCCTTTCCCTTTCGGGTAACTCGGGTTGTATCACCCTTTGGGTTAAAAAGGTGTTCACGGATGACATCCTTGTCGGCCAAACGGGTTTGGTAGGGTAGAGAGCGGTCATTGATAGCATCAAGAGCGGTGAGTGACCATTTATCCGAGTAGAGACAAGTTCCTCGGTTGGGAATTCCTAGCACTTGAGCAAAGTTGGCTAAGGTGATAGTGTAGTCGTTTTGATTAATTCTAAACCTAAGACAAAATTCATCATCGTCTTTATCATTAAAGCCGGTTTCACTAGCATAGAATTCTAACACAAACCTAGGACAAATTGGTTCATCGATGTCAAGAAGACAATCGAATTGAATGGCGGCTAGTTCTTCACGAAGGTTGGTGTTTTCAAGGAAGGATGAGTGAATGGTTCTACCCTCATGGAAATACCTTGATTCTAGACCCCTAAATATTTCTACTTGTTCTTTGGTAAGTCCTTTGGTTTTGTGGTGTTTGGGAATGTAGTTAAGGGTGTCTTTGTGATCATAGAATCTTGCGGCTACCATGGTTATTCCTAAGGACAAGAGTTAATATGTTAAAAAATGAGAATAAGTTTTAACGTTTTTGGTTCTAGTGTGTGCCTATATGAAAACAATTTGGAGTTGCGGTTATCTCGACTCATTTTATGCACAAAGATGGTTTTAGTGGGGTGTTTGGCAAATACCATGAGATAACCCAAATGCTCCTAATTCAATGTGGCTTCATTTGAATATACCCGGGAATGCATATTAGTTATGCAATACCTTTAGTATTCAAGAGCATGCAAGTGATGAAAATTTAACGTTTCTATTTGTATTAGCAATGAAAAAATTGTTTTCCTACAAGTGAGAAGCTTTTCAAAACTTTTGACATGGGGTGTTTGGTTGTTTGAATAGGGCCTTATATTCATTATCTATCAATTAGTGGGAAGCATGATTTGTTTATGCAATATGATAATGTAGTACCTAATTTCAATGACTAGTTATGCAATTTGCCAATTGAATTCATATTTGGTATAAAAGCATACATAAACCCCCATGTAATGATTTGTGATAGTTTTGTGCATAAATAAGAATCCTAGACTCGGAATTAAGAGATGAAATGTAGTTAGGATACTTACAATGATGTTATCTTTAGTGAGTTGGAAGATGACAATAATGAGCTTGGTTTAAGTTTTACACGTTTTGGTAAAGTGGGTTTTGAGGAAGAGGATGATTTGTATATAGCGGTTTTGCTTCTGTAGACACCACGGACCGACGGTACCAAAATTTGGTTCCGTCTTTGTTGTCGTTTGGTGTCGTGGCTACGATAGTGTACAAGACAAATTTTTTTACTTTTGACTATTCTAATGTTTTGGGCTATGTTTATCCTACATGTTTGGTTCCATTAACCCTAAACCAAGTCTAAGAAGATTAAAAGGTTCTCGTTTAAGAGGCTTAGTTAAGATGTCGGCAATGTTGTCTTCGGAGGATACTTTCTCGATTGAAATGTTTCCTTTTTGAACATTGTCGCGAAGAAAGTGATGGCGGATTTCAATATGCTTTGTACGAGCATGTTGAACGGGATTCTTGCTGAGATCGATGGCTCCTTTGTTGTCGCAAAGTATCACAATGTCGTTGAGATGAATTCCGTAATCTACGAGAGCTTGCTTCATCCAAAGAGCTTGTTGACATGCTTTTCGGCTGAGACGTACTCGGCTTCAGGAGTTGAGATGGCCAAGGCCGTTTGCTTCTTTGCAAACCATGAGGTGAGACAATGTCCAACAAAAGTGCAAATACCACTTGTACTTTTTCTATCGACATAGTCACCGGCATGATCCGAGTTGGCATACACTATGGTTTCTACACCCGTTCCTTTGGGATACCATAATCCTAAACACGTTGTTCCCTTAATGTATCTAAAAATCCTTTTAAGGCTTCTAAGTGTGATGCCTTTGGGTTTTTTTGAAAGCGAGCACATAGACAAACACTAAACATAATGTCGGGTCTACTAGCCGTAAGATAGAGTAGGCTACCAATCATTCCTCTATATTTAGTGTTATCTACGGATTCACCTTCCTCATCCTTGGTTAGTTTAGTGTTCGAGGACATGGGTGTCTTAGTTGGTTTGGAATCTTCAAGACCAAATTTCCTAAGCATGTCTTTTATATATTTAGATTGGTTAAAGAATATGCCATCTTCTAGTTGTTTTATTTGAAGTACTAGAAAGAAATTTAACTCACCCATCATACTCATTTCAAACTTATCGTGCATGATTTTAGAGAAATCATCACATAATTCTTGACAAGTTGATCCGAATATAATGTCATCAACGTATATTTGAACAATGATAATATGTGATTCCTTTTTCTTGGTAAAAAGAGTATTATCTACTAATCCCATAGTATATTTGTTATCAATAAGGAAAGTCTTAAGTCGGTCGTACCAAGCTTTTGGTGCTTGCTTAAGACCATACAATGCTTTCTTGAGTTTGAAGACATGATGTGGTTTCTCAAAGTCGGTGAAACCGGGAGGTTGAGCAACATACACTTCTTCGTTAATAAACCCATTAAGAAAGGCACTTTTAACATCCATTTGAAATAATTTAAAATCATAGGCACATGCATAAGCAAGCAATATTCTAATAGACTCAAGCCTAGCTACCGGTGCATAAGTTTCATCATAATCAATCCCTCTTGTTGATTATAACCTTGCGCTACAAGCCTAGCTTTGTTTCTAGATACTATCCCATTTTCATCCATCTTATTTCGAAAAACTCATTTTGTTCCAATTATAGTTTGATCTTTAGGTTTTGGAACTAATTTCCAAACATCATTTCTAACGAATTGGTTTAATTCTTCTTGCATGGCAATAACCCATGATTCATCTTTTATTGCTTCATTTATGGTTTTCAGTTCAATGGTGGATATAAAGCAAAAATAATTACTTTGATTTTGGGCTTGTGACCTTAAGGTTCTTTGATTAAGTTGTCCTATGACTTTTCTAAAGGATGACTTTTAGATTCTTTGATGTTGACAATTTCTTTATTTAATGGTTCATCTTCCTTGTTATTATTAATTATTTCTTGACCTTCTATCATTTGACTTTCAACTAAGTCATCATCTACCAAAGGTGATGTCTTAGAGGGAGGTGGACTTTCGTCGAATGTTATGTTCAACGATTCCTCGACTATCATTGTTTCTTTGTTTAGGACAATGTAAGCTTTACTAGTTTGAGAGTAACCAAGAAATACACCTTCATAAGACTTTGGGTCAAACTTGGTGAGATAATCCTTAGTATTAAGAATAAAGCATTTACAACCAAAGACTCTAAAATATCCTAACGTTGGCTTTTACCTTTATAGAGTTCATATGGTGTTTTGTTTAAGAAAGGGCGTATTAAGACTCTATTCAAAATATATGTAGAAGTGTCAACGGCGTTACACCAAAACTTTTGAGGAATGTTTTGTTCATTAAGCATTGTTCTACTCATTTCTTGAATTGTTCTATTTTTACGTTCTACTACTCCATTAGATTGAGGTGTTCGTGGAGCGAAAAAGTTATGTGTTATACCATTTGTATCACAAAAGTTTCCAAATTGAGTTTCGTTGTCAAATTCACGACCATGATCCGTTTGGATCGACACAATTTTGACACCTAGAAGATTTTGAATTTTCTTGCTAAGTATTTCAAATTTATCAAAAGCTTCATTTTTGGTTTTCAAAAACAACGTCCAAGTAAACCTTGAGTAATCATCTACTATGACCAAAGTGTATAAGTTGCCTCCATAGCTTCTTATAGCGGATGGTCCAAACAAGTCCATATGTAATAATTCTAGACACTTAGATGTGGACACCATATTTTTAGATTTGTGACTACTATGTGTTTGTTTACCAATTTTGCAAGCGTCGCAAAAGTGTTGGTCATATTTAAGTTTTGGTAAATTCCTAACCAATTCTTTTGAAGATAGGTTTTGTATAAGTCTCATATTAGCGTGACCTAGACGTCTATGCCAAAGAGATGAGCTATCGTCTAATGTTGTTAGGCAAAGTTTGTCATTATATGTTTTATCTATTTTCATGACGTATATGTTATTTTTCCTAACTCCTTTAGCTATGGTGATACCATCTTTTAGTATTTTACTACCATTTTCATCAAATAGTACTTTATACTTTTTATCACATAGTTGGCTAATACTAAGTAGATTAAATCCTAACCTATCCACATGAGCAACATTTTCAATAGTTAGGGAGTTATGAGCAATCGTACCTTTGCCAATAATTTTGCTTTTGAGATTGCTACCAAAGGTGACATTACCTCCGTCATACTCTTGGTATGATGAGAAGAGACTTTTGTTGCCCGTCATGTGTCGTGAGCAACCACTATCTTTAATCCATTCATCAGGTTCCAATCCAACTTTCAAGCATACCTAAGAAGCAAATAACTCAAGCATTTGGTCCCCAATATCTCATGGGTCCATTTGGGTTACACATACCATTTATTTGATTCATGTATGGAAACGATGGGTAAGAGTTCCATGGCATGTAATCTGGAGTTTGATATGGTCTAGGAAAGTTTTGATTCCAACCATTGTGTTGGTAGTTGGGTTGTACGTTGTGGTTACTCTTAGGAAAGGGGCGTTTGGCAAAAGGAGTTTTATATCGTTGTTGAGTAGTTTTTGATCTAAATTCATTTTTGACAAGTCCTACTCCGAAGTAACAGTGGTTTTAGTTTAATACTTTTATTGGTTTTCTTTGTTATTTTAACAAATTCAGTACGGTCCGTATGCGAACATTCGTTCTGCGGAAGTACCCACGGTACCATTTTGCACAACGGACGGAACCCTTATTTTGGTTCCGTCTGGTCCGTGCTGCAGCAATTTTGACTGAATGTTCGTCCTTTTCGGCCGTTTTATTTTGACTCTTTGGAATTAATACTTCATTAAAACCTAGCCCATTCATGTCTCCTGTGTTTTATGAATTTTAACTATTTCATCGGCAAGAGCGATGTTCTTGTTAAACCTTTTAAATTTAGAATTGTTTTCGATTAAAACATCTTGTGTGAGTTTTAGTTTTTCTATTTCAAGTTTAAGCTCTTGACATGATTTACAATCATTGTCATTTGCTTTTCCTTTTTCTAGTCGTTTTGCTTTTTCTTTTAACTCATAAACTTCATTTTCCAAAAATTCCTTTTTGGTTTTAAAAATTTATTTTTAGTTATGATTTTTAGACTTAGCTCACACAATTGATTATATTGTTTTTGCAAAGTGTCATCATCAATAGAAGAATAAGAAGAGTCGGAAAGTACCTCATTTGACTCATGTGCCATTAGAGCGATCTCTTCCTTGCTTGATTCTTCATCGTCTTCACTATCACTCCAAGCACCACTTACAAAAGCTCGTTGAGTTTTGCTTTTAGGTGGCTTGGGACATTCTCCTATGAGGTGACTTGCATCACCACATCTAAAACATTTTCTTTCACCTTTACCCTTCTTGTCATCCCGATCTTTTGGGAATGGCTTCTTTTCTTCTCGAGGTTGTCTTACGAACTTTCCTCTTCTTCTAAAGAACTTCTTAAAATCTCTAACGGCCATGGCATATTCCTCATCTTCACTACCGGAGCAAGATTCGTCATCATCACTTGATTCCGCTTTTGCTTTTAGAGCAACGGATTTGATCTTCTCCCTTTTCCTTTGATGATCTCCGAATCTTTCTCCATCACCATTTCGTGTACTTTGAGGTTACCGATCAACTCGTCTAGTGACATTATTGAGAGATCTTTTGATTCCTCAATGGCGGTCACTTTAGCTCTCCATTTGGGATGGAGTGCTCTAAGAAATTTCGTGACAAAGTTCTTACTACGAAAAGATTCATCAAGTGCTTTAAGTGATGTAATAATAGTGTTAAAGCGAGCAAAGCCACAATCAATGGTTTCATCTTCAGGAATAACAAATTGTTCATATTGTTGAACAAGAAGATCAATTTTGTTATCCTTGACTTGTGAATTACCTTGATGTGTAACAATTAAAGATTCCCAAATATCTTTGGCGGTTTCACACATAAAAATTCTTTCATATTCTTTTCTAGGTAAAGCATTATAAAGCATCATTTTAGCTTCATTATTTTTAGCAACTAGTTTCTTTTGTTCATCAACGGAAATATCCTTTGTTGTAGAACTAAAATCCCCTTTAACAATAATAAACCAAAGATCTATATCTTTTGATTTTACATATGTTTCAAAACGGTTTTTCCAATAGATAAATCCATTGGTTTCAAAGAGTGGTGGTCTTTGCATAGATTGCCCTTCTTTAAAGTTTTCAGAATCCATGGATCGTTTCAAGTTTATAAAATACAAGTTATTTTAGAAATTCTTGAGCAACGAGGCTCTGATACCAATTGTAGAAAACTAGAAGGGGGTTGAATAGTTTACCAATTAAAAACTTTGTTTTGAAACTTATTGTAAAGATCAATTGATATTGATCTTAGATATGTTAATGAAATATGCAAGCAATATGTAAGGAGTAAATAAGGAAAGAAATGATCAAACCACAACAAGTTGTTTATAGTGGTTCGGTCTACAAGGACTCTTTTTCCTTGCCCTACTCCACTCCTCGAGTCTCACACTCGAGAGTTTAACTTCACTAGTCAACAAGCTCCTTTCACCGGCGGAGAAAACCTTTACACTTCGCTTACACTATTTCCGACACTAAGCTAGATGTCGAGTTCTTTCCAAGGGTACAACCACTCCCACACACAACGTATTTTGAGGACTAAAATACTAACCACTCACACTCACAAGATTATGATGGTTTGATACAACAATGAAGTATGAATCAACACTAGATCATACAACACTAAACAAACAAGACTTCCAACTTCTCATTGAAGCTTGAATATGACTTGATCTTCTTTGCTACAAAAGAGATCACTAATATGATATGAAACTGAGTTAGAAAGGTTAGAGAAGATATGTATGAAAGTATGTTAGAAAGGGATGAAAAACTACTTGGCTTGGCATTGCTATTTATAGCCAAAGTGGACAGGAGCGTCCACGGACCGCGGAACCCTTAAAAGGGTTCCGCCCGTGTACCATTTTGGTACCGCCGGTCTGACAGTCAAGATATCAAATCTTTGCTAAAGTCAACTCTATCTAAGTGAGATTGTGCAAGATATGAAGAGTACAAATCCACACAAAATATCTAATGAAATCTTCCAATGATTTCCATGATGCAACACATGATGTCATATGTTGTATTTCTATTTTTAGAAATATGCAAGTACTTAAGTAGTGTTTGGTTTTAAGAACCTAACACATTCTAAAAACTACTATCATACATAATGATTAGAGTTATATCAAGATGTTACTAATCATAAATGTAAATGCTTGAATGATGAATATATTGTTTGAAAAAGCTTGTTTTAATATCTATTAAACTTGACAAGCTTTAAGCTTTTGTACAAATTAAATTTACTTTTGTCGTTAACAAAACTTAGGTAAAGATCAAAAATATAAATAACGTTTAATGACGATATTTGTATTAACAAAAACACTTGTCTAAAAATTATCATCAAACATCTTAGAGGCTTTTTTCTTAGGTGCAGGGTCTCTTTTCTTAGTCCTAGTAGCTAAGACTTCTTCCTCACCTTCAGACAAATGGTCAATAGATGCAGTATCACTTTCAGTCTCACTACAATAATCATACACATTATAATCATCATCCTCTAAATCACTACCACTATCAGTCAAAGGCTCATCATTTCCTCCTACATTGTGCTCACTAGTTGTGGCATTCAGTTCAAACTCCTCATGTGAGGCATATATGTGCAACACATTGTCATTCTTAACACCACATTGGACACATTCATCAAAGTGACTGTCAGATTTTATGGCTTTCAATCCTAAGTGAAACTCTAAGCCAGGCACCAAATAAAATAGAGACTTCACAGGACTAGTAAATTCAGTTTGCAAAAGTTTTATAAAACGAGGTAAACCTAATGAAACAAGATCAACATTAGGTATTTCAGAAAGCATTTCATAGTCATATGAGAGAGGATTTCTTACAAACACCCCACCCCGATGATACTTTATCAAAAAAGATGAAGCTGGAGATTTCGATTCCATCTGAAACAATATAAAACAATAAAGATTGTTAATTTTGTTAAAAAACCCTAAATTTACAAAACCCTAATTATTTGTTACGATTAAACTATGAATGGATAACTTAAAAAAAGATTAATTAATGTCCAAAACTAACCTTTTTTGGGGTAGATGCAAACCCTAATAACACTTGATTAAATTAATTTGGATTGTTGTTTTTGAGAGAATATGTAATCGAAAAGGGGGAGTGATATTGTTTTGTCGGGCGAAAATGAAATGAAATCTGATTTGGGGACCATTTATAATAGTCAAACCCTAAGTCAAGATTATTAATAAAAAAAAGGAATAAAAAATGCCACATTGGCAATGTAACCGGTATCACAAGGTTAAAACATTTTCAGTGACTTAAGTAACCGGTGACTAAACTTTGGTTACCTCTTTGTAACGAAAAAAACAATAGTAACTTAGGTGAACTTTTTCGCAAACTTTAGTAACTTTTTTGTCTAATAACCCTTTTTAATATCTCATGCAAGGTAGGGCGACATCTCCAAACTATAACTCTTGCAATAGTATGAGCATATGAGATAAGACACTCATCTTATATCTCAGATCCCTCACTATATGTGAAATTTGAAACAAGTATTCGGAAAGTTTACTCAGATGACTATTTAGTTTTTCATGTAAAGAAAGGTTGAGAATGTTGGAAATATTAGACTTCAACTTACTAATTAGTCTCATACATATCCGTTTTTTGTATTTGGATAATTGGGATTGAAAGATAATTTTTACTTTATGATGAATTAAGATACTTGGTATTTGTTATTTATTCATATAATAATTGTTATCCTATATTTGCATGTTTAATCCTTGAATGATTTTATTGTTCTAAATATGTCCATTGTCAGTTAACAATATGAGAATATTGTTATGTAAGGCAAATGTCAGTGTTGGTTATATTCTAACGAGAATGTGGATTGTTCCCATCAAATTCATGTGTATTCACAAGGGATGCATATTGGATTCCACAACTTTCAAACATCTACTTTTGGATCCTTATGATAAGTAAAATATTGAAAACGGTTTGTTAAAATCGTCCTTAGACTTGAGATGCAAGCAAAATTCAATTATGTGTGGATATCATTTTTGTAAGTATAAAAAAAACGGTATCTGAATAAGGTAGTTATAAAAGCTATATTTCGAAGTGATGTGAAGCAGCATCCACAACACTTGTAGTCAATAAAAGATTTGTTACTCCACTTCATATGTGCAGAAATATACCATGGGCCCTCTCCAGAATTAATCAGATAATTGTTCGGCCGAACCCAAAGGGTAATGCAAGATGATATTTGATTACATTTGGTATATCTAATTAGATTCTATAACCAGATTCTAAATGGTTAAACTATATGGAATGAGTTAGGATCCATATCCATGGTTTAACGGTATCTATAACAAAGGATGATTAAAAGCAAGACATTAGTAACCATGCTACTGAGAAGATTTTATGAAACTATATCTCAGACACTTTTAGTTAAAAACCGAGTGAGAGCGTTGCTAGGCATTCCCTTCTTTGGTTTTGTGTGCTATTCGCTACACCAACTCCCAAGTGGGAGCTGTTGGTTTGTGGGAGTTAAAACACGCGAAACGACTAGAAGTGTGTGAGCCTATTGGGGGCACACACGTTAAACACGAGAGTACGTTTTATACGTTCACTACTTGAACTATTTACCCGTTGTATTAGACCCGATCCAAGCCTATGACCAGTCACATGTAGGGGCGTTTGGATCATGCTTATGAGCTAGTAGGAATTGTATGAGAATTAGGAAAGTGGGTAACTTGGTGCTCAAGTTTGAAGCCCAAGTGTATTAGGTTTCTGAGACTACATAATCACCCACAAGGGCTCATAAACTAGATAATAATATAATCCTTTTTCATTCTTTTGCAATATTGACATACCCTAAAGTCGACACATATGCATGCAATTATATTCATGTGACCCTACGATATATATATACATATATATATATATATATATATATATATATATATATATATATATATATATATATATATATATATATGTATATGTATATATTCTACGCAGGTTATTATTGCAAGATTTGAATGCATGAGATTCTTATGCATGAAAATCATGCATGCAAATATGTGAATCATGCAAAGTCAGTTTTGAATTCTCCCTTATATTACCTACGATCAACTACCAAGACTTTAAAAGGTTTTTATCGTTCAAAACAAGAACAACTTTAATTAATCGTGATTTGTTAGTTGTTGTTCGTTTGCTATTTATTGCTAATAGTTTCTGGTCGAATAAGAAGGATAGAATTGGTGTTTGGCTTGTCCGATATCGGACAGAACCAAGTATGGTTTTCGGGTTTGTTGTAGATCTCGGACAAAGGCAGAAAAGGGTTTTTCTTGGGTTTCTTTGTTCATGGCTTGTTCAGGTAATTCAAGGGTTGATTAGATTAACGTTCACGACTAGCTTTATCACGCGTACTCGTGGTTAAGTGTTTGTGTGAGCAATTGTAGAGGTGTTTATTTTAGACACTTGGTTTCTTGTTCGTGTTATAGCGTGCAGTTGACATCGAGGGTTAGTTTTCTATTTACCTTTTATTTATTATTGTTTATTATTTACGTGTTTACCTAATTGCATAAACTAGATCCAATTCCGCTACATACTCGTTTGCGTTACCTGGTTAACTAGATTATAAAATCCCAACATTATTGACCCCAGCCTTGTTGAGGCATATGTGAGGAGGCCGGTACTACGCACGAAGGAAAAATATAAATGTTATATACTTATATTATGATAAAATTTAAAAATTAAAATCATAATTTATTCTAATGAACTATGAAGGTACCTAGTATCTGATAAAAATGATTTAGCCTCAAACGCAGACCACTGAAAAAAGATAGTAGAGAACTAAAATTGGACAAAAAAAA
The DNA here is from genome assembly GCA_910596185.1 of Chrysanthemum makinoi. Taxonomy (NCBI): domain Eukaryota; kingdom Viridiplantae; phylum Streptophyta; class Magnoliopsida; order Asterales; family Asteraceae; genus Chrysanthemum; species Chrysanthemum makinoi. The sequence goes on from OU343225.1 coordinate 102,474,178, forward strand.
CTCATCCTTTTGTCAAGCTGATACAGTTTTTTTTCTTCTACATATTCTATATTATAGTATTTTTATAGAAACTTTATTGTGGGCAAGTCTCCCAAATAGTTTAAAAATAGTTTCGACCCAAGCTTTCACTAAATAGGTGCTGTCAAATTATTCATGGATATTGTATGGATTGGGATCTTCTCAAGTTGGTTTTGACATGACCTATCATGTTGACCAATAAAAGTAAGTAAAATAGATAAAAGTTTTCCTTTCAATTAAAAAGTATGAACCCACATGTATCTTCCTCTCACAAAAAACTCAACATGATAGGGTCATGTTAGCCACAACTTGAGAGGATTTCAATCATGTTTCTATAATCAATCTACATGGTTAAAAAGTTGTGCCCATCTTGTATTGTCTCAATTGTCACAAAGCAAAACACCATTGTTTCTCTTGCAAAGTCTCAAGGTTTCTTTTAAACGCATATACAGACTATTACATATATCAACAAAAGTTGCCTAAAAATGTATCATAAGAATAAATAAGCACACAAGCACTATTTACTTCTCAGCTAAACAATATAAACACAAAAGCAACAAAAGTGCGTCGGTTCATCACACAACGCGCGACGGATCTGGCAAAAGCACACATGACCAACCAAACCTTAACAGGTCTCCAAAACGTTTAAAACAAAATAATGTTGCCGTATATCTATGGTATAAGAAAGTTTAAAAAAATGTTTAAAACAAAATGGTATGAGTCACTTTCCTTGAAATTAGAAGCGTCATTTACCTTATATAACTGTGAAAACGCTTCAAGAACTAAAAATATAATACACCCATCAAATTTCAGTGGTTAGATGGTGGTGCCTTGAAATATCACACAAACAACCCATCTAAATAACCCAACTGAAATAACACATAACTCAGCTGAGATAACCCAAATCCACCAAAACCACCGAGATACGGCGGTGATGGTTGCGATGGACAACCGAATCAACATAAATAACCAACAAAGATACAAAAACGAATGACGGTCGTGGTGTTTATCTCAGGTCTTAATAGATTTGGAAAGATCCATGCAGATTCGGTTAAAGTGCCACACAAAACAAACCAAAAACAAAAAAAAGCACGAAAATGCCACCGAAACCACCAAAACACCAATCAAACCACCCAAAATCAAGCACCACCAATTATCGAAATATACTGTGGTGTTGGTGGTGCAACCTGAAAGATTTATGGATAATTATTAATATTAGTATGACCGGATTCGAACTCGAGACTTCGGGATTGCACACATTACGTATGAGAGTTGATGTTAATAATTAATATATAAAATGTTATTATTAATTATTAGTCACGAAATAAAACATAACGATAGTTAAATATTTAACCAGGTTTAGTTAACGGTCGTTAAATGTAAACTACGAGGACTAAGAATGAAATTAGTGGACAAGAAGGATCCGAAATCCCTTTGGGATGGCTTGGCCGGTCGTGGGCTACCCAACCCAAGGAGGTGGGATTTCTTGGTCACCAAGTTTTGAGAATGTATATATACAAACCCTTGTATTCATTATTCTCCTAATCTTGGATCACCAATAACCTAATTTCTTCCTCCTCTCCTCTCTCTTGTCTTTGGCCGATCGGTTCCAACCCTCCCCATAGGGTTTCGATTTTCCAAACTCAAGAAACAAGTGTTTGGTTTTATTTGTGATTCAAGGAACTAGCTTTTCACATCAAATCGCTAATAGTACGTGTGTACAAGAACGAAGGACAAGCACGCTTGAGCTTAATAAACCCTAAAGTTAGGGTTTTGGGTTTTAGTTCTTGTTCAATTACCGTTTGATTCTTGAATTGCTAAAAGGTACGCGTTTTCTTATTCGGTTAATTACTTACATATATTATTCCTATTTACTTCCGCTGCATGCTTTGATGATGTTATTTGATTTTATATAATTGTTATGAGTATTAAATCCTAACAGTGGCATCACGAGCCGTTAATATGATGTAATTAATTACCGAAACACATAAAAATTGAATCTTTATGATTATATGCATGCTTTTTATGGTTTCTAGGGTTTTGAATTCGAAACCCTAATTTTATTTATTATGGGTCGATTACCCTAATTTATATTAATTAGGTTTTAATTTTGTAAAACTTGTAGAAACCCTAGGATTGCATGCTAATTTTATGTGGTTAATTAATGAATAATTGTTATGTGCCATGTAGTATGCGTATCTTGGGTGATAATTGTTATGCGGAATCCATGGTGGAACATGCATGTTTTGCCATGTAGTATTGTTATGCTATAAATTGTTTAGTTGATACACACATGTTCTATTTATTTGATAATTATTGAATTGGGGAAGACCTCAATTATAACTAATAAAAATTCGTTACGTGCTAATTGGTATATTATTAACTTTGGCTTACGCAATCGACTTGTCGATGTATGTGGCTCATCTACCTTGTAGTTGAAAGCCCTAGTTAATGTATGCATTTATTTACGCCTAGAATTGTTTATTAGAGTTTATCGAAATAATTATGCATGTGGCTAATTGTTTTTACATATGTTAAATTGTTTAGTTATATGTTTATATTATTTGAGTGTGTTTAATTTTTATTAAAATGCTTTTTTGTTTATATATTGTTTTGACATGTTAGTAAGCAAAAAGGGTTTTTATGAATAGAAAATTAAATGGACTAAATAATGGTGAAACTGATTTGTTATCTAAGAATTATTCTTGAACTTTTAATCGATTGATGCGACTGTACTAAATGGTTAGAACGGCTCACCCACTAGAACAAACTATAAAGGGGTTAATTAAGAAGTGCGCACAGTCGTACTGAATGGATGTCTAAGGTTATGCTTTGCGCTTACCTGGTCCTCTGCCCCCTGTGAGTTCGATTGGAGCTACCTAGTATAACCATTCTATGTACGAAGCATCTTAGTGCAAAGTTGTAAGTTTCTAAACGCATCGATTAAAACTTTGTAGAATTAAATCTTAGCAATTAAAATCTCATGTAAGTTTTTCGAAAATTTTATGCTATAAAGTTGTATGCATGCTTCTTTATACATAAGTTTTGATTACACGTCAAAAGTTGTACCCTTTCAAATTTAAGTTTATGCCATCTAATGATATGAAACACTTGAAGTTGTAATTTAGTTATGTGAGACCTTGAGCTAGATTACAATGACAAGGTGAATCTTTATGTTGTGTGAGACCTCAGCTTAATAATTTGCAGTTTCTAAATTAGACAACTTAATTAAGTTAGTTAGTGAGACCTATAACTTAAGGCATAAGATGGGATAAAACATGCTTACATTTTCCATAATTTTTTGGTAAAATTGTAAATCCCATATTTTCTAGGAATTGAAAACTTGTTTGTCAATTATTGTTCTTCGACAATTACCTATTCTATACTTTCATCACTAGCAGATCAACTGATGTGGTGAAACTATGATAATGAGGGTCCTAGATTCAAGGAAAATTCTATGGTTAATATGAATATTGACCTAAGGGTATTTTATTTTCTTGAAAGATTTTATTATCGAAAATACTAAAAATTGAATTTTGTTAATTCTTTTGATTGTATTAATGCAACATTAAACCGTAAACGTGGTTTGGGCTTTGGTAAATTGATCTAGTTCTGTTTTCAAACAAATGTTTGATCAAGAAAAATTTACTAAAAAGACAAACATAGACTCTTTTCCATCGAAGAAGAGTGAGACTCAATCCTATTCCTTTTCATGATTGAGAAAGGTATGTTAGGAACATTAGAATTGTCTAAATTATAATATGACTCATAGCAATTTTAATAGTTAAGAAAATTGCACACAATGTTTTCCTTAAGAGATTTCATTACCCTCTGTTGGTGATTGAATTCTTATATGACATTTTGGTCAACTAGAAAACATGTTTGACATTATATGAGTTATTAAATTAGAATCTAGACTAATTACCGCAAAATTGATAAAAGACAAACTAGTATATTTTATCTAGTTATTTTGATTTGACCAATTAAAGGTGCTACACACCATTGTGGGGATAGTAGACCTATTAAGGAAGAAATTGCATGCTCAATTTTTCAAGTTAATAGCATGATGGATGATTCATCATCTACAAAGTAGAATACACTCTTTTATTACCTAAGTAATTGTTACGAATGGTCTTACAAAGGGGTAGCAACGTAATAGCACGCTATTTTCACTGGTTAATGAAACACTTACAATGTTGTCAAATCCAGTGGGAGTATGGTGTATTACTGAATAAGACATTATTGTAACATTGTCTAATTCAGTGGGAGTTACAAGATTTGTCATCTTGGTAGTAACTCAGATTATTTCTAGATTTTCTTGAAATAATACATTACGTTCAAAAATGTAGACATTCATATTCTCAAGGATAGTCATGAACGTTTCCTTGATAATTAAGTGCTCCTACATCTACTTGTAATGCTTATATATCTATGACACTATCATATTGTTCACATAAACAAAATGCAAGTCGTGTTGTTTGTGTGCTATATGGTGTTGTTCTATGCACAAGTGGGATAAGCATTTATTGTGTGCAAAGGAACAACACATACAAATATGATTAATGGATTCTCTTGATCGTACGGTAAGAGATTAACATTCTAATAAGATTGTCTTGCTTAAAGAACATGTGTCAAGATTATAGCATAGACTACTTTTATGTCTTATGTCATTCAAAATATAGAAACACTTGAAGTTACATTTTAGGTTAAGTGAGATCTTGGCTAGATTGTAATCTCAAGGTAAATCTCCACTTGTCGTGGGATCGGGCGTGGATGTTTTTACAGTTTCTTAAATTGGACACTTCATGGAATGACATAAATAAAATAAAGTAATCTAATGTTACTTTAAATATTTGTGTATTCTTGGAATGACATAAATAGTTTATTAACTTGAAAATTAATTAATTGAAACCATGGCGTGGTGTTCATAATAACTTTAAATTATACATGGTTATGTGTTTCTGTATAAACTCACAAACATGAAGTCTTTTAAAGACTTATAATATAAAGTAAGATACTATAACTGTTATGTCTTTTGACTTGGTCAAAGAATACTTATGTTATAAAACATGCAATTGACTTGGATATTCTATTATACCATTAAGTTGACTTAGTTGGTAAATAGGTAGGCCAAAAGGAATATGTTTATCTTAAATATTGTTAGATTGTCTTACAATATTAATTCTAATGAAATATTGTATGTATATGGAATGTTCAGTTAGAAGAATCAAACATTTGTTATATTGTTTGATTCAAGATAACAATATCTTCTTTTCTTCCAAAAGTTATCAAGGTTAGAAAATTGAGTATTGATTGGATATTCTTAACTCAAAATCTAGAAGATTAATAAGACACCATTTTAGTATGGAATGTGATGAATCACATTGAGTCTTATATTAAAGTTCTAATTTGTTAAAACTACTTATGGAGTAGGTTATTACTGAACAAGATTTATGAACTATTAATGTGATTTGTAATATCCCAAAAGAAAACAATTTGGTGTTGTTCTAATTGCTAAAGTATTTATAGATAGTCTTTAAATTACAAAAGCAAGTGGGAGTTTTGTTTAGATCTTGAAGAGATTAAATTACAATTACAAAACACATAATCTTCTAAAATACACTAGTAAATATCATGATGAGGTCAAATATAATAGACCTCAAGATGGTGGAATTCTCATTCATAGATCCATAAGGATTCTCAGATAATTGATTGATGTGCTGAGATATATGAGTTGCGGGATTATGGTAAACCTGTTAATCATGATGATGCATTTACCTAATATTGAATTGTGGTAAATTATTCATACTATGAATGACAAGATGTTGTTCATAAAGATAATTAACTTTGGAAACTTGGTTTATCTTAATAAAGATGAGTTTCTTCAAAAAGAAAGAAAACCCTAGTGGTTTAAATCTTTGTGTAGAAATCATATGGATAAAATTGTACATGTGTTTAATGCATGACTTGTGACAAGATTATTAATCACACTTAAGCAATTAACTGTGATTGAATATTCTTTCCTAGACACATTAAATATATAATGATTATGATTGTCATACTTATTTTCATTGATATGAAAAATGACAATGGAATATTAAAACTATTTCTTATGTGATTGCTTTTGCGAGGACGATAAGCAATCGAAAGGAGTTTTATGAATTCACATAATCTTTGAAAATGTACAAACTGCAAGAATCCATGAATGGATATATGCATGCATCTAGGAGATGATTCTTATGTTTAACTATTAAATCCAAGTTTTGGTTTTAAATTAAAATAAGATAATTTCTAAGTATTCCTGAAAGCTAGTGGGAGTATTATGTTTATTTTCTTTAAATCTTATATGTTGTGGGTAGTAACATTCCATCTAAGATAAATGTTAGTTTAATTTGGAATGGAACTTCGAAAGATTTTGACAATAAGACATACAACCTTGGAATATATGTTTATTATTAATAAACATGTGCGGATGAATAAATGAGTCTAATAGAACATGATATATCATTTGGAAATGGATATGTAGAACATGAATTAAATCTTTGTTTGACATATGGATTTTTCATGTACATCATGTTATTGTTGTATCATGCTTGAATGCAAGATGATTTGACAATATTGATATCTAATGAAGTTATTAGATAACTAGTGTAATGAATATTCTAATGGAATATGTTTGAATCTAGAATTACATTCCTCAGCCTGGATTTGCTCTCAAAATTCTATGGATGAGCAATACAACAATTGTTGTGAAATTGTCATAGCTGACAAACTTGAAAGTTTGAAGGCATCAAACATTACACTGTAGATATTGAAGTTTACGAAAAAAATTTAAAGAGCATATTTTTGTTTGTATACAATGATGCTGGTTTAATTGAGATGACACTCAATACTAGTCATGGGAGGATTTCATCCTTGTTGATGGCCATGCGAACTAGTTGTGCTCAACTAAGAGCATAGTTGCATTATACAATAAAGAATAAGAATACTTTAAACTTTAAAATGTTTGAATGTTTGATTGTCATAAATTAGTGGTTGAGGATGTCACACACTTTATGAAATATTATGTGGCAATATCAAGATATTTTGAATGCACACATACAAGAACTTCACTCGTTGAATTCTTGAAATAAGTATTCTCAAAATTGCAATAGATCAAAGTTAGTTGAAATTATGCATTGTCAACAAGTATGATTGTCATTACTTGATACATAATTCATTAACCAGTATTATCATGCATTGATCTATTTAGTATTTGGATAAGGGATGTTTTGAACAAATATTATTTAAATGAAATAAAATATTGGTTATGTTTATTTTCATTTTCTTAATATTATATCCTATATTTGCATGTTTAATCCGTGAATAACTTATGTTGTTCTAAAAGTCCGTTGTCGATCAATGATGTGGGAATGTCATTGAATTAAGACAAATCTGAGTTTTGGTAGAATATACTTTTAAAGTATATTGATGCGTAGGACATACCAGATTCACATGATATTCAATGAATTGAATATAGGACTCATCCCAACTTTACATGATGATACTTTATGGATCTTTGTCATTAAGTATATCATGAAGTGTTTATCCTCAGACTTAAGATACCAGATAACTGATATGAATGTAGTGCATTTGTGTAAGATAGTTTAACGCTATCCGTAACTGGTAGTTATAAGGGCTATTTTCATAAGTGTTACAAAGTTCATGAGTTATGTTTGTAGTCAAGAGAATTTGTTCCTTTGAATTTGTTTCAAAGCATAATACTATATTTGGGGCCCTCGTAGGATTGGCAAGATATTTGTAAGGCCTTACCCAAGATCTATCTGGAATACGTTCAGATGATTTGGTAATCTTGTTCAATCAAATACAACGAGAAATAGAATATTAACTTATGAAATGACTTGATCCATATTCATAGTTAATGTAGTATTAGTAACAAAAGGATAAGTAAAAATGATGAATCATTAAATGGTTTTTTCCAGGAGACCATGCTCGATTCGATCTGGGGGCATTGGCGTGTTAAAGCTAGACTAACCAATGTCATTACTATATTAAGTAATATCCAAGTGGGAGCTGAAAGGTTTATGGATAATTATTAATATTAGTATGACCGGATTCAAACTCGAGACTTCGGGATTGCACACATTACGTATGAGGGTTGATGTTAATAATTAATATATAAAATGTTATTATTAATTATTAGTCACGAAATAAAACATAACGATAGTTAAATATTTAACGAGGTTTAGTTAACGGTCGTTAAATGTAAACTACGAGGACTAAGAATGAAATTAGTGGACAAGAAGGATCCGGAATCCCTTTGGGATGGCTTGGCCGGTCGTGGGCTACCCAACCCAAGGAGGTGGGATTTCTTGGTCACCAAGTTTTGAGAATGTATATATACAAACCCTTGTATTCATTATTCTCCTAATCTTGGATCACCAATAACCTAATTTCTTCCTCCTCTCCTCTCTCTTTTCTTTGGCCGATCGGTTCCAACCCTCCCCATAGGGTTTCGATTTTCCAAACTCAAGAAACAAGTGTTTGGTTTTATTTGTGATTCAAGGAACTAGCTTTTCACATCAAATCGCTAATAGTACGTGTGTACAAGAACGAAGGACAAGCATGCTTGAGCTTGTAATCTTGGTGGTCGACTTTTGTGTGGGTCGAATTTAATAAACCCTAAAGTTAGGGTTTTGGGTTTTAGTTCTTGTTCAATTACCGTTTGATTCTTGAATTGCTAAAAGGTACGCGTTTTCTTATTCGGTTAATTACTTACATATATTATTCCTATTTACTTCCGCTGCATGCTTTGATGATGTTATTTGATTTTATATAATTGTTATGAGTATTAAATCCCAACAGAATCTGATGATGATGGTGGCGTAGCTAGGTTCAATTGGCAATGGCGGTTATATGTGTGTGGGTGATAAGAGATGTAAAGGAGTGGTTTTGTTTTAGAGATTCAATAAACAAAGGAAGACGTTGTAGAGTTTGTGTGTGTTTTTAGTGGAGGTTCGGAGAGACTAACGATGGTTATGATGATGATAAGGGGCTGTTACAAGTCATTGGGCTTTCAGCATGTAATGTAACCTCTATTTTAATTGTATGTATGTATTAATTTTAGCAAAAGTAGACAATTCTTTATCTTATAAGTAACTGTTTAGTGTGAAATTTTTAAGCTTTCCTTTTTGGGAAAGTACCAAATACAATATAAAGTTGTATAGACATGATGTTTACCTATTTTTAATGACTGAAACGACACTTTTATTCATAAGGCCTCCATTTCCACAACGTCTCAACTAAAAAAAAACAGTTTTACACATTTACACATCAAAGGAGTATTTTTTTTAATGTCGATTTAATTAAAGACTAGCAAAATGCTAGAGAAGCAAATTACAAATGAGTGGATAGAGTGTTACATGGATTACTAAAGCACTCTATCTAATTAAGAGAAGCTTTCCTATTCCTACTTGAAAACCAAGTGAATGACGAAATCTTAATGTCATTTAAGAGCAACTCCTTTCTTGGACACTTAGGCGAGAAGATTACATTGTTCCTAAAGTTCCAGAGGTGCCACAAATTGGTGTTTACAGCAACATCAAAAGCCTTTTTGAGTTTAGGCAGAATGAGGACTCGATCAACTAATAGGGTCGCATCATCTACAGATGAAACAAGGAAACCCGAAACCTTCCACCAAGCCATAACTTGTTTCAAAACATCTTTAGCAATTGAACACAAGGCAAATAAGTGTTGATTAGTTTCAATATCGTCATCACAAAGGGGGCATCGAACAGAGTCAAGATCGATCCCTCTCTTATCGGGATTAACTCGTTTAGGTACCCTTTTGTTCATGATGCGCCACGCGAGAATATTCACCTTTGTGGGAAGGAATTTACTCCATTTGATGGGTTGAGAGGTTGAGAAATTTGACATGTGGTTAATATGGTTTCGCATGCTTTTCACAGTGAAGTTTTTTGAAGAGTCCTCAATGAATTCCCAAGGCATCAAGGGCGTCAGTAAGGTGTAAGTCAGAAAGAAGGTTTGTTAGTTCAATCAATTCATTTTGATCAGCCTATGATCGAGTTGGTCTTAGCCAATCCCAATTAAAAATAAGGCCAAATGGAAGTGTAGTCGGCTGTTGGTTTGAGAAAGGCTGAAGATGGGTCGGGTACAATAGGCAAGTAAAAGACAGAACCAGTGAGATGTGAGTTATGAGAGGAAGTAGGACATGTGTCACAAACTGAAAAACTCTTGTTTGTTTCAAGACGGTATAATCGCATGGATGAGTCTTGAAGAGTTGCTCCACCAATCCAATTATCATGCCAAAAAGAAGTGTTTCTTCCATTTCCCTTTCTTGAAAATCCTTGGTAATTTTGTAACATCTCGATTTTTATAGAAAATAATAGTAGATTTATCTAAATTCCTGTTAGTTACATCTAGTGTTTTAGTGGAATAAATATAGAAGCCCCACCTTAACGATATTAATAATATAGTTAATGGGGACTTGATATGTAAATAATATACAACCCAATTTGCAAGACATTCTACTACAAGGGACTAACTGTGTTCAAGTGACAAAGTAGTAGAGAAAGACATATATACCCTTTTAGCCTTATCATCATAAGTCGGTCTAGATTAAAAATATACACTCCCTCTTTCTTATCTTTGATATAATGAAAAAAAGAGAAGAATCACGAGCAGGAACAAGGCTTCTTCATATTGAAGAATTCTTTACATATCATGATCTTTATCAATTTCTATCAAGGATTAAGCAAGGGTTATAAGGGTTTAACATGGTACTAATGATTAAGGATCATCAAGTGATTTTAAGTTCTTCCACAATTCAAGGTAAGTAGTGAATTATATGTTTAAACATGAATATAAGCTATAAGGTTATGACTAGTAAGTGTTTTACATGATTATTTGATGAATTCATGATATGTGTTTATGGGTTATGCATATGATGATTATGGGATTATGTTAGTGATCCATTTATGATGTTTAGGAGGTGTTTATATTGATTATTGAGTAGAACCAAATACCCCTTTATGCGATTTGTGTGATATATGATGTTAAACAAGTTGCTGAAATTTTCAGCAATGATTAGTCGTTTTTGAAAAATCATATAAAATCGATAGTAGCTCATATTGAATCATGGATAGACTTTATGGAAAGCCTAATGAGTACATTTGAGCTGTTATGTTTTAAGTTTTTGCTCATTTAGAGGATAAATGGGTCAAAAGTGCGACTTAGTGTAGCAAGGTCTGATCTTGAAATGTGCAGTAAACCGAACTTTAAAAATGCATACCGGATAGACCGTAGCTCCATTGGGAGCGTGCCATACCTTTGTGGAAAGGTAAAATAGTATAGTTTCGTGGACAAATAGACTCATGACCTGTTTCAGTAGTTAAGTGAGTCAAAATAATGCATTTACAGGCTGCTGCAGTAAATCAGCAAATGCGTTGTTAAGTGTTTTGATGATTATGACATGATATGATTTTTTTGCAAGTCCTGGGTGATTATATGCTATGATAGCTTATATTCTCAGCCTATATGGTTATAATTCATGTTATAAAAGTATAGAACCAAGTGACATGACTTGGTTAGCTTACCTCGAGTTCACGAGCATATTAGTGCATGCTTGGCGAGATTTATGCCATCACTATTTTATGAGTTTATGCATTATAGTTAGTTCACGTGTGCTTAGTTGCACTTATATTTTCATTATCATGTTGTATTAATGCCTAGTAGATATGTGTTAACATTGTACGTGTGCATCTATCATGATATAGGTGTTCGAGACATACAGAATCATTAATCTTGCATTATAGTGCCTAGGTGAGTAATGGATTACGAATTAACATATTTAGTAGATTAAGCGTGTTTAGTATATATACGCCTTTCCATATCTCAAGTACTGTGAAAGTTATGTATCATGTTGACCCGTGAGGTCATATTAGTATCATGTTGACCCGTGTGGTCATATTCAGTATCATGTTGACCCGTGAGGTCATATTAGTATCATGTTGACCCGTTGGGTCATATTAAGTATCATGTTGACCTCTTTGGACATATAAAGTATCAAGTTGACCCGTTAGGTCATATTAAGCATCATGTTGACATTTTCATTCATATTAAGTATCAAGTAAACCCTTTGGTCATATTAACATCAAGTTGACCAGTTTGGTCATATTAAGTATGAGTTGACCCGTTGGTCATATTAAGCATCAAGATGACCCGTTTGGTCATATTAAGTATCAAGTTGACCTGTTGATCATATTAAGCATCAAGTTGACCATGTGGTCATATTAACTGTCATGTTGATCCGTTTGGTCATTTTAAGCTTCAAGTTGACCCGTTTGGTCATATTAACTGTCATGTTGATCCGTTTGGTCATATTCATTATCATGTTGATCTGTTTGGCCATATTCGATATTAAGTAGAAACCGATTGGTCTTACTCAGTAGTATGTCGTGGCTCAACCTCTGTATTATTTATAGCGAAAACTTAGTTAACTGTCATAACGGTCTCAGCATTATGTTTATAGTAGTTAAGATTTATATTATAGTTTAGCTATAGTATCAAGTTATAGCTCAGCCTTGGTTTATGTTATAGTCAATTTTAGTAATTAATTAAATTTTAGTATCACGTCTTAGTTTAACCTCGTAACCATATTATTGCTCAGTTTTTATATTTAGCTTAGTCTTAGCTCCAGCTCAGCTTAGTATCATGTTGTAGTCAAGCCTAAGTATTTAGCTCCACCTTAAATTATATATGAATGTTATATGCGTTTATTATTGTGTGCAAAATACTTTATGCACTTCTGACATACGGTGCGTTTATATATGCATGTCATATTCTATTAGGTATATGCTTATGCCGTTTTTAAGGCGTGCCAAGTGCTTTATGAACTTAATTAGTCAGCATGGTACTTTATGCATTACTCAATGTATTTAGTACTATCAGTAATAGTCAGTTATGTGATCACACATGTGTTCTAGAAAAAGTTGGAACTTAGACCTCCTTAGTGGAGAATCAAGCCTTAGAATAGTGAATGTTCCAAAGTCGGAACTCAGGCATCCTATATGGATAATCATAGCTCACGAGTTATGTATTCAACCAATATAGTACTATAAGTAATCATTTAGTATGTGCTTATGCATTCAGCCAGTATAGTATTATAAGTACTATAAGTACTCAGTCAGTATGTGCTTATGCACTCAGTCTGTATGTGCTTTACGCACTCATTATATACTTATGTTCTCATTCAGTTATGCACTAAGTATGTGCATAATTATGCAGTCAGTTATGCACTTAGTATGCTTATGTACTCAGTCAGTATGTGCTTATGCACTCAGCCAATATGTGCTTTACACACTCACTATGTGCTTATGTACTCACTCAGTTATGCACTAAGTATGTGCTTAGTTATGCAGTCAGTTATACACTCAATATACTTATGTACTTGGTCAATAACATGGTGTATCATGTATTTAATTAGTCAGTGTCATGCTTATGCAATTAGTTAATATTACAGTAAGAATAGTAATATATACTTATTCAGCATCACACTTATGTTCAGTTTATGATTTAATACATTTTCGTTATCTTACTAAGTCTTATAGACTTACCGGTCTCAATTTATATTTTTGTAGGTATGCAAGATGGGACCATGTACATGCTAAATGGGGCGTAATGGGTTAAAATGGTGTAGCTCGCTGGTTAGGTAACGAGCTTCTCCTTTTCATAATTTGTTATCAGTTTGGAATGCCCCTAAATCAAGAACCAGCTTCTTTACCAAGTTTAAAGAGTCATTGTTATGTATTTTGCAAAGTTTAGTATTTTAATAGGACATTTGGAATAAGCCCGTATGATGTACGCTTCCGCTAGTTTTATCAATGTATACAGTTTACAAATTTATATATATTCAAAAAAATCTGGGCGCATCAAATTGGTATTAGAGCGATGTTTTGAGAGATTTAAGTATCTAGCATTAGTAGGAGATGCTTAGACTTGAACCTTTGCTCAGTGATTGCATTTAGAGTTAAATTGCATCGCATGTTTATACGTTTATCAATTATTCTGTCATGTTATTCAGTATATATTTCATGTTTATTAGATAATCGGTGCATGTTCAGTGATGCATACCCGTGTATGTGATTAGCATCATATATAAGATTATTTGAATTTACATATATAGTCATGTAATTCGTGTGTAATTCATAATGCATTTTTAGATATGAAAAAAAAGTTGTAGATCGTGAATCAGATACTCACGATATAGTAAGCATATGGAATTAGTATGCATTATCAGTATAGCACTATATAGTTAGCATTTACATCAACCTATATGTGCAGTGGAGGATACGTTTTAGTTCAGTGACTGGGATAGATTATGATAGCGATGAGTTCATGATTATATGGTGTGACTATTATGACGCCTGATCAACGTAATAATATTCACATGGTATGGCATGAAATTATCGAGATCATGAGATATCTTGGGGAGCTCACTAGAGCGGTTATGTATAAATGCATCATGAATATTGCATTAGATCATGTGTAGTAGCATTTTCAGACATATCCATTATAAAGGGCATAATTTGCATACTCCAGCATGTTTAGATTCACTACTCAGAAAAAGATTATGATTTAGAAATGTTATAGAATATGACAGAATAGATATGAAAATGGGTTTCAGTATATCTGGATTTGAGAAGTTTAAAGTAAAAGGATAAACGAATTGAAATGAAAACGTGTCAGAACGGATACAGATCATTCAATAAGAGATATTCCATATCATAGTTATGAAACGGATTTCAGGATATGACATTTTAGCGAAAATTATGCGAATTCAGGTAAATAAATCCTTTCTTTTAATGGCAGCTTATGAAATTTTGAGATATTTTCAGAAAATAGTCAAGAAGAACATCAAGAATACAAATGATTTTGAATCTATCGAGTTATTTTTAAAGGATAATCAAGAAATCTTCGAGTTGAGATAGGATTTCAACATAGATAACACGTACCTACTATAAACTTGTTGATAAATTTGATACATATATAGATGAAATGAACGCTAGTGTGATCCTTATTAGTGGAATATCATTTTTATTGTTAGAATACTGACATGATACAAACCCAAGTGGGGGAGTACTTACAAATGATCCTAAGTAATTTAGGGGACAACTTAGTTACAACAAAAGTAGTTCGTGAGGACACGAATAGTCCAGGGGGAGAGTTGTAATATCCCGATTTTTATAGAAAATAATAGCATATTTATCTAAATTTCTATTGGTTACCTCTAGTATTTTAGTGAAATAAATATAGAAGCCCCACCTTGACAGTATTAATAATATAGTTAGTGGGGACTTGATATGCAAATAATATACGACCCAGTTTGCAAGACATTCTACTACAAGGGATTAATTGTCTTCAAGTGACAAAGTAGTAGAGAAAGACATATATACCCTTTTAGCCTTATCATCATAAGTCGGTCTAGATTAAAAATATACACTCCCTCTTTCTTATCTTCATTATAATAAAAAAAAATAGAAGAATCAAGAGCAGGAACAAGGTTTCTTCATATTGAAGAATTCTTTACATATCATGATCTTTATCAATTTCTATCAAGGATTAAGCAAGGGTTGTAATGGTTTAACATGGTATGAATGATTAAGGAGCTTTAAGTGATTTCATGTTCTTCCCCAATTCAAGGTAAGTAGTGAATTATATGTTTAAACATGAACATAAGCTATGAGGTTATGATTAGTAAGTGTTTTACATGATTATGTGATGAATTCATGATTTGTGTTTATGGGTCATGCTTATGATGATTATGGGATTATGTTAGTGATCCATTTATGATTTTTAGGAGGTGTTTATGTTGATTATTGAGTTGAACCAAACACCCCTTTCTGCGATTTGTGTGATATATGATGTTAAACAAGTTGCTAAAAATTTTAGCAATGATTAGTCGTTTTTGAAAAATCATATAAAATCAATAGTAGCTCGTATTGAATCATGGATAGACTTTCTGGAAAGCCTAATGATTACATTTGAGCTGTTATGTTTTAAGTTTTTGCTCATTTAGAGGTTAAATGGGTCAAAATTGCGACTTAGTGCAACAAGGTCTGATCTTGAAATGTGCAGTAAACCGAACTTTAAAAATATATACCGGATAGCTCCGTAGCTCCGTTGGGAGTGTGCCATACCTTTTCGGAAAGGGAAAATAGTATAGTTTCATGGAAAAATAGCCTCATGACCTGTTTCAGTAGTTAAGTGAGTCAACATAATGCATTTGCAGGCTGTTGCAGAAAATCAGCAAATGCGTTGTTAAGTGTTTTTATGATTATGACATGATATGATATTTTTGCAAGTCCTGGGTGATTATATGCTACGATTGCTTATATTCTCAGCCTATATGGTTATAATTCATGTTATGAAAGTATAGAACCAAGTGACAAGACTTGGTTAGCTTAGCTCGAGTTCGCGAGCATATTAGTGCATGTTTGGCGAGATTTATGCCATAACTAGTTTATGAGTTTATGCATTATAGTTAGTTTACGTGTGCTTAGTTGCAGTTATATTGCATTATCATGTTATATTAATTCCTAGTAGATATGTGTTAACATTGTACGTTCTATTATGATATAGGTGTTCGAGACATTCAGAATCATTCATCTTGCATTATAGTGCCCAGGTGAGTAATGGATTTTCAGTTAAAATGTTTAGTAGATTAAGCGTGTTTAGTATATATATGCCTTGCCATATCTCAAGTACTATGCAATTTATGTATCATGTTGACCCCTGAGTTCATATTAGTATCATGTTGACCCGTGTGGTCATATTCAGTATCATGTTGACCCGTGAGGTCATATTAATATCATGTTGACCCGTTGGGTCATATTAAGTATCATGTTTACCTTTTTGGTCATATAAAGTATCAGGTTGACCCGTTGGGTCATATTAAGCATCATGTTGACATTTTTGGTCATATTAAGTATAAAGTAAACCCGTTGGTCATATTAAGCATCAAGTTGACCTGTTTGGTCATATTAAGTATCAAGTTGACACGTTTGTCATATTAAGCATCAAGATGACCCGTTTGGTCATATTAAGTATCAAGTTGACCCGTTGGTCATATTAAGCATCAAGTTGAACCGTTTTGTCATATTAACTGTCATGTTGATCCGTTTTTGCAAACCAACAAAGTTCACTTAAAATAATCCTAAATACGTTTCCCTCTCTGGCGAAAAACGATCTACAATTCCTAACCCTTAATCCTTATTGGTCGACCATTGATTGCTCTTTTTCAAATTGTCCCATCATTGTTTTAGCTTACAATTGTGGGTCGGTGTGTGAAGGATTAATTTTGTTTGATATTTTTTGGGTTAGTGTAGTTTTAATCGTTTTTTTATTGATTACATGCAAACCGGCCTTCAATTCGTTCTTGTTAACTGGTAGTACCAATCTCTGATTGGTTTCCATTCATTGTGGGTCAGTGGTTTGATTATATTATATATGTACGTCTTGCATGCATATATTCTTTGATCGCACGACCTTGGACTGTTGGGTCGATTATTAATTACTTGGTGTGCTTCATTATGATGGGTGGATAGTTTCACTGTTCTTCATTGTTAAAACCCTAACTTTGTTGGATTTAGGGTTTTCTATACCTGTTTTACTCTAAGTGTTGCATGTTGTGATTTTGTTGGTTTCTTGAACTTTTTTTTTGGGTTGTGAGGGTTGGAAAAGGGCTTTTTGATTGATCATAGTGCTTCTAGAGGTTCGAACTCAGTTGGTACGATATTGGGAGGTAGTGTTGAATCGAACAAGATTTTTTGTTCAACTAACTAGGCCGATCAAGTTACTTCGGCTAGTTTGGTCGATCAAACTAGACCAAGTACGAATGTGAGTAGCAACAATTTGGAACCTAGTGTTGCTAATGAGGCTGAGCCAAATTATGGTCTTGATCTGGTTGTTTTTTAGGTGTGTAAGACTTTTGAAGAGGCCATGCGCGGTGTTGAAGTTAAGAATGCGGATAATGTGGACAATGGTACTAATGGTGCTTCTAATTCGTCACCTAAATTTCACAATCACCCCCAACCAAATGGTGTCTCGAGTGTGAAGCCGGTTTCATATGTGGGTGCTACGTCAATTGATCCTATGAAGTGCAAGTCTAATTTTCATAGGTTGGAATGTAGTACCAAGTCTAATGGGGTGGATCTCTCCGTTCCTATGAAAGTGGTTGAGGAGGTAAACTCTAAATTTGAGAATACCCTTTATGGTTATTTTCTTGGTAAATATATTGCTTTTCAGGTTGTTAATTATTCTGTTTGTAATACGTGAACCAAGTACGGTATTCAAAAGGTTATGATGAATGCTAAGGGGTTATTTTTCTTTAAGTTTTCTACTCGTAAAGGTGTTGAAGATGTTCTAGAAAATGGACCATGGATGATTAGGAATGTGCCAATTATTCTTAAAACTCGGATGTTAAATAATAATCTGTTTAAAGAGGATTTGACTAACATCCCGATGTGGGTTAAATTTTATGATGTTCCCCTTGCTATGTTCTCTGATGATGGTCTTAGTCCCCTTGCTACATTGATTGGTAATTCGAAAATGTTAGATTCTTACACTAGTTAAATGTGCTTGGAATCTTGGGGCCGTAGTAGTTTTGCTAGGTGCTTGATTGAAGTTCGGGCGGATAAGGTGCTTCGGGAGAGTTTCACTGTTGAAATACCCTTACTTGATTCGTGTCTCGGGAATTTCGCCAACGTTCTCATAATATTATTTCCGATTGATACGCTTACACAGCGCGTTCGGGGTCAATGGAACTTCCTTTTCGTCGAGCAAGTTTTTCAACACCCTAGGCAGTGAACCTAATCGTTGTAGTGTAGTATTAGGGTAAGCCACGGGAATTGATATCGTTCTCTAGGGGAATAGGAATGCTAGTGAGAAGTTACTACGCTAAGGTTGGGGTTGAGGAAGATTATTTTTTATCTTTTTTATATTTTTTTTGGAAATGGAAAGGTACGAATCTTGGGGTTTGGATTTGGGGGTTGGTATTTCTACCGATTACTCTACTATTATCTAATTATCTAATTAACTAAGGTGAGTCTATGTCTATTTTTGTGTGCTCGTATGATGATTAAAAATGTATTTGCTTAGGCTTTATTACTCCCTAGTTATCTCTTATTGATGGTTGAATTGTCACGTCCTTATTCTTAATCGCGTTGTGTCTCTAGGGTCGTAGGGTATGCGTTTATCCCTAACTCTTTGAAGCTACCAAAGGTTAATGACTACAAAATATCTAGGATTTATAAACTTTAACTCTAAGGTATTCTTTGGATGTATAGCCTACAATTACTCTAGGTGATTATAAACTAAGGTTCAACAAAGATTAATCAAGCATTAACAACACAAAGAATGGCCTATCGCAATACTAGGTCAATCACAATTAAGATAAGAGACAACCAATCAATATTCAATAACTAAGTTTCATATTACCTAAGCAAACACACAAGTAAATTAGCCGGACATGGAGAACATGCAAGCATACACACAATCAATTGAAGACATAATTAAATTAATGAAGTAAAACACTTATCTTGATGTAAGATAGGGTATGGAACTCTAAAATACTGTACAGGACAGCCTTGGTTCGGTTTAGGTTTTTAATCCACAAAACTACACACTGAAAACTAAAAAATTCGGATTCTATATATAAGGTTACAACTGCAACGGCGTCACCCTTTAATTTGTGACGCCGTCGGGTCGCCGTCATTAGGGTTTCATCTTGGCCACGTTGTCATTGTGACGGCGTCACCTTATGTCCGTGACGCCGTCGCCTTGAGTCTCTGACGTCGTCTGGATCAAATCTAGGTCGTCTGAGCTGCGACGCCCTACTCTTTTAAAACCTGATGCCGTCACTTGAAAATAAGCAATTTGGCTACTGTATCGTCACAAGACTTGTTCCGACGGCGTCACAAGTATAACCTGACGCCGTCCCCTTCAGTTTCAGCAGCTTGAGTGTCTCGATTCTTGACTTTGGCCATTTTCTTCGTATATTCGCGCCTTTTCGTCCGAATAAGTGTCATTCCAGCAATTTGCCTTCAAAAGACCTAAAAAGTGAAAAGGAACGATATTAAGTAATAACGGATACAAAAGTGATCAAATTAGTGCTTAAACGACCCCTAAAAAAGGTACATTTTAAAATCTTATCGCCAATAAATATGATATATAATACGTCTCCTATATCAAATTAGAGGGAACGATCACTCTAATTGTCGTTTCTCCATTTTTGACGCATCGAGGAAATTACGGGTTGTCACAGCCTTACCTCCTTAAAGGAATCACATCTTCGCGATTCAATTCGAGTTACCCGTTAAGGTCTAGAAGAGGTGAGTGCATACGCACGAGGATTCATCTTCACTTTCCCTACATAAATTTAAGATCTTACTACGAGTTTTGACGAACTTCAACGATAGGGATGCGACTTTACTAAAGTCGTCTGACTTAATGGTCTACGATTTCGATAGGTCAACAAAGTTTAAACGCTCAAAGATTTGGATTTCCCAGAGGGATATCAACTGCCTCATTGGTGAGTCATTTCTTCCTATTACGCATGAAATGTCGGGAGTACTACTGAGTCTTGACGGTAGCTCAAAGCTCTGAGCTACTGGTCTAACTCCACTAAGTATTTTGAAAAGATCGATATGGCAAGGATTAAGCTCTTCACGTTTATTAAACGCTTCACACATTCTCATGGTGAATCTCTAAGCTTAATCTAGACTACATTTGGGGATCCAAGAGATTCATGTCATCCGTGACTTCTAACGATTCGCGAGCAGCTCGCATATCCATCTTGCCTTCGAACGGTTTCTTCGGCAGATTCCTGAATAGGTTCGGGGTCGGTAGGTTGGGTATTTCTGTTTGTACCCAACAATCGTGATCGGTACTTACGACAATAGAAGGTCTCTTACGGTGCCTTCTAGGTATTAAAGAGATAGGTATGGTTATGGGAGAGTTTGGCCAACGGGAGGTGTCTATCCCAACCATTGCCAACTCGATATATGCCAAGCTCAATGATCACGCGACGTGTCTACTTACGCTCGAATAGTTTCTTCACTTCGACCATCAGTCTAGAGATGATACACTATAAGCATATCCAGATCTGTTTTCTTGGCTCTAGGAAGTGATAGACGAAGCATGGGTGCGTGGCGATTGCCAAGAATGAAAAGGATAGAAATTAGCACTTCCTAATGCACACAATTTCCTTTACGTATGAACGATTTTATTTGTTTAACCCAGGCTTCCAGATCGCACTTCCTGCTCAAAGAGGATCGGAAGGAGTTGAGGGTTGAGGAAGAAGGATCAGATGTGTACTAATAAGAATGAATCTCAGATAGAGAAAGTGGATCAAGTGGAGATTCCCTTTTCAGTTAGAGTTCTACGGTGGGAAAGAAAGTAAGGAGCTAGAGCTCGGAAGTGAGGAATAGCTCATAGGAGTGAAGCCACTCTACCAGAGGGAGAGGAATGGGTACTCTCTGACCTCCTTAAAAGAAGATAGAGGGATTCTCTAATACTTCTATAACTATAGGCGGAGAGACGAGCAAGGTCGTCCATACTTTCCATCTTGCTGAATAGCGGGAGGCGAACAGGTTGGGTAGGACTACCAACACCCATTCGGGTAAAGGCGCGGGATCTACTTCTTAGGTTTTGTCCACGACATAGCTTATCGATCGGTAAGAGGACCGAAAGGATAGCAGGTATTTCTCGAAGGACGAGAGAAAGATTAGGTGGGTTGTCCCAAGGAACGCGGTTTAGGTTACTCCTTAGGATTTCAAGATTTCCGTTGAGCACGGAATCAGTACTGGACGAGAAGTCTAGGAAGTTCAGAGTACGACACTGTTGGAAGGTGTTGATGGCTACTAGCAATCAGTCGGTTGACTTAGCACGATATTTAGGTTAGAGGAGGGGAAATACTACTCCGAAGGAGAGTATTGATTACTAACGTCAATCAGTCGATTCACTCATTAGTGCACTTAATACTTAACGTATAAAGGTACTATAATTGAATCGAAAATCATAATTTCCAAAAGAGGTTCGACTACTAATCGATATCAGTTCAAATCCTAAATATGAGTAAACGTCAACGGCTCTAAGTAGGTATACTAAATAATTTCTCATCGATGGAGTGTAAGGTACAACACCGATAGGATAGCGTAGGTAGGACAGATTTCAGGAGTATGACGTCAGCAGACTATCATTGATAAAACAACGTCGAGAGTTCAACGTTGTTAGAGCAACATCGATGGAATAACATCAACCGGATAATCTCGGTAAACTAGTTAAATAATACAGGTGTTAGGACGTTATCGATAGGGATCCTATATAGAGGATAAGGTACAACACAAACAGCACGTAAGGTAAAACCTTAACTGAGATCTGTTGACGAAGGAATGTCAACAAAACATTATCGGTTTAGAAAGTGAACAACGTCGACTAGATGACGTCGTTTGAATCAATATCAAGCGAATGGTAGGGTTTCAGAAGGTTTAACAACAATCGATTCGAGACAAGGCATGAGGTAGAAGTGTCGGTAACAGGATTACCAACGAAGCGAGGTTGAATGACAAATCAAACAAGATTACTACTGAACAAGGCGGAATGATAATTGCAACAAGATTACTAACGAAACGAGGCTAAATGACGATCAGGGATCGAATGACGGTTTGGAGTCGAACTACGGTTCGAGTTCGAATGATGATCCTAACAAGATTATCAATGGAACGTGTCTGAATGACGATTCGAGGCCGAATGATGAGTTAAAACTCGGAACAAGGTTCAAAATCACAAAACCAAAAATCCAAAAACATAATCAAAACCAAATCCCAAAAATAGCCCAAAACAATTCCAAACGCTCTAATAAAATTGACGAGGCTTATGACGATAAGCAACTCGGATTTAAACAGTGCCAATCGGGTCTAACATGACTTATGGCAAACTATGCTCGACGGTGACAAACAGGAATTCTGCATAAGCAGAGACGTATAGAGGTTTCAGAAGCATTACAAGTCGAGAGGTGTTGCGATGCCAGTGTGTCGTGTGTGAGTGCAGGCTTTCGTGATGTTAGGTGAGTGTGTGTGTCCACCTAAAGCTCATCATTCCTAAAACCAAACTTTAACCCGGACATAATTATGTTATAACTACTCACAGTATCGCAAAATTCACCTCTGAGTCGGACATAGGTGATCAGTCCATGTCCCACTGTCCCTGGCTGAATATAGGTGATCAGTCTATATTCACCCGAGGTTCAATGAATTTTGATATACCCGACTTAGTTATACTAGCACCATGTCCTCTACATCCCAAATCATTCCCAAGGCTACTTCTAGTATACTAGCTCTAAAGCGAGTGATGAGATTACGCGAGGAATTGCGTAACTCTGTGAAAGGCATAGTGCGTGCGTAAGCATGAGGACATGCTTACTGTGCGTGTATAAGCATGAGGACATGCTTATAGTGTGTGCATAAGCATGAGGACATGCTTATGGCGAACTACCAAAATAGGAGGACTTAAATCGTCTACTAGCAGGGCACACATTTGACAAGTGTCCCATCAAACAGTTCATAAAATAAGCCATAAACATCTCATCAATTATCTCATCAATCAATTCGTCTAATGTGTTTTCAATCATCTACATCCTTAAACAAGTCATACGCGAGGCATTAGCTTGGCAGGCAGACACGTGGCGGTCATAGGGCTAAGTTTTCGTAAAAGTGGTTATAGTCTAGGTTTTGAAAATACAGAGTTCTCTATAACCTAGGCTCTGATACCAATCTGTAACACCCCGAAAATACGGTCCAACGGAAGCATACAAACCTTGGAATGCTACTATCTTGGTATCACAACATAAGGTACAAAGAATGGTTTTTATTCCATTCATTTAGAAGAAGATTCATTATTTGGAAACATTAAGTTCACATTAATGAAAGTAGTGCGGAAATAGGCCCAAAAGATTATTAAAGCGGTCCCGATTATTCATCAGAGTTGCCTATGACCATGCCCTTCGCCAAGCGTCTTTCAATAGTGAGCTATCGCCTTAAACCTGAGAACACATGCTAAAAAGGTCAGCTTATGCTGGTGAGTTCATAGAGTTTAGTTACAAAAGCAATAGTGGACCTGATAAAGTTTAATTGCTATGTGCGACTAAGACAGATGCATAATAAACATTCCAATCAACAATCAAACCACAATAATCCAATAAACACAATCGAGATCTCAGCAGGGCCCCAAGCGACTCTAGCCAGCACAGTTATAGCAAGGCCTAGAACATAAGCTACCCTGGTCTAGGTCGGTCTATTCTTAGCTAGGCATCGTGTTATAGCATAGAAATGCAACCCTAGTCTAAGCCAACAATGTCGCATGTCTAACCTTTCCTAGTCAACACATTAGCAATTCAAAAGAGTATGGGCAAGTCCAAGAAATAGTTTGCACTCACATAAACACATAAGGTTTCAATCAACAAATCAATTATTCCAAACAACAATCATTCTCAAATAATGTTCACATATCCCATTTTGGTTAGTTAAAAGCAGCATGCAACTCACATTAGCCATAGTAATGCACTATTCACAACTAACACGACTGGCATCTAAAGCTAATCTCTACAGCATCCAGAAGCAAGTACGACGAGTAAGATAGAATAGAAATGACGCAACCTAATGCGTATACGATTATCTTAAAATACGGATCATACGATAAAGAAGTCGATAGAAACTAATGTGTCGTAGTTTTCGTGGATTATTCGTATCGTTACTTTAAAAAGTCCATTATCAATGTCTCAAAAGTTTAGTTTTAACGTTTCGTGTGATGGTAAGAAACATAAACGCGATATACAACTCACGCGAAAGAGGAGAAGACGTCGACACAGTCGAGACATACTTACTGGAATGCAGGCCAAAAGGAAAAGACATCGAAAAAGTCAAGAAATACTGACAATACTCAAGCAAGTCAAAGATGACTAGGAAATGACGACAACTATTTATGTAATATAAATAGGTTAACTTGTAAGTTTCGGTAACTTTCCCATAATCCCAAACGCACGTGTTTATTATAAAAGATAAGTTTCCATTCGACGCTTGATTAATAAAGGTTTCACAATCGTTACTCGTAATTATACAAGTTTATAATAAAGTACGTCATATAAGGTACACTATGTAGTATTTTATAAATGACACGTTCGTTTATTTAATGTTCCCAAACCATTACGACTTTAATAAGTTGTCTTATCAAAATAACCGTCCTCCACAAGTTTATAGAAGCTAACATGTATTTTTAAAACACGAGTTATTATCGTAGTTAATAAGGGTTTATAATAAAACTGTATCCTTTAACAATATATCGCTAAGTATCTTGTTATTAGTTAAAACGTAACAATTGAATATTTAGACTCATTGCGAATCAAATATATTAAACTCGTGTCGAGTCTAACATATTGTATTCGGTTAGTTCAAAAGGTTTAATAAAGTTCAACTTATAACCAATATAACTCGTGTATCAAATGTTACTTCAAGTTTATAAACCGTATTAAACCTTATAACGTATACGTAATATCCGATGCTAATTATTAATCCCGTGTTAGTTCTTAATGTTTATAAAACTACTTTATACATAACTTGTTTATTATTCATTCAAGTCAATTATCGTTTACCCCGATAGATTTATTCCGGTATCGTCACATATAATTAATTCGATACATAATCAAGTTGTTAAGTTTACCGTTTTCTTAGTGGTCGATATTGACGCGTACATATTCCCAATTAGTCCATTGTCTATATTGGTTGCCACGTTACTTGTTTCAATATCTTAACAACATTTTACGACTTATAAATAACTATCGAGTCTAATTCGAGTATTACCCGTAATCCCATATCGACACATATCGTAAGACTAATTATCATGCTAACCCATTTTACCATGACATAACAGTCTCGAACCAACCCACAAACCGACGCTTACATATGTTACCAACTGACCCAAAACCCACTGAGTTGACTCACCCGAGTCGACTCAACTCGATCACCCTATACAGTTTCAAAATAATTAAACATCACCACAATTACTTGGGTAGTCTGCTGACCGGGGTAAACAACCAACCTACACTAACAATTTCAAAATTATGAGATCAAAGCAAGCTTATATTAACCCTAGTCAGGTTTGACCAGACCCATACGGGTTGACCCGACTCGTACAAAACAGCAAAATCAATCATCCATTGAATCTTGTTCTTACCACCAAGTTTATTATCAAAACATTTCAGATCCGTTTATAGTTATGAATACGCTATAACTCATTATCTACTTTATGTCCACGAAAACACAACTAAAATGAATAACAACAATATTAATCGGTCCATAATACAAATTAGACAATATCAAACGGGTTGTGGGTGATGGTTTACCCACGGGACAACGAGAAAGAAGAAAGAGGCGAGAAAGAGAGAGGGCGACGGTAACCACAGCCGTGGCGGCTGTGTTGGCCGTGACCATGGAGGCGGCGACGGTGTATCACAAACGTACCAATAAACCCAAAACAAACCCTAACCAAAATGTACAACCCTTTATTTACTCGTTAACTTCAAAACCCTAATATACGAATTTAATATTTTAGATCTATTGCGCGTTGAAAGGTTTTGGAGCGCGTGTGTTGTAGAAATGGAACCACGATGGTCCGATCTATCATCTAGGATAGGCGGCGTAACAAATAGAGGTGGCCGGAATTTGGCCGAAATTCGGCAACGGTGCCGAAACCCTAAGGTGGCTGGATATGCTAGTGTGTGAGAGAGAGAGGAGAGGAGTGTGTGTTTTGTAGAGAGAGAAAGTATTGTGTAAAAATGAGGAAAGTGAGAGGAGTGGGGTATATATACTCCCAGGAGGGACCAAACATGTACTAGAGTAAACTTGGGGGGCGGCATTGTAATTTACCCAAGGGACCATACATGTAACTTTTGTTATCTTTTGAAATATTAGGTTCGGGACTCGTTTGGACTAGCAAACGATAGATTCGTGACTTGGGAATTACGCCAACGTTCTCAGAATATTATTTTCGATAAATATGATATATAATACGTCTCGTATCTCAAATTAGAGGGAGCGATCACTCTAATTGTTGTTTCTCCATTTTTGACGCATCGAGGAAATTACGGGTTGTCACACAAAATTTAACAAAATTATACATGCGTTAACTAAGAGCTGAAGATTACCTCGCTGAGCTTAATTTCTAATTATGTGCTTATCTTTTTCATTTTAAAGGCTTTTAAGATGCAAATTCTTCTTATAAAAACCCTGTGGCATTCGGATTTTGTAAAGCAATAGAATGAATTACATATCTTTCTGGGTTGTATTGCAATAGAAGAAAATTATCAGATTATAAGATAATGCATTCAGAAAACAATGATCGACTGCGATTATCAGCCATATAACTTAAGTGTTTAAAGAAGACCCAAAGTTTGATCACGATTCAATTTTGTTCACTAGCATGTAAAAGTGTTCTAAGGGTAATTAAAAGACATATCTAATCATCAACAAAAATATTTTTTATAAAATTCTCAAAAGAAGGTTTGGCCAAAATATCCAACTTTTTTTCACGCACTTGATTTTTTTTAGCATATTTCAAGTTTTATAAAATTCTTTCTATTTTTTATTTTTTGTTGTGACCCTTAAAGACTATTCGTGTATCGTTAGGAATTTTTGTGACACCTTAAAGACTATTCGACAGAGTATAAATGTGGTGAGGCGTACAAGGAAACGAATGTTTTGGTGATTGGAGCTGGTAATTCTAGCATGGATATTGCTCTTTATTTATGGGACTATGGCTAAAAAACATCCATTGTTGTCGGAAGTCCGGTATGTACCAAAACATATAGTTTAACTTCAAAGTCATTAGCCTAAATCAATATCTCATAGTAGTTTGATGCAGCCTATTCTAAGAAATCATAGCCGTGTTTTACTATTTGTAATATGCTTTTTATAATAAACAAAGTTTGATTAAAACAAAAATAAAGTGTAGGCAATAGTGTATTTGTAACCCAAATGAAAGTTTTTTAGTTTGAGAATAAAATTGTTCATTTTTGGTGTAGAAAAAACGGACTATTTTAGAGTAACCCAAATGGAGCGGTCCAAGTGTTGTTTACCCAAAAACACAAAAATATAGAAACGTGTAAAAAGTATTTTTTGAAAAAAAACTATTTATGAATAAAACTAGCTCACATTTATAGTCTCTTGTTGGTGGCTATTTGTGTTTGCAGATTTAATTGAATCTGAATAATAAAATATATCTAACTTGGTTCTTATTAATACATGAGGTTAATATATTTAACTGAATATATGTTTTGCTTTAAAAGAAAAAGAAAATTTGTACGCTACAATCCTAATAATTTCTCATTTACCATCTCAATGTTGGAGAGATGAAAAAAGCCTGTGTGCACAATTTTAGTCCTTAAAGATTTATTTAGGCATGGTACAACATTGACCATTATTGTTCATTAAAGCATTGATATAAGGGATTTAGGTTGTAACTATAGAGTTGTCTAAACTAATTTTAAAATTTAATATGCCTAAAAACAAATAAGTACAATGGATGTGGGTGAGTCTCACATCTCAGCCCAAATAGGCAAAACAAACAATCTTACATTGCTTAACACCTAATCTTGCATAAGAATGACATGCCAAACTTATGGGACCTAAAAGAAACCCTATGTAATTTGACCACAAAGACTAATATCAAAAGCATTAGCAAACTCCAATTGGGCTTCTGTCAAACCACAATCATTAAAATCATCATCATACGGGTGTTTGATAAGGATTTAAAATATACGTTTTTAGGAGGTTATTTAAGCCCTAAATAGTTACATTTTATATATGTTACTGGTTAAAATCGCTTTTTTTTTTCACATTTTAGGTCTTTTGGAAGCAAAATGCTGGAATGAAGCATATTTGGACGAAAAAGAGCGAAAACATGAAGAAAACGACAAAGTCAAGAAAACAAGGCATTTTCAGAAGCCTGACGGCGTCCCAACTCCGAGGGCGACGCCGTCGCCTACAGAGTGTTAAAAAAACTCTCAAGCGATGGCTCAAAACATATTTTGGTCTTAACAAGTGACGGCGTCACATTATTTCAGAAGGCCGTCACTCTTTTACTTACACTAGATGACCAAGACTTTATTCAGACGACGTCTAAAAGCAACCCAAATGGCATCACTACTTTCTTCCCGACGACGTCCCACTAATAACTTGGCAAAGACGAAACCCTAATGATGGCTATCAGACGGAGTCAACATCAAAAGGCGACGGGCGTCGCGAATGTAAATTCTATATATAGACTTCGAATTTTCTGTATTTTGTGTGCATTATTTTGGAGAGCAAACCCTAGTTCGTTTGAGGTTCGACTTGGATAGTATTTTAGGGTTCCAAACCCTCTTTTACACTTAAAGATAACTTTGTTTATCAAATCTATCACTATGTTTCATCTATCTTTGATTGTTTGTTTGTGTTCTTGCTTATCTATCATGAGTAACTAAATTAATTAGTGTTTGCTTAGATCCAATGAAACCTTGTTATTGATTATTGTTAGGTTGTCTCTTGTTCTAATTGGTAGACGCTATAATAAAGAAAAGTGGCTTCTTCTTTAATTGTTGCGAAAAGCCTTAGAGTGCATTTTTGGCCATCGTTGTGTTTATTGCGAGAGTTGTAGCTTAAGGATAATAGGATATTCGGGTATTAGGCACCACCCTATGACTAACCGGGTGTTCTAGAGGAGAGTTACGATTCACCTAATTTGGAAATTAGGCACCACCCTATGACTAACATGGAATACAACGCATCAATTAGGATAAGTATGTGACAATTCAACCGACCAATAAAAGATAAATAGGGAGTAAGAAAATCTAAGTGAACACGCTTTTAATTATTATAAGAAACACACTCATACAGTGTATAGTTTTTAATTTTATTTAGTTTAATTAGTTTTAATTTAATTTGTTAAGTAGTTTAATTGATAAATTACCAAACCATCACTCTTCAAACCCTGATATTTTACTTGCTTTCATAAAAAATATAAAAACACTAAAAAGAATGATCCCCACCTTACCTTTTCGTCATACATCTCTACTAGCATCTGTATTTCCATAGAGAACGATCAACCCCCTGGGCTTGCCCATACTACACCGCAACAATTAGGTACACTTCCTAGTGGGTTGTAATGCTTGCTTGCGGAAAAGGAAGTTTTTCGACCCCGAACCACGCATCAAGTTTTTGGTGCCGCTGCCGGGGAATAGAATAGGTAGTTAGGTTTCTATCTCGATTAGGTTCACTTGCTTGATTCCTATCAAGTGTGGGGTTTTTTTGTTTTTTTTGTTTTTTTAATTAGCTTTCTTGTAGTCTATTCCCTCCTTCGTGTCTTTGTTCGTAACCTTGTCATTTTTCATCATGGAAGGTGATAATCCACCCATCAACAACGATCCACCACAACATCCACTACCACCACCAAATCTACTACCACAAGACCCGCCAAGAGGCCGTACTCCTGGTGAATACTCTAGACCAAGCCATCAAGGCTATAGGAACAAAATCGAGCTTCCGCGTATAGCTCAAACAACGGCCCTGCGATCCGACACCAACCGGTTGGTGCAAAACGGATATACATTCCATGCACTTCGTTTCGAAGATCCTCCTAATAAGCATCTCAAGGATTTCCTAAAAATCAATGATTCAATTGACCTTGATGCTACCACTTGGGAGACAACGCGATTGCGTCTCTTCCAATTCTCTCTACGGGACCAAACTAGTAATTGGCTTGAGCATCTTCCCGCGGGATCTGTCTCAAGTTGGGATGATCTCACTACCCATTTCCTCGCCAAGTTTTTCCCACCCGCTCCGAGCCAACCGCTTGACCAAAATTCTTTTAACCCACTTCGCAACCAAATCTCTAATGAAATCGATGAGCTTAGAAAAATACATAGGTTACTTGAGAATACACTTGAGAATGCACTTGAGAAGGAAACTAACGAACCAGATATCGATTCCATGGTTAGTAATGATCTGGATGATGAATTAGGAGAAGGTGACATTGAGGTCACTAAGATAATAGAAGAAAGTGAGGATGAGGAAACTGATGCAAATTTTAACCTGTGGAAAACTAGAAGGGGGGGTTGAATAGTTTTGCCAATTAAAACTTCCTTTTAAACTATTTAGATCGACTTATGTCAATCTATTTGGATGTGTGTGTTGGATGTTGATAAACAAGCATATAGAGGTAAGTAATGAAAAGATAAGAGTAAGAAGCACAAAACCACAACACGAGTATTTATAGTAGTTCGGCTACAAGGACACCTTCCTTGCCCTACTCCACTCCCCGAGTCACCTACTCGAGAGTTCGTAATCACTACACCAATCTCCTTATGGCGGAGAAGCCTTCACAACGTCGCCTACCATTTTTCTGGAGCTAGGCTAACCACCGGGTTCTTTCACTCCAAGGTGAACCACACCTACACAACGTCTCCTACCCTTTATAAGGTACTAGGCTAAGTACCCAGTTTTTTCACTCCAAGGTGAACTACACCTACACAATGTCGCCTACCCTTTATAAGGTACTAGGCTAAGTACCTAGTTCTCTCACTCCAAGGTGAACTACACCTTCACAACGTCGCCTACCCTTTATTAGGTACTAGGCTAAGCACCTAGTTCCATTGCAATGGAGGAACTACTACCACACTACACCAACGACTAATCCCAAAGGAGATCTACTCCTTTACAACATCATCAAGGATATCAATATCCTTGGATCTAATACTAGTCTATCTTGTACATCGAAACACACCATATCGAATGTACATCTAAGGCACCTTTCACTAATGCCTTTGACTAGATCTACAAGATACCTTTCACTAATGTCTTGTGTCTTCACTTCTAAGCACCTTTCACTAATGCTTCTTTGTCTTGACTTCTAAGCACCTTTCACTAATGCTTATTTGTCTTAACTTCTAAGCACCTACCACAAGTGCTTGTCCTATAGACGATAGATACCCTTCACTAATATCTTTGTCTTGACACTTGAGACATCTTTCACTAATGTCTTCAACATTACACTTCTTTGGATAAAGAAAGGAATCGTCAACAAGAAGACTTCAGTAGCCTTGATGATGAGGAAGTATGTCAACTCATGGACTTGAGCTTGCTCGACTTCAAAGGTGGTGATCTTGCCTTTAAGAGGAACCTAAAAGATCACACAAAAAACAAAACTACAAACATAGATCTCTTGGATCTAAGGTTAGTGAGATTTAACTCAGGGGAGGAAGTGTGTTAGAAAGGGGTGAGAAATAATGAAGAAATAGCTCACTATTTATAGAGGAAAAATCCTACTGTTCCCCGGATCCCACGGATCCTTTCCACTTGGGATCCGGCTATTTTGGTTATGGGTCATGGGTTGAATCATGGATCTTTGGCTAGATACAATGTATCTTTGAGTGCATTGCACTTAGTCACTTGGGTATGGGTTGATCCATGGGTTATGGATATTATCCATGTATGATATAAGCATGATGTCATGCAATGGGTTATGGGTCATGATCCATGGGTTATGGGCTTTGGGTTGTACCCAACTACATTCAATGTATTTGCCCAATGGGTTGTGATACTTAAGTTTCTACCCATTTATATTACCCAATATACTACATGCTAGTTATGTGTATATTTTATCCAAATATGTAAACACTAGTTGTTGTACATATATATTACTTAAATCATAAAATCACTTATACTTGTTTTAGTGTTTTATGTGAAAATGTGAATATGTTAGAAACTATTAGTTCAAACCATTTACGTACTTTATTTGTTTCGTTAATATGATTTTACGTTTGTTATCGACAAAACACTAGAAGATCGTAAAATATAAATAAACGTTTTTACGGCTTATTTGTATTAACAATCTCCCCCTTTTTGTTGATGACAAAACATAAAATTATTTTAAGGAAAAGCTAAAATTCGTAAAAGTTTGAATTTGTAGTTTTTACTTTCTTCTCCCCCTTTTTGTCGAAACAAAAAGTGTTTGAAGGAAAGCAACACATCGTTTTTAAGAAAAACATGTGAAAGAAGTAAAAGTAAAAAGAGATAGAGAGCAAGTAACGGGAAAGGATCTCGTCTTTACTCCCCCTTGACGAGTCCATCCCTATGTAAGGGCGTCAAGTAAGTGATACTAATCTAGTTTATTTGTAAATAAGTTTGCAAAAGATTTCGTCTAAGAGACGAATGTGCTCCCCCTTGATGATTGCAATTATGTAAGGGGATGACACGAAATGTAAACCTAGTATTGCAATTAATTTGCAATGTATTGCTTTGACATAAAGCTCCCCCTAGCTTTGGGATGTCAAAGTCTTCATGTGTAAATTGAATAACTACAAAACAAAGGTTAGAAATCAAGTATAATTCACAATTTCCTGCAAATGTGATTCAAGTTAGTAAAAAGAAAGCTTTCTGTCTCACGGATCCCACGGTTCCCTCCTAGTAGGGATCCATCTAGGCAATTCTGAGGGATCCGTTTTAGCTGCTTAATTTCAACAAAGGTTATATAACAAGTAATGTTATAAAAAAATGAGATGTGAATACAAAGTAATCATATGCTCAACACAATAACATATAGCATGTAATTCCATTCAATAAAACTAGAGTTATGATATACATGACTCTAAAAACTAAGAAAATAAGAAAATACATGACTAGGAATTTCTAAACCAACTATCGCTTGATGCTAGGACACCACTAAAATCTTCTAGCTCAAGTTTTGTTTAGGTTTGATCTCGTCGAAACGTTCGAGGAGATGATAGAACATGAAACGTTGGTCTTCTCGTACTTCATGTATCAAACTTTCAACATGTTGACAATGATAGCAATCTTTGTCATGGCTAAGTAGTGGTGGTGGAAGAAAAGAAATAGCTTGATGCGAAGGATCAAGTGAAGTGACTTGTGGAGCTTCAAATGATGGAGGGATTGGTGGAGGTGCATTTGAGAATGACTCAACCAAGAATGATGGTGGTGGTAGAGAAGTGTCAACTTCCATATGGTCGGGTGGTTGACTTTGATGATTTCTCATAATCCAAATAGGATTATATGATGGAAACGGCGAAAAGAAAGCCGGAGCATGTGTTGACTCAACACCTTGATTTTGAACCATTATTCCTCCTAATGAGGAGAATTTTGTCGGCGGAAGCGGATGAGATGGCCTAGGAGGCAAGTCCTTTAAATTGTAGAGGTGTGGTGATGATAGTGGGGATAATATTGTTTGGCCTAGGAGGTATGCTGGTGTTTGGCATTGGTAGTTTTGTGGATACAATCCTTTTAGGAATTGGTTTGATTGGATGATGGAGGATTCTATCATTTGTTGGCTTGACCGGAGATGATTCGGTTGAAGAGATTTCGTGTATAACACGAGCCTTTTTCATGGGTGGTTCTTTGGTGGATAAGTTACTACTTGGGGTTTTCCTCATGATGAGATGATTTTAGGAGGTTGCAAAGGCTGAAAGTTAAGATGAGAGTGATGACTATGGAGGTTCTAACAAGGTGGTTTAAAAACCAAGAGATTTGGCAAGTGCATTTAAGCCTTAAGCCACTAGGATTCATTTGAATGTGATGATTAACATGCACAAGAGTCAACTTCAGAGTTTGTACTGATCTAGGAACTCATTTAAGATGAGATGGAGTGTTTGAGTTAGGAAGATGAGTTGAAATGATTGTTTTAGCAAGATTTGACATAAAGTGTCATCCGGATCCCACGGTTCCCTTCTCAGAGGGATCCGTCTAGGCTAATCCTAGGGATCCGGCTTTCAGCAGTTATGAAAGAGTGGAAATGATGTTTCTAAGATCTAAGACCCATAACATCTTGAATGTTTCAGTCCTCCTAAGTGTTTTAAATGAAAGGGGTGCTTAAGTACTTGAAGGTAATGAGTGATGTAGCTAATGATTGTCTTTTATGGAAGGATTTGGAACTCTCAAGAGTACCAGTGGATGAGCAAGGATGACACTAAAAATTTAGAGTGTCAATTGAAGCTAAATGATCCTAGAGATCAGGTTGTGACTTAGGATAGTGTTTTGGAAAATATTCTAGAAGCTTTGAGATGGGAAAAAGTAGAGTTTGATCAACTTTGATCAATTTTGAGGTAAGGATGATTTATGGTCAATTTTGCCATAATCGAAAGATTTCTAAGGCTAAATGTGAGGGATAAAAAAAATGAAGTGTGAGTTTGAGAGCGGAAGAGTAATGGATAAAAAAATGAAGCCGTAGATCTACAAGCGTTTTTGAGTGTGATCTAAGTGAGTTATGTGTGTGTAGGAAAGATCAACCTATCTTGATAAGGACCTAATTTGCCTTAAGATACCATGTTTAACTTAGTGTGAGGTGTTCTAAGGATATGTTTGAGATATAATGCTTGCAATTGCATTTTCTGTTTGCCGGATCCCACGGTTCCCTAAGTGTAGGGATCCGTCTAGCACAATCTTTGGGATCCGCCCATCTGCTCAGCAGGACCTTTACTAAAGGTATGCAATGATCTTGACAATGCATTATATCTCAAGGATAGTCTAAAAAGAGTTCTACTACTAGGATATCAAATGTAAGATGTTTTATTTCATGAAAGAAATTGGATTACATTGATAAAGCACGAGTACAAGAGATTTGATCCTATTTTGGAATACTACTAGGTTCCTTGAGTGTTTTTGCTAGGAGGATCATTATGTAATTGATGAGTTTTGGTGGAATCAAGAATGAAGAAAGTCTTCATGAGAGATATGTTTAGCGGTTCCATCATCTAGTTCACAAGTACGTACAACGGACTTTGAAATTGAGGATGGAAGTGCATAACATTATGATATAGGCGTGTCAAGAACATTCCATAAGGGATGAGTTTATTCTTGGAGCCTTGAAGATTTGCAATTCGCCTTGCGAAGAAGTAGGCGAGATTGTATAGTTGTTGTGTTAGCAAACAGTACAACATGTGAGCACAACAAGCGGGAAGAATTTCTCGATTTCCCCTAAGACTCCAAACATTTTCACGTAGGATGAGTGCAAGAGGCTTGTACTCTTCTCGGATATCCCTTGTAAAGATAATGTTTGGATCGGAGTAGCATGGTCGAGGTTTGCATATCATGCGATTTAAATCTTTCGGAGAGGGTATGTGTGAACAATATGGACTAGTTTCTTCACGAAAGTTGAAGAGAGAATCAAGAGACCAATCTTCGGTGAAGGCACATTGTCCATGATTTGGAATCCGGAGGATGTGAGCAAAATGCCCAAGGGTTAGAGTGAACTTTTGGTTTTTGATATAAAACCAAAGAGATAGAGAGCGATCCTCGTTACGAACGAGTTCGACTTGACGGAAGAATTCCATTATGAACCTTGGACATATCTTCTCGTTGATTTCAAGAAGACATTCTAGTCCTATGGCTCGGAAGGAGGTATTGATACCTTATTCGAATTGTAGAGAGGTGTCTACAATACGTCCTTCGTGGAAGTGACGGTTTTCGAGATTATTGAACCCACGGACATGATTGCCAGGTGTGTTGGGTTTGAGAGAGATGTTCGGAGTGTAGACGCTAGTGAGTGAAAAATCAAACTCATATTCATGCGTCATAGTTGAACCTATAGAGATGATAAGTTAATAGAAAGAGTTGTTTATGGTTAACCTATGATAATCTAATGTTTTTACAAGATTTTTATTAACAATGGTATTTAACACTTTACCTTACTCAAGGTTTTGACTTTCTAGTGGATTATTACATTTAGAAAGACAGTGGTTTTTAATTTGCATGAAAAACTGTTTTCCAGTAGGACGGATCCCACGGTTCTTTTATAAAAGGGATCCGGCTAGTGTATCTTCCGGGATCCGTGGATCTGTAGTAACAGAAATATAGGTTTTCCAGTTTTTATACCACAAAATATGTTTTATCCTACATTTTCTTTTAGCATGCATACATGACTTCTAATGTATCACGAAAGAATATAAAACATATAAATCAAGATAAGTGACACACACATTATGATAATAATAAGCTAGTAATATTGCATTTCAATACTAAGGATGATACAAAGGATTGGGTATATAACCCCAATGTAGATTAACAACACAAAGTAAATGTCTCCGTATGTGAACTTCATCATAGGGAACACAAGTGCGATGAGTGTTAGGGCGATGAACACGAGTGCGATGTAAACCATGTTGATGACGGATCTTCTTGGTTTCGGTTGAGATGGAATGAGGAGGAAGATGAAAATTTTGAAATTGGAAGATTTGAAAAAGTGAGGTTTTGGTAGAGTTGGTCGACGGTGGGGTTATTTATAGGGAAGGAGGAATTTTTGAAATTCGTGTTTTGTTTTATTATTGGATTTAAAAGAAACAAAACAAAGTTTTATATACCACGACTTTAGACGAGAAATAAAACACGTATGTGAGAGAAAGGCTTCCTAATGAAGCTTCATGTAAAACATGTATAAGCACAAATGATAATCATATAAATACCTAAATATGTATACTTAATTATCAAGCAAAGTAAAAAGAAAATCATACCTCTAGCGTACTTAGGAATGTCTTTACAAATGACACAACAAGTGTCACTTAGACGATTCCCGCTCCTTTGCGTTCAAGATACCTTCTTAAGGAAGGTATTCTTGTTACCAAGCGACTCCTAAAGCTTGGTGGGTATGGGCTTTGACTAATCAACATGACAAAGAAGATTAGTGCAAT
The DNA here is from genome assembly GCA_910596185.1 of Chrysanthemum makinoi. Taxonomy (NCBI): domain Eukaryota; kingdom Viridiplantae; phylum Streptophyta; class Magnoliopsida; order Asterales; family Asteraceae; genus Chrysanthemum; species Chrysanthemum makinoi. The sequence continues at coordinate 102,511,994 of OU343225.1, forward strand.
TAAATGAAAAAGTAAATAAGAAAAATGTTGTTATCAAATCAACATCCAAACATATAGTTTTTAAAAAAACATGGTGTTTGTTTTTATAAAAAAACCTTCTTTGTAGTTTTCAATTAACTATGGATCGTATCACGTTTTTAAAGTACAATATACTTCAAGAAACTTGGTAACGAAGCTTTGATACCAATTGTGGAAAACTAGAAGGGGGGGTTGAATAGTTTTGCCAATTAAAACTTTCTTTTAAACTATTTAGATCGACTTATGTCAATCTATTTGGATGTGTGTGTTGGATGTTGATAAACAAGCATATAAAGGTAAGTAATGAAAAGATAAGAGTAAGAAGCACAAAACCACAACACGAGTATTTATAGTGGTTCGGCTACAAGGACACCTTCCTTGCCCTACTCCACTCCCCGAGTCACCTACTCGAGAGTTCTTAATCACTACACCAATCTCCTTATGGCGGAGAAGCCTTCACAACGTCGCCTGCCCTTTTTCCGGTGCTAGGCTAACCACCGGGTTCTTTCACTCCAAGGTGAACCACACCTACACAACGTCGCCTACCCTTTATAAGGTACTAGGCAAAGTACCTAGTTCTTTCACTCCAAGGTGAACTACACCTACACAACGTCGCCTACCCTTTATAAGGTACTAGGCTAAGTACCTAGTTCTTTCACTCCAAGGAGAACTACACCTTTACAACGTCGCCTACCCTTTATTAGGTACTAGGCTAAGCACCTAGTTCCATTGCAATGGAGGAACTACTACCACACTACACCAACGACTAATCCCAAAGGAGATCTACTCCTTTACAACATCATCAAGGATATCAATATCCTTGGATCTAATACTAGTCTATCTTGTACATCGAAACACACCATATCGAATGTACATCTAAGGCACCTTTCACTAATGCCTTTGACTAGATCTACAAGACACCTTTCACTAATGTCTTGTGTCTTCACTTCTAAGCACCTTTCACTAATGCTTCTTTGTCTTGACTTCTAAGCACCTACCACAAGTGCTTGTCCTATAGACGATAGATACCCTTCACTAATATCTTCATCTTGACACTTGAGACATCTTTCACTAATGTCTTCAACACTACACTTCTTTGGAGAAAGAAAGGAATCATCAACAAGAAGACTTCGGTAGCCTTGATGATGAGGAAGTATGGCAACTCATGGACTTGAGCTTGCTCGACTTCAAAGGTGGTGATCTTGCCTTTAAGAGGAACCTAAAAGATCACACAAAAACAAAACTACAAACATAGATCTCTTGGATCTAAGGTTAGTGAGATTTAACTCAGGGGAGAAAAGTGTGTTAGAAAGGGGTGAGAAATAATGAAGAAATGGCTCACTATTTATAGAGGAAAAATCCTACTGTTCCCCGGATCCCACGGATCCCTTCCACTTGGGATCCGGCTAGCACAAAGCTAGGGATCCGTGGAACGCTCCTCTTTGCCCATGGGTATTTTGGTTATGGGTCATAGGTCATGGGTTGAACCATGGATCTTTGGCTAGATACAATGTATCTTTGAGTGCATTGCACTTAGTCACTTGGGTATGGGTTAATCCATGGGTTATGGATATTATCCATGTATGATATAAGCATGATGTCATGCAATGGGTTATGGGTCATGATCCATGGGTTATGGGCTTTGGGTTGTACCCAACTACATTCAATGTATTTGCCCAATGGGTTGTGAGTTTCTACCCATTTATATTACCCAATATACTACATGCTAGTTATGTGTATATTTTATCCAAATATGTAAACACTAGTTGTTGTACATATATATTACTTAAATCATAAAATCACTTATACTTGTTTTAGTGTTTTATGTGAAAATGTGAATATGTTATAAACTATTAGTTCAAACCATTTACGTATTTTATTTGTTTCGTTAATATGATTTTATGTTTGTTATCGACAAAACATTAGAAGATCATAAAATATAAATAAACGTTTTTACGGCTTATTTGTATTAACATAACCTTTATCCCACTAAGGAAGAAATCGCATACCACAACTACAGAATTGACAACCCTCGGCCACCCTTTGTTAGAATCAATCATAAAGTTAAGAGAGGTAGTCCTTGGAACATTAAGATCCCATGTATGATTTGATATAGATATGTCGAGCATGCTTACATAGATGTAGATTATTTGATCAACGTGATATCCTTAGTTTTTTACAACAACATTATGAACACACAACTTAAAACTATGAGAGACCCTAAGTATCCCGGTGGAATTTGCAATTTTGTTAAAAGGGTCAAGGATGTTTACATCTTTGTTGGGAACTTTACCTACTTAGCAGATTTTATGATCCTAGAAGATGTAGGATGTGTCATCGATCATAGCTTGTCCCATGTCGTGTTAGGGAAACCGTTTGTTGAAAATTCTAAGCTAAGCTATAACAAACTTGTAGGAACAGTTAGATTTTTTGAAGGGAGCAACGAAATTACTTATAGGATGCCTTGGAAAGTAAGCGGATTTGGTTCTCCATCCTACTTTGAAAGGGATAACCTTAAGGCCTTTGAGGAAAAAAGCGAGACGAATATAGAAAAAGGCATGGGTTATATGTGGGAGAAAAGGAGCCTCTACTATAAGGATTGCTTGACCTTAGAACATAGGTATAGATTCGATGAGGACTTTGTCTGCATGATAAAGTATGTTGATGCGTGGTTCGGGGTCAAAAGACTTCCTTTTCAACGAGCAAGCTTTACAATCCACTAGGAAGTGTACCTAATCGTTGCAGTGTAGTATCGGAAAGCCCATGGGGTTGATCGTTCTCTAGTGGAATAGAGATACTAGTAGAGATGTATGACGATAAGGTGAGGTGGAGGGTTGATGATGTACCCTCCGAACAGCTCGAAGGACACTCCTTCGAGACATGTCAAAGCCCTTCTGTTCGAAGGCCCAAGTTAGGTCTCTATAATATTCATAGGCGTCAAACCATTCGTAAGCACGAAGGTTACCTACGGGGAATTCGCCATTCGAAGCCCTAAGCCCTTCGGGGTATGGTTGACAAAGGAGTAACGGATAGGAGAACCTCCTGACTTGGTCAAACCCACGATATCCCTATCTTTCCTGGCTTCCCCGCCAAGTTTGAGAACGTGGGTCTCTAAGCCGTAGCGGTTACCCACAAACATGGGACGCCCCCATGTTCTCCGATATTCACGCAGAGGTGCCCCTAACCCTATTTCTTCCACCATAAATAGGTTAGACGGGCAATGGATTATGGTAAGCTCATTCAACACTCATATCTTTACTTACACACACTTATACAACCATAACTCATATTTACTCTCACGCCGGAGGTGGTTCGCAGGGTCCAACCCCTGCGTAATCACTTAACGTTATGTCTTCGTATTTCTTATTCTCAGGTGATAGACAATCTTGGCTGGAACATACACCCCTCATACCTTTGATCATCATCGAAGCCTAGTAGTGAAATTTATTGTACAATCAGTGGCGCCATCCGTGGGACCCGCTACTATTAGTCCCGTAATCACCAAGTCTTAAAACCTTAACCGATTACGCTACCTTTCCGGCATGGAACCAGGAAGGGAAGATACACCTCTACCAGGTTTCTCTACCCTGGTCCCTCTTAACACAACTAACACCGATAATCTCGCCCCCATAACAGCGTCCACCTTCACTACACGATCTCGTTTGGAAACCACTCCCTTACATCACGCCTCAACTTCCGCTAACCCTATTCCAGAAATTAGCCCCGCCTTCGTTGAGGCAAACTTTGAAGCCTTAGAGTCTTTACTAAGGGCTCATAAGAGGCAAGTTCGCAACACTGAAATGCGAAGGGAACTGGAATATTCCACTGAGGAATATGATGAAGAGATTGAGGTAGATGAGTGGCCTCGACCGATTAACAGGGGGCTTTCGGCCCTACGAAAAGGTTCTCCTTCCAGAAGAAGGCCTACTGGAAGGACTGTGGGTTTTGAAGAAGGTCCCGGGGGAGATCCGGGAAGAAGGGAAAGAGTACAAGGTGAAACAAGGAGCGATAACTCTAACGGAGGAAGCAACCCGATAGGAAACGGAGGGGTAAACCTACCACCTCTCCTAGTTGCCCACTTAGGAAGAGAAGGGATGGGGGCTCCGATACCCCCATCATATGTCTCGAGTGACGGAGGACCTCCTCCATACTCAAGGATGAATCAGTTACACCCTCCGGGAATGAACCCCTACCTACATGCTCAAACCTATAAAACCTACCCTCCGAATGGTTCTCTCCACAACCAGAGTTACCAACAAATGCCCTATGGACACGTTCCTACACAGTCGATGGGTGGAAACCCTTCGTATCCACCTTCTACAGTCTACCCTGCATACACACAACCATTTCCTAACCTGTATAACCCTACACCAGTTTATCCACCTCCATATAACCCTTACTACGCTGAAGCCTCTGGAGCTTGCACACCTTTTGCGAAGTGGATCGAAGACTACCCTCTACATGACGGTGTAAAGATGCCTACTCACATAGGCACCTATGATGGGAAAGGCGATCCTGATAACTTCTTACACTTGTTCGAAGGAGCTATCAAGATGCAGAAGTGGGTCATGCCCGTAGCGTACCACATGTTCACATACACACTCCGAGACTCTGCAAGAATATGGTGGAATGGACAGAAGTTGGGGAGCATTGTAAGTCTAGACGACCTTAAGGCTAAGTTCCGATCACACTTTAGACAACAGAAGAAGTACACCAAGACCCGTCTAGCCGTGCATACCATCAAGCAAAGGGACAACGAAAGTACAAGGGCCTTCGTTACAAGGTATACCAATGAAACTTTGCAAATTCTGGGTTTGCACAAGGATCAGAGGATCTCTGGTTTTGTACATGGCCTTCGGACTCGAAGCTTGGCGGAATTCTTGTCCACCGATCTTCCTACCACTTACAAGGCACTGATGGATAAGACTTACACTTGGATTGAGTCTAAAGAAGTAGTAGCAAACGGAGCTCCGATAGAGCAAAAGGAAGCCTCTGACAAGTTCTCTAGAGGTTCCTCCTGGGAAGGATCCAAGAATAAGAAGAAGAACAGAGATCGCTTCACTCCCTAAAACAAAGGCTCGAATCATGGACTCTTGGCAAACTTGGTCAAATCTCCTAGGGAGATTCTGGCTACCGAGAAAGCCGAGATTTCCTTCGACTCACCACCTCGGATGTCAGCACGAAGCAAAGCCAGAGACATGTCAAAGTATTGCCACTTTCACGAAGACCATGGGCACGACACAAACAACTACAGAGAGCTGAAGAAGCAGATCGAAGAGGCGGTACGATCCGGACAATTAGCACACCTGGTTAAAGGCATCGAGAAGGGAAAAGACAAGTTTTTTGACACCCAACTGGGTGAATGGAAAGGAAACAAAAAAGAGGCTACCCCTACAGAGGCTCCGATACTAATGGTGCACAGGCATGATCCAACCTTGAAACGGAAAGAAGCAGATGGGGAGCTTGGAAGCGTAAGAGAGATAACATTCCCTTCCATCCTGGGGCAGACACCTTCGACTGACCCCGTGGTCATCAAGGTACGGGTCTCAAACAGGGAAGTAAACCGAGCGTACATGGATTGTGGAAGCTCTTGCGAGATCATTTACGAGCATTGTTTCCTAAAGCTCAAGTCATCTATACGCTCACGAAGGGTAGACTCAAAAACACCTCTGGTAGGGTTCTCCGACGAACACTCATGGCCCCTTGGAGAGGTACCGTTGGAAATCACTATAGGCGAAGGCCCCTTATCCTGCACAGAAAAACTCACCTTCGTCGTAGTCAGGTCAGATTCTCCTTATAATTTGCTAATAGGGAGAACAACTATGCAAAAGATGGGCATTGTTGTTTCCACCATACATGCTGCCATTTAGTTCCAAACCCCTTTCGGAGTAGGAACTGTTCATTCTAATTATGGGGCGGATAAGGGGTGTATATGGTGTCAAGAGGGTCAAAGAAGAATAGGAGGAGACTTCGATAGCAATTCTAAGCTGTACAGATGCAGAAGAGCGGGTTGTAGTTAACCCTAGCTACCCCGAACAAACGGTGGTAATAGGAAAGCAACTCCCGGCGAATTTCAAGGCGAAGCTCACAGAACTGTTGCGGACTAACCTCGATATTTTTGCTTGGAAATATTCTGATATGACAGGGGTCCCAAGAACATTGCTGATAGACGGACAACCCTTCAGCACGGAGCATAAACTCAATGAATACAAACATATTGAGCCAATAAAGCAGAAAAGAAGGAGCCTGGCCCCCGAAAGAAACGCTGCAGCCTGCAAAGAAGTTGATGAACTAACACAAGCGGACCTTCTAAGGGAAGTCAAATACCAAACCTGGGTGGACAACCCAGTAATGGTCAAAAAGAGCGACGGAGGGTGGCGCATGTGCGTTGACTTTACTGACATCAACAAAGCATGCCCAAAGGATTGCTACCCCCTTAGCAGAAATTGACAGGAAGGTAGAATTCTTGGCAGGCTTCCGGCTAAAATGCTTCCTAGATGCCTATAAAGGGTATCATCAGATCCAAATGGCAAAGGAGGACGAGGAAAAGACAACCTTCTACACAAGCAAAGGTGTCTACTGTTACCGAAAGATGCCCTTCGGATTGAAGAACGCAGGGGCAACATACCAACGACTCGTAGATAAAGCCTTCAACAAACAGATAGGCAAAAATCTCGAAGCATACGTCGACGACATGGTTATTAAAAGCAAGACGGAGGAGGACCTACTCCTTGATGTGCAAGAAACCTTTGACCAGCTTCGGGCTATTAACATGAAGCTGAACCCTAAAAAATGCTCCTTCGGCGTCGAAGAGAGGCAATTTCTAGGGCATTTGATCACTAAGCAGGGGATAAAGGCTAATCCATCCAAGGTCAAGGAAATTACGGATCTCCAAGTTCCTAAATGTTTAAAAGATGTGCAAAGTCTAAATGGGAAGCTAGCCGCTCTAAGTCGATTTTTGTCGAAGGGGGCTGACAGATCCCTATCGTTCTTCAAAACACTTAAAGGATGCGTTGATAAGAAGACTTCTCAGTGGAGTCAGGACGCATAAGCTGCTTTTCAGAAGATGAAGGAGTTCATTGAAATCCTTCCAACACTTACAGCCCCAATCAAAGGGGAGGTGTTGTTCATGTACTTAGCATCCTCAATGGAGAGCATTAGCGCAGTCCTAATGGCAGAACGGGGCAAGAGAAAAATTCCCATTTACTTTGTCAGCAGGGTCTTGCAGGGGGCAGAGATCAACTACCCAACATTGGAGAAGTTAATACTAGCTCTAATCTACGCAGCAAGAAGGCTCCGGCGATACTTCCAGGCCCATCCAATCACAGTCTTAACCGACAAGCCACTCAAACAGATCTTGTCGAAGCCTGAAAAGTCTGGAAGGGTGGCTAAATGGGCTATCGAACTTGGGGAGCATGAAATAGAGTTCAAGGGTCGAAACTTTATTAAAGGGCAAATTCTCGCAGACTTCTTGGCAGAAACACCTTCCGAACCGGACACAGGAAAGGAAGAGCCCAAAGCCAAACTCACCGAAGTGCAGGATGACTGAAAAATTTATATGGACGGAGCATCAAGCTCTAATGGTTCTAGAGCAGGTGTAATGCTAGTCAGTCCTGACGGAAAGGAGCATACATATGCTCTTCGTTTTGAGTTTGAAGCCACAAACAATGAAGCGGAGTACGAAGCCCTATTAGCAGGCCTCCGATTAGCTAAAGATATGGAGGTCAAAGCTCTTGCTATTTTCGTAGATTCTCAATTGGTAGCTAACCAAGTGACAGGCTCCTATGAAGCAAGGCAGCCCGTCATCAAACAGTACTTGGAAAAAACAAAGCAGATGTTAGAGAGCTTCGATTCCTACACCATCTAACATGTTCGTAGGAATCAGAACAAGAAGGCAGACGCACTGAGCAAGCTAGCCTTTATGGCCTTCGCTCATCTCACCAAAGAAGTACTAGTCGAAGTCCTACCTGAAAGGTCCATCATTCGCAAGGAAGTTACGGACGTGGTTCATGAAGAAGGAAAGACATGGATGACTCCCATCAGGGAGTACTTGATAAGTGGTCTTCTCCTCGAAGATCCCAAAGTAGCAAGGAAAATACGGGTTAAGTCCCCACAGTACCGACTAATGGGGGAAACCCTATATAGAAGGTCGTTTCTATCACCTTGGTTAAGATGCGTGGGACCCAAACAGGCTACGAGCATCATCTCTGAAGTCCACGAAGGATCCTGCGGCCTCCATGCAAGGCCCCGTTCAGTTGTCTCAAAGATAATGAAGTTAGGCTATTACTGGCCTTCGATGCATAGTGATGCGGCAGAAATCATTCTCAAATGTGAAGCTTGTCAGATACACTCAAATGTTCCCAAGCTACCGAAGCAGGACATGACAAGTGTGACATCCGCATGACCCTTCTCCCAATGGGTAATTGATATCGTAGGACCTATTCCTGTGGCTCCTGGAGGAGTCAAATTCTTGCTGATGGCAATCGATTACTTTAGTAAGTGGGTAGAGACTAAACCCTTAGCCTTTGTTACGTGGAGACAGATCTAGAAGTTTGTGTGAGAGCACATTGTGTGTAGATTCGGAGTCCCCCACATCATCATATCCAACAATGGAAAGTAGTTTTCTGAAGGATTCTTCTACGACTTTTGTTAAGGGCTCAACATAAAGCAGTCTTGGACATCCGTCTACCATCCACAAGGTAACGGAATGGTGGAGGTTACAAACCGAGACATCATCAAAGGGATTGAGAAAAGGCTGGGACGAACTCATCATGGGTGGGTGGATGAGCTCCCTCAAGTACTATAGGCTCATAGGACACACCCCAAGTCAAGCAATGGTGAAACCCCCTTTAGCCTAACATACGGAACAGAAGCGGTCATCCCTTTAGAACTAAGTGTACACACGGAGCGTGTGGCAACGTATGATGCCTCCCAAAATGATGAAAAGATCAGAGAGAACCTTGATCTACTAGAAGAAAGGAGAGAGATAACCTCCATCCGAGAAGCAATGAACAAACATAAGATCGAATGCTACTACAACAAAAGGGTCAGGCCTTCCACCTTCAAGCCTGGGGAATACGTGCTACGCCTCAACAGTGCAAGCAAAGCAGAATACCAGGGGAAGCTAGGACCTACTTGGGAAGGACCCTACATGATAGCTGAGGCCTACGGTAACAGAGCCTACAAACTGGCCACTCCTCTCGGAGAACCTATCGACAGGACATGGAATGGTACGAACCTCCGAAAGTTCTATATTTAAGAAGTATTTTTACTTTTTCATTCTTGTAATTAGAAGCTTCTCAAGGGAAAGCAAACATTATTGGTAGTTGTCTTAGTTTTCATTTCAAGAATGATGTAATCCTCTCTACCAATTCAATGATGAATAAGACATTTCCCACAAATCTCTTGCTTCGTTTCTTAAACACAAAGATTTGTTCAACCAAGTCGTTTATGAGTTTCAATGTCGAATAAAAAGGCATACGGCGTAACACACGCCTCATTACTTAAGCCTATTAAAACATTCACATTAACTCTCCTAGTAGCTTATGGCACTTGTGAAAATACAAACAAAGTCATACTACTTGAAGGATTTGAGATAGATTGGGTCGCGACCCTCTGTCAATGATCAAAATTGGTCATTATATTCTTGGTGTTGAAATTTACACACAATGAGGTTGTTTAACCTTAGGTTGTAAAAGTTAAGCGTTGGAAAAATGGCGTAGGAGAAGTTCAGAAGATAAAATAGCTAAGTATGCAGGGATACTCTCCCACACCCTATCATTCAAAATGAGGGCTAATGCCCTTGTACCTGAATATGGAGCTGAAGCCCCATTTAAGTTGTCTTTGGCCTAGGCCATACATCATAAATATTAAATTGTTTGAGGAACCAGACACACATCATAAATAAACATCAAATTGTCTTAGCAAGGGTACATGCCACCCTTGGAACCAAATCACTACCAACATGGCAGCCTTTACTCTTGCTTTTGGGGAGATGGAGTTGGAGATGGTTGAATTAAGGCAGGCTTGGTGGAAACCGTCTTCTTGGTAGGAGTCGTAGGCTTGATCTTGCGTGGCTTCTTTGAGAGGAGGTCTTCCAGAGGTGCCATAGGGTCTTTGGTAGCTTCAGCCAGGAAGGGGTACTCTGCAATTGCAAATGCATTTCCCGCATATTCGTATTCTGCCTTTGACGAGGGACGGTAGCACTTAATTTTGGAGAGGTCTACGGGTTTACCAGTTTTAGCAGCCTCCTCCAAAGCTAGGCACCGTCCATGGAAGATAGCTGCTTTGATGACCTTCCACATTGCAGCTCCCAACTCGTCACTGTGATAGAGCTCCATGGCTATGTATGGCACCACCTTAGACACGACCTCCGCACGGTCCTTTTGTAGCATCTTGTACCTCATCTGCAAGCCGTCAACCTCCTCCCTCAACTTCACTTCCACCTCTCCAAGCCTAGCCCCCACTCTCCAAACCGACACACTTCGCCTCGAGCACAACATTTTGACCTGTTAGGCTGATAACCTTAGCCTCTTCCAACTTGAGCTTGCCACATTCAGCTGTCAATTGGGCTATCTTTTCACGAAGGTCTTGGACGAGCGGATTCTTCTCAACATCCCTCTCAATCTCGTCACATTTAGCCTCCAGCTCGGCATACCCTTGGTCCCTGTGCTTCTCCCTCTCAAGCATGACATCCATCTCTTGTCTCGCCTTGGTAGCGCCTGAGTAGTTCCCGGTTCGACCATTTAAATGGTTTTCCAACACTGCCTGCCTAGCAACACTCTTTTCGTGTAGATCACAAACCCCTTCAATGGACATGTTGTCCAGCAATCCTTTACACTTGGAATGGGTAACATGATCCACGATACGGTGGCAGGACAAAGCGTTAGGAAGCTCCTTCGTATCTGGAAGGCCTGCGACTAATACAGTGCACAAGAGTTCAGTCACTTACCATAATTATCAATTCATATATTTTAAAAGGGGACATTGCCTACCATGCATCTCCACAGTCTCATCCGGCTCAAAGCGGACTTAACATACTTCTTGCCCTCGACACTCTTCGTCGCACGCCTGGATCCGGAGGTGGGAGGAGATTTTTCCTCTTGTTTGTAGACTTGATCGCCTTGCTAGTTGTTCCCTTCCTGCTCTTCAATCTGTCAGCTATACCAGTGGAGCCTGTGATCTGGACATCCTCCTCTGCAGGATCGTCCGAATCTGCCACATTCTTAACCAATTGGGAGAGACCCTCCAACACTGGGGGTACTGAGGCAATAGGCTCTCGTTGCGGAGTGTCTACATCATTGTTGTTGACAGATGTGGAAGGTGAACCAACACCGTAGGACTCTTCAGCTTTCTCAGTGGGCATGAAGCTCAAGTCTTCATCAAGTTCTTGGTACATGAAGTTCCTGAATGACATTTCTGCAAAAAAGAAGTAAGAAAAAATAAATATCAGTGCTACATTGGCCCTACTTAAATAAAAGTAGAAAAACATACTTTGTCCATGGTATATGATAACAGGCTTGTTGGGAGACCCCTCCCAGCTCTGGGCAATCCCAGCCATATACAAGATTGGCTCGGGGAACACTTGCACATTTGCAGGATATCTAGCCAAATGCAGATAGCATGGATCCCTTCGCACCTCATATGGCAAGGGGTCATTGTATTGTTTTGCATCAAACATGTACTCCTTACTCAACAACTCTGGATAGTTGGGTGGGATAATAGTGTTTTGCACATAGAAAAAATTGCCCTTCCAAGATGTTATATTGGTATACACCCTCACAAACAGATTTGGCACATCCCCCTCAGGTCTTTTAGCCAAAGTTAACCAGTTACCCCCGGGATACAAATTCAGAAAACCCCTTAAAACCTTCAGAGTTGATTCATAGCCATATGCTTTACACATTACTATGAATGTGGTCAGTTTGGCTAAACCAAACGGGTTGAACCTAGAGATATGCACCTTGTAATATTGCATTAGCTCTAGAATAAGCGGGTGAAGTGGAATCCTAAGGTTGGAATGGCTAAAAGCATGAGTGTATAGCCCTACGAAACCTTTTGGAGCATCAAAGATACCCTGATTAGGCTTGGGCAACATGATTTTAAACTCTTGTGGGATCGGATAATCAGCTAAATGGTCATGTAAATCTTTTGCAGTCAAAGTACATTTTTGCTGCTTAATAATAAACTTTGAATCCATAGCTATTTTAAACAACAAGCAAGAAGGAGTATTTACCTTTGGTTTCGGAGCTGTGGGCGATCAAAAGTTTACTGCGTGAAAAAGAAGACGGAGAGAGTAAAATGTTTTAGGGTTTCAACCACCTCCCTTTAAATACTCTTTTTCACCGTCTTTTAAACCACACACGTGTCCCTAAGAGTTACTTTTATCCGGATTTAAAACGTTTTTAAAATTAAAAAAAAAGTCTTTTGGTCACCGGGTAAAGTGGGGATTTGTGATCACTGTAGCGGGCAGCTAAGGAGATTAGTTAGCATTAAATGCGCAGATTAGACGCGTAGTTATCTTATAAATGATAAGTTTTGCAGCAAGAGGACATTTTTCTTCGCAGGATGAAGTCGAAAGCAATGCCTCTTTGCTTATATGCATCACTTTCGACTGGGGGCTTGATGATGTACCCTCCGAACAGCTCGAAGGACACTCCTTCGAGACGTGTCGAAGCCCTTCTGTTCGAAGGCCCAAGTTAGGTCTCCAGAATATTCATAGGCGTCAAACCATTCGTAAGCACGAAGGTTACCTACGAGGAATTCGCCATTCGAAGCCCTAAGCCCTTCGGGGTATGGTTGACGAAGGAGTAACGGATAGGAGAACCTCCTGACTTGGTCAAACCTACGATCTCCCTATCTTTCCTGGCTTCCCCGCCAAGTTTGAGAACGTGGGTCTCTAAGCCCTAGCGGTAACCCACAAACATGGGGCGCCCCATGTTCTCCGACATTCACGCAGAGGTGCCCTTAACCCTATTTCTTCCACTATAAATAGGTTGGACGGGCAATGGATTATGGTAAGCTCATTCAACACTCATCTCTTTACTTACACACACTTATACAACCATAACTCATACTTACTCTCACGCCGGAGGTGGTTCGCAGGGTCCAACCCCTGCGTAATCACTTAACGTAGTGTCTTCGTATTTCTTATTCTCAGGTGAAAGACAATATTGGCTGGAACATACACCCCTCATACCTTTGATCATCATCGAAGCCTGGTAGTGCAATTTATTGTACAATCAAGGGTGATTCTTTTTAGTCTTTTTATATTTTTTATGAAAGCAAATAAAATCTCGGGGTTTGAAGAGTGGGGTTTGGTAATTTTACCAATTAAACTACTAAACAATTTAAATTAAAAACTAATTAAACTACTTAAAGGTAAAAGTTGTAAATCGATTGAGTGTGTTTCATATGATAATTAAAAATGTGTTCACTTAGATTTTCTTACTCCCTAGTTATCTTTTATTAGTCTGTTGAATTGTCACATCCTCATTCTAATTGGTGCGTTGTATTCCGTGTTAGTCATAGAGTGGTGCCTAATTCCTCAATTCTATGAATCATAACTCTCCTTATCTCCCCCGAATACCCTATTATCCTTAAGCTACAACTCACACAATAAACATAACGACGACCTAAGTACACTGTCAAGCTTTTTGCTATTTAGGACGTTCAAGTTCGCAACAATTAAAGAAGAAGTCAGATTTACTCTAGTCTATCAATTAGAATAAGAGACAACCTAACAATAATCAATAACTAGGTTTCATTGGACCTAAGCAAACACTTAATTAATTTAGTTACACATGATATATAAGCAAGAACAGAAACAAACAATTGAACATAGATGAAACATGGTGATAGATTGGATAAAAAAACTTATCTTTAAGTGTAAAAGAGGGTTTGGAACCCTAAAATACTGTCCAAGTCGGACCTCAAATGAACTAGGATTTGCTCTGCAAAATAATGCACACAAAATACAGAAAATTCGAAGTCTATATATAGATTTTACACTCGCGACGGCATCGCTTTTTGATGGTGACGCCATCTGATCGCCGTCATTAGGGTTTCGTTTTGACCAAGTCATTGTTCGGACGACGTCAGGTGAGAAATAGTGACGCCGTCTGGCTTTCTTATGGACGTCGTCTGGGTAGAGTCTTGGTCGTCTGGTGTGAAGAGAAAGAGTGACGCCCTTTTGAGTTAAGGCGTGACGCCGTCAGGTGTTAAGACCAAAATAAGTTCTGAGCCGTCACTTGAGACTTTTTAGAAGACCATGTGAGTGACAGTGTCGCCCTTGGAGTTGAGACGCCGTCAGGCTTGAGAAAAGGCCTTGTTTTCTTGACTTTATCGTTTTCTTCATGTTTTCTCTCCTTTTCATTCAAATATGCTTGATTCTAGCATTTTGCTTCCAAAAGACTTAAAATATGAAAATGAACGATTTTAAGCAGTAACGGATATAAAATGTAACGATTTAGGGCTTAAATGACCGCCTAAAAACGTATGTTTTAAATCCTTATCAAATATCCCTACACTTGTAATTTGCTTGTCCTCAAGCAAATGTGCTTTTAGTTAATCAATTTATGAGTTAGGCGTCATTTAGCATTGATTTAAAACAATCTACAACAAGTACAAGTGCTATAATAGTCAAAACAAGCACAAAAAATTTTACCCGGCGATCAACTTGATACGCGATTTTTACCCGGCGAATAGTCAAACAAATGAGAGGTTTTCGACGAAGGGGACGGTAACTATTATATGTATGTAACATGACTTGGACCATCAACTTCCTAAGAAGATATAACTTTCTACTTTATACCTTAATACCCTAAAACTATATAACCTTAACAAGTTCATATATTCTTCCTCATAAATTCATTTTCAAAAGATAATAACTAGTGTATATATAATTATCAATATTATTGTAATACGACAGATCTAGAATATCATATTGATTCCAATTACGTGATATTACATTTCATTAGATTTAATTGTTACATTTCATAAATTGATTTTCAAAAGATATGAAATAATACTTTTATTGAAAATATTGAATTAAATATTTTTTTAGTAACTAGTATATATATAATTATCAATATTACAATATTATTGTAATACGAAAGATCTAGAATATCATAGTGCATCATATTATTTCCAGTTACGTGATATTACCTTTTGATTATGTTTATTTGTTACACCTAAAATGCATCATTAGTTTAGCGATATGCAATTCACGTATCAATAGTTCCATACCATTACATCAAATAACAGAAAAGGTTTAAAATGTTCAAATTACTAGAAGAGGACGAGCCGCGGACTCAATAAAAATATCCTATAAATGTTATCCATGCTCTACCGGCCATAAATGTAAACCGTGTATCGAGTGATATTTGAGCTTAAACATTCCATAAACAAATACTTAAACTATCTTTTTAAGTAAATATGACATTATGATGTTTTGAATTGGTAAATATGAAATTGCCCCAATAATTAAAGTATAACATTACATCAAATTACATATTACATAACATTAAATAAAAATATTACTTATGCCTATATATAAGTCTATCAAACCAACACCAATCCATAAAACAATTGTTGAGTTTGGGTATTTAACCCCAGTTTTCAAACCCTAAAAAAACTTATTTCTACAAATTCATCAAAATTGTCCCTGATCAACATCAATCAATCAATCATGTTCAATCCATCAACAAGGTAATCAATCAACACAACAACTTCTTCCATTTCATTTCAGTTTTTAATATTTGCATCAGTTATTAGTATAGCATTATCTTGATTTAGCTTATTTAGGGGGTGTTTGGAGAAGGTTATTTTATTGGCTTATTGGGAGAAAAGCCGAAAAGTTTATTTGTTTGTAGGTTATCGGATCTTTCTGTAGTTGCTAGCAAACTATATATGAAGTAATAAATGCTTATGGTTCTTTGCGTGGTGATGTGATCCGTAGATTACTTTTTATTCGACTTGTTAATTCCCTTTTGAGATGTCAGAATAACGTCTTCACGTAGGATGACTAACGTATTCTGTATCTTTACTTAGTAGCAGTAAAACCTCTCTAGTCCGCATAACCCTACTTTGTTAAGTAGAAACTTCTTGTTTTATAGCTCTTAGCCCATGTTCTTTTCCCTATTTGTTATGGGACATTTAAATCTATTGTTCACCATTATGTACAGTACCAAAAGTGTATGTATACACGTTTTGTTAGAAAAATCTAACAAAAGTAAGTAACCAGCTAATTAATCTTAAAAGTAATTTACCCTGGTGCGTTAACTATAAATTGAAATTTACTTAAGAATACAGTGTAGCAGCATACATCAATCTGTACCATAATAACAAAAAAGGTGGTAGAATTTAAGATATATAATTGGAAGAGGTTAAAGATGAGGAAACAGTCAAAGTTCATTTTATCTTGATTCAAATGAAGAGCGAAAGGTCTCTTCATTCTTGATCAGCAGCAATCATGTTCACATACTTATATATGCATGAACTATTGGGGTTTCATTGTTACTGAATCACATACTTACAATTTAATGAAGTTTTATGGAATTTTTGCGGGAAAGGGTAGTAAACTAGTAGTCGCTTTAGATGATGTTGATCATTTTATTTTTCATATGTAAGAGGAAATTATTTGTTACTTCCTTTGATGAACGATAATTTGTTTGGTTAATATGGATCCCATGCAATCTTAACAGACGTTTTCACAAGTATTATTTTTTTATTTTTTTTTATTAAAGATGTAAACTTTTGATTGGGGTGTATCTTGTTAGTTAGTTCACGTCTATAGATTGCTATAATCTATCCATGTGGATAGATTCGCTTCTTAGCAATCAACAAGCCGATTTGATTATTTTAAGTGTCTTACTAACAAAATCTTAACACATTACTTGTACACGGAAGGTATTTTAGTAATTAGTAGAAAGGTAGATAGTATGAACACGCAAAATCTTTAAGAATAACCACTCAGGGGTGGCCTAGTGGCAAAATGACTTGTGACAATCACTCTAAGATGTGTGAGGTCTCATGTTCAATTTTTGCTAGGTGCAAACAGCCCTATAGTGGTCACTCCAACCTCGTGAAAAGGGAGGGCTTTAGCCGATTTGAGTTTGTTTGGCGGTGGGTTCAAACCCTGTGGATTAGTCGGACAAAAAGTTGGAAACAATGGTTACCCAAAAAAAACTTTAAGAGTGCCAAACCTCTGTGAAACTATAGAGCTCGAAGATCAAGAAATAGTCATAGTACATTTTAATCTTCCAACGCATGGAAGGCAAAAGGTCATTTAATACTTGCGAACAAATATGTGATGATAAAGGTGTAGTGTGTGTGGTTCAGTCCGAAATTTCCATCCCTTATTACTTCTATTCCATTCTTATTCAATTATTATAACTAATTTATAATATTATTTTTGTGTGATCAATATCATTTTAATTCCTATTTTGCTTTGAACGCTCAGGCGAACACATCATTACAGTTGAGTTGTAGTAATGTGAATGAGATTGGGGGGCGCCAGAGTATTTTGGGATGGAAATATTTTTTATTGAATGACACATGCTACTTCATGTGCAGATAAATAATTAGTTATTTAATTGAACCATTTTACACCACAAATTTTCATACAATGTTTTTCAAATAAATAAAATTGTTGGGTGGAGTCATGTTCAGAAAGTTAACCACCTCGTAGAACTCGCAATTTTTTTTTAAAAAGTTTGTGTCATGATATACCATAATTTGAGCACGTCTTTTGCGTTAATGACAGATTTAGTTGATTAGGGAATAGGCAGCTATGGTAACATGTTCAAACGGGTTGGATCAACCTACCGACCTTGGAACTCTAATAATATTTACTATATATTATGAGTTGAAACTATTCGTATTTACTTTCTTTATCCATAGACGATGCTTTTATATTTTTTGATTTGGAATATATTCTTCTTTCAGTTATAGCTACTTTCTATTTGATCTATCATTTTACCTACTATTGTATAATTGAAATGGCTTTTAACCAGGCATTTCCAGCTCCACAATTTTACACCTCAAATCACAAATTGTATGAAGAACCTCCCATGGCTCACAAAGTCTCTAAAGAAATTGGTGAGAACTGATATAACCCCTCTCTTGTTTGATATAATCTGTTCATAATTTTATATACATATATTTCAATTGTTAGTGTACTTGCTACGACGGTTGGTTATAATGTATACATGTTTTGCAGGATCCTTTTGGGGACCAAATGTATTACTTCCCACAGGGGTCACTTGGAACATCTTCGTTATTTATCTTTTTATGCTAGAATACAAGTAGTCTTCATAAGATTATGATGCATTGATGAAAGTATTTAGTTGCATCATACATTGGCAGAAACACCCATGCTTATTGATGATGTGAATTTGTAAATGAAGGAGGTTGCTTGCAACAAAATATTTATTGCAGAAATAGCAGCTTCTTTGTCATCTGGTGTAAACCAGAGAAAAATATCATTAGCTCATAAAACCACCGTTCCAAACATACCGACAAGCAACTAGGTATTGTTAGTGACAAAATAGTTCTCAACTCTGTGAAGCATTTGATAAAGATTTTATTGAAATGTCACCAGTTGTGTACAAGTACACGAAAAGGGTGAATAGGTACACAAAGTCCGTAACCACAACTGCCAAAGCAACTCCTTCAAGCCCAAAGTCAAGAGAAAACAACAAACCATTGACGACGACATGAAAAATGAGAGCAAGAATCGAACCGATTAAAATAGGGCAAGTTACCTTTTTACCCCTGATTTATACTTTTAGTGGGGATTGAATACACTACATGGAAAAATATGTCGGCTAGATTATGGGTCAAAACGGGTCACATTTTAGCAGTTGCTTCACGAGTTTTAGTGGGGATTGGATACAATACATAGAAAAATATGCCGGCTAGATTTTGGGTCAAAACAAGTCACATTGCAGCAGCTGCTTCGCGATTTTAAGTGGGGATTGGATACAATAGATGGAAAAATATGCCGGTTAGATTATGGGTCAAAACGGGTCACATTGTAGCAGCTGCTTCGCGATTTTTAGTGGGGATTGGATGCAATACATGGAAATATATGTCGGCTAGATTATAGGTCAAAACGGGTCTTGTGTTGAGTAGATCAGCAATACAAATCTTGTAAATAGTTCTTGTGATAATTTTATATATATGATGACTTTTTATTAACCACAGATGTTCAATTGTTTGGAATAAAGTAATTTCAGAGGATGTGAACAACAATGCTCCCATTTGACACAAATTAGCTTTATTTATTTTTATATCAAAATGGTAAGAAATCAGAATGCTATTTCAAATTCTTGTTGTACTCAATGTTATGCCCATTTACAAACTTAGCATCATCAGAAGCGAGATAAACAGCCGCATTCACCACATCACTAGGCTCACAATAACTTCCCTTAAATCCACCTGCATTACGGACCATTTTAATGATATCTTCATCTTTAAGACGGAAAATACCCTTTCATATATTTCATCCATTACAAATGGTTTGGGATAGCAAAGCGTGATATGAAGTTAATCCTCACACCATGTTGAGATAACTCTGTTGCTAATGATTTCACAAAGCTCTTACAAAGCAAAGAAATACTAATTGCCAATAAAGATAGGGAAACATGCATCTAAATTTAGGTATGCACAGTATACCACTGAACGATATAGAAAATAGCTAATTACCATATACATATGGTCGGCTATTAATGAAGGTTTGATTCCTAACAACAATGATAGGATTTGTTGGGCCTCCACTTTAATTTTCATTCAATTTTCTGAGAGAGAAAAAAAAGACTCTCGGCACTTCTCCTCTTCTTTTCCCTGGTGCAGATTGGCCATCGTGAAAATGGCTCAGAGAGCTCGTCTTTGAAGTATTTTATCAAACCCATAGTTCAACCAGTCGGGAGATAATCAATACATTCATTTTCGGGAGTGATTCATCCATCCTGAACGCAACATGCAACTCTTGGTTGCTGCACATTTGATTGGAATTATTGATATTTTGACTTGGAAGAACTTGTCATAGTTCTAGGACTTTTATCTATATACAATATTTACCTATTTTTACTTGACGGAAATGAAGATGTTATTCACAAGGTGTCTCCATCTCCACAACTTCACACCTAAAAAACAGTTTTACACATTTACACATAAAAGGAGTATTAAAATGACAGTTAATCGACTTGAACCAAAACTCTATTGATGCGGATATAGTCATTTAAGATAATACGATATTGCTCAAACAAAAATAGTATAGGGTACACTCAAAAAATGGAGCGAGAAGAACTTTCTATCATGAGTGTCGGAATCGGAAAAAAATCTTTTAGTTTGATAGCTAAATTTGGCAAATTTACACATAAACTACTTAATTACTACATAGTATAATTGAATTGTTTGTTTAAAGCTGAAGCTGAAATAAACATAAGTTCTCATTTTTCTTCTAAAAATACTTTAGTACATCGATACTACAACTTAATATGAAATACCAAAAAAACATCCCACATAGGTTAGCAAACAAAACATTAGACCTTTTCTCCTCATATATACAGGTGACCCCTGATTGCAAATCCCAGATCCGACTTATTTTTAGAAATGGATATTTGGTGACAATTTTCTTTTTTAATCTTCTTTGGAAGAGTAAACTTTGGTCACCATGGTTTCCAATTCAAGGTATATTTTCTCTTTCTCTATTTTCATTTCACTTTTTAGCATTTGAATATTTAGCTTTTACATTTTAGGGATGTTACAGTTCAATCATACGAATTTCTGATTGATCACAGGGTTTTTAGTTGTGACAGTTTGCTATATGCTTAACTGTCTTCATTGTTGAATCAGTAGTTAGGGTTTCTAATCAATGAGTTATGCAATTTTATGTTTGATTAATCAGCTACAGTGGGTCAGATGTTTGATTAATCAACTACAGCATGTTAAAGAATTGCTGTAAATTATAAATTTTTTTTGTCAAAAAGTTGGTTTTGTGTATGTCTTGTCCTATTAAAATACGTTGTTGTTTATTTTTACTACTTTACTATATTTTTTAGGGTTATGGTACTGAAAAGTTACTAAAGTTTACAAAATATTTGTCTTAAGGTAATATAGTTTCATTTTGTTCAGTTAGGTTACTAAACTTTCAGTAAGCATACACTTCGAAAATTCAGTGTTAGTCCGAGTAACTTGGATGTATATTTTTTGATAAGTTCAGTAACCTGAGTGAACAAAATTCAAAGTTCAATAACCTTAACATTCACTTTTATAAGTTTTACGAGTGAACAAAGTTTCAAAGTTCACTAACCTAGATGAACAAAATGAAACTATATTACCTTAGGACAAATTTTTTGTAAACTTTAGTAACTTTTGTGTAGCATAACCCTATTTTTTAATAGTCTAAGTTTGAAGCAGAAGATTTTGTGAATTATTGGGTACCTTCATAGTTCATACTTTTATTTTTAAATCAAATTTTAATTTGTTTTGATTTTATTATTATGACAACATTGTTTGTTAGTCTAATCTTCTATGAACAATCGAATATAAAAGGTATACTAAGTTTATTTGATATATAACAATCGTTAAGTACAGACTTGGGTTTTATGGGTATTTATAACCCATCAACCGACACAACAAACAGACACAACGGTTCACTAAACTATTATAACCGAATAAACGGTTATTTACTTTGTTCTTGTCATTCTAGGACCCTATACTTTATACATAGATAAACGACTCTAAATACTTGACTTTCATGTTTGACCTTCATGGATTAGATAAATTAGTATCCAATACTCCTCCCTAATTTATTAATTCATGTCTTCGATATCTTCAAGCTCCATCATCTTTATCTTTGAACTTTGGCTTGTTTTCACTTCCTTTGTCTTGATCTTCAACGCTAAATATGTCTTGAACTTTCTTTTTGGTCTGACTTCTTTCTTCCTTGTCTTTAATTTTATCTCGATCATCTTTGTCACTTTTGTCAATATCTTCCTTCATTTGCTTCATTTCACAATCTTGAAACTCCAACAATTTGTTTCTTGTAGTACTTGTATCACGATCTTCTGGTTCAACTTTCTTTTAGCATGATTTAATGTCTTTCTCAATCTGGCTTTTCTTCTGAAATCTTGGTGGCGTCTCTTGATGCTTCTTGCATTCGCCTTTGTCAACTCTTTCTTCTTCTAGATGTTTCTCATTTGAAACAACTTTATGGTTCTCTTTCTCAAACAATTCTCTTACTTTCTTTAACTCTTTCATCTCTTTGCTTGTGCAATCTCTCATCTTTTTGAGGTTCTCTAACTCTATCTGCATTTGTTTCTCAAATGCTATTTCTCTGTTTCTTATTTTCTTCTCAAACTCTAGTTTTTCAATCTCTAACTCTTGAAGCATTTCGAACTTCCAAAACTCTAATTTACTCTTCAAATCAATTTCTATCTCTGACCGCATATCTTCTAATCTTCCTTTTGGAATTTCATCCTTCTCAATGACAATTCCTTTCCTTCTCGGTTCTTCCTTTAAGGATGCTATCTCCTTTTCATCTTTGCTTGTAACCATCAATAGTCTTTGGTTCGTCATCTTCGAATACAAGGTTTGCTTTTTCTTCTCTACGGTTTGGTTTTGGACAATTTGCAGCAAAGTGTCCAAACTCATGACAATTATAGCACTCTATTTCTCTAAAGTCTCTCCTATGGTAGTTTTGATCTCCATGGTTTCTCTTGTTTCTATCATAACTATCTCCATTCTTACTATCTCTTGTGAATCTTCCTTTGCCTCTTCCTCGTGTCTGATTACCACCTCCTCGTCTATCATTTCCATAGTTGCGTTCATAATTTCTATTATTCCCTTGACGTGTGAACAACAATTTCTCGCTATTATCTTCCTCACTTCCTTTTCTAAACTTAAGCCTGTCTTCATAAGTCTTAAGTTTCCCAATAATCTCCTCTAATTTTGCTTTCTTAAAATCAACAACCATTTCAATGGTTGCTACTACTGGTACAAACTTATCTGGCACTGCATTCAGTAATTTTCGTACTTTTGTTTGTTCATCAAACGTCAATCCACATGTAGCAGCCTTTGTAATAATACTCATCAACCTCCCAGCAAATGAATCTATTGATTCATCTTCTTTCATCACAAGTCTCTCAAATTCTGATTTAAGTTGTTGCGAGTGTGCTTGTTGTACATCTTCTGTCCCAATAAATCTGGACTTTAGAGAGTCCCAAATTTCTTTTGCTTTTTTCACATCCCGCAACTTGCATTTTCAAATCTTCTGGTAACCCTTGAAATAGGTATGCTGACGCCGAACTATCCTTTTTTACATCAATCTCTTTTGATGTACTTACTCCTTCTACTAAATCCCATACTCCATTTTCTGTTAATATCTTTTTCATTCTTAATGCCCATAATGTATAATTTGTGTTGCTTAAAACTGGGCATTGATATGATGGTAACGATGTGGTGAAAACAACTCTGTTTTAGTTTTTATCTCCGTCATATCTTTCGATTTGGTTTTCTTCTAAAAACTAATATAATTCTAATAATAGTCGAACTTAACTTTTCTGTCTAATCCACAATAATTCTCAACACTTCTAACCTTTTCTAATGCGAATTGTAAAGGCAAAATTCTAATATTGAATCTATTCTAATAGAAGAAAAAAAACAAATCTTTGGAAAATAAAACCTGTTAATGGGCTTTATTTCTTGTGGGCTCTTCCTTTTTTCTGATTAACGAATTTATCCCCAATAAGGACCCGTTCCTAAAACAAAAGCGTTCCTTTATCCCAAATAAAACCTATTACACTCTTGCCTTCTTTCTATCCCCAAATAAGCGCTTACGCTACCTTCTTTCTTCCACACACAATTAGGGCAAACCTTGGTCGCCCCCTCTTTCTTCAAAAATACGCTCCTTCCTCTGGTTCTAATCAAACGGTGGTTAACCGGTGTTTCAATTTTCTTCTCCGGTAATGATGGTTACTGTGGTATGGTTTCTCTTCTTCTCTGGCGGTGGTTTCTTGTCTGTTCTCGTTTCAAGGAACACGGTGGTGTTTTTGTTTGCACAACTAGGTACGTTTACTCCTCTCCTCGTTTTCTTTCTCTTCTTGATTGATTCCCTGAATCGTTAGTATTTCTTTTCTGTCTCTGGTTCCCTGAACCTTTTGGTTTTCTTCTCTAAAAGCGATTCCTGAATCGTTGTCTTTCTTCTGTCTCTGGTTTCACGAACCTTTTGGCTCTGATGCCAACTGTTAGTCTAATCTTCTATGAACAATCGAATATAAAAGGTATACTAAGTTTATTTGATATATAACAATTGTTAAGTACAGACTTGGGTTTTATGGGTATTTATAACCCATCAACCGACACAACAAAACAGAACACAGTTCACTAAACTATTATAACCGAATAAACGGTTATTTACCTTGTTCTTGTCATTCTAGGACCTTATACTTTATACACAGGGCCGTCCCGTGGATTTTGGGTGCCCTGTGCCAAAAATACACTACAAAATTGTTAAATGCCAAAAAAAAAAATATATGGCTGAGATACATTTAATATGTTTTGAGGAATATATAAGTTAGATAAAAGTCTTTTAAATCTATATAAACCTTAAACAATAATATTTACCATTAGATCTATTGGGAAAATTTGTAAAACGTATTTGATCATTAGCAATAACCGCAAGGATTCAAACCGTTAAATTTGTAAACTCTTTGCACTCATTTGGAAATGAATTTAAAAGATAGTGCAGACTTGTAAAGTATTTCAACTTTAGGAGGGGCAAACTATGACAAAACAAAACAAATCATCTTCCTCACCCGATCTTATCATTTTATGGCCATCTGTTTAGCTTTTTCTACAAAAAGACTTCATTACATGATATTATTTGTTTTCAACTTAAGTGTCAAATGAATTGACATTTTCAACACATTCTCATCATTTTAGTGCCAGAAATCGAACTAAAACATCTCCTGGGTCTAAAATGATGGGGCCCCTTCAAAATCGGAGGCCCTGTGCCGTCGATCACCCTGCACATGCTCAAATCCGGCCCTGTTTATACATATACATAAACGACTCTAAATACTTGACTTTCATGTTTGACCTTCATGGATTAGATAAATTAGTATCCAATATTGTTTAATCTTCCTTCGTACGCATAAGCGCTTCTCACATACATATTAGTAAGGGTGGGATAATTAGCAACTGAATTATGCTGTCAATGAAAATTAAATTGCAAAATCGGTGAAGAAATCATTAGATTCTTAATGATATATACAACATGAAATCGTTATGATGTTGGTAACGCTACCAACACAAGTAATACAGCTGAGGTTGGCTTGTAAGGTATGGAATTTTATAATCTATGATTTCGACTTTATTAGCTTGCAAAGTATGGCGTTATGTAATATATGATTCCGACTTTATCAGAGAGCATCTTAACAGTCCAGAAGTATATATACAACAACAGCCTTGAAAGGTATATATGTAATACTCAATAGATTATGAGATCTATCGTTTAGAAGATCCGTATGAACTACTTATTTCTAAAAATATTTCAACTTGTGCACACCTATTAGCTTCTTGTAATGGGTTGATTTATTGGGTGAGAAAAACAATTTTTACTATTTATAAAATCCCTCAACGAGGTTAGTAGAACAATTTGGGGATCTACCATTATATTGAAATGAATTTATCACCTTTGAATTAGGCTATGATGCAATAACAAATGCTTACAAGTTCTTAAGGACGATAGTGCGTTTAAAGGAAGAAAACTGAAGCATTCTTGAAAGAGAATTAATGATCCTTAATGTCACCTCCAGCTAATATTTATTATTGCAAGATTGAAATTTGGCACCAGATTGGACATTCCCGTATTTCATATCCAAAATGATCAAGGTGTAACTGTGTATAAGGCCCACAAAAGGTATTTTTTACGATCAATCTGCTATTGATAAAGTTACTGATCTTTTCATCACATGCTTTGATTTAGCAGAACACATATTTAAAGAGATCCTCAACTCATTCGTTAGATAAGGAGCATGAGTTTGAATTTGGTGTGTTTTAAGGGTTATTATGTTTTATTCTTTCCACAACAGTAAAATGAAGTATAGGTAATGCAAGAGTATACAGAATGTTGAATTAATGTATCATATAAAGTCAATATATATGCTTCCGTGATTAATAAACGAAAAATAAATCATATTTTTATTCGTCTCATAGGATGGAGTCGTGATCGACCACTTTACCAATAAGCCAAATGGTAAGTGACTCATCACGATACCATCATGGGAGACTAATAAACGTGACTTACCTTTTTTGCTTGGTGATCATGGAACCATGTATGTTAGCATTAGATGGTACATTAATCCAAGATTTCTTCAAACTTTTGCATTACCCTTACTTCATTTTTTTTGTTGACGATATGACGAATAAAATATAACTTCTCTTCCAACCCACCACATTGGAACTTACACGAATTATCTAACTAATGAGATTTAAGGATTTATTTAGTCTTGTGTTCTACTAAATCAAAACACACAATAAAAAGATCAATAACTTTATTAGCAAAGTAATCCTGAAACATCACCCAATGTGGGTCCCGTTCACAGTTACACCTTGAGACTTGCTGGGATATGTTTAATCTTGTGTCAAATTACATTCTTGCAATTATAACTAAGATTGTCAAGTTGAAGGTTTCCATTAAACTAAATCTTGAAAAGATTATTACCTATTAGTTACTAAAGTTGCTTTGTTCTAATTTTTATGGGAGTTGTGGTGCTAGCGAGACTTTGAGTTTTGTTAGATGAAATGGCTGTTAGGGCGTTAATTAGGCTATGGCATCATTAGATTTTTTTTTATTAATAGTCATATATTTTACTCTTAGAAGAGCACAAAATTGCTATACGTTATGAATAATTAAATACCAAATTACTGATAGGAAACGTTTTAGTAATTTGTATTGACGAAATAGCCAAGTTTTAGTAATTTGTTCTGTTATTTGACAACTCATCTTATGTGACATACTTTTAAAACTCAAAATCTAACATTGTGAGGTCTAGAAACATAATATCACTTGCCAATACTCTCCTGATTACATTATAACCGCACATATAACTTAAGTGTTTAAAGAAGACCCAAACTTTTATAACGATTCAATTTGGTTCACTAGCATGTAAAAGTGCTCTAAGGGTAATTAAAAGACATATCTAATCATCATCAAAAATATTGTTTGCAAAATTTTCAAAAGAAGGTTTGGCAAAAATATCCAACTTTTTTTTTCACACACTTGATATTTTTTTAGCATTTTGCAAGTTTTTAAAATTCTTTCTATTTTTTATTTTTTGTTGTGACCCTTTAAAGACTATTCGTGTATCATTAGGAATTTTAGTGAGACCTTAAAGACTATTCGACTGAGTATAAATGTGGTGAGGCATACAAGGAAAAGAATGTTTTGGTGCTTGGAGCGGGTAATTCTAGCATGGGCATTGCTCTTGATTTATCGGACTATGGCGCAAAAACATTCATTGTTGTCCGAAGTCCGGTATGTACCAAAACATATAGTTTAACTTCAAAGTCATTAGCCTAAATCAATATCTCATAGTAGTTTGATGTAGCCTATTCTAAGAAATCAATAGACGTGTTTAAATATTTGTAATATACTTTTTATAATAAACAAAAATCGATTGAAACAAAAATAAAGTAGGCAATAGTGTACGTAACCCAAATGAAAGTTTTTTTAGTTTGAGAACAAAATGGGTCAATTATGGCGTAGAAAAAAGGGACTATTTTAGAGTAAAAATAAAAATAAAAGATTTGTTGAGTTGGGTTTGAGGCATTTCAGAATGACTATTCCTGGACTCGATGGTGTTGAGTTGGATGTTTGGTTTGATGGGATTTTCCTGCACGAACAACTAAGGTATGACAATGGTGTGATGGGGAACACGTTAGTTGCAAGGCTTAAGTTTGATGAATTTAAGAGCATGGTCATTAAGCGAACAAATTGTGCCCACTTATTTGCTGTATACTATAGAATTCCAGAACATGATCTAGAGAAAGGTTTAGTGAAAGTAGGTAATGACTATGACTTGACTCACATGTATGACCTCTCAAAGTTGCATGGTGGAATAGAGGTATACATGGACCACTGTGCCATTGAGTTGTCACAGTATTTAGCAGACCCTCGCCTAGTGCTAGAGGGTGTGGTTAATAAGGGTAAAGGCATAATGGTGGTTGAAAGTGACATGGCTAGTGATAAAGATAGAGATAGTAATAGAGATAGTGAAATTAAAGAAAATGTACCAAAATGTAGTTTCAGATTATATGCTAGGCTTAATCACGAAAAAACATTTCAGATTAGGTCTTTAAAATCTGAACATAATTGTGTGAGAAATTTTTAGTTTTGGTCACTAGTGGACTTTAAGTGGATAGGAAAGCAGTTATGGTGATAAAATTAGGTAGAATCCGATATCGGGCTAGTTGATATAGTTGATCTTGTAATGAAAAAGTATAAATGTACTGTCACTCCTAATCAGTATAGAGCTACAAAGAATTGGGCATTAAGTGAGTATGAGAAAACTATAGAACAAGTGGTCCCAAAATTCCAAAAGATGCAGCAAGTGGTTCAAAAGGGAAGGGCAAAATTTCACACCCCAAAATGGCAGGTGTGTAACACCCCAAATCTCGATACAATGGAAGACTTAATCAAGTTTTCAGGGCGTTACTATTGGATTGGTATCTCACACAAGTATAGCAAAAAGATAGTCATTTAACATTCAAAACCAATCCCAAATTTAGTTATTCAAAACATTTAATCCAAAAGTGTAAATATTAGGCCCAAAACATGATTTAATAAAATAGGTCTCCAAAGTTTATCAGAGTCAGAAATGATCCTTGAATCCCGCCTTCTTGCCAAGTTTCCACCAAATCAAGTATTCCAAACATCTCTCAAATACCTGAGAAATCATGCTAAAAGGTCAGACTACTTTGGTGAGTTCTTAGGTTTAAGTTCAACAAAATCATAGTGGACATGTAAGAGTTGATTTGCTATGCAAGACCTAGATAGATAAATACCGTTTCACACACTGATCCTATCCGGATCTCCAATCATATCCGCATCCGGGGATTACTCGGGCCCCAAAACTCTAGTCTAGCATGTCGTGGCAACCTCTAGAGCGATTGCCAACCCGGACTAGCTCGATGTAGAAGTCTATTCTTAGCTAGGCAGCGGTTCAACCTAGTCTAAGGCAACAACTACCGCACATCTATCTAAACAGTCAAGCATACAAGCAAATCCAAATAGTTTTAACGGTCCAAAAAGCAGTAGCGATTCTCACCCCAATATAATTAAAAACGTAGATAAAAGTGGGGCTATGAAACTCACCTCAAGCAATCAGCGTACGAATAAACACTAGCGAAGATAACAGAAATCCGCGCACACAACAACTATCGGCTCAGCACATCCTATTAATGTAGACCAACTTTAATATATATATTCCTCAAAATCAACGTTATCCACCCCAATATATTCCATTTCTTTATTTCCAAAAATGTCTCGTTTCACCATTTAATCCTAGTGTTTGGTATTCCTCATGTGGGTGTATCGACTCAATATGATGCTATGAATGCACTCAAACAACCAATATATAACTCAATGCGACACAATGAGACCTCTAAACGATAAGCTCCATAGTTCAATAAGTTTCGAAATAAATAGTAGACGTTATCGAATTCGTCAACTCGATAAACTCCTTTATTTATTAGGTGTCGCTTATTATCATATAAATCAATCGTATCCTAAAGAGTCATAAGGATAATTCACCCATTAATAGGGTTACCCAGCGTACCTAGCGGGCTCTTATTAGATTCGTCAACCTAATAAGTCCGCTATCCACGTGGATCAACACTATTAATGTTAGGTTATCCGTAACCCATGCACCTAACGTAAGTAAATAAATACTTAACTAATATTAAATGTCCACAATTGACATTTATTGATAAACGTGTACTCGAAACATTAATTACTTATTCATTACAAAACATTTCCAATTTAGTCGTTAGTTTCGGTTTAAAAATAGTAAATAACAAGATAAATCTTGTTATCGATATTTTTGGTACAAAAGCCCATTTATTATTTATATTTCATAGTTCTATTAGCATTTTCATGTATAAATATATATTTCGTCAAATTCCAATATTAATCTCATATCGTTATTAGTTTCGAGTCCACAAGCACGAGTCATAACTTCTCGGCTTTTAATCAATCAATAGTCCAAATTATACTAAAGTCCATGTTACGGCTTTGTTGGAGTCAACTATTGACTAAAAAGTCAAAGTAACGCCGACGTAGCTCAAAGTCAACAATATATATATATCAAGTCCAAATTTAAAAGTCTTAATAGCGCAATTCAATCCCAAACCAACTCAAAACAATCTCGCCAACCAATCAATCAACCAAATATACCCGAAACCAATGTTATGACCCTAATGGCCATGACACGGTCACGGTTAAGACCACGTGAACCAAACAAGCTCTAGAAGCTTTCGGCTCCACGCGTCTCATCCAAACCTCAACTACATCAACCAACAAGCTACCAAATCGACGACCGGGACCCGTGGCCCAATTGGGTCACGTACGCAAGCCAAGGGCCACGTACGTGCCCTTTGTGGCTCGTACACCCTTTCAAACCAATCAAACATCACCCAAATCCATTCCACAATATCCAAATCCAATCATTCAAGCTCCAATCACTAACCAAACACAAAACCCATCATCTAACTTAACCAAAAATATGAAACTAAACCTAAAATGCATAAACCCATCAAATTGATACACCACACATTTACCAAACACTAATTACTTGTTTATTTAGACATTAATTAGACTTAATTCCATGTTTCACCCAAAAGCCCCAAATTTGGACATTAGGTTGAAACCCTAATAGCCCATACGTGGCTTTTAAGAGCTTAAACAAGCTCTAATATTGTTCTATTTACCTTATTCAAGCACCAATTGCAATATTAGATGAAAACCCTAAAAGTACGAATCTTAATCTTTAAATTTAAAGGTGTTATTGAAGGCTTTTGTGGGAGTATTTTATATGGATAGAAAGAAGATGAAACGATCTACAAGATAGTGGTGGAGGTGAGATACCACTTGCCGGAATTTGGCCGGAGGTGGCCGGACAAGGTGGCGGCCAAGGGTGGTGGTGGTGGTTAGAGTTTTATTTTTTAGAGAGAGATTAGAGAGAGAAAGTGGGTGTGTGTGTGTTTTTAGTGAGAGAAAGTGAAGAGGTGAAATGAGGGGAAGTGGGGTTTATATATTTTGAGGGAGGGACCAAATAATAAAGAGATGGAGGGAGGGCGCGGCCTAAGCAAAAGAGAGTGGCCGTGGTTGCCATTTTCGTAAAATGTCCGTTTACCCATTCCTGAGCTCACATATTGTCCCCCGAGTGTCCCACAACGTTTATTCAACTTTCCAACATCGTTATTTATGTTTTCCCACAAATTTTGACTATTTATTTATCAATTTTTGAGTTACGGTCTAAAAGTTACAATATTTCTCGTTTTAGGCTATTCTAGTGCCGAATCGAATAGTGCCTACCAAATAGAGTTAAAACTCATACGATAACTCATTTAATAATGAAATAAATCGTAAAAACCAATAGACGATATAAAATCAAGTCATGGTTTATAAAAATAGTGATAAAGGCAAAACTCGGTTTAGTTTAACGTAATGCGGTTACCTAAAATAAACTCCCTAAATTGCCAATTGTCACACAGTGGAATGGAATTTACGGGGTTTGACTTCATAACCAAGAACACAAGGTGTCAGAATAGAGAAATAATAAATGATCCATAATACGGTGGATACAAGTCTTACAATAGGACAATAGTGTAAGACATTCGTCACAACACAAGTCAAAGTTACAATGATCCATAATACGGTGGATACAAGTCTTACTACATATGTTCACAATAATCAAGTCTTTAGGGGGCATTTCCAAATGCATAACTCCTCGGGAACACAGCCCGGTAGAGTCTTGTTTTATGTTTTATGTCTGCTAGGCGAGGCCATTACTCAACCTTCTATGCAACTTCATTCTTAACATCTGAAAATGGATACTCGAAAACGTCAACATAAAGTTGGTAAGCTTGTAGGTTTAAGTGTTAAACCACGAAGCTGTGCATAGTAGTGTAGGACAATAGTGAGCAAGATATACGAATATGAATCACAGTGTTAGTGACAACTAAACCTACCAATAATGTTACAAACATGTTACCAATAGTGGGGAGCTACCCCAGATAGTACTACCAACTTGTTTCGGCTCCAAACGGAGTTAAACAGTTGCGCATATATGAAACACAATTTATTGTCACAAAGAAGCCACATATTTGCAATCAAACACATATATTGTCCAAAAGCATGTAAACAATTTAGGACAACATAAAAACAGTTAAAACATCATTTGAGTACCATTTTTCCCCAAAGAAAACATTATAAAAAAGGGGCTACGAGAACTCACCTCAGAAATCGCAGTCTAAAGCAGTAGTCAAATAGAATTAGTGAATGGCACCGACACGTGACCTAGATTAGAATGGCACATTTAGTTTACAGACTTATGTTTAAGATTCGATGAAGTTCAAGTAAGTTTAAAAGTTTCAAAGTGTTTGTGTTATTGTTGCTTGTGTGGCAGCTTTTAGGTTTTAAATAGTCTTTAAATGTTTTTAAATATTTGTAAGTATCGGCTCTTGGAAGTGTGTACGTAAGGTATTCATGAAGATAAATATTTGTTAGACAAATATTCGAAAGAAAATTACGGAAAAATCATAAATAATTATTAAATGTCGTCGGAAAATGGAAAAAGTATATACATATATAGTGTGCATAGTACATTTTTGAAAAGAAAATTTATGGAAAATAATCATTTTTAGTTAAAATATTAATCAAGTGTATATCCTTGATGAAAATCGGGCATGACCCGTGTACAAGTTTTGGCTTTCCGTGATAACTAAATATTGAAACGTATATGTTTGAATAACAAATCGTTTCATATAGTTTACGCCGTCAGGTGTTAAGACCAAAATAAGTTCTGACCCGTCGCTTGAGACTTTTTAGAAGACCATGTGAGTGACGGCGTCGCCGTTGGAGTTGGGACGCCGTCAGGCTTGAGAAAAGGCCTTGTTTTCTTAACTTTATCGTTTTCTTCATGTTTTCGCTCCTTTTCATTCCAATATGCTTGATTCCAGCATTTTGCTTCTACAAGACCTAAAATATGAAAATGAATGATATTAAGCAGTACCGGATATAAAATGTAACGGTTTAGGGCTTAAATGACCGCCTAAAAACATATGTTTTAAATCATTATCAAATATCCCTACACTTAGAATTTGTTTGTCCTCAAGCAAACGTGCTTTTGGCTAATCAGTTTATGAGTTAGGGGTCATTTAGCATTGGTTTAAAACAATCTACAATAAGTACAAGTGCCACAATAGTTAAAACAAGCACGGAAAATTTTACCCGGCAATCAACTTGATACACGATATTTATCTGGCGACTAGTCAAACAAATGAGAGGTTTTTGGCGAAGCGGGCGGTAACTATTATAGTGCTTTGGTATAACTTGAATCCGGGGAAGCTGGTTAAGTATCTCTTTCGGAGATGATGAACATTTTGATCTATGAAATTAATGGAACTCGTAAAATAAAATTTTCCAGTGTGGTGATGTTTATATCGCAAACAAAAGATGGATACATGAGATTTATTTACATATTTTAATGAAAACAAGTCTTAAATAATTAACGAAGAGGCAACATAACTTTGCGTTTGCATTTTTAATCTCTATTCAAACTCTTTGAAGTTTGAACTACACCACTCCTTATGCAATTGACTCATTTATTGGTTATTTTCTGAAACGCAATCTCATACATATGTATGTAACACGACTTAACCATCAACTTCCTAGGAAGGTATAACTTTCTACTTTATACCTTAATACCCTGAAACTATATAACCTTAACAAGTTCATATATTCTTCCTCATAAATTCATTTTCAAAAGATAATAACTAGTGTATATATAATTATCAATATTATTGTAATACGACAGCTCTAGAATATCATATTGCATCATATTGATTTCCAATTACGTGATATTACATTTCATTATATTTAATTGTTACATTTCATAAATTCATTTTCAAAAGATATGAAATAATACTTTTATTGAAAATTTTGAATTTAATATTTTTTTAGTAACTAGTATATACATAATTATCAATATTACAATATTATTGTAATACGAAAGATCTAGAATATCATAGTGCATCATATTATTTCCAGTTATGTGATATTACCTTTTGATTATGTTTATTTGTTACACCTAAAATGCATCATTAGTTTAGCGATATGCAATTCACGTATCAATAGTTCCATACTATTACATCAAGTAACAGAAAAGGTTTAAAGTGTTCAAATTACTAGAAGAGGACGGGCCGCGGACTCAATAAAAATATCCTATAAATTTTATCCATGCTCTACCGGCCATAAATGTGTATCGTGTATCGAGTGATTTTTGAGCTTAAACATTCCATAAACAAATACTTAAACTATCTTTATAAGTAAATATGACATTATGATGTTTTGAATTGATAAATATGAAATTGCCCCAACAATTAAAGTATAACATTATATCAAATTACAAATTACATATTACATAGCATTAAATGAAAATATTACTTATGCCTATATATAAGTCTATCAAACCAACACCAATCCATAAAACAATTGTTGAGTTTGGGTATTTAACCCCAGTTTTCAAACCCTAAAAAAACTTATTTCTACAAATTCATCAAAATTGTCCCTGATCAATATCAATCATGTTCAATCCATCAACAAGGTAATCAATCAACATAACAACTTCTTCCATTTCATTTCAGTTTTTAATATTTGCATCAGTTATTAGTATAGCATTATCTTGATTTAGCTTATTTAGGGGGTGTTTGGATAAGCTTATTTTATTGACTATTGGGAGTAAAGCTGAAATGTTTATTTGTTTGTAGGTTATCGGATCTTTCTGTAGTTGCTAGAAAACTATTTATGAAGTAATAAATGCTTATGGTTCTTTGCGTGATGATGTGATCCGTAGATTACTTTTTATTCAACTTGTTAATTCCCTTTTGAGATGTAAGAATAACGTCTTCATGTAGGATGACTAACGTATTATGTATCTTTACTTAGTAGCAGTAAAGCCTCTCTAGTCAGCATAACCCTACTTTGTTAAGTAGAAACTTCTTGTTTTATAGATCTTAGACCATGTTCTTTTCCCTATTTGTTACGGGACATTTAAATCTATTGTTCACCATTATGTGCAGTACCAAAAGTGTACGTATACACGTTTTCTTAGAAAAATCTAACAAAAGTAAGTAACCAGCTAATTAACCTTAAAAATAATTTACCCATGTGCGTTAACTATAAATTGAACTTTACTTAAGAGTACAGTGGCAGCATACATCATCAATCTGTACCATAATAACCAGAAAGGTGGTACAATTTAAGATATATTGGAAGAGGTTGAGGATGAGGAAACGGTCATAGTTCATTTTATCTTGATTCAAATGAAGAGCAAAAGGTCTCTTCATTCTTGATCAACAGCAATCATGTTCACATACTTATATATGCATGAACTAATGGGGTTTCATTGTTACTGAATCACATACTTACAATTTACCGAAGTTTTACGGAATTTTTGCGGGAAAGGGTAGTAAACTAGTAGTCACTTTAGATGATGTTGATCATTTTATTTTTCATATGGGAACACCATGTTTGTGGTTACGTACTTACGTAAGAGGAAATGATTTGTTATTTCCTTTGATGAACGATAATTTGTTTGGTTATATGGATCCTGTGCAATCTTAATTGACGTTTTCAAAAGTATTATTTTTTTGTTCTTTTTATTAATGATGTAAACTTTTGATTGGGGTGTATCATGTTAGTTAGTTCACGTCTATAGATTGCTATCATCTATCCATGTGGATAAACCCGCTTCTTAGCAATCAACAAGCCAATTTGATTATTTTAAATGTCTTACTAACAAAATCTTAGCACATTACTTGTACACTGAAGGTATTTTAGTAATTAGTAGAAAAGTGGATAGTATGAATTGAACATGCAAAATCTCTAAGAATAACCACTCAGGGGTGGCCTAGTGGAAAATGACTTGTGACAATCACTCTAAGATGAGTGAGGTCTCATGTTCAATTCTTGCAAGGTGCAACCAGCCTTATAGTGGTCATTCCAACCTCCTGAAAAGGGAGGGCTTTAGCCGGTTTGAGTCTGTGTGGCGGTGGGTACAAACCTTGTGGATTAGTCGGACAAAAGGTTGGAAACAATGGTTACCCCAAAAAAACTTTAAGAGTGCCAAACATCTATGAAACTATAGAGCTCAAAGATCAAGAAATAATCATAGTACATTTTAATTTTCCAACGCATCGAAGGCAAAAGGTCGTTTAATACTTTCTATTTGATCTATCATTTTACCTACTATTGTATAATTGAAATGGCTTTTAACCAGGCATTTCCAGCTCCACAATTTTACACCTCCAATCACAAATTGTATGAAGAACCTCCCATGGCTCACAAAGTCTCTAAAGAAATTGGTGAGAACTGATATAACCCCTCTCTTGTTTTATATAATCTGTTCAAAATTAATATACATATATTTCAATTGTTAGTGTACTTGCTACGACGGTTGGCTATAATGTATACATGTTTTGCAGGATCCTTTTGTGGACTAAATGTATTACTTCCCACAGGGACACCAGTAACATCTTCGTTATTTATCTTTTTATGCTAGAATACCATAGTCTTCATAAGATTATGATGCACTGATGAAAGTATTTAGTTGCATCGTACACTGGCAGAAACACATGCATATCGATGATGCAAATATGTATATGCAGGAGGTTGCTTGCAGAAAAATATTTATGGCAGAAATAGCAGCTTCCTTTTTATCTGGTATAAACCAGAAAAAAGAAATCATTAGCTCATAAAACCACCATTCCAAACATACCGACAAGCAACTAGGTATTGCGAGTGACAAAATAGTTCTCAACTCTGTGAAGCATTTGATAAAGATTTTTTTGAAATGTCACCAGTTGTGTACCATTACACTAAAAGGGTGAATAGGTACACAAAGTCCGTAACCACAACTGCCAAAGCAACTCCTTCAAGGCCAAAGTCAAGCCAAAACAACAAAGCATTGGAGACGACATGAAAAATGAGATCAAGAATCGAACCAATTATAAAAGGGTAAGTTACCTTTTTAGCCCTGAGGTATAATTTTAGTGGGGATTGAATACAATACATGGAAAAATATGTCGGCTAGATTATGCGTCTAAACGGGTCACATTGTAGCAGCTGCGTCGCGATTTTTAGTGGGGATTGGATACAATACATGAAAAAGTATGCCGGCTATATTATGGGTCAAAACAGGTCACATTGTAGCAGCTGCTTCGCGATTTTTAGTGGGGATTGGATGCAATACATTGAAAAATATGCCGGTTAGAATATGGGTCAAAACGGTCACATTGTAGTAGCTGCTTCGCGATTTTTAGTGGGGATTCGATGCAATACATGGAAAATATGTCGGCTAGATTATAGGTCAAAACGGGTCTTGTGTTGAGTAGATCGGCAATACAAATCTTGTAAATAGCTCTTGTGATAATTTTATATATATGATGAGTTCTTATCAAACACGGATGTCCAATTGTTCTGAATAAAGTAATTTCAGAGGATGTGATCAAGAATCCTCCCCGTTTGACTGCTTGACCTATTTCGTAATATTTGTTTTTCTGTAATTTAACATATTTCATATTATCAGTTTGACTGCAATCCTATAATATGGAGCTAAACTTTGTGGCTTTTTGTTTGTGGTTAAATGACCCTTTGCTGGAGGAGTGTTCATAAACAAGTTAGCTTTAGTTTTTTGTGATCAAAATGGTAAGAAATATTATAACTAGTTTGTAACGTTTCGGGGAACATCAACTTGATACGCATTTTTACCTGGCGAGTAGTCCAGAAAATGAGAGGTTGTCGACGAAGGGGACGGTAATTACTAAAGTGCTTTGTTATAACTTTAATCCAGGGAAGCTGGTCAAGTATCTCTTTTGGAGATGATGGACATTTTGATCTATGAAATTAATGGAACTCGTAACATAAATTTTTCAAGTGTGGTGATGTTTATATCGCAAACAAAAGATAGATACATGAGATTTATTTACATATTTTAATGAAAACAAATCTTAATAATTAACGAATTGAAGAGGCTACCAAACTTTTGAATTGCAATTTTAATCTCTCTTCAAACTCTTTGAAGTTTGAACTATACCACTCCTTATGCAATTGACTCATTTATGGGTTATTTTCTGAAACGCAAACTCATATGTATGTATGTAACACGACTTGGACCATCAACTTCCTAGGAAGATATAATTTTCTACTTTAAACCTTAATACAATACCATGAAACTATATAACCTTAACAAGTTCATATATTCTTCCTCATAACTCATTTTCAAAAGATAATAACTAGTGTATATATAATTATCAATATTACAATATTATTGTAATGTGACTCTCTCTGGCGACAAAACGATTTACGTTCCCTCAACCCTTAATCTATTGGTCGATCGATTATTAATTTTTTATCTATTGCCTCTCAATCGTGGGTCGGTGGACATTGAATTAACCTTGAATTTGAAATCGTTTTGTCTTATTTGCATGTAAACCTACAATTGTTCAATTCAATTAAGATACTCATTGTGGATCGGTGCTATCTTTATAGGTGTATTGGTTATATTACGCTTCAAAGTTCTATTATTTTAACATATAATCGATTATACTGCATGCAAATTGTTTATCATAATACATCGTGCATGTGATTAATTATGGCAGGGGGTTAGTGTTTGGTTTTCAGCGTTTAAAACCCTAACTTCTTAGTTAGGGTTTACATTATTTCTTATTGGTTTACTTGCTTGCTGGAGGTGTTTGTTGGTTCGGTTGGTTTGTTTTAAGGTAATTTACTGTACGAGGGTTTGAGAGATGATAAACAAGGGTTTTCTTAATATCAAGAATTCATCTTGTGCTACTAAGGATGCTGGTATGAGTAATGTTGATATCAGTGAGTTTTATGATGTGGAGTCGTTAACTCCACAAGCTGGTACGAATGATGTGGAAGAGACTTTTTGGTTTGTTAGTGGTACGAATGATCCGAATACTGTTAGTCTTGGTGAGTCGTTTCTACAATCGACAATGAAACCGACAATGAAACCTAATAGTGGGAATGAGGCTGAGCCGTGTAAGAATTTTGAAGAGGCTATGCGTGGTGTTGCAGTAACGAATGCGGAGAATGTGGACAATGATACTAATGTTGCTTCTAATTCGTCTCGCAAAGTTCATATTCAGTCCCATCCAACGGGTATCTCGAGTGTGAAGCCGGTTTCATATGCGGGTGCTACATCCATTGATTCTACGAAGCACAAGTCTAATTTTCTTATGTTGGAATGTAGTAACAAGTCTAATGGGGTGGATCTCTCTGTTCCTATGAAAGTTGTGGAGGAGGTAAACTCTAAATTTGAGAATACCCTTTATGGTTATTTTCTTGGTAAACGTATTGCTTTTCCGGTCGTTAATTATTATGTTCGTAATACGTGGGCCAAGTATGGTATTCAAAAGGTTATGATGAATGCTAAGGGGTTCTTTTTCTTTAAGTTTTCCACTCGTAAAGGTGTTGATGATGTTTTAGAAAATGGACCGTGGATGATTAAGAATGTGCCAATTATTCTTAAAACTTGGACGTTGAATACTAATCTGCTTAAAGAGGATTTGACTAACATTCCGGTGTGGGTTAAATTTCATGATGTTCCTCTTGCTATGTTTTGTGATGATGGTCTCAGTCTTCTTGCTACATTCATTGGAACGCCGAAAATGTTAGATACTTACACTAGTAAAATGTGCTTGGATTCGTAGGGCCACAATAGTTTTGCTAGGTGCTTGATTGAAGTTTGGGCGGATAAGGTTCTGCGGAGAGTCTCACTGTTTAAATACCCTTACTGGATGGATCGGGTTCTACTATTGAAAAGATTAGGGTTGAATACGAATGGAAACCGCCAAGTTGTGAGACGTGTAA
This sequence comes from Chrysanthemum makinoi, assembly GCA_910596185.1. Lineage (NCBI taxonomy): Eukaryota > Viridiplantae > Streptophyta > Magnoliopsida > Asterales > Asteraceae > Chrysanthemum > Chrysanthemum makinoi. The sequence continues at coordinate 102,552,195 of OU343225.1, forward strand.
GCTTTTTGGTCATACTCTAGGTGATTTTCCTAAATCTGTCCCACCTCCTACTCAGCTTACACATAGTATTAATGATGGTTTTCAAAAGGTCAACAACAAGAATAAGGGTAAGAATGGTGCTCAAAATGGTCCAGGTAAAGGGGGATTTACTAAACCTAATTTGGGTAAGAATTTCTGTTATCAACCCAAAGCGCATCATCCTAAGCCCAAGAAGGTGGATGTCACTAAGAAAAAGGCTACTGATGTACCTAGTACGAGTGAAACGAAGGTTGCTACATCCAATAAGTTCGATGCCCTTAGTATGGATGCTACTGACGACTTTAGTATTCTTACTAAGGAAGTGAATAAGGATGTGGATGCTGGTAGTACAATGGAAGAAAGGAAGAATGAATCTCCAAAGACTACTAATACATTGCATGAACAGCTTGTGAGTAATTTAATGGAAGCTAATGAGGTTGGTCCTACCCCTATTGTTGAGAAAATTGCGGAGTTTGAAAAGCTTCTTATTGATGGAAAAGCTGCCCTTGTTGATAATGATGGTAACCCTATTAAAAAGGTTGATTATCCAGTTAATAAAAAGGATTTTCCTTCTACTTCTTCTACTAAGAGGGTTAACCCATTCTCTAAGGTGGGAGAGATTGTTGATTACGATAGTGATGAAGAGGAAGTTGTGAACACTTTTGATGAGTCAGTGAACCTATTTGGTGGTGGCATGATCGTGAAGATGATTATGATGGCTATGATTATGATGACTATGCAGATCAGGTCTACGATCTTCCAGGGAATTTGGATTCTCTTTATGACAAGTATGATATCAAGCTCCAAGGCCTTGGTAGGAAGTAATTTTGTTTTCATAGGAGCCTAATGTTATCTTTTGAGTAGTGGTTTATTTTCTTGTTTAGAAAATACGAAGTATCTTGTTATGTAAGCTTTTCCGCCTATGTAACAGGCTGAGATATGGGATTTACCCATATCCTTTGTACCTAAACGTTGTTTTGGAGTAATATATTTACCGGGTCTTTGACCTTTTAAAAAAAAATACAATATTATTGTAATATGACATATCTAGAATATCATATTGCATCATATTGGTTCCAATTACGTGATATTACATTTCATTATATTTAATTGTTACATTTCATAAATTCATTTTCAAAAGATATGAAATAATATTTTTATTGAAATTTTTTGATTGAAAATTTCTTAAACAACTAGTGTATATATAATTATCAATATTATAGTATTATTGTGTAATGATAGATCTAGAATATCATACTACATCATATTATTTCTAGTTACCTGATATTACATTTCATTATATTTATTTGTTACATCTAAAATGCATCATTAGTTTAGCGATATGCAATTCACATATCAATAGTTTCATAATATTACATCAAATAACAGAAAAGGTTTAAAATGTTCAAATTACTTGAAAAGGACGAGCCTCAAACTTGTTTATGCGGACTCAACAAAATTATCCTTGTAAATGTTATCCACGCTCTACCGGCCATGCATGTGTATCGTGTATCGAGTGATATTTGAGCTTGATCATTCCATAAACAAATAGTTAAAACATATTTTGAGTGAATATATAATGTTTAGAATTGATAATTGTGAAATTGCTCAAACAATTCAAGTATAATAAAAGGTGAAAATCATCAAATAGTAATCAAGTTTAAGATCTGTTCCAATCTGGTACATCAAACTTTATATCAACAATAAAAACCATCAAAGTTTCAAAACTGTTCCGTTCTTATGTAATTTTTATGTTAGAGTAACCAGAATGGAATACTTCTCAAACTTGGTTATTATTTTGTGGTTATTGTTTATGTTTAGTCGTGCTTTAACGGGTTGTACTCACTACTACAAAAAATCTCATAGAAACCGGTCAAAATTGCCCATGAAGAGTGGTTTTAAGACCACTCTCTGAAGGAGGGTATCTCCATGATCGAAACATATAGAAACCGCTTTGTTAGAAGCATCGAAACCTGTTTTCTCCTAAGAATCGGTCTCCATATTAGAGTAAACACGCATGTTTTTATTGGACATTGGCACCGGTTCTCCCACAACATGTCTTTATAGAACCATCCAACCTGTCTTTATATAGAGTAACAAGACATGTTTTTATATCAAAACTTGTCTTTTTGTAAATCTTTTTTATTAAAAAAAATTGGAAAATTTCCAATTTTTTGAAATTTCATAATATACAATTTGACTCGCCATAATAAAGAAATATAGAATGAAATAAATATATATAAAATGATTTAAATACACCAAAAATGTCGAAATCTACAAAGTAAATTATGATAATACTTCAATTCAGCAAAACATAAAACCTAGACAAAATCCAAACTGAACCACTAGAATTCAACAAACTATAAAGACAAACACTAGAATTCAACATAACTAGCCATAGGATCAATCACGCCACAATGTAAACCATGCACCGATGATGGCGTCCTAACTCTTTGTTATCTAACGGAGACGCGTCACTCCAAGGTACCTATACTTAAATTAATGAAATAAAAAAATCAGCAATCTAAAAAACAAATAAGATGGTTTTCGGTCCTAGAAACAAATTGCAAAGTTATTTAACAAGCACTTACTATATTCAGGAAATTATCGTTTTGATACTTTAGTACAAAGTCATGCATCCAATTCAGCACATAAAGTCCGCACTCCCAATCAAACGGCTGGCGATTTCAACATGGAATTCCCACCTCAGACTACCAACGACACTAAAAAAGAAATAACCAACAGTGTGTAAGTTGAAATTTATAGAAACAAATGTTAATTCTAAAACAATTTAAAAAATTTCTTACGACTCCACAAGTCCAGCGAGCCTATAACTTTCCTCATTCTCGCTTAAACCCTTAGAAGAATTTAAAATAAATGCCATTCCATGTTTGGAGAAAATTATGAAGAGCACATGGTGATGGTGACGGTTGCATTTTGTGTACACGTTTTAGTAAAAAATAATAGTAACTATATTAACAATATTGCAATGATAATTATTGAACCAACAAAGCACTAGTATTGTCTTTGTTATAATATATAACCAAATGAAGATAGTTTACTATAAGTAGACATTGGATTCTTTGGGCAGTGGCCATGTAGTTATTAACGTTATATAGGAGCAAAACAAAGAAAAACAAAAAGTAAGCTACTGATGCAGGCTTGCAAGACACCATAACCATATTGACGATGTGGCAAGCTTACTAAGTAAGACTTGTGATTATTAACTAACTATGACAAAAGCCATTTAGTTCAAACATTATAGAATTTTTTAATGGGTCATTATGGCTTATCGGGTATATTGGGTCAGCTCGATAACAAAGTAATTAAGACCCTAAACCGATCCTATTAGGCTATTAGGTTTATCGGCTTGACCCGATAAACCCGATAAGCTAAGTTGGACCTGAATCAACCCGACCCTACAGGGCTTTATCGGGTTCGGGTCCGGTCGACCCATTTGACACCCCTAGTTATAAGTAAAAGCCTTAACTACTTTCAAAGCACCATTCATATATAAGCCTTAACTACTAATTACCAGTAGACATTGACTAAAAGTCTAATGGATCCAATTAATATATAAGATAATAAGAACCTTTCAAAGTACCAGTAGTAGCTTGTTAAAATGAAATATGGCACCTGTGCACCATGCTAACCTATTAAAATGAAATATGGCACCAGTGCACCACCCCACCACAACAAAAATATGTTTGCCTCATAAAAACTATCCATTTTACACAAGTTCGAAAGACATTAGTAGTCAAAAAAGACATATGAAGACTAGAACCAGTGACTTGTGCGTTATAAGTAAAAGCCTTAACTACTTTCAAATCACCAGTAGCCTTTCATATATAAGCCTTAACCACTAATTATCAGTAGACATACACTAGATAGTTGACACCAGTACAACTGTAACAAAATTTAAAAAATTTACAGCAACAAACTTTTATTACCTGCACGGCTGCACCACTAAACTCATTACCAAACACTCCTGCAGCAGTAGTCTAACACACATCACTACACCAGCTAACTTGACAATACCAAACATTCTCCCATTATAAGAATTCAAAATAAATGCCATCCCATGTTTGGGGAAAATTATGAAGAGCAGATAGTGAACTAGTACCAAACATTCTCCCCTTTACTTTCCCACCGCTACACTCGTGCCATAAATCCAAACCTCCAACTAGTTCACAAGACTTATTTGAACTATGCTTCATAAATAAGTTGTAAGTGAGTATCTTAGAAATGAACTTGAAAACTAACAGGTGCCCCTGTTGCTTTTTCCAAAAAAACAAAAAAACTTAACTTACAAAGAGTTGATAAATATATATATCTCTATATTATATATAACAGGAGGCGTTACACGTAGATAATGCCACGTAAACGCCACCTCATTGCCCAGTAATTCAATTTAATGCCACATAATCATTAGTTGTCCACCTAAGCATTTTTTTTAAATTTAATTAGCTATTATTTAATTTTGTCATTAAAATTCGAAATTTAGCTATTATTAAATTTTGTTATTAAAATTCGTAATTTATTAAGCATTTTTTTTAAATTTAATTAGCTATTATTTAATTTTGTCATTAAAATTCGAAATTTATTAGGCATAAAAAAGGGTGCATGAAGATTCGAACCTTGGTTTGCATGAATATTTAACACACATTTTTACCACTAGACCAACTAATTTTTTGATTTATATCCTGCAAAACCAAAAACATATATATTACTTAGCGATTTAAATATTGAAATTTTTATATATATCTTTTCCTTAAATATAGTTACATAATATAACCTTTTAGGATCTTTGTTTCACATTAAAAAAAAAAAAAAAAAAAGAAAAAAAAGTGAACCATTGTCAACAGCGACAGGAAAAAAAACAATTAGGGTTGACATGAGCTGGAGTATATTGGCTTTTATTGTTCATCGTATCCTATGATTCTGATTTGTGTATTGATTTGTAGGTTAAAGATGCTCCAAAGTCCAAATCATATTTTTTAGCTTATCATAGGAGGACAGGTACAATCTTCAATGAATTTGTGTCCATTTTAGGGAAAAAAAATAGCTTGCAGAGAAGTATTTCGACACAAGATTTAACGTTGCTCCCTTGATCAATGTGATCAGGCTACCTCCATGGCCGAACTAATTTCAAACTTTCACTCATGTAGGAAACTCAGGCTCCAATAGCGCGGGACCTGGAGCAACACGCCTAATGCCACGGATGACTATGTCACATAGCGAGGGTGAGCAATGTATGCTTATTAAACCTCCAGCTTGGTTATGCTTACGACTATTTATATTGCGAAAGACTCACCCTTTGCTTCACGCTTACTGTTTGCAGTTTATGCACATGTTCAGATTGTTGTGTGCGTCTATGATTATATTGGGTTAATCACCATCGACCCAACACTAAACCCGTCACACCCCATATGACCCGGTCAACAAAAGTCAACCATAAAGAAAAGTCAACAAAGCAGTTACAACCGCCACATAGCAGTTATCAATAACTGCCCAAATCACAGAACCGACACAATGGTTCATTGTACCCTTTCATTACATATATATAAACACGGATATCGTTTGTAAAGATAAGATGACATATTTGATTATTACAAAGACATATTTACAGTTTACTTAATCTTTGCACAATATTCATTTGGTACAATTGTGATTGAAACGTTTAGACCATAGATCCCGTAATAAAGGCCAACAATTGGTATCAGAGCGGTTTGGTCTATCAACCAACAATCATCATTTACCCAGACTCGTAAAAAGTTCCAGAATCAAAACAGACCAAGTTTCGAATAAAATTTTTTTTGCAAATCGCTAAGAACACAAATCCCGACGTCATTTTTGTATCTCAACGTTTGTCCAATCAGGTATAATCACTTGGTGATTACTCACAACCCTACAACATATCAAACTTCAAAAAAAATTTCCGAAACCGTTCGATACCCAATCCAAACAGGATCGGAAAAAGCGAACTTAATCGTTTAAATATTTTGATTCGAAATAAAACAAATACGAGTGTCATCATTAGGGCACAAAAGTAAAGATTCGAATTAGAACAAACACACCTGTTCTTAAACGGAATCAAGCCCAGAAGGATCAATTGAAAACCCCAATTGATTCATTAGCAAACTCCAATCGTAAAAATTCTCACGGATCAGAAAACCCCCAATTAATCCGAAAACCTAGATTTCAAATTGGAGGGATAACAAGTGCTCGTCGTAACACCACACCGGAGACAGTAAAAGGACGGTCAAAACCACGACCATCATAAAAAGGAGGCCGGAGAACCGTCGGTGTATATTGGAGAAGAAGGAAGAAGAAGATAAAAGATATCTTCTGAAGAGAGAGAGAGAGAATACTGAAAGGCAGTATCTCAAAATTATACGCGTGTGTGTTTTTATCTCAAACGAGATAAGAAACATAAAGGGTTAATAAAGGGACGCGCGGCATAAGTTAAAGGGCCACAAAAGGATTTTATTTTAAGTTAAGGCATCGGGTTAAACCATCAACCCCTCCAGGTTCCAAAGTTTTCAAAACCACTTTATTTTACATTATATATTTCGATATATACAGTTTTTAGATTGATAAGTTATTTTAAAATATTATTAAAATCTTATCATATTTTGTTTAGTATATCTAACCTAGTTTTTATACTACTTAGAATACTGACTAGGAATAATTTGTAAGGAGTAATTAACCTTAGGTTATTCAGTTTAAATTTTATAATCACCGAGGATAGTTTAAAAATTGTTAAAACTATACCTAGAAAAGTTTTACACCCATTTGAGGAAGATAAAACATTAAGAGCTCATTTTAAGAAAAGAATTTTTATATATACACTTTGTGTTAAATTCTTTATTGGAGATTTATTTGTCATTTTAAGATATGACGAACGACAGTGGTAAAAAGGAACCCAGTACTAACATTTCGAATAGTACACCCCAATTTCAATGCCCAATCCTAAAGCCCGCGAATTACTCATTATGGGCAATTCGAATGCAAATCATTCTCGAAGCGAATGGTTTATGGGAAACAATTGAGCCGACCGAAACGACTCAACCCGATAAGAAAAAGGAAAAAACCGCTATTGCTTTCCTTTATCAAGCCTTACCCAAAGAACAATTACTTCAAATAACAAAGCATAAAACCGCAAAAGACATTTGGAATGCTTTGAAAACTAGACACGCTTTAAGACAGAGTTAAACAAGTAAGATTACAAACACTCAAATCCGAATTTGAGATGTTATACATGAAGGAAGATGAAACAATCGACACCTTCACCACCAAACTCACAACTCTCGTAAACAAAGCCGCTAGTCTAGGACACACAATAGAAGATGAAACCTTAGTACGGAAATTACTAAATGTCAGACTGTACCCGAAGGTATCTGCAAATAGTCACATCTATAGAACAATATTCCGATCTAAGTGAAATGACATTAGAAGAGGCGATAGGAAGACTTAAGACCTACGAAGAGAGGATTAAGTTCAAGAAAGGAAAACAAGTGGACAAATCAAGACAAACCGATGTTCACACGACATGACAATAGAGGGAAAAATTTCAGAGGACGGGCGGAAAATATAAAGGATGGAAAAACCACGATAAAAATAACCACGAGAAGAAGGATGGAGAAAACACTCACAATCACTTCAACAAACAGAATATTGATTTTAGCAAAGTTAGATGTTACAAGTGCAATAAGACTGGTCATTATGCATCTAAGTGTTATACAAAACCAAACACTAGTATGCACTCTAATCTTGTCGAGGAGGACTTAGAACCTACCTTATTAATGGCAATATTAGAAGACCCACATGTAACAAAGCTTAAAGATCAAAAGGTCTCGCTACACGAAGAAGATGTAGGATATAAAGAGACAAAGCTTAAAGATCAAAAGGTCTCGCTACACGAAGAAGATGTAGGATATAAAGAGACAAGTGTAACAAAGCTTGAAAATCAAAAGGTCTCGCTACACAAAGAAGATGTAGGATATAAAGAGACAAGTGTAACAAAGCTAAAAGATCAAAAGGTCTCGCTATACGAAGAAGATGTAGGATATAAAGAGACAAGTGTTGATAGTCAATGGTACTTAGACAATGGAGCTAGTAACCATATGACTGGAATAAGAGAACACTTTAAAGAACTAGATGATAGAAGTAACAAAATAGTATACTTAGGAAGCGAACAAGGATCAAAAGCTTATAGATTGTTTGATCCAACAACACAAAGAATATGTGTTAGTAGAGATGTGAAGTTTAAAGAGGATGAAGCATGGGACTGGAAGGATTACCTAGATGAACACACCAACGATGAACCCGAATGGTTTGACTTCAAAGTCGAAAACCTTGAACCCACAAATGAACATCAGGAAAACGAAAACCATCCAGATGAAGAAGACGATGATATCCCTGCAAACGATGATCATGAATATGAAACATCAACAACTGACTCACCCTCACAATCACAAACATTTCGCACACCATCTACAATTTCATCAATAATAAATACTCAAATTACACCAACTACCTCAAGACATTCAACCAATCAAAGTGACTCAATTGCAACCCGGAATTTACATCCAGACTTTGATCATACACCATTACAAGGTTTTAGAACATTGAATGATCTATATGAAAACACCGAGGAAGTTTTACCCGAGCATTTATTACTAGCTGAAGATGAACCAAAGAATTACAAGGAAGCATCAAACGATCAAAAATGGATCGAAGCAATGAAGGTCGAATTAGATTCCATCAATAGAAACAATACATGGGAACTAACCACACTACCAAAAGGACAAAAAGCCATTGGATTAAAGTGGGTATTCAAGACCAAGAAAGATGCTAATGAAAATATAGTCAAGCATAAAGCTAGACTAGTAGCAAAAGGCTACATACAAGAGCATGGCATAGACTTTGAAGAAGTCTTTGCACCTGTAACAAGAATGGAAACGATCCGACTACTATTAGCCATAGCCGCTAATAACAAATGGGAAGTACATCACCTAGGCGTCAAATCAGCATTTCGCATGGAGACTTAAAAAAAAGAAGTGTATGTTACACAACCCGAAGGATTTATAAAAGAAAATGGAAAAGTCTATAGATTGATAAAAGCTCTATACGGATTAAGACAAGCACCACGTGCATGGAACATAAAGTTAGATAATACCTTGAAGTCCTTAGATTTCAAAAAGTGCGCTTTAGAACAAGCTGTCTACACAAAGAAGTCAAAAGACTCAATACTTCTAGTAGAGTCTATGTGGATGATTTAATCATCACTGGTACACCAAAGAAAGAAATAGACAAGTTCAAAGCTCAAATGGAAGAAAAATTAGAGATGAGTGACCTAGGATTACTATCCTACTACTTAGGAATTGAAGTCACACAAAATGGAGGTGACATATCAATAAAGCAATCCGCCTAAGCAAGCAAGATCCTAAAGGAAGTTGGAATGCTAGACTGCAACGAAACTTTAATACCTATGGATCCAGGAACAAGACTAACAAAGAACATTGAAGAAACAACGGTCAACTCAACTGAATATAGAAGCTTGATTGGATGCTTACGATACTTGTTACATACAAGACCCGACTTAAGTTATTCCGTTGGATTACTTAGTCGTTTTATGCAAGAACCGAAGGAACAACACATGAAAGCTATAAGGCAAGTACTACGCTACGTTAAAGGAACAAAAGATTATGGAATCACCTACAAGTACAATGGAAGAAAACAAATACAAGGTTATAGTGACAGCAGCTACGGAGTCAACACTCAAGAAGGCAAAGGCACTACTGGAATTATCTTCTACTACGGTGAATCACCAATCACTTTGGAGTACACAAAAGCAAGCCACGGTAGCTTTATCATCATGTGAGTCCGAATTCATTACAACAAAGCAGCGGCAACACAAGCATTATGGTTAAAGAGCTGCAGCAAGCTTACACACGGAAGAAGAAAAGTTACAATCTTGGTGACAACAAGTCCGCCATCGAACTAATGAAGAATCCCGTATTCCACGGAAAAAGTAAGCACATTGACATAAAGTACCACTTTATAAGAGAATGCGTCGAAAGAGAAGACCTACAAGTCGAATTCATAAGTGGAGAATTTCGAAGGCGACATAATCTGACAAAGGCATTACAGAAGATCAGATTCCTCACCATGAGACAACTAATTGGAGTCAAAGATCTAAAGCAAGCCGATTGTGATTAAGGGGGAGAATATTGGGTTAATCACCATCGACCCAACACTAAACCCGTCACACCCCATATGACCCGGTCAACAAAAGTCAACCATAAAGAAAAGTCAACAAAGCAGTTACAACCGCCACATAGCAGTTATCAATAACTGCCCAAATCACAGAACCGACACAATGGTTCATTGTACCCTTTCATTACAGTATATAAACACAGTACATTCGTTTGTAAAGATAAGATGACATATTTGATTATTACAAAGACATATTTACAGTTTACTTAATCTTTGCACAATATTCATTTGGTACAATTGTGATTGAAACGTTTAGACCATAGATCCCGTAATAAAGGCCAACAGATTATGTGTATAATTAATTTTCCATTTAACTATCGTCTCAGGTGCATGTCATCCGCAGTTGCAACCAGATTTTGGCTCACCCGTGAAAAACTCTACGCGGCCAACATCAACAACTACAACTGGAACAATGGCTGCAAGCCAAACGGTCAGACCAACAGATGCAGAAATTGTTAATCCTATACATCGTTCACACTCCATTCCTGCGCCTCCTCCAGCAGGCGAACCTACGCCACCTACAACTGGAACGCATATGAGGGTGAACACCATGTATTTGTTAAACCTTATGTTTCTTACTACCAGTTTTTGTTTATATTGCAAGTTACAAACCAATTTTGTCAACTTTATTATACAATTTTCTTAACATTTTTCTGGTCTCATTATGGGTTCTTATCAGTGTACTGTTATATCTAGATACAGGTATTGTGTATAGCATAGTGCGTTACCCTGTTTGGTTAGTTGTTGAATTGAATATGCGTTTTTTCATACGGATACAGATTGGTGAGCACGAGAGGCCCCATGAACTGAATATGAGAAGTAGACATGTAATTCAGTAGACATGTAACCTATAAATATAACCTTTCCTGCACCAAAAAATTTCAAACTATATATTCATATATAAGGAAAGTAGGTAATCTATATATTTAAATAACCGTTTCAGCCAACCAACTGCCACTATGGCGACTGACGCCACTAGGTTTTACCCTCTTTTTTATGATTTAGTAGTTATTTCTTAATATCTTTGTCATATGAGATTTTCAGATTGCGAAAGAAATGCGTGGAAGATGGGAGATCAGAGATCATCCTGTAGTTCGTAAAATTCAGGAGTATGTACGTCTTTAACCTTTTGTTTTGAAACTGCTACCAATACAGACAGCACAGAATAAACCTAATAAGCAAAAAAAAAAGAACTGATCTGCTGCACTGGTGGTGTGCTGTTATGAAAACAGTCCAAGGTGGGCACTTTCTAGCTTATTTTGAGTAAGCTACAGAAGAAATAAGCCCCTGAGCTTATTGGAACATGAAGCCCACCTACCTGACTACCATTTTCCCCTATGGCAGGCCATGGGAGAGCTTTTACAAACTTGCTAAGAGCTTAAGTAAATGACTCAGTGAGCTGCTGCACTCACTGTAGTGCAGAAAAGAGCAAAGGGGGTTGTTTTGAGGGCCTAAAAAGCTACCTATAAGCTGTTATAAAAAAATCATAAAATATACTATCAACTTATCTCTTATTAATTCAAATTATCAATTCAGTTTATCAATTCAGTTTGCATACTCATAAAAAATATCAATTCAGTTCGCATACTCATAAAAAATACCTATAAGCTAAATATGCCTTCAAATTATCAATTCAGTTTGCATACTCATCTCTTAGTTGTATAAGTAGATTCATAGCTTATTTAGGTCTTAATATAGCTTATTACATCATTCTTAGTAATTTAGGATCATTCAAAGTTCATTTTAGTCAAACCTTTCAAAAACTGAAAAAGTCAAAAATATCAACACATTTTCCAAACAGGTTTTAGTTTTGATTTTTCATTTACTGTATTTTTATCCATTTCATCTGAGATTTTGGGAAATAAATATTTGGTAGGTTATCATCTTAATCCATATTTTTTTAGATTTTTGTGATTTTTTCTACATAGCTTTTGATAAGCTTGAAATTAGGGGTTTGGTCCCATTTTTCTGTCTGCAATGCTTGTCCTGTCCACAGTACCTTCTTCATAACAGCTTAATTTCCTTTCCTTTTGATTACTTTGCTTGATTTTTACTTCTATTTGTAGTTTAGAGTATAAAGTTTCTATGTTTTAGCTTCTTCAGTTTTATAGTGCTTTTTCTTTAGCTTATTTAGTCTGCAAGTTAGTCCCTAATTCCCCATTAGTATGCTGCTACAACATACCAATCCATGTCCTTATTTTCACTTTATTCAGCTTAATTGCTTCATTAGATTGATCTTTAGGATTAATTAGATTTCACTTTTAGGATTTAGCTTATTTAGATTCCCCTATTCAGCTTATATGTAGCTTATTTTGAACCTGAATACCACCATCTCAGGCTGTTGTGTCCTCAGCAGCACCCTATGGTTATGAGCTTATCATTTAGCTTATTCCCCATTTGAGCTTTCTATATTTTTAGATTCCTTTAGATAATTTAGGTTTTCTAATGTTCCTTGTAGCTTATTTTAGGTAATCCTTAGCTTACTAGAGCTTTTTATAGCACTTAAGGGTATGTTTGGAATTTAGACTGATCAAGTGCTTTTCAGCTATTTGCTTGAGCTTATTTGGTCACTATTAGTTGCAATATGTAGTTCTTAGTTAGTTTGGACTTATTTCAGTTTGTTATAGTTTCTGGTAGCTTATTTTTAGCTTTTAGCCTATTTCCATATAGCTTATTCATTACAGTTACACATCATAGTGCTTATTATGCATTCGCTAGCTGCTTTTCATAATTTTCCTTGATTCACAGTTGCATTTAGATCTTTTTTGCAATTTTTCATAATTTTCCAAGTTCAGTTACTATTTTTCTAGATTTAAAATCAGTTTTTAGCACTTTTAAATAGTTTTTAATTCAAATAAATCAGAAAATGGTCACAAAAATAAAAAGTTAATTTTATTAGGTTTAGAAAATCAAAAAGTCAGAAAAAGTATTTTTTCATATTTTTCCTAAGAACAAGGTATATGTCTATATTTTTTCGTTATAGTAATATTGCACTTCTTAAACTTTATTATTTGTAAATAAAGATTCATTTCCACCTTCAGTTTTCAGATTCACTTCAATATTTGGAGCATTTAAATCTCAACGTGTGCCAAAAAGTATCTGACAATGGAATCGAGGCTATAACCGCAGCCTCCCCGTCTTTGAGAAAAATCTCCATTTATTGGAATGTAAGGTACTTAAACTTCCACATAATTCATTTTTCTATCATATCCAATGTTATGCATATTATATGTTATCTTTCGTCACAGGCTGATGCCATTGTGTCCAAGCTTCAACTCAGTGGTGATCACGAGAAAGATGCAAAGCCACGCATCTTAATTGCATCTGACAAAGTATGTATTTCTAATGTCTCTCACAACTTTAGTAAACCAAAGTATCACTATCATAAACCCTTTGATTCAGCTCTTGCTCTTTGTTGCTCTGTAATTTCATTTCCATGTTCAGTGAGCTATTAATCTGTCAACAATGTAGAAACCCTTTAATGTATCTTTTATATAAAATAAAGATCAGCAATAAGGACCGTTAAGCTGTTATTAGGCACAAGGTAACCCAAAGCTCCATAATGGTGAAGACAAGGATGCTAAGCCAACGCTACTAATTACTTGTGATCAAGTATTAATCAATTACATAACTTTTTCTTATCATTCAAATGTAATTCTTGACATACCGGATTGAATGTCATATCTAGCTACTTGTGTATACTTGCGCACTAAATGAAATATTATGTAAAATTTGAGTTCCTATCTCGAATAATGAGATATCTATGTCACTAAGTAAATATTGTGGCACTCATTTTAGTGAGGGAGTGTTATATTTGCAATATGTTTTATGAAGATAGTTGGTTTTGTTGCTAAATAGATCACGATGTGTAGGTGGTGGTGTATGCAGGTATGATAAGAGAAAAGCCCTCCAACGAAGAAGAAGCACGTGAATTTATTAAAGGTTAGCTTCTTTTCTTTTTAATTTTCAATTGCATGGGTTGTTGGTCATGGTGGTCTCATAAGCTGTATTGACAGGTTATTCTGGTAACCAAGCAGCTACTGTTAGTTCGGTTTTCGTTACAAATCTCAAGACAGGATTCGCCAAAGGGGATTTTGACAAAGTGGAGGTACCATCTCATAAAAGCTAATTTGTGTTTTAAGTATCTTAGTCATGTTATATTATTTTGTACTCTTAATCATTAGGGCCTTCAGTTTTGATTGACTATTTGGCTTTAATAAAGGAACTAAGCCTAACTATATATATAACCAGAATCGGTTTAATAGAAACATTGGATATAAGGTGAAATGGAGCGTTAAGAAATGTGAATGTGCATATTGAAACTAAATATTGGTGACGTATAGTAGTTAGAATCATTTAGAGGAGGAGTTGAATAGGAATGTGGGAAATATTTAATAATCTAAAGAGGTCCGAGTGTTTAAGAAAAATGGAAATTAAATAAATTGAGCTAAATCGTTGCAATTCAGCAGTAGTTGTTATTTGGTATGCATCCCGTTTTATGCTATGGAAATTGGTAGTAGTTGACATCAATGCAATTGAACGCTATATGTTTTTTCCTTTCTATTTTGGCAGGAAGAGATATGATGCAGTCACAGTACGGGAATCAGTTTAATGTCATGCATGATACACATTCACGTCCTCAAACTCAGAGCTTCACCTTTCAGACACTTATAAAAATATTAATAATTTGACATATCCAGACACTTATATGGAGAACCTGCTACAACTCTCACAATTTACATGTATAGGATATATCCATTATCCATGTTATTATATTTGATGCATTAATCAGTATTGTTGTGTGTGTACTATCAAAGTTTTTATTATGTTCCAAACAAATATACGAATCGTTATCTACAAAGAAGCTTTGTTTAGAATTTAAGTTAACTGTTATAATATACATTTTCATTATCTACAACTTTACAAACATACATAAAATTTATAATGTTGTAAAAATTATATATGTTGTGTTATTAACCATCCATGCAAACCATACAATTATTTATAATTCTTAAAAAAAAAAATTCTTATAATTTTGTTTGACAATTTTAAAAAATTTATTTAAGTTAACAAAAAACAACAAACAAATAATTATAAGTCATGCTAGCCATTGGGCTTAGAAAAACTAGTATATATATATATATATATATATATATATATATATATATATATATATATATATATATATATAGGCTTTGGTTCCATTGAGAAGGTTTTATTTTGAGAAGATTGAGAAATCTTCGTTTGAGCAAATTGATTCATGTTTTTATTTGATTCACAAGTAAACATCATTTTATGGTGAATCGAATCTATAAATCATAAATTTGATTCACAAATCATTGTTAAAATCGATTTATGATGATGATTCATTAAATTTGTACATATGATTCAGTATTCTACATATATCGCAAAATCGAGAGATTTTTAACATTGATTCAAATTTGTTTTACTCATTTTGAATTTTAATCACATTAAAATGAGTTTTACGCTTGAAAAACATTAATCAAAGTTAAAAATCTATCGTTTTTGAAAACCTTCTCAATCTTCTCAAAATAAAAACCTTCTCAATCGATCCGGATTATATATATATATATATATATATATATATATATATATATATAAAAAGAAAAAAGCACCATGTAAGTGATATAGGTTACATGTTTACCTTGTTTAACTTATGTTGAGTCATGTATGCTTCCCTACTGATCCATCAACTGTTGTGTTCCTATGAGCTTATCAAGTTGAGCTTGTGGTTTAAATAAAGCCATACGCTAAACGGGATATGCTCATAAGCGAAAAAGCGTGCTTATGAGACTTTCAAACATAACATAAGTTTATGAGCCCAATAAATAAGCGAACACAAACCTCCCCTTGGTAGTTGGTACTTACTCAAAAAGGTTAGGAGTTTCAGCCATGTCAAAAGCCACTCTGATGCCTGAAAAATGTTGATAGCCCTACAAATTTGTAGAAACGATAATTTAGGTAGGATACATACAACAAGGGAGAACTTTAGTCATAAAGATCAAGTTGCGCATACCGTTAGCAAAGAATGAAGAGCATGTCAAAATTCATGAAAAAGGGTATATACATCAGAGTGGTTAAGCCTCACAGATGTTAAATTGTGTTACTTCAAAAAATTTAAAACAATGGCTATGACCTACAAAATAATTAAGAGGACAACCAGTGAGTTTTTTCACGATAATGACATCATAAAACATAATGACCTGTAGAAACATAAATGAAAATTCAAAGCAAGAGAAACTCTAGAAGAGGCCACTTTGACCAATTTATGGGCATAAGGGTCGATTCGGACTTTGCTTATACCTTGTCTTTAATAAATCAAACAGGTAATGTCAAAAATTTAGCAAACATGGAAACAGGTTGAGCCACAAAAGCTACCAGAAAGTATCCAAATGATTAAACCCTCCAAAATCATAAAATGGATAAAAATAAAATGTCTTTAGTTCTTATAATAGTACTTAAAAGGGAAAATGACAAAAAAATGCATCGAACTTGACACCTATTGTGATTGTGTGTAGCCAACTATTTTTTTTTCATTGTAACACAAAACTTTTGAATTTTTGTCATTGTATGTACGATTTCCAACGTGTCACAACACGTGGACTGCCAACTCATCGGGGTGTTACACGTGGACTGCCAACTCATTTACCCACTATTACTTTCTAGGGATAATAACAAAAAAATGTATCGAACTTGACCACTTTTGTCATTGTAACACAAACCTTTTGAATTTTTGTTAATGTATGTATCCAATCAATCTAAACATGGCATCGTTAGTCCTTTATACTAACGGCCGTTAGCACATAACTTAAAAAAAATTCTTACGTTTTCATCCCTTTGTATATGTTTTCGTTCGTTTTCATCCGTTTTTATACATTTTTCGTTCATTTTCTTATGTTTTTATACGTTTTCGCCAATTTTTTTTTACGTTTTTGTACGTTTTCATCCATTTTTATATGCTTTCATCCATTTTTGTACGTTTTTATGGCTACACACGTCCGTTTATTTTATTAATGCAACGTTAGTCCGTTATACGTTTTCTTTCGTTTTTACACGTTTTCGTCCGATTTTACACGTTTTCGTCTGATTTTACACGTTTTCGTCCGTTTTGACACGTTTTCATTTGATTTTACATGTTTTCGTCTGTTTTTACACGTTTTTGTTTGATTTTACACGGATGAAAGCATATAAAAACGGATGAAAACGTAAAAAATCGGCGAAAAAGTATAAAACCGGACGAAACGTATCAAAAGGTAAGAAAATGGGCGAAAATATATAAAACGGATGAAAGCGTAAGAAAACAAATGAAAAAGTATAAAAGGGATGAAAGCGTAAGAAAACGAAATTTTAAGTTATGTGCTAACGGCCGTTAGTATAAAGGACTAACGATGCCAAGTTTAGATTATTGGATACATACATTAAAACAAATTCAAAAGGTTTGTGTTACAATGACAAAATTGGTCAAGTTCGATACATTTTTGTTATTATCCTAAAAGTAATAGTGGGTAAATGAGTTGGCGATCCACGTGTAATACCACGATGAGTTGGCGATCCGCGTATTGTGACACGTTGGCAATCGTACATACAATGACAAAAATTCAAAAGTTTTGTGTTACAATGAAAAAAAATAGTTGGCTACACACAATCACAATAGGTGTCAAGTTCGATGCATTTTTTTGTCATTTTCCTACTTAAAAACAATAATAATTTATAGGTAGCTCTCTTCCTTTCTTTAACATGGTTATTTATGGTATAAAAAGGTAATGTTTAGTTAAAATACAAGGAAAAATTGATCCGGGACTACATTTGACTCGTTAACAACAAACCATAACCCAAATCTAACCATATATAACAAAACGGGTAAAAAATGGCACCTCTATGATTTTGAATAAACAATTAAGCATTCATATTATCAACTTTTAGACCGTCAATACATTGAGATAAAGGAAAATATGATCGACAACCCTGAATAAGGATATTATGAAATTTTATTTAATATCAAGGCAAGGGGTAAACGATTGCACATATAGATCATTAACAGCATGAAACTAAGTAACACATAATATACAAAAGAAAACATACTGAGAAGTCCAAGTTTTAAGAAGATGATTTCATTAACCTTGTAAAGAATGTTTCATCCCATGGCTCTAATTGTAGATCTTGTTGAGCATAGATCGAGTATATAACTAAAAAATTCGACATGTAATGAGCAATAATTGTTATAGAAATGATGTTACAAGTTTATAGATTTGGGTTTGACCCTAAATTCAAAAATAAAAAAATAAAATTCACCCATGAACACTTTAAATTGGTGATGGTGGCTGGTGATGATGGGTAACTACATCATGATATGGTTTGTATGTTGGTGATAGATATTATTTTGATTTAGGGTGTGACTGAATAAGGGAAGGTCAGAGGAAATAGAAAACGGAGGGATTTAAAAATGTGATTTTGATTTGGGGGATAAATTGGGGGGGATATGACGAAAAAATTTAGGGGAAGATAAAAACTTTTTAAAAGCAACAATAAAAACGTATAAATCTTTGATCACACGGTTGTTTCTTAAAATACGGTTGCATTTTAAAAATGGTGTCGATAACATAAATACATAGGGACATGTTGTTACCTACATATCAGTATCTTTGATTGTGTAAAAGATCGGTTTTACCGTAAACCGGTTTTAATGCGTTTTGTATTATGAAAACTAGTTTTTCAAGAAAACATATCTCGTTACCGCCATTCCCACTAGTTTTTATCACAGAATAGGGTTTTATATAACTGGTCTCTATTTGGGGGTGTTTATAGCCTTTTGTGTAGTAGTGACATAAAGTTGGTTGAAATTAGTTAAATTCAGGGGGTGGGTGTTTAAAATTAATGTACAACATGTTAATGCATAGATGGATACTTTAAGCACATTAATTTCAAAAAATTACCTAAGAATGAAACAGTTTTGAAACTTCCATATAAATTACATATTACATATTACATGGGGAAAACTTAAAATGAGAAAAATGAGAAATAACTATAACATCATATTTGAGATGCATCGACTTGAATTAGATGCATCTTTATTCATTTAGATGCATCATAATTAGTTTCGAAAGTTATTTTGAAGTGAAAATGATGCAAAGTAGTACTAGAAAAATTTTTGACCCGCAGAGGATGAAAAATACATAGGATTCGTCTAACTTGAGAAAACGCATCTAATATATGTATATGCATCTAATTTTTATTTATAAAATATATTATAATGCTTCTAAAAGATTAAGGATGCATCTAATTCAAATTGATGCATCTCTAATGTGTAGTTATAGCTATTTGTCATCCTTCTTATTTTAAGAATTTTTCTCATTTGATCCTTGGTCATAAGTAATGATCCAATGAGAAGAAAACGAGAAGAATGACAAATAACATATAACATATAACATATAACATATTACATATTACATATTACATATTACATATTACATAACATTAAATAAAAATATTCCATATGCCTATATATAACTCTATCAAACCAACAACAATCCATAAAACACTTGTTCAATTTGGGTATTTACCCCAGTTTTCAAACCCTAAAAAAACTTATTTCTACAAATTCATCAAAATTGTCCCCTGATCAGCATCGATCATGTTTAATCCATCAACAAGGTAATCAATCAACACAACAAATTCTTCCATTTCATTTCAGTTTTTAATATTTGAATCATTTATTAGTATAGCATTATCTTCAGTTAGCTTATTTAGGGGGTGTTGGTATATGCTTATTTTGTTGGCTTTTTAGGAGAAGAGCCGAAAAGTTTATTTGTTTGTAGGTTATTGGAATTTTCTGTAGTTGCTAGTTAACTATATATGAAGTAACAAATGCTTAGGCTAGCCCGATAAGGAACCCCAATCCTCCTCATTTTCACTGCCACGTCAGCTTTCTTTCTCCAGCGACCTTCAGGCGATTAGGTGCCCCAGTAAGGGCGACCAAGTTCATTTTTTTTTTTTTTAAACATTTTTAACACAAAATAAAATTTCATTAATAAACTTTACATAATAATTCAAATAAAATTAAAACATTACGACAATACAACGACTAAACTAGTTTTGATTTTGACGATGCCAAATGTCTTACACCAAATCGGCTTTGAGGCTAAGATGAGCTGTTACATTGCATATCTCCTTGGTAATTTCCAACGATTCCACATGCGTTCTTATGGGATCATAAGAACGGTCTTTGCTTCTTCTGGAAAAATACGGGAGATATCGCCGTCTGTTAGATCTGAATTATCATATTATGTAATATGATGCATGTGTACATTATATGCGATAGGCGCTCTTTGTCAAACCCTCTAGTCGGATATTTAATCATTAGCCACTTCTTCTTTAGTACACCAAAAGCACGTTCCACATCTTTTCTTGTTGCTTCGTGCATCGTCTTATACAATATTCGTTTGTGATCATTCGTCCCTGGATTTTTAATGGACTTCATAATAACCGACCATTCCGGATATATCCCATCAACAAGATAATATCCGCGTTTATAAGGCACGCCGTTAGCAACGAATTCCACATCCGGTGCTCTCCCCGGTTTGAGATCATTGAAAAGAGGCGATGCACGTAAAACATTTACGTCGTTATTCATCTCGGCGACACCAAAGAACGCATGCCAAATCCATAAATCTTGGGACGCGATCGCTTCCAATAAAATAAAAGGACTTTGCCCGTGATCACCCTTACAAAATTGAGCTTTTAAAGCATGTGGGCAATTCTCCCACGGCCAATCATGCAATCGATGCTTCCTATCATACCAGGAAACCCATGACTTTGGTAGTGATGAGCATAGAGTTTGTCAATGTCACTAACCGTCGGATTCGCAAATACTACGCACCATATAACTCCATTATCACCTCACAAAATTTTTCGAGACACTCACGAATTGTTGGCGCACCCATTTGCGTATTCGTCTAGAGCATCGGCATTGACCCGTATGCCAATTGACGGATTGACGAAGTACACTTTATCAATGGAGAAATACCAAATCACGCTGCACAATCGGAGTTTGTTGGAAATCAGGTGAATGATCGGTTATATCTCGGACAATTCGTGTGAATAGTCGTCGGCTCATACGGAAGCGATCATGGAATCTTTGTATCGCCGTATCTTAGGGTCTCACTGAAGTAAGCATCAACTAAACGGTTATGAGCACCCACACGATCCCTACTAACTTGGGTTCGTAAGACTTTTTCTGAGGCTTGAATAGCCTCCCAGCACTCTTCCGCAAACATCATAAATTCGGTACTAACTTCGTTTTCATCATCCGATGACGAATCGGCAATGAATAGCTCGTAAGAATTAGGGTTAATATACAAAAATGTTACTAAACTTTCAAAAAAATTTGTCCTAAGTCACTAATGTTTGTATTCTGTCATCTAAGTCACTATACTTCACGGGTTTTTCACATATGTTGCTAAACCTTTTTATAAGTGTCACCCTAGTCACTCGAAGGATTGGTAACCGGCTTTGGCACATACGTTACTAAACCTACACAAACAAGTCACTAAACTTTGCGAAAAATTTGTCTTAAGTCACTAATGTTTCATTCCTGTCATATAAGGTACTAAACTTTGCTAAAAATTTGTCCTAAGTCACGAGTTGTGACACATGTTACTGAACCTTTAAAATTTTACGTTTTATACGATTTTATACACCTTTTATACGTTTTAATTCCTTTTTATTCGTTTTTATACGTTTTTGTTTGTTTTTTTACGCTTTTGTCCGTTTTTATACGTTTTTGTCCCATTTTTTACGTCCGTTTTTATACGTTTTTATGTTTTCATCCGTTTTTATACGTTTTTGTCCGTTTTTATATGGTTTTGTACATTTTTATACGTTTTTTTCTTTTTCATACGTTTTATATCGTTTTCGTCTGTTTTTTACGTTTTCGTCCATTTTTCTTATGTTTTGCCCGTTTTCTATGTTTCATTCGTTTTCGTCCCTTTTTATGTTTGAAAACATAAGAAAATAAGCGAAACGTAAGAAAAACAAAACGTGATAAAAAAACGGATGAAAACGAATAAAACGGATGAAAACAAAATATAAATAATGTAAAACCATATAAGCGGACAAAAACGTATAAAACGGATGAAAACTATAAAACATATAAAACGGACGTAAAAATGGGACAAAACTAGACAAAAACGTAAAAACAAACAAAAAGCGTATAAAAAACGAATGAAAATGAATAAAAATAAAAATGGTGTATAAAATCGTATAAAACGATAATTTTAAAGGTTTAGTAACATATGTGCCACAACTCGTGACTTAGAACAAATTTTTCATTAGTGACTTAGGACAAATTTTTCGCAAAGTTTAGTACCTTAGATGACAGGAATGAAACATTAGTGACTTATGACAAATTTTTCGCAAAGTTTAGTACCTTAGATGACAGGAATGAAACATCGGTGTGTATACACGTCGAGCATTTAACCGAGCAAGTAGGTCGTCTCACTATTGGTATCCAAGATAACCGGTTACGTAAAGTATAGTAACCTAGATGACATAAGATAAACATTAGTGACTTAGGACAAATATTTTTGAAAGTTTAGTAACTTTTTTGTATATTAACCCTAAGAATTATAACTCATAGTGTGTAAAAGAATATAGAGAATGTGTGAAATGAGATTTGTGAGTTTAGTGTGTAAATATGTTGTGTATTTATAGGGTAGTTTTAGTTGTATACATATATATTTTTTTTTAAGCTCAAACGCTTTTTTTTTTGTTTGGATTGCAACGTAAACATTTAAACGGTAATAACATGTTTTTGTCTCGATTGTGCATGCGATTCATTTGGTAAATTTAGCGGCGTCGACTTGAGCCACAATAACCGATCGAATGAAATCGATCGCCACAGAGACGATCGAGTGTGAATCGCCCTCATTGGGGCTAGCCTTATGGGTCTTTGCGTGATGATGCGATATGTAGATTACTTTTTTTAAAACTTGTGTTCATTCTCTTTCGTGGGATGACTAATGTATTACGTATCGTTACTTAGGAGCGTTAAAACTTCAGCATAACCCTACTATCTGAAGTAGAAACTTCTTTCTTTATAGCTTTTATACCATGTTCTTGTTTTACCAAAAGTGTATACACTTGTTAGAAAAATCTAACAAACTTGCTGATTAAAGAAAGTAACAAGCTAATTAACCTTAAAATAATTTACCCAGTGCATTAACTATAAAATATGCTTAAGAGTACAGATGTAGCGCATACATCAATCGTACCATTTTAACCAAAAAGGTGGTAGAATTTAAGATATATAATTGGGAGAGGTTAAAGATGAGGAAGCATGCGTCATAGTTCATTTTATCTTGATTCAAATGAAGAGAAAAGATTTCTTCATTCTTGATTAGCGACAAATCATGTTCACATACATATATATGCTTGAACTATTGGGGTTTCATTCTTCTTGAATCACATACTTATAATATCTTGAAGTTTATGGAATTTTTTGCGGAAAGGGTAGTAAACTAATCGTAACTTTTGAAGATGTTGATCATTTTATTTTTCATATGGGGCACCAAGTTTGTGGTTAGTAAGAGGAGATGATTTGTTACTTCCTTTAATGAACAATATTTGTTTGGTTATATTAACCACATCGTAGAACTCGCAATTTCATTAAAAGAAAGTTTGCTTCATGATATAGCATAATTTGAGTACATCTTTTGCGTAAGTGACAAATTTAGTTGATTATTATGAGTTGAAACTATTTGTATTTAGTTTCTTTAAAATTAGATGATGCTTTTATATTTTTTATTTGAATATATTCTTCTTTCAATTATAGCTACATTCTAGCTAATCTATGATTTTATCTACTTGTGTATAACTGAAATGGCGTATCCGGCTCCACAATTTACACCTCAAATCACAAATTGTATGAAGAACCTCTCATGGCTCAAAAAGTCTCTAAAGAAATTGGTAAGAGTTGATATAACCTCCCTCCTGTTGTAAACAAGAATTGAGAGAATGAAAAGTATTCTTCAATTGATAATAATGTAGGAGATACAAAAGGTAGATATAGATGAATATTAGGGTAAAAACCCTAATAGCTAATTGGGCCATGGGCCTCTTATGAGTTATATGGACATCCACAAATAATTATTCATAACACTCCCTCTTGGATGTTCATATTGTTAATCGCCTTAGAAATTGCTGCCTCATTAAAAACCTTGTCGAGGAAAGCGATTGGGACAAAACCATGACTAAGGGAAAAGAGTGCGGCGTATTGTCTCCCTCTGATGACTACATCACTTGAGCTCTTTGAGTCGACGCATCCCAATGTTGTGACTTAGTTTCATAAATGTTGAGGCAGGAAGTGCCTTGGTAAATAGATCCGCCAAAATGTCGCTTGAACGAACTTGTTAAACAATAATATCACCATTCTTTTGTAGGTCATGAGTGAAGAGGAATTTTGGTAACATATGTTTCGTCGTATCGCCCTTGATATAACCTTCTTTAAATTGAGCAATACATGTTTATCTTCATGCAAAATTGTTGGTGCCTACTTGAAGAATTTTCACATGATAAAGGCTAATCCCTCCAAGGTCAAGGCAATTACGGATCTCCAAGTTCCTAAATGTTTAAAAGATGTGCAAAGTCTAAATGGGTAGCTAGCCGCTCTAAGTCGATTTTTGTCGAAGGGGGCTGACAGATCCCTATCGTTCTTCAAAACACTTAAAGGATGCGTTGATAAGAAGACTTCTCAGTGGAGTCGAGGCCTTGGTGCCGCTTTTCAGAAGATGAAGGAGTTCATTGAAATCCTTCCAACACTACGCCCAAATCAAAGGCGGGTGTTGTTCATGTACTTAGCATCCTCAATGGAGAGCATTAGCGCTCCTTATGGCGAACGGGACAAGCGAAAAATCCCATTTACTTTGTCGGCAGGGTCTTGCGGGCGAGATCAACTACCGCATTGGAGAAGTTAATACTAGCTCTAATCTACGCAGCAAGAAGGCTCCGGCGATACTTCCAGGCCCATCCAATCACAATCTTAACCGACAAGCCACTCAAACAGATCTTGTCGAAGCCTGAAAAGTATGGAAGGGTGGCTAAATGGGCTATCGAACTTGGGGAGCATGAAATAGAGTTCAAGGGTCGAAACTTTATTAAAGGGAAAATTCTCGCAGACTTCTTGGCAGAAACACCTTCCGAACCGGACACAGGAAAGGAAGAGCCCAAAGCCAAACTCACCGAAGTGCAGGATGACTGAAAACTTTATACGGACGGAGCATCAAGCTCTAATGGTTCTGGAGCAGGTCTAATGCTAGTCAGTCCTGACGGAAAGGAGCATACATATGCTCTTCGTTTTGAGTTTGAAGCCACAAACAATGAAGCGGAGTACGAAGCCCTATTATCAGGCCTCCGATTAGCTAAAGATATGGAGGTCAAAGCTCTTGCTATTTTCGTAGATTTTCAATTGGTAGCTAACCAAGTGGACAGGGCTCCTATGAAAGCAAAGGCAGCCCGTCATCAAACGATTACTTGGAAAAACAAAGCAGATGCTAGAGAGCTTCGATTCCTACACCATCCAACATGTTCGTAGGAATCAGAACAAGAAGGCAGACGCACTGAGCAAGCTAGCCTTTATGGCCTTCGCTCATCTCACCAAAGAAGTACTAGTCGAAGTCCTACCTGAAAGGTCCATCATTCGCAAGGAAGTTACGGACGTGGTTCATGAAGAAGGAGAGACATGGATGACTCCCATCAGGGAGTACTTGATAAGTGGTCTTCTCCTCAAAGATCCCAAAGTAGCAAGGAAAATACGGGTTAAGTCCCCACAGTACCGGCTAATGGGGGAAACCCTATATAGAAGGTCGTTTCTATCACCTTGGTTAAGATGCGTGGGACCCAAACAGGCTACGAGCATCATCTCTGAAGTCCATGAAGGATCCTGCGGCCTCCATGCAAGGCCCCGTTCAGTTGTCTCAAAGATAATGAAGTTAGGCTATTACTGGCCTTCGATGCATAGTGATGCGGCAGAAATCATTCTCAAATGTGAAGCTTGTCAGATACACTCAAATGTTCCCAAGCTGCCAAAGCAGGACATGACAAGTGTGACATCCGCATGGCCCTTATCCCAATGGGTAATTGATATCGTAGGACCTATGCCTGTGGCTCCTGGAGGAGTCAAATTCTTGCTGGTGGCAATCGATTACTTTAGTAAGTGGGTAGAGGCTAAACCCTTAGCCTCTGTTACGGGGAGACAGACCGAGAAGTTTGTGTGGGAGCACATTGTGTGTAGATTCGGAGTCCCCCACATCATCATATCCAACAATGGAAAGTAGTTTTCTGAAGGATTCTTCTACGACTTCTGTCAAGGGCTCAACATAAAGCAGTCTTGGACATCCGTCTACCATCCACAAGGTAACGGAATGGTGGAGGTTACAAACCGAGACATCATCAAAGGGATTGTGAAAAGGCTGGGACGAACTCATCATGGGTGGGTGGATGAGCTCCCTCAAGTACTATGGGCTCATAGGACACACCCCAAGTCAAGCAATGGTGAAACCCCCTTTAGCCTAACATACGGAACAGAAGCGGTCATCCCTTTAGAACTTAGTGTACACACGGAGCGTGTGGCAACGTATGATGCCTCCCAAAATGATGAAAAGATCAAAGAGAACCTTGATCTACTAGAAGAAAGGAGAGAGATAACCTCCATCCGAGAAGCAATGCACAAACATAAGATCGAATGCTACTACAACAAAAGGGTCAGGCCTTCCACCTTCAAGCCTGGGGAATACGTGCTACGCCTCAACAGTACAAGCAAAGCAGAATACTAGGGGAAGCTAGGACCTACTTGGGAAGGACCCTACATGATAGTTGAGGCCTACGGTAACGGAGCCTACAAACTGGCCACTCCTCTCGGAGAACCTATCGACAGGACATGGAATGGTACGAACCTCCGAAAGTTCTATATTTAAGAAGTATTTTTACTTTTTCATTCTTGTAATTAGAAGCTTCTCAAGGGAAAGCAAACATTATTGGTAGTTGTCTTAGTTTTCATTTCAAGAATGATGTAATCCTCTCTACCAATTCAATGATGAATAAGACATTTCCCACAAATCTCTTGCTTCGTTTCTTAAACACAAAGATTTGTTCAACCAAGTCGTTTATGAGTTTCAATGTCGAATAAAAAGGCATACGGCGTAACAAACTCCTCATTACTTAAGCCTATTAAAACATTCACATTAACTCTCCTAGTAGCTTATGGCACATGTGAAAATACAAAAAAAGTCATACTACTTGAAGGATTTGAGATAGAGTGGGTCGTGACCCTCTGTCAATGATCAAAACTGGTCATTATATTCTTGGTGTTGAAATTTACACACAATGAGGTTGTTTAACCTTAGGTTGTAAAAGTTAAGCGTTGGAAAAATGGCGTAGGAGAAGTTCACAAGATAAAATAGCTAAGTGTGTAGGGATACTCTCCCACACCCTGTCATTCAAAATGAGGGCTAATGCCCTTGTACCTGAATATGGAGCTGAAGCCCCATTTAAGTTGTCTTTGGCCTAGGCCATACATCATAAATATTAAATTGTTTGAGGAACCAGACACAGATCATAAATAAACATCAAATTGTCTTAGCAAGGGTACACGCCACCCTTGGAACCAAATCACTGCCAACATGGCAGCCTTTACTCTTGCTTTTGGGGAGATGGAGTTGGAGATGGTTGAATTGAGGCAGGCTTGGTGGAAACCGTCTTCTTGGTAGGAGTCGTAGGCTTGATCTTGCATGGCTTATTTGAGAGGAGGTCTTCCAGAGGTGCCATAGGGTCTTTGGTACCTTCAGCCAGGAAGGGGTACTCTGCAATTGCAAATGCAGTTCCCGCATCTTCGTATTCTGCCTTTGACGAGGGACGGTAGCACTCAATTTTGGATAGGTCTACGGGTTTACCTGTTTTAGCAGCCTCCTCCAAAGCTAGGCACCGTCCATGGAAGATAGCTGCTTTGATGACCTTCCACATTGCAGCTCCCAACTCGTCACTGTAATAGAGCTCCATGGCTATGTATGGCACCACCTTAGACACGACCTCTGCACGGTCCTTTTGTAGCATCTTGTACCTCATCTGCAAGCCGTCAACCTCCTCCCTCAACTTCACTTCCACCTCTCCAAGCCTAGCCCCCACTCTCCAAACCGACACACTTCGCCTCGAGCACAACATTTTGACCTGTTAGGCTGATAACCTTAGCCTCTTCCAACTTGAGCTTGCCACATTCAGCTGTCAATTGGGCTATATTTTCACGAAGGTCTTGGACGAGCGGATTCTTCTCATCATCCCTCTCAATCTCGTCACATTTAGCCTCCAGCTCGGCATACCCTTGGTCCCTGTGCTTTTCCCTCTCAAGCATGACATCCATATCTTGTTTCGCCTTGGTAACTGCCCTGAGTAGTTCCCTAGTTCGACCATTTAAATGGTTTTCCAACACTGCCTGCCTAGCAACACTCTTTTCGTGTAGATCACAAACCCATTCAATGGACATGTTGTCCAACAATCCTTTACACTTGGAATGGGTAACATGATCCACGATACGGTGGCAGGACAAAGCGTTAGGAAGCTCCTTCGTATCTGGAAGGCCTGCGACTAATACAGTGCACAAGAGTTCAGTCACTTACCATAATTATCAATTCATATATTTTTAAAGGGGACATTGCCTACCATGCGTCTCCACAGTCTCATCCGGCAGCTCAAAGGCAGACTTAACATACTTCTTGCCCTCGACACTCTTCTGTCGCACTGCCCTGGATCCGGAGGCTGGGAGGAGATTTTTCCTCTTGTTTGTAGACTTGATCGCCTTGCTAGTTGTTCCCTTCCTGCTCTTCAATCTGTCAGCTATACCAGTGGAGCCTGTGATCTGGACATCCTCCTCTGCAGGATCGTCCGAATCTGCCACATTCTCAACCAATTGGGAGGGACCCTCCAACACTGGGGGTACTGAGGCAATAGGCTCTCGTTTCAGAGTGTTTACATCATTGTTGTTGACAGATGTGGAAGGTGAACCAACACCGTAGGACTCTTCAGCTTTCTCAGCGGGCATGAAGCTTAAGTCTTCATCAAGTTCTTGGTACATGAAGTTCCTGAATGACATTTCTGCAAAAAAGAAGTAAGAAAAAATAAATATCAGTGCTACATTGGCCCTACTTAAATAAAAGTAGAAAAACATACTTTGTCCATGGTATATGATAACAGGCTTGTTGGGAGACCCCTCCCAGCTCTGGGCAATCCCAGCCATATACAAGATTGGCTCGGGGAACACTTGCACATTTGCAGGATATCTAGCCAAATGCAGATAGCATGGATCCCTTCGCACCTCATATGGCAAGGGGTCATTGTATTGTTTTGCATCAAACATGTACTCCTTACTCAACAACTCTGGATAGTTGGGTGGGATAATAGTGTTTTGCACATAGAGAAAATTGCCCTTCCAAGATGTTATATTGGTATACACCCTCGCAAACAGATTTGGCACATCCCCCTCAGGTCTTTTAGCCAAAGTTAACCAGTTACCCCCGGGATACAAATTCAGAAAACCCCTTAAAACCTTCAGAGTTGGTTCATAGCCATATGCTTTACACATTACTATGAATGTGGTCAGTTTGGCTAAACCAAACTGGTTGAACCTAGAGATATGCTCCTTGTAATATTGCATTAGCTCTAGAATAAGCGGGTGAAGTGGAATCCTAAGGTTGGAATGACTAAAAGTATGAGTGTATAGCCCTACGAAACCTTTTGGAGCATCCAAGATACCCTGATTAGGCTTGGGCAACATGATTTTAAACTCTTGTGGGATCGGATAATCAGCTAAATGGTCATGTAAATCTTTTGCAGTCAAAGTACATTTTTGCTGCTTAATAATAAACTTTGAATCCATAGCTATTTTAAACAACAAGCAAGAAGGAGTATTTACCTTTGGTTTTGAAGCTGTGGGCGATCAAAAGTTTACTGCGTGAAAAAGAAGACGGAGAGAGTAAAATGTTTTAGGGTTTCAACCACCTCCCTTTAAATACTCTTTTTCACCGTCTTTTAAACCACACACGTGTCCCTAAGAGTTACTTTTATCCGGATTTAAAATGTTTTTAAAATTAAAAAAAAGTCTTTTGGTCACCGGGTAAAGTGGGGATTTGTGATCACTGTAGCGGGCAGCTAAGGAGATTAGTTAGCATTAAATGCGCAGATTAGGCGCGTAGATATCTTATAAATGATAAGTTTTGCAGCAAGAGGACATTTTTCTTCGCAAGATGAAGTCGAAAGCAATGCCTTTTCGCTCATATGCATCACTTTCGACTGGGGGCTTGATGATGTACCCTCCGAACAGCTCGAAGGACACTCCTTCGAGACGTGTCGAAGCCCTTCTGTTCGAAGGCCCAAGTTAGGTCTCCAGAATATTCATAGGCGTCAAACCATTCGTAATCACGAAGGTTACCTACGGGGAATTCGCCATTCGAAGCCCTAAGAACTTCGGGGTATGGTTGACGAAGGAGTAACGGATAGGAGAACCTCCTGACTTGGTCAAACCTACGATCTCCCTATCTTTCCTGGCTTCCCCGCCAAGTTTGAGAACGTGGGTCTCTAAGCCCTAGCGGTAACCCACAAACATGGGACGCCCCCATGTTCTCCGACATTCACGCAGAGGTGCCCTTAACCCTATTTCTTCCACTATAAATAGGTTGGACGGGCAATGGATTATGGTAAGCTCATTCAACACTCATCTCTTTACTTACACACACTTATACAACCATAACTCATACTTACTCTCACGCCGGAGGTGGTTCGCAGGGTCCAACCCCTGCGTAATCACTTAACGTAGTGTCTTCATATTTCTTATTCTCAGGTGAAAGACAATATTGGCTGGAACATACACCCCTCATACATTTGATCATCATCGAAGCCTGGTAGTGCAATTTATTATACAATCAAGGGTGATTCTTTTTAGTCTTTTTATATTTTTTATGAAAGCAAATAAAATCTCGGGGTTTGAAGAGTGGGGTTTGGTAATTTTACCAATTAAACTACTAAACAATTTAAATTAAAAACTAATTAAACTACTTAAAGGTAAAAGTTGTAAATCGATTGAGTGTGTTTCATATGATAATTAAAAATGTGTTCACTTAGATTTTCTTACTCCCTAGTTATCTTTTATTAGTCTGTTGAATTGTCACATCCTCATTCTAATTGGTGCGTTGTATTCCGTGTTAGTCATAGAGTGGTGCCTAATTCCTCAATTCTATGAATCATAACTCTCCTCTAGAACATCTGGGATCGCCAAGTACCGAAGTATCTCCCCCGAATACCCTATTATCCTTAAGCTACAACTCACACAATAAACATAACGACGACCTAAGTACACTGTCAAGCTTTTTGCTATTTAGGACGTTCAAGTTCGCAACAATTAAAGAAGAAGTCAGATTTACTCTAGTCTATCAATTAGAATAAGAGACAACCTAACAATAATCAATAACTAGGTTTCATTGGACCTAAGCAAACACTTAATTAATTTAGTTACACATGATATATAAGCAAGAACAGAAACAAACAATTGAACATAGATGAAACATGGTGATAGATTGGATAAAAAAACTTATCTTTAAGTGTAAAAGAGGGTTTGGAACCCTAAAATACTGTCCAATTCGGACCTCAAACGAACTAGGGTTTTCTCTCCAAAATAATGCACACAAAATACAGAAAATTCGAAGTCTATATATAGATTTTACACTCGCGACGGCGTCGCCTTTTGATGGTGACGCCATCTGATCGCCGTCATTAGGGTTTCGTTTTGACCAAGTCATTGTTCGGACGACGTCAGGTGAGAAATAGTGACGCCGTCTGGCTTTCTTATGGACGTCGTCTGGGTAGAGTCTTGGTCGTCTGGTGTGAAGAGAAAGAGTGACGCCCTTTTGAGTTAAGGCGTGACGCCGTCAGGTGTTAAGACCAAAATAAGTTCTGAGCCGTCACTTGAGACTTTTTAGAAGACCATGTGAGTGACGGCGTCGCCCTTGGAGTTGGGACGCCGTCAGGCTTGAGAAAAGGCCTTGTTTTCTTGACTTTATCGTTTTCTTCATGTTTTCTCTCCTTTTCATTCAAATATGCTTGATTCTAGCATTTTGCTTCCAAAAGACTTAAAATATGAAAATGAACGATTTTAAGCAGTAACGGATATAAAATGTAACGATTTAGGGCTTAAATGACCGACTAAAAACGTATGTTTTAAATCCTTATCAAATATCCCTACACTTGTAATTTGCTTGTCCTCAAGCAAATGTGCTTTTAGTTAATCAATTTATGAGTTAGGCGTCATTTAGCATTGATTTAAAACAATCTACAACAAGTACAAGTGCTATAATAGTCAAAACAAGCACAAAAATTTTACCGGCGATCAACTTGATACGCGATTTTTACCCGGCGAATAGTCAAACAAATGAGAGGTTTTCGACGAAGGGGACGGTAACTATTATATGTATGTAACATGACTTGGACCATCAACTTCCTAAGAAGATATAACTTTCTACTTTATACCTTAATACCCTAAAACTATATAACCTTAACAAGTTCATATATTCTTCCTCATAAATTCATT
Organism: Chrysanthemum makinoi; assembly: GCA_910596185.1. NCBI lineage: Eukaryota > Viridiplantae > Streptophyta > Magnoliopsida > Asterales > Asteraceae > Chrysanthemum > Chrysanthemum makinoi. The sequence goes on from OU343225.1 coordinate 102,585,136, forward strand.
TTCAAAAGATAATAACTAGTGTATATATAATTATCAATATTATTGTAATACGACAGATCTAGAATATCATATTGATTCCAATTACGTGATATTACATTTCATTAGATTTAATTGTTACATTTCATAAATTGATTTTCAAAAGATATGTTTTATTGAAAATATTGAATTAAATATTTTTTTAGTAACTAGTATATATATAATTATCAATATTACAATATTATTGTAATACGAAAGATCTAGAATATCATAGTGCATCATATTATTTCCAGTTACGTGATATTACCTTTTGATTATGTTTATTTGTTACACCTAAAATGCATCATTAGTTTAGCGATATGCAATTCACGTATCAATAGTTCCATACCATTACATCAAATAACAGAAAAGGTTTAAAATGTTCAAATTACTAGAAGAGGACGAGCCGCGGACTCAATAAAAATATCCTATAAATGTTATCCATGCTCTACGGGCCATAAATGTAAACCGTGTATCGAGTGATATTTTAGCTTAAACATTCCATAAACAAATACTTATACTATCTTTTTAAGTAAATATGACATTATGATGTTTTGAATTGGTAAATATGAAATTGCCCCAATAATTAAAGTATAACATTACATCAAATTACATATTACATAACATTAAATAAAAATATTACTTATGCCTATATATAAGTCTATCAAACCAACACCAATCCATAAAACAATTGTTGAGTTTGGGTATTTAACCCCAGTTTTCAAACCCTAAAAAAACTTATTTCTACAAATTCATCAAAATTGTCCCTGATCAACATCAATCAATCAATCATGTTCAATCCATCAACAAGGTAATCAATCAACACAACAACTTCATCCATTTCATTTCAGTTTTTAATATTTGCATCAGTTATTAGTATAGCATTATCTTGATTTAGCTTATTTAGGGGGTGTTTGGATAAGGTTATTTTATTGGCTTATTGGGAGAAAAGCCGAAAAGTTTATTTGTTTGTAGGTTATCGGATCTTTCTGTAGTTGCTAGCAAACTATATATGAAGTAATAAATGCTTATGGTTCTTTGCGTGGTGATGTGATCCGTAGATTACTTTTTATTCGACTTGTTAATTCCCTTTTGAGATGTCAGAATAACGTCTTCACGTAGGATGACTAACGTATTCTGTATCTTTACTTAGTAGCAGTAAAACCTCTCTAGTCCGCATAACCCTACTTTGTGAAGTAGAAACTTCTTGTTTTATAGCTCTTAGCCCATGTTCTTTTCCCTATTTGTTATGGGACATTTAAATCTATTGTTCACCATTATGTACAGTACCAAAAGTGTATGTATACACGTTTTGTTAGAAAAATCTAACAAAAGTAAGTAACCAGCTAATTAATCTTAAAAGTAATTTACCCTGGTGCGTTAACTATAAATTGAAATTTACTTAAGAATACAGTGTAGCAGCATACATCAATCTGTACCATAATAACAAAAAAGGTGGTAGAATTTAAGATATATAATTGGAAGAGGTTAAAGATGAGGAAACAGTCAAAGTTCATTTTATCTTGATTCAAATGAAGAGCGAAAGGTCTCTTCATTCTTGATCAGCAGCAATCATGTTCACATACTTATATATGCATGAACTATTGGGGTTTCATTGTTACTGAATCACATACTTACAATTTAATGAAGTTTTATGGAATTTTTGCGGGAAAGGGTAGTAAACTAGTAGTCGCTTTAGATGATGTTGATCATTTTATTTTTCATATGTAAGAGGAAATTATTTGTTACTTCCTTTGATGAACGATAATTTGTTTGGTTAATATGGATCCCATGCAATCTTAACAGACGGTTTCACAAGTATTATTTTTTTATTCTTTTTATTAAAGATGTAAACTTTTGATTGGGGTGTATCTTGTTAGTTAGTTCACGTCTATAGATTGCTATAATCTATCCATGTGGATAGATTCGCTTCTTAGCAATCAACAAGCCGATTTGATTATTTTAAGTGTCTTACTAACAAAATCTTAACACATTACTTGTACACGGAAGGTATTTTAGTAATTAGTAGAAAAGTAGATAGTATGAACACGCAAAATCTTTAAGAATAACCACTCAGGGGTGGCCTAGTGGCAAAATGACTCGTGACAATCACTCTAAGATGTGTGAGATCTCATGTTCAATTCTTGCTAGGTGCAAACAGCCCTATAGTGGTCACTCCAACCTCCTGAAAAGGGAGGGTTTTAGCCGATTTGAGTTTGTTTGGCGGTGGGTTCAAACCCTGTGGATTAGTCGGACAAAAAGTTGGAAACAATGGTTACCCAAAAAAAACTTTAAGAGTGCCAAACCTCTGTGAAACTATAGAGCTCGAAGATCAAGAAATAGTCATAGTACATTTTAATCTTTCAACGCATGGAAGGCAAAAGATCATTTAATACTTGCGAACAAATATGTGATGATAAAGGAGTAGTGTGTGTGGTTCAGTCCGAAATTTCCATCCCTTATTACTTCTATTCCATTCTTATTCAATTATTATAACTAATTTATAATATTATTTTTGTGTGATCAATATCATTTTAATTCCTATTTTGCTTTGAACGCTCAGGCGAACACATCATTACAGTTGAGTTGTAGTAATGTGAATGAGATTGGGGGGCGCCAGAGTATTTTGGGATGGAAATATTTTTTATTGAATGACACATGCTACTTCATGTGCAGATAAATAATTAGTTATTTAATTGAACCATTTTACACCACAAATTTTCATACAATGTTTTTCAAATAAATAAAATTGTTGGGTGGAGTCATGTTCAGAAAGTTAACCACCTTGTAGAACTCGCAATTTTTTTTAAAAAGTTTGTGTGATGATATACCATAACTTGAGCACGTCTTTTGCGTTAATGACAGATTTAGTTGATTAGGGAATAGGCAGCTATGGTAACATGTTCAAACGGGTTGGATCAACCTACCGACCTTTGAACTCTAATAATATTTACTATATATTATGAGTTGAAACTATTTGTATTTACTTTCTTTATCCATAGACGATGCTTTTATATTTTTTGATTTGGAATATATTCTTCTTTCAGTTATAGCTACTTTCTATTTGATCTATCATTTTACCTACTATTGTATAATTGAAATGGCTTTTAACCAGGCATTTCCAGCACCACAATTTTACACCTCAAATCACAAATTGTATGAAGAACCTCCCATGGCTCACAAAGTCTCTAAAGAAATTGGTGAGAACTGATATAACCCCTCTCTTGTTTGATATAATCTGTTCATAATTTTATATACATATATTTCAATTGTTAGTGTACTTGCTACGACGGTTGGTTATAATGTATGCATGTTTTGCAGGATCCTTTTGGGGACCAAATGTATTACTTCCCACAGGGGTCACTTGGAACATCTTCGTTATTTATCTTTTTATGCTAGAATACAAGTAGTCTTCATAAGATTATGACGCATTGATGAAAGTATTTAGTTGCATCATACATTGGCAGAAACACCCATGCTTATTGATGATGTGAATTTGTAAATGAAGGAGGTTGCTTGCAACAAAATATTTATTGCAGAAATAGCAGCTTCTTTGTCATCTGGTGTAAACCAGAGAAAAATATCATTAGCTCATAAAACCACCGTTCCAAACATACCGACAAGCAACTAGGTATTGTTAGTGACAAAATAGTTCTCAACTCTGTGAAGCATTTGATAAAGATTTTATTGAAATGTCACCAGTTGTGTACAAGAACACGAAAAGGGTGAATAGGTACACAAAGTCCGTAACCACAACTGCCAAAGCAACTCCTTCAAGCCCAAAGTCAAGCGAAAACAACAAACCATTGACGACGACATGAAAAATGAGAGCAAGAATCGAACCGATTAAAATAGGGCAAGTTACCTTTTTACCCCTGATTTATACTTTTAGTGGGGATTGAATACACTACATGGAAAAATATGTCGGCTAGATTATGGGTCAAAACGGGTCACATTTTAGCAGTTGCTTCACGAGTTTTAGTGGGGATTGGATACAATACATAGAAAAATATGCCGGCTAGATTTTGGGTCAAAACAAGTCACATTGCAGCAGCTGCTTCGCGATTTTAAGTGGGGATTGGATACAATAGATGGAAAAATATGCCGGTTAGATTATGGGTCAAAACGGGTCACATTGTAGCAGCTGCTTCGCGATTTTTAGTGGGGATTGGATGCAATACATGGAAATATATGTCGGCTAGATTATAGGTCAAAACGGGTCTTGTGTTGAGTAGATCAGCAATACAAATCTTGTAAATAGTTCTTGTGATAATTTTATATATATGATGACTTTTTATTAACCACAGATGTTCAATTGTTTGGAATAAAGTAATTTCAGAGGATGTGAACAACAATGCTCCCATTTGACACAAATTAGCTTTATTTATTTTTATATCAAAATGGTAAGAAATCAGAATGCTATTTCAAATTCTTGTTGTACTCAATGTTATGCCCATTTACAAACTTAGCATCATCAGAAGCGAGATAAACAGCCGCATTCACCACATCACTAGGCTCACAATAACTTCCCTTAAATCCACCTGCATTACGGACCATTTTAATGATATCTTCATCTTTAAGACGGAAAATACCCTTTCATATATTTCATCCATTACAAATGGTTTCGGGATAGCAAAACGTGATATGAAGTTAATCCTCACACCATGTTGAGATAACTCTGTTGCTAATGATTTCACAAAGCTCTTACAAAGCAAAGAAATACTAATTGCCAATAAAGATAGGGAAACATGCATCTAAATTTAGGTATGCACAGTATACCACTGAACGATATAGAAAATAGCTAATTACCATATACATATGGTCGGCTATTAATGAAGGTTTGATTCCTAACAACAATGATAGGATTTGTTGGGCCTCCACTTTAATTTTCATTCAATTTTCTGAGAGAGAAAAAAAAGACTCTCGGCACTTCTCCTCTTCTTTTCCCTGGTGCAGATTGGCCATCGTGAAAATGGCTCAGAGAGCTCGTCTTTGAAGTATTTTATCAAACCCATAGTTCAACCAGTCGGGAGATAATCAATACATTCATTTTCGGGAGTGATTCATCCAGCCTGAACGCAACATGCAACTCTTGGTTGCTGCACATTTGATTGGAATTATTGATATTTTGACTTGGAAGAACTTGTCATAGTTCTAGGACTTTTATCTATATACAATATTTACCTATTTTTACTTGACGGAAACGAAGATGTTATTCACAAGGTGTCTCCATCTCCACAACTTCACACCTAAAAAACAGTTTTACACATTTACACATAAAAGGAGTATTAAAATGACATTTAATCGACTTGAACCAAAACTCTATTGATGCGGATATAGTCATTTAAGATAATACGATATTGCTCAAACAAAAATAGTATAGGGTACACTCAAAAAATGGAGCGAGAAGAACTTTCTATCATGAGTGTCGGAATCGGAAAAAAATCTTTTAGTTTGATAGCTAAATTTGGCAAATTTACACATAAACTACTTAATTACTACATAGTATAATTGAATTGTTTGTTTAAAGCTGAAGCTGAAATAAACATAAGTTCTCATTTTTCTTCTAAAAATACTTTAGTACATCGATACTACAACTTAATATGAAATACCAAAAAAACATCCCACATAGGTTAGCAAACAAAACATTAGACCTTTTCTCCTCATATATACAGGTGACCCCTGATTGCAAATCCCAGATCCGACTTATTTTTAGAAATGGATATTTGGTGACAATTTTCTTTTTTAATCTTCTTTGGAAGAGTAAACTTTGGTCACCATGGTTTCCAATTCAAGGTATATTTTCTCTTTCTCTATTTTCATTTCACTTTTTAGCATTTGAATATTTAGCTTTTACATTTTAGGGATGTTACAGTTCAATCATACGAATTTCTGATTGATCACAGGGTTTTTAGTTGTGACAGTTTGCTATATGCTTAACTGTCTTCATTGTTGAATCAGTAGTTAGGGTTTCTAATCAATGAGTTATGCAATTTTATGTTTGATTAATCAGCTACAGTGGGTCAGATGTTTGATTAATCAACTACAGCATGTTAAAGAATTGCTGTAAATTATAAATTTTTTTTGTCAAAAAGTTGGTTTTGTGTATGTCTTGTCCTATTAAAATACGTTGTTGTTTCTTTTTACTACTTTACTATATTTTTTAGGGTTATGGTACAGAAAAGTTACTAAAGTTTACAAAATATTTGTCTTAAGGTAATATAGTTTCATTTTGTTCAGTTAGGTTACTAAACTTTCAGTAAGCATACACTTCGAAAATTCAGTGTTAGTCCGAGTAACTTGGATGTATACTTTTTGATAAGTTCAGTAACCTGAGTGAACAAAATTCAAAGTTCAATAACCTTAACATTCACTTTTATAAGTTCAGTTACCTGAGTGAACAAAGTTTCAAAGTTCAGTAACCTAGATGAACAAAATGAAACTATATTACCTTAGGACAAATTTTTTGTAAACTTTAGTAACTTTTGTGTAGCATAACCCTATTTTTTAATAGTCTAAGTTTGAAGCAGAAGATTTTGTGAATTATTGGGTACCTTCATAGTTCATACTTTTATTTTTAAATCAAATTTTAATTTGTTTTGATTTTATTATTATGACAACATTGTTTGTTAGTCTAATCTTCTATGAACAATCGAATATAAAAGGTATACTAAGTTTATTTGATATATAACAATCGTTAAGTACAGACTTGGGTTTTATGGGTATTTATAACCCATCAACCGACACAACAAACAGACACAACGGTTCACTAAACTATTATAACCGAATAAACGGTTATTTACTTTGTTCTTGTCATTCTAGGACCCTATACTTTATACATAGATAAACGACTCTAAATACTTGACTTTCATGTTTGACCTTCATGGATTAGATAAATTAGTATCCAATACTCCTCCCTAATTTATTAATTCATGTCTTCGATATCTTCAAGCTCCATCATCTTTATCTTTGAACTTTGGCTTGTTTTCACTTCCTTTGTCTTGATCTTCAACGCTAAATATGTCTTGAACTTTCTTTTTGGTCTGACTTCTTTCTTCCTTGTCTTTAATTTTATCTCGATCATCTTTGTCACTTTTGTCAATATCTTCCTTCATTTGCTTCATTTCACAATCTTGAAACTCCAACAATTTGTTTCTTGTAGTACTTGTATCACGATCTTCTGGTTCAACTTTCTTTTAGCATGATTTAATGTCTTTCTCAATCTGGCTTTTCTTCTGAAATCTTGGTGGCGTCTCTTGATGCTTCTTGCATTCGCCTTTGTCAACTCTTTCTTCTTCTAGATGTTTCTCATTTGAAACAACTTTATGGTTCTCTTTCTCAAACAATTCTCTTACTTTCTTTAACTCTTTCATCTCTTTGCTTGTGCAATCTCTCATCTTTTTGAGGTTCTCTAACTCTATCTGCATTTGTTTCTCAAATGCTATTTCTCTGTTTCTTATTTTCTTCTCAAACTCTAGTTTTTCAATCTCTAACTCTTGAAGCATTTCGAACTTCCAAAACTCTAATTTACTCTTCAAATCAATTTCTATCTCTGACCGCATATCTTCTAATCTTCCTTTTGGAATTTCATCCTTCTCAATGACAATTCCTTTCCTTCTCGGTTCTTCCTTTAAGGATGCTATCTCCTTTTCATCTTTGCTTGTAACCATCAATAGTCTTTGGTTCGTCATCTTCAAACACAAGGTTTGCTTTTTCTTCTCTACGGTTTGGTTTTGGACAATTTGCAGCAAAGTGTCCAAACTCATGACAATTATAGCACTCTATTTCTCTAAAGTCTCTCCTATGGTAGTTTTGATCTCCATGGTTTCTCTTGTTTCTATCATAACTATCTCCATTCTTACTATCTCTTGTGAATCTTCCTTGGCCTCTTCCTCGTGTCTGATTACCACCTCCTCGTCTATCATTTCCATAGTTGCGTTCATAATTTCTATTATTCCCTTGACGTGTGAACAACAATTTCTCGCTATTATCTTCCTCACTTCCTTTTCTAAACTTAAGCCTGTCTTCATAAGTCTTAAGTTTCCCAATAATCTCCTCTAATTTTGCTTTCTTAAAATCAACAACCATTTCAATGGTTGCTACTCTTAGTACAAACTTATCTGGTACTGCATTCAGTAATTTTCGTACTTTTGTTTGTTCATCAAACGTCAATCCACATGTAGCAGCCTTTGTAATAATACTCATCAACCTCCCTGCAAATGAATCTATTGATTCATCTTCTTTCATCACAAGTCTCTCAAATTCTGATTTAAGTTGTTGCGAGTGTGCTTGTTGTACATCTTCTGTCCCAATAAATCTGGACTTTAGAGAGTCTCAAATTTCTTTTCTTTGTTTCACATCCCGCAACTTGCATTTGCAAATCTTTTGGTAACCCTTGAAATAGGTATGCTGACGCCGAACTATCCTTTTTTACATCAATCTCTTTTGATGTACTTACTCCTTCTACTAAATCCCATACTCCATTTGCCGTTAATATCTTCTTCATTCTTAATGCCCATAATGTATAATTTGTGTTGCTTAAAACTGGGCATTGATATGATGGTAACGATGTGGTGAAAACAACTCTGTTTTAGTTTTTATCTCCGTCATATCTTTCGATTTGGTTTTCTTCTAAAAACTAATATAATTCTAATAATAGTCGAACTTAACTTTTCTGTCTAATCCACAATAATTCTTAACACTTCTAACCTTTTCTAATACGAATTGTAAAGGCAAAATTCTAATATTGAATCTATTCTAATAGAAGAAAAAAACAAATCTTTGGAAAATAAAACCTGTTAATGGGCTTTATTTCTTGTGGGCTCTTCCTTTTTAGATTAACGAATTTATCCCCAATAAGGACCGTTCCTAAAACAAAAGCGTTCCTTTATCCCAAATAAAACCTTCTTCTTGCCTTCTTTCTATCCCCAAATAAGCGTTGCCGCTACCTTCTTTCTTCCACACACAATTAGGGCAAACCTTGGTCGCCCCCCCTTTCTTCAAAAATACGCTCCTTCCTCTGGTTCTAATCAAACGGTGGTTAACCGGTGTTTCAATTTTCTTCTCCGGTAATGATGGTTACTGTGGTATGGTTTCTCTTCTTCTCTGGCGGTGGTTTCTTGTCTGTTCTCGTTTCAAGGAACACGGTGGTGTTTTTGTTTGCACAACTAGGTACGTTTACTCCTCTCCTCGTTTTCTTTCTCTTCTTGATTGATTCCCTGAATCGTTAGTATTTCTTTTCTGTCTCTGGTTCCCTGAACCTTTTGGTTTTCTTCTCTAAAACGATTCCCTGAATCGTTGTCTTTCTTTTCTGTCTCTGGTTTCCTGAACCTTTTGGCTCTGATGCCAACTGTTAGTCTAATCTTCTATGAACAATCGAATATAAAAGGTATACTAAGTTTATTTGATATATAACAATTGTTAAGTACAGACTTGGGTTTTATGGGTATTTATAACCCATCAACCGACACAACAAACAGACACAACAGTTCACTAAACTATTATAACCGAATAAACGGTTATTTACCTTGTTCTTGTCATTCTAGGACCCTATACTTTATACACAGGGCCGTCCCGTGGATTTTGGGTGCCCTGTGCCAAAAATACACTACAAAATTGTTAAATGCCAAAAAAAAAAATATATGAGCAGATACATTTAATATGTTTTGCAGAATATATAAGTTAGATAAAAGTCTTTTAAATCTATATAAACCTTAAACAATAATATTTACCATTAGATCTATTGGGAAAATTTGTAAAACGTATTTGATCATTAGCAATAACCGCAAGGATTCAAACCGTTAAATTTGTAAACTCTTTGCACTCATTTGGAAATGAATTTAAAAGATAGTGCAGACTTGTAAAGTATTTCAACTTTAGGAGGGGCAAACTATGACAAAACAAAACAAATCATCTTCCTCACCCGATCTTATCATTTTATGGCCATCTGTTTAGCTTTTTCTACAAAAAGACTTCATTACATGATATTATTTGTTTTCAACTTAAGTGTCAAATGAATTGACATTTTCAACACATTCTCATCATTTTAGTGCCAGAAATCGAACTAAAACATCTCCTGGGTCTAAAATGATGGGGCCCCTTCAAAATCGGAGGCCCTGTGCCGTCGATCACCCTGCACATGCTCAAATCCGGCCCTGTTTATACATATACATAAACGACTCTAAATACTTGACTTTCATGTTTGACCTTCATGGATTAGATAAATTAGTATCCAATATTGTTTAATCTTCCTTCGTACGCATAAGCGCTTCTCACATACATATTAGTAAGGGTGGGATAATTAGCAACTGAATTATGCTGTCAATGAAAATTAAATTGCAAAATCGGTGAAGAAATCATTAGATTCTTAATGATATATACAACATGAAATCGTTATGATGTTGGTAACGCTACCAACACAAGTAATACAGCTGAGGTTGGCTTGTAAGGTATGGAATTTTATAATCTATGATTTCGACTTTATTAGCTTGCAAAGTATGGCGTTATGTAATATATGATTCCGACTTTATCAGAGAGCATCTTAACAGTCCAGAAGTATATATACAACAACAGCCTTGAAAGGTATATATGTAATACTCAATAGATTATGAGATCTATCGTTTAGAAGATCCGTATGAACTACTTATTTCTAAAAATATTTCAACTTGTGCACACCTATTAGCTTCTTGTAATGGGTTGATTTATTGGGTGAGAAAAACAATTTTTACTATTTATAAAATCCCTCAACGAGGTTAGTAGAACAATTTGGGGATCTACCATTATATTGAAATGAATTTATCACCTTTGAATTAGGCTATGATGCAATAACAAATGCTTACAAGTTCTTAAGGACGATAGTGCGTTTAAAGGAAGAAAACTGAAGCATTCTTGAAAGAGAATTAATGATCCTTAATGTCACCTCCAGCTAATATTTATTATTGCAAGATTGAAATTTGGCACCAGATTGGACATTCCCGTATTTCATATCCAAAATGATCAAGGTGTAACTGTGTATAAGGCCCACAAAAGGTATTTTTTACGATCAATCTGCTATTGATGAAGTTACTGTTTTTTTAACGCATGCTTTGATTTAGCAGAACACATATTTGAAGAGATCCTCAAACTCATTGGTTAGATAAGGAGCGTGAGTTTGAATTTGGTGTGTTGGAAGGGTTATTATGTTTATTCGTTCCATTGCCAACAAAAATGAAGTATAGGTAATGCAAGAGTATTCAGAATGTTGAACTAATGTATCATATAAAGTCAACATATATGCTTCCGTAATTAATAAACGAAAAAAATAAATCATATTTTTATTCATCTCATAGGATGGAGTCGTGATCGACCACTTTACCAATAAGCCAAATGGTAAGTGACTCATCACGATACCATCATGGGAGACTAATAAACGTGACTTACCTTTTTTGCTTGGTGATCATGGAACCATGTATGTTAGCATTAGATGGTACATTAATCCAAGATTTCTTCAAACTTTTGCATTACCCTTACTTCATTTTTTTTGTTGATGATATGACGAATAAAATATAACTTCTCTTCCAACCCACCACATTGGAACTTACACGAATTATCTAACTAATGAGATTTAAGGATTTATTTAGTCTTGTGTTCTACTAAATCAAAACACACAATAAAAAGATCAATAACTTTATTAGCAAAGTAATCCTGAAACATCACCCAATGTGGGTCCCGTTCACAGTTACACCTTGAGACTTGCTGGGATATGTTTAATCTTGTGTCAAATTACATTCTTGCAATTATAACTAAGATTGTCAAGTTGAAGGTTTCCATTAAACTAAATCTTGAAAAGATTATTACCTATTAGTTACTAAAGTTGCTTTGTTCTAATTTTTATGGGAGTTGTGGTGCTAGCGAGACTTTGAGTTTTGTTAGATGAAATGGCTGTTAGGGCGTTAATTAGGCTATGGCATCATTAGATTTTTTTTTATTAATAGTCATATATTTTACTCTTAGAAGAGCACAAAATTGCTATACGTTATGAATAATTAAATACCAAATTACTGATAGGAAACGTTTTAGTAATTTGTATTGACGAAATAGCCAAGTTTTAGTAATTTGTTCTGTTATTTGACAACTCATCTTATGTGACATACTTTTAAAACTCAAAATCTAACATTGTGAGGTCTAGAAACATAATATCACTTGCCAATACTCTCCTGATTACATTATAACCGCACATATAACTTAAGTGTTTAAAGAAGACCCAAACTTTTATAACGATTCAATTTGGTTCACTAGCATGTAAAAGTGCTCTAAGGGTAATTAAAAGACATATCTAATCATCATCAAAAATATTGTTTGCAAAATTTTCAAAAGAAGGTTTGGCAAAAATATCCAACTTTTTTTTTCACACACTTGATATTTTTTTAGCATTTTGCAAGTTTTTAAAATTCTTTCTATTTTTTATTTTTTGTTGTGACCCTTTAAAGACTATTCGTGTATCATTAGGAATTTTAGTGAGACCTTAAAGACTATTCGACTAAGTATAAATGTGGTGAGGCATACAAGGAAAAGAATGTTTTGGTGCTTGGAGCGGGTAATTCTAGCATGGGCATTGCTCTTGATTTATCGGACTATGGCGCAAAAACATTCATTGTTGTCCGAAGTCCGGTATGTACCAAAACATATAGTTTAACTTCAAAGTCATTAGCCTAAATCAATATCTCATAGTAGTTTGATGTAGCCTATTCTAAGAAATCAATAGACGTGTTTAAATATTTGTAATATACTTTTTATAATAAACAAAAATCGATTGAAACAAAAATAAAGTAGGCAATAGTGTACGTAACCCAAATGAAAGTTTTTTTAGTTTGAGAACAAAATGGGTCAATTATGGCGTAGAAAAAAGGGACTATTTTAGAGTAAAAATAAAAATAAAAGATTTGTTGAGTTGGGTTTGAGGCATTTCAGAATGACTATTCCTGGACTCGATGGTGTTGAGTTGGATGTTTGGTTTGATGGGATTTTCCTGCACGAACAACTAAGGTATGACAATGGTGTGATGGGGAACACGTTAGTTGCAAGTCTTAAGTTTGATGAATTTAAGAGCATGGTCATTAAGCGAACAAATTGTGCCCACTTATTTACTGTATACTATAGAATTCCAGAACATGATCTAGAGAAAGGTTTAGTGAAAGTAGGTAATGACTATGACTTGACTCACATGTATGACCTCTCAAAGTTGCATGGTGGAATAGAGGTATACATGGACCACTGTGCCATTGAGTTGTCACAGTATTTAGCAGACCCTCGCCTAGTGCTAGAGGGTGTGGTTAATAAGGGTAAAGGCATAATGGTGGTTGAAAGTGACATGGCTAGTGATAAAGATAGAGATAGTAATAGAGATAGTGAAATTAAAGAAAATGTACCAAAATGTAGTTTCAGATTATATGCTAGGCTTAATCCTGAAAAAACATTTCAGATTAGGTCTTTAAAATCTGAACATAATTGTGTGAGAAATTTTTAGTTTTGGTCACTAGTGGACTTTAAGTGGATAGGAAAACAGTTTGGTGATAAAATTAGGTAGAATCCAGATATCAGGCTAGTTGATATAGTTGATCTTGTAATGAAAAAGTATAAATGTACTGTCACTCCTAATCAGTATAGAGCTACAAAGAATTGGGCATTAAGTGAGTATGAGAAAACTATAGAACAAGTGGTCCCAAAATTCCAAAAGATGCAGCAAGTGGTTCAAAAGGGAAGGGCAAAATTTCACACCCCAAAAATGGCGCAGTGTGTAACACCCCCAAATCTCGGTACAGCGGAAGACTTTATCAAGTTTTCGGGGCGTTACTATTGGATTGGTATCGCACACAAGTATAGCAAAAAGATAGTCATTTAACATTCAAAACCAATCCCAAATTTAGTTATTCAAAACATTTAATCCAAAAGTGTAAATATTAGGCCCAAAACATGATTTAATAAAATAGGTCTCCAAAGTTTATCAGAGTCAGAAATGATCCTTGAATCCCGCCTTCTTGCCAAGCTTCCACCAAATCAAGTATTCCAAACATCTCTCAAATACCTGAGAAATCATGCTAAAAGGTCAGCTTACGCTGGTGAGTTCTTAGGTTTAAGTTCAACAAAATCATAGTGGACCTTTAAGAGTTGATTTGCTATGCAAGACCTAGATAGATAAATACCGTTTCACACACTGATCCTATCCGGATCTCCAATCATATCCCGCATCCAGGGATTACTCGGGCCCCAAAACTCTAGTCTAGCACTGTCGTGGCAACCTCTAGAACAGTAGCCAACCCCGGACTAGCTCGATGTAGAAGTCTATTCTTAGCTAGGCAACGGTTCAACCTAGTCTAAGGCAACAACTACCGCACATCTTATCTAAACAGTCAAGCATACAAGCAAATCCAAATAGTTTTAACGGTCCAAAAACAGTAGCATGATTCTCACCCCAATATAGTTAAAAACGTAGATAAAAGTGGGGCTATGAAACTCACCTCAAGCAATCAACGTACGAATAAACACTAGCAGAAGATAACAGAAATCACGGCACAACAACTATCGACTCAGCACAACCTATTAATGTAGACCAACTTTAATATATATATTCTTCAAAATCAACGTTATCCACCCCAATATATTCCATTTCTTTATTTCTAAAAATGTCTCGTTTCACCATTTAATCCTAGTGTTTGGTATTCCTCATGTGGGTGTATCGACTCAATATGATGCTATGAATGCACTCAAACAACCAATATATAACTCAATGCGACACAATGAGACCTCTAAACGATAAGCTCCATAGTTCAATAAGTTTCGAAATAAATAGTAGACCTTATCGAATTCGTCAACTCGATAAACTCCTTTATTTATTCGTGTCGCTTATTATCCCATAAATCAATCGTATCCTAAAGAGTCATAAGGATAATTCACCCATTAATAGGGTTACCCAACGTACCTAGCGGGCTCTTATTAGATTCGTCAACCTAATAAGTCCGCTATCCACGTGGATCAACACTATTAATGTTAGGTTATCCGTAACCCATGCACCTAACGTAAGTAAATAAATACTTAACTAATATTAAATGTCCACAATTGACATTTATTGATAAACGTGTACTCGAAACATTAATTACTTATTCATTACAAAACATTTCCAATTTAGTCGTTAGTTTCCGTTTAAAAATAGTAAATAACAAGATAAGTCTTGTTATCGATATTTTTGGTACAAAAGCCCATTTATTATTTATATTTCATAGTTCTATTAGCATTTTCATGTATAAATATATATTTCGTCAAATTTCAATATTAATCTCATATCGTTATTCGTTTCGAGTCCACAAGCACGAGTCATAACTTCTCGGCTTTTAATCAATCAATAGTCCAAATTATACTAAAGTCCATGTTACGGCTTTGTCGGAGTCAACTATTGACTAAAAAGTCAAAGTAACGCCGACGTAGCTCAAAGTCAACAATATATATATCAAGTCCAAATTTAAAAGTCTTAATAGCGCAATTCAATCCCAAACCAACTCAAAACAATCTCGCCAACCAATCAATCAACCAAATATACCCGAAACCAATGTTATGACCCTAATGGCCATGACACGGTCACGGTTAAGACCACGTGAACCAAACAAGCTCTAGAAGCTTTTCGGCTCCACGCGTCTCATCCAAACCCCAACTACATCAACCAACAAGCTACCAAATCGACCTGACCCGGACCCGTGGCCCAAGTGGGTCACGTACGCAAGCCAAGGGCCACGTACGTGCCCTTTGTGGCTCGTACACCCTTTCAAACCAATCAAACATCACCCAAATCCATTCCACAATATCCAAATCCAATCATTCAAGCTCCAATCACTAACCAAACACAAAACCCATCATCTAACTTAACCAAAAATATGAAACTAAACCTAAAATGCATAAACCCATCAAATTGATACACCACACATTTACCAAACACTAATTACTTGTTTATTTAGACATTAATTAGACTTAATTCCATGTTTCACCCAAAAGCCCCAAATTTGGACATTAGGTCGAAACCCTAATAGCCCATACGTGGCTTTTAAGAGCTTAAACAAGCTCTAATATTATTCTATTTACCTTATTGAAGCACCAATTGCAATATTAGATGAAAACCCTAAAAGTACGAATCTTAATCTTTAAATTTAAAGGTGTTATTGAAGGCTTTTGTGGGAGTATTTTATATGGATAGAAAGAGGATGAAACGATCTACAAGATAGTGGTGGAGGTGAGATACCACTTGCCGGAATTTGGCCGGAGGTGGCCGGACAAGGTGGCGGCCAAGGGTGGTGGTGGTGGTTAGAGTTTTTATTTTTTTTTAAGAGAGAGAGATTAGAGAGAGAAAGTGGGTGTGTGTGTGTTTTTAGTGAGAGAAAGTGAAGAGGTGAAATGAGGGGAAGTGGGGTTTATATATTTTGAGGGAGGGACCAAATAATAAAAGAGAGGGAGGGGAGGGGGCGCCGGCCTAAGCAAAAGAGAGGGGCCGTGGTTGACTTTTTTCGTAAAACGTCCCGTTTACCCATTCCCGAGCTCACATATTGTCCCCCGAGTGTCCCACAACGTTTATTCAACTTTCCAACATCGTTATTTATGTTTTCCCACAAGTTTTGACTATTTATTTATCAATTTTTGAGTTACGGTCTAAAAATTACAATATTTCTCGTTTTAGGCTTTTCTAGTGCCGAATCGAATAGTGCCTACCAAATAGAGTTAAAACTTATATGATAACTCATTTAATAATGAAATAAATCGTAAAAACCAATAGACGATATAAAATCAAGTCATGGTTTATAAAAATAGTGATAAAGGCAAAACTCGGTTTAGTTTAACGTAATGCGGTTACCTAAAATAAACTCCCTAAATTGCCAGTTGTCACACAGTGGAATGGCATTTACGGGGTTTGACTTCATAACCAAGAACACAAGGTGTCAGAATAGAGAAATAATAAATGATCCATAATACGGTGGATACAAGTCTTACAATAGGACAATAGTGTAAGACATTCGGTTCAACACAAGTCAAAGTTACAATGATCCATAATACGATGGATACAAGTCTTACTACATATGTTCACAATAATCAAGTCTTAAGGGGGCATTTCCAAATGCATAACTCCTCGGGAACACAGCCCGGTAGAGTCTTGTTTTATGTTTTATGTCTGCTAGGCGAGGCCATTACTCAACCTTCTATGCAACTTCATTCTTAACATCTGAAAATGCATACTCGAAAACGTCAACATAAAGTTGGTAAGCTTGTAGGTTTAAGTGTTAACCACGAAGCTGTGCATAGTAGTGTAGGACAATAGTGAGCAAAATATACGAATATGAATCACAGTGTTAGTGACAACTAAACCTACCAATAATGTTACAAACATGTTACCAATAGTGGGGAGCTACCCCAGATAGTACTACCAACTTGTTTCGGCTCCAAACGGAGTTAAACAGTTGCGCATATATGAAACACAATTTATCGTCACAAAGAAGCCACATATTTGCAATCAAACACATATATTGTCCAAAAGCATGTAAACAATTTAGGACAACATAAAAACAGTTAAAACATCATTTGAGTACCATTTTTCCCCAAAGAAAACATTATAAAAAAGGGGCTACGAGAAATCACCTCAGTAAATCAGCAGTCTAAAGCAGTAGTCAAATAGAATTAGTGAATGGCACCGACACGTGACCTAGATTAGAATGGCACATTTAGTTTACAGACTTATGTTTAAGATTCGATGAAGTTCAAGTAAGTTTAAAAGTTTCAAAGTGTTTGTGTTATTGTTGCTTGTGTGGCAGCTTTTAGGTTTTAAACAGTCTTTAAATGTTTTTAAATATTTGTAAGTATCGGCTCTTGGAAGTGTGTACGTAAGGTATTCATGAAGATAAATATTTGTTAGACAAATATTCGAAAGAAAATTACGGAAAAATCATAAATAATTATTAAATGTCGTCGGAAAATGGAAAAAGTATATACATATATAGTGTGCATAGTACATTTTTGAAAAGAAAATTTATGGAAAATAATCATTTGTAGTTAAAATATTAATCAAGTGTATATCCTTGATGAAAATCGGGCATGACCCGTGTACAAGTTTTGGCTTTCCGTGATAACTAAATATTGAAACGTATATGTTTGAATAACAAATCGTTTCATATAGTTTACGCCGTCAGGTGTTAAGACCAAAATAAGTTCTGACCCGTCGCTTGAGACTTTTTAGAAGACCATGTGAGTGACGGCGTCGCCGTTGGAGTTGGGACGCCGTCAGGCTTGAGAAAAGGCCTTGTTTTCTTAACTTTATCGTTTTCTTCATGTTTTCGCTCCTTTTCATTCAAATATGCTTGATTCCAGCATTTTGCTTCTACAAGACCTAAAATATGAAAATGAATGATATTAAACAGTAACGGATATAAAATGTAACGATTTAGGGCTTAAATGACCGCCTAAAAACATATGTTTTAAATCATTATCAAATATCCCTACACTTAGAATTTGTTTGTCCTCAAGCAAACGTGCTTTTGGCTAATCAGTTTATGAGTTAGGGGTCATTTAGCATTGGTTTAAAACAATCTACAATAAGTACAAGTGCCACAATAGTTAAAACAAGCACGGAAAATTTTACCCGGCAATCAACTTGATACACGATATTTATCTGGCGACTAGTCAAACAAATGAGAGGTTTTCGGCGAAGCGGGCGGTAACTATTATAGTGCTTTGGTATAACTTGAATCCGGGGAAGCTGGTTAAGTATCTCTTTCGGAGATGATGAACATTTAGATCTATGAAATTAATGGAACTCGTAAAATAAAATTTTCCAGTGTGGTGATGTTTATATCGCAAACAAAAGATGGATACATGAGATTTATTTACATATTTTAATGAAAACAAGTCTTAAATAATTAACGAAGAGGCAACATAACTTTGCGTTTGCATTTTTAATCTCTATTCAAACTCTTTGAAGTTTGAACTACACCACTCCTTATGCAATTGACTCATTTATGGGTTATTTTCTGAAACGCAATCTCATACATATGTATGTAACACGACTTAACCATCAACTTCCTAGGAAGGTATAACTTTCTACTTTATACCTTAATACCCTGAAACTATATAACCTTAACAAGTTCATATATTCTTCCTCATAAATTCATTTTCAAAAGATAATAACTAGTGTATATATAATTATCAATATTATTGTAATACGACAGCTCTAGAATATCATATTGCATCATATTGATTCCAATTACGTGATATTACATTTCATTATATTTAATTGTTACATTTCATAAATTCATTTTCAAAAGATATGAAATAATACTTTTATTGAAAATTTTGAATTTAATATTTTTTTAGTAACTAGTATATACATAATTATCAATATTACAATATTATTGTAATACGAAAGATCTAGAATATCATAGTGCATCATATTATTTCTAGTTATGTGATATTACCTTTTGATTATGTTTATTTGTTACACCTAAAATGCATCATTAGTTTAGCGATATGCAATTCACGTATCAATAGTTCCATACTATTACATCAAGTAACAGAAAAGGTTTAAAGTGTTCAAATTACTAGAAGAGGACGGGCAGCGGACTCAATAAAAATATCCTATAAATTTTATCCATGCTCTACCGGCCATAAATGTGTATCGTGTATCGAGTGATTTTTGAGCTTAAACATTCCATAAACAAATACTTAAACTATCTTTATAAGTAAATATGACATTATGATGGTTTGAATTGATAAATATGAAATTGCCCCAACAATTAAAGTATAACATTATATCAAATTACAAATTACATATTACATAGCATTAAATGAAAATATTACTTATGCCTATATATAAGTCTATCAAACCAACACCAATCCATAAAACAATTGTTGAGTTTGGGAATTTAACCCCAGTTTTCAAACCCTAAAAAAACTTATTTCTACAAATTCATCAAAATTGTCCCTGATCAATATCAATCATGTTCAATCCATCAACAAGGTAATCAATCAACATAACAACTTCTTCCATTTCATTTCAGTTTTTAATATTTGCATCAGTTATTAGTATAGCATTATCTTGATTTAGCTTATTTAGGGGGTGTTTGGATAAGCTTATTTTATTGACTATTGGGAGTAAAGCTGAAATGTTTATTTGTTTGTAGGTTATCGGATCTTTCTGTAGTTGCTAGAAAACTATTTATGAAGTAATAAATGCTTATGGTTCTTTGCGTGATGATGTGATCCGTAGATTACTTTTTATTCAACTTGTTAATTCCCTTTTGAGATGTAAGAATAACGTCTTCATGTAGGATGACTAACGTATTATGTATCTTTACTTAGTAGCAGTAAAGCCTCTCTAGTCAGCATAACCCTACTTTGTTAAGTAGAAACTTCTTGTTTTATATTAGACCATGTTCTTTTCCCTATTTGTTACGGGACATTTAAATCTATTGTTCACCATTATGTGCAGTACCAAAAGTGTACGTATACACGTTTTCTTAGAAAAATCTAACAAAAGTAAGTAACCAGCTAATTAACCTTAAAAATAATTTACCCATGTGCGTTAACTATAAATTGAAATTTACTTAAGAGTACAGTGGCAGCATACATCATCAATCTGTACCATAATAACCAGAAAGGTGGTACAATTTAAGATATATTGGAAGAGGTTGAGGATGAGGAAACTGTCATAGTTCATTTTATCTTGATTCAAATGAAGAGCGAAAGGTCTCTTCATTCTTGATCAACAGCAATCATGTTCACATACTTATATATGCATGAACTAATGGGGTTTCATTGTTACTGAATCACATACTTACAATTTACCGAAGTTTTACGGAATTTTTGGGGGAAAGGGTAGTAAACTAGTAGTCGCTTTAGATGATGTTGATCATTTTATTTTTCATATGGGAACACCATGTTTGTGGTTACGTACTTACGTAAGAGGAAATGATTTGTTATTTCCTTTGATGAACGATAATTTGTTTGGTTATATGGATCCCGTGCAATCTTAATTGACGTTTTCAAAAGTATTATTTTTTTGTTCTTTTTATTAATGATGTAAACTTTTGATCGGGGTGTGTCATGTTAGTTAGTTCACGTCTATAGATTGCTATAATCGATCCATGTGGATAAACCCGCTTCTTAGCAATCAACAAGCCAATTTGATTATTTTAAATGTCTTACTAACAAAATCTTAACACATTACTTGTACACTGAAGGTATTTTAGTAATTAGTAGAAAAGTGGATAGTATGAATTGAACATGCAAAATCTCTAAGAATAACCACTCAGGGGTGGCCTAGTGGAAAATGACTTGTGACAATCACTCTAAGATGAGTGAGGTCTCATGTTCAATTCTTGCAAGGTGCAACCAGCCTTATTGTGGTCATTCCAACCTCCTGAAAAGGGAGGGCTTTAGCCGGTTTGAGTCTGTGTGGCGGTGGGTACAAACCTTGTGGATTAGTCGGACAAAAGGTTGGAAACAATGGTTACCCCAAAAAAACTTTAAGAGTGCCAAACATCTATGAAACTATAGAGCTCAAAGATCAAGAAATAATCATAGTACATTTTAATTTTCCAACGCATCGAAGGCAAAAGGTCGTTTAATACTTGCGAACAAATATGTGATGATAAAGGTGTAGTGTGTGTGGTTCAGTCCGGAATTTCCGTCCCTTATTACTTCTATTTCCATTCTTATTCCATTATTATAACTAATTCATAATATTATTTTCGTGTGATCAATATCATTTTAATACCTATTTTGCTTTGAACGCTCAGGCAAACACATCATTACAGTTGAGTTGTAGTAATGTGAATGAGATTGGGGGCGCCAGAGTATTTTGGGATGGAAATATTTTTTATTGAATGACACATGCTACTTCATGTGCAGATAAATAATTTGTTATTTAATTGATTTTACACCACAAATTTTCATTCAATGTTTTCAAATAAATAAAATCGTTGGGTGGAGTTCATGGTCAGAAAGCTAATCACCTTGTAGAACTCGCAATTTTTTTGAAAAAGTTTGTGTCATGATATACCATAATTTGAGCACGTCTTTTGCGTAAATGACAGATTTAGTTGATTAGGGAATAGGCAGCCAGGGTAACATGTTCAAACGGGTTGGATCAACCTATCGACCTTTGAACTCTCATAATATTTACTATATTATGATTTGAAACTATTTGTATTTACTTTCTTTATCCATAGACGATGCTTTTATATTTTTTGATTTGGAATATATTCTTCTTTCAGTTATAGCTACTTTCTATTTGATCTATCATTTTACCTACTATTGTATAATTGAAATGGCTTTTAACCAGGCATTTCCAGCTCCACAATTTTACACCTCAAATCACAAATTGTATGAAGAACCTCCCATGGCTCACAAAGTCTCTAAAGAAATTGGTGAGAACTGATATAACCCCTCTCCTGTTTTATATAATCTGTTCAAAATTAATATACATATATTTCAATTGTTAGTGTACTTGCTACGACGGTTGGCTATAATGTATACATGTTTTGCAGGATCCTTTTGTGGACTAAATGTATTACTTCCCACAGGGACACCTGGAACATCTTCGTTATTTATCTTTTTATGCTAGAATACCATAGTCTTCATAAGATTATGATGCACTGATGAAAGTATTTAGTTGCATCGTACACTGGCAGAAACACATGCATATCGATGATGCAAATATGTATATGAAGGAGGTTGCTTGCAGAAAAATATTTATGGCAGAAATAGCAGCTTCCTTTTTATCTGGTATAAACCAGAAAAAAGAAATCATTAGCTCATAAAACCACCATTCCAAACATACCGACAAGCAACTAGGTATTGCGAGTGACAAAATAGTTCTCAACTCTGTGAAGCATTTGATAAAGATTTTTTTGAAATGTCACCAGTTGTGTACCATTACACTAAAAGGGTGAATAGGTACACAAAGTCCGTAACCACAACTGCCAAATCAACTCCTTCAAGGCCAAAGTCAAGCCAAAACAACAAAGCATTGGAGACGACATGAAAAATGAGATCAAGAATCGAACCAATTATAAAAGGGTAAGTTACCTTTTTAGCCCTGAGGTATAATTTTAGTGGGGATTGAATACAATACATGGAAAAATATGTCGGCTAGATTATGGGTCTAAACGGGTCACATTGTAGCAGCTGCGTTGCGATTTTTAGTGGGCATTGGATACAATACATGAAAAAGTATGCCGGCTATATTATGGGTCAAAACAGGTGACATTGTAGCAGCTGCTTCGCGATTTTTAGTGGGGATTGGATGCAATACATTGAAAAATATGCCGGTTAGAATATGGGTCAAAACGGTCACATTGTAGTGGCTGCTTCGCGATTTTTAGTGGCGGTTCGATGCAATACATGGAAAATATGTCGGCTAGATTATAGGTCAAAACGGGTCTTGTGTTGAGTAGATCGGCAATACAAATCTTGTAAATAGCTCTTGTGATAATTTTATATATATGATGAGTTCTTATCAAACACGGATGTCCAATTGTTCTGAATAAAGTAATTTCAGAGGATGTGATCAAGAATCCTCCCCATTTGACTGCTTGACCTATTTCGTAATATTTGTTTTTCTGTAATTTAACATATTTCATATTATCAGTTTGACTGCAATCCTATAATATGGAGCTAAACTTTGTGGCTTTTTGTTTGTGGTTAAATGACCCTTTGCTGGAGGAGTGTTCATAAACAAGTTAGCTTTAGTTTTTTGTGATCAAAATGGTAAGAAATATTATAACTAGTTTGTAACGTTTCGGGGAACATCAACTTGATACGCATTTTTACCTGGCGAGTTGTCCAGAAAATGAGAGGTTGTCGACGAAGGGGACGGTAATTACTAAAGTGCTTTGTTATAACTTTAATCCAGGGAAGCTGGTCAAGTATCTCTTTTGGAGATGATGGACATTTTGATCTATGAAATTAATGGAACTCGTAACATAAATTTTTCAAGTGTGGTGATGTTTATATCGCAAACAAAAGATAGATACATGAGATTTATTTACATATTTTAATGAAAACAAATCTTAATAATTAACGAATTGAAGAGGCTACCAAACTTTTGAATTGCAATTTTAATCTCTCTTCAAACTCTTTGAAGTTTGAACTATACCACTCCTTATGCAATTGACTCATTTATGGGTTATTTTCTGAAACGCAAACTCATATGTATGTATGTAACACGACTTGGACCATCAACTTCCTAGGAAGATATAATTTTCTACTTTAAACCTTAATACAATACCATGAAACTATATAACCTTAACAAGTTCATATATTCTTCCTCATAACTCATTTTCAAAAGATAATAACTAGTGTATATATAATTATCAATATTACAATATTATTGTAATGTGACTCTCTCTGGCGACAAAACGATTTACGTTCCCTCAACCCTTAATCTATTGGTCGATCGATTATTAATTTTTTATCTATTGCCTCTCAATCGTGGGTCGGTGGACATTGAATTAACCTTGAATTTGAAATCGTTTTGTCTTATTTGCATGTAAACCTACAATTGTTCAATTCAATTAAGATACTCATTGTGGATCGGTGCTATCTTTATAGGTGTATTGGTTATATTACGCTTCAAAGTTCTATTATTTTAACATATAATCAATTATATTGCATGCAAATTATTTATCATAATACATCGTGCATGTGATTAATTATGGCTGGGGGTTAGTGTTTGGTTTTCAGCGTTTAAAACCCTAACTTCTTAGTTAGGGTTTACATTATTTCTTATTGGTTATGCTTGCTTGCTGGAGGTGTTTGTTGGTTCGGTTGGTTTGTTTTAAGGTAATTTACTATACGAGGGTTTGAGAGATGATAAACAAGGGTTTTCTTAATATCAAGAATTCATATTGTGCTACTAAGGATGCTCGTATGAGTAATGTTGATATCAGTGAGTTTGATGATATGGAGTCTTTAACTCCACAAGATGGTACGAATGATGTGGAAGAGACTTTTTGGTCTGTTAGTCGTACGAATGATCCGAATACTGTTAGTCTTGGTGAGTCGTTTCTACAATCGACAATGAAACCGACAATGAAACCTAATAGTGGGAATGAGGCTGAGCCGTGTAAGAATTTTGAAGAGGCTATGCGTGGTGTTGCAGTAACGAATGCGGAGAATGTGGACAATGATACTAATGTTGCTTCTAATTCGTATCGCAAAGTTCATATTCAGTCCCATCCAACGGGTATCTCGAGTGTGAAGCCGGTTTCATATGCGGGTGCTACATCCATTGATTCTACGAAGCACAAGTCTAATTTTCGTAGGTTGGAATGTAGTAACAAGTCTAATGGGTGGATCTCTCTGTTCCTATGAAAGTTGTGGAGGAGGTAAACTCTAAATTTGAGAATACCCTTTATGGTTATTTTCTTGGTAAACGTATTGCTTTTCCGGTCGTTAATTATTATGTTCGTAATATGTGGGCCAAGTATGGTATTCAAAAGGTTATGATGAATGCTAAGGGGTTCTTTTTCTTTAAGTTTTCCACTCGTAAAGGTGTTGATGATGTTTTAGAAAATGGACCGTGGATGATTAAGAATGTGCCAATTATTCTTAAAACGTGGACGTTGAATACTAATCTGCTTAAAGAGGATTTGACTAACATTCCGGTGTGGGTTAAATTTCATGATGTTCCTCTTGCTATGTTTTCTGATGATGGTCTCAGTCTTCTTGCTATATTCATTGGTACGCCGAAAATGTTAGATACTTACACTAGTAAAATGTGCTTGGATTCGTGGGGCCACAATAGTTTTGCTAGGTGCTTGATTGAAGTTTGGGCGGATAAGGTTCTGCGGAGAGTCTCACTGTTTAAATACCCTTACTGGATGGATCGGGTTCTACTATTGAAAAGATTAGGGTTGAATACGAATGGAAACCGCCAAGTTGTGAGACGTGTAAGCTTTTTGGTCATACTCTAGGTGATTGTCCTAAATCTGTCCCACCTCCTACTCAGCTTACACATAGTATTAATGATGGTTTTCAAAAGGTCAACAACAAGAATAAGGGTAAGAATGGTGCTCAAAATGGTCCAGGTAAAGGGGGATTTACTAAACCTAATTTGGGTAAGAATTTCCGTTATCAACCCAAAGCGCATCATCCTGAGCCCAAGAAGGTGGATGTCACTAAGAAAAAGGCTACTGATGTGCCTAGTACGAGTGAATAACGTTATATAGCAGCAAAACAAAGAAAAACAAAAAGTAAGCTACTGATGCAGGCTTGCAAGACACCATAACCATATTGACGATGTGGCAAGCTTACTAAGTAAGACTTGTGATTATTAACTAACTATGACAAAAGCCATTTAGTTCAAACATTAT
The DNA here is from genome assembly GCA_910596185.1 of Chrysanthemum makinoi. Taxonomy (NCBI): domain Eukaryota; kingdom Viridiplantae; phylum Streptophyta; class Magnoliopsida; order Asterales; family Asteraceae; genus Chrysanthemum; species Chrysanthemum makinoi. The sequence goes on from OU343225.1 coordinate 102,611,529, forward strand.
AGAATTTTTTAATGGGTCATTATGGCTTATCGGGTATATTGGGTCAGCTCGATAACAAAGTAATTAAGACCCTAAACCGATCCTATTAGGCTATTAGGTTTATCGGCTTGACCCGATAAACCCGATAAGCTAAGTTGGACCTGAATCAACCCGACCCTACAGGCCTTTATCGGGTTCGGGTCCGGTCGACCCATTTGACACCCCTAGTTATAAGTAAAAGCCTTAACTACTTTCAAAGCACCATTCATATATAAGCCTTAACTACTAATTACCAGTAGACGACATTGACTAAAAGTCTAATGGATCCAATTAATATATAAGATAATAAGAACCTTTCAAAGTACCAGTAGTAGCTTGTTAAAATGAAATATGGCACCTGTGCACCATGCTAACCTATTAAAATGAAATATGGCACCAGTGCACCACCCCACCACAACAAAAATATGTTTGCCTCATAAAAACTATCCATTTTACACAAGTTCGAAAGACATTAGTTGTCAAAAAAGACATATGAAGACTAGAACCAGTGACTTGTGCGTTATAAGTAAAAGCCTTAACTACTTTCAAATCACCAGTAGCCTTTCATATATAAGCCTTAACCACTAATTATCAGTAGACATACACTAGATAGTTGACACCAGTACAACTGTAACAAAATTTAAAAAATTTACAGCAACAAACTTTTATTACCTGCACGGCTGCACCACTAAACTCATTACCAAACACTCATGCAGAAGTAGTCTAACACACATCACTACACCAGCTAACTTGACAATACCAAACATTCTACCATTATAAGAATTCAAAATAAATGCCATCCCATGTTTGGGGAAAATTATGAAGAGCAGATAGTGAACTAGTACCAAACATTCTCCCCTTTACTTTCCCACCGCTACACTCGTGCCATAAATCCAAACCTCCAACTAGTTCACAAGACTTATTTGAACTATGCTTCATAAATAAGTTGTAAGTGAGTATCTTAGAAATGAACTTGAAAACTAACAGGTGCCCCTGTTGCTTTTTCCAAAAAACAAAAACTTAACTTACAAAGAGTTGATATATATATATATATATATATATATATATATATATATAGGCTTCGGTTCCATTGAGAAGGTTTTTATTTTGAGAAGATTGAGAAATCTTCGTTTGAGCAAATTGATTCATGTTTTTGATTTGATTCACAAGTAAACATCATTTTATGGTGAATCGAATCTATAAATCATAAATTTGATTCACAAATCATTGTTAAAATCGATTTATGATGATGATTCATTAAATTTGTACATATGATTCAGTATTCTACATATATCGCAAAATCGAGAGATTTTTAACATTGATTCAAATTTGTTTTACACATTTTAAATTTTAATCACATTAAAATGAGTTTTACGCTTGAAAACATGAATCAAAGTTAAAAATCTATCGTTTTTGAAAACCTTCTCAATTTTCTCAAAATAAAAACCTTCTCAATCGATCCGGATTCTATATATATATATATATATATATATATATATATATATATATATATATATATATATATATATATATATATATAGGGGCGCGTTATATGCAGTACCCATATTAGATACAGTACTTTACAGTACTCATTTAGACCAATAGAAATTTAGTATTAATAAACATTTTTATTTAATTGAAAAGGGCATAATAGTAAAACCCCTTTTCACATTTTTTTTTAATTAAAAACGTTTTTCAAATCCCCCAATTTTCGTTTTTTTTTTTTTTTTTTTTTTTTTTTTTTCCCCTTCAGTTTGGTGTTTTTGTAGCATGCATGTTTTTCAGAAAATTGTGGTGCATATGTGTTCTTTTTTTCATAGTATACATTTACATATTCTTTTTGTAAAATTGTTTAGAAATCAAAATTGTTTTTGCTTAAAATGATAATTGCACATATATTTCTAGTGTATATTCTCTAAACTTCGAAATTTATGAACAAAAAAATAAACATATATATGTAACCTCTAAATTTATAACAAAACAAAAAACATAAATCGTATATACAAAATTTGATATTAAATGAAATACAATCTAAATACAAAATGTATCTTGTTAAATATACATGTGCATGTCATTCAAGAACATGTGTGCACTCTTCCAAGAACATACGTGCACTCTTCAAAGAAGATATTCACTTTCTCAACAAATTCATTAGAACATATATGTAACCTTCCGAGACACATGTGCATTCTTTATATTGGTTATGGTCTCCATTTTTATCAAACATGTTCAATACTTGAAACTACAAAACAATTGTTATTTATTTTATTAGAAACAACTAGCAAACGCATATTCATGATTAAAACATATATGGATACATCTTTCGTTGATTTTATTTCAGCTTCAAAACACAAATGCACACCATTTCATTGATTTTATATCGACTATAAAACACATATGCACATTTTCTGTAATTTTATGTTAACATATATGCACACTTACTAAATACCTTACATAAAGAGTGAAGCCAAAGAATTTAACATTAATTAAACTGAAACTCGTGTAACAATATTATTTATTCAAAGCCTTAAAGATGTACTCAACAATTAAGGAACCAACCATGCTATATATCGTAAACACAAAAACTACCAATGTACCATTGTATCAAAAGCCTCTAACTTGAGATGTACGACTTCATAGTAGGCAATTCATACAGACATACCACAACTCTTTTGTGCACAGTCAAATGACAAAAAAAAGTATCATTGCAATCTTTTTAAACAACATGTATGTACACATAAACTTTCATTTTCAGATCTTAAGCCAAATAAATTCATATCGAAACAATATTAAGCCAAAAACAAATTTAGATCGATTTTTTCCAGATCCAAAACCAAAAAATACAACACACCTGTGGAGATTCTGGCGAAGCAGCTGTGGCAACGACGATGGGTGGAGATTCCAGAAAGGCTAAAACAAATTGTTACAAAACAAGTATAAAACTTAGATCTATAAATACAATATACAGATCTACAAAAAAAAACGGATAGAACATGAAATATATGTAGATATAAAATAAAAACTAAAAAACACAACACTTGGAGAAACCTTCTGTGATATATGGTGTCAATGGTGGTGGGAGTTCCGTCGGTGTGACGGGTGTCCGACAGTGATAGTATGGGTAGTGGTGGTGGTCGTCGGTCGGCAATGATTTTTGTATTTTATTTTTCTTTTTTGTGGCAGAATAATGGATCTGAGATACATCAATTGGTTTTTTTTTTGGTCACTAGGTTTACAGAGAAGATGGAAAGTCAGAGGTTTCTAGCACTTTTTAGGGATAATGCAAAATACCTAAATTACCCTTTTAGATTTACAAGCATTGCCTTAATCTTTTAATTAATTTACATTAATGGCACAATTCATCATAGCCATTGATAAATCAATGTAATGGTTCATAATGATTTAAATTGGTACTGTAAAGTACTGTATATAATATTGGTACTGCATAGAATACAACACTATATATATATATATATATATATATATATATATATATATATATATATATATATATATATATATATATATATATATATATATATATATATATATATATATATATATATATATAAAAGAAAAAAAAGCACCATGTAAGTGATATAGGTTACATGTTTACCTTGTTTAACTTATGTTGAGTCATGTATGCTTCCCTAGTGATCCATCAACTGTTGTGTTCCTATGAGCTTATCAAGTTGAGCTTGTGGTTTAAATAAAGCCATACGCTAAACGGGATATGCTCATAAGCCGAAAAAAGCGTGCTTATGAGACTTTCAAACATAACATAAGTTTATGAGCCCAATAAATAAGCGAACACAAACCTCCCCTTGGTAGTTGGTACTTACTCAAAAAGGTTAGGAGTTTCAGCCATGTCAAAAGCCACTCTGATGCCTGATAGCCCTACAAATTTGTAGAAACGATAATTTAGGTAGGATACATACAACAAGGGAGAACTTTAGCCATAAAGATCAAGTTGCGCATACCGTTAGCAAAGAATGAAAAGCATGTCAAAATTCATGAAAAAGGGTATATACATCAGAGTGGTTAAGCCTCACATATGTTAAATTGTGTTACTTCAAAAAATTTAAAACAATGGCTATGACCTACAGAATAATTAAGAGGACAACCAGTGGGTTTTTTCACGATAATGACATCATAAAACATAATGACCTGTAGAAACATAAATGAAAATTCAAAGCAAGAGAAACTCTAGAAGAGGCCACTTTGACCAATTTATGGGCATAAGGGTCGATTCGGACTTTGGTTATACCTTGTCTTTAATAAATCAAACAGGTAATGTCAAAAATTTAGCAAACATGGAAACGGGTTGAGCCACAAAAGCTACCAGAAAGTATCCAAATGATTAAACCCACCAAAATCATAAAATGGATAAAAATAAAATGTCTTTAGTTCTTATAATAGTACTTAAAAGGGAAAATGACAAAAAAATGCATCGAACTTGACACCTATTGTTATTGTGTGTAGCCAACTATTTTTTTTTCATTGTAACACAAAACTTTTGAATTTTTGTCATTGTATGTACGATTTCCAACGTGTCACAACACGTGGACTGCCAACTCATCGGGGTGTTATACGTGGACTGCCAACTCATTTACCCACTATTACTTTCTAGGGATAATAACAAAAAAATGTATCGAACTTGACCACTTTTGTCATTGTAACACAAACCTTTTGAATTTTTGTTAATGTATGTATCCAGTCAATCTAAACATGACATCGTTAGTCCTTTATACTAACGGCCGTTAGCACATAACTTAAAAAACATTTCTTACGTTTTCATCCCTTTGTATATGTTTTCGTTCGTTTTCATCCGTTTTTATACATTTTTCGTTCATTTTCTTATGTTTTTATACGTTTTCGTCCGTTTTTATACGTTTTCGCCAATTTTTTTTACGTTTTTGTACGTTTTCATCCATTTTTATATGCTTTCATCCATTTTTGTACGTTTTTATGGCTACACACGTCCGTTTATTTTATTAATGCAACGTTAGTCCGTTATACGTTTTCGTCCGTTTTTACACGTTTTCGTCCGATTTTACACGTTTTCGTCTGATTTTACACGTTTTCGTCCGTTTTGACACGTTTTCATTTGATTTTACATGTTTTCGTCTGTTTTTACACGTTTTTGTTTGATTTTACACGGATGAAAGCATATAAAAAGGGATGAAAACGTAAGAAAATCGGCGAAAAAGTATAAAACCGGACGAAACGTATACAAAAGGTAAGAAAATGGACGAAAATATATAAAAACGGATGAAAACGTAAGAAAACAAATGAAAAAGTATAAAAAGGGATGAAAACGTAAGAAAACGAAATTTTAAGTTATGTGCTAACGGCCGTTAGTATAAAGGACTAACGATTTCAAGTTTAGATTGACTGGATACATACATTAACAAAAATTCAAAAGGTTTGTGTTACAATGACAAAAGTGGTCAAGTTCGATACATTTTTTTTGTTATTATCCCTAAAAAGTAATAGTGGGTAAATGAGTTGGCAGTCCACGTGTAATACCCCGATGAGTTGGCAGTCCACGTATTGTGACACGTTGGAAATCGTACATACAATGACAAAAATTCAAAAGTTTTGTGTTACAATGAAAAAAAAAATAGTTGGCTACACACAATCACAATAGATGTCAAGTTCGATGCATTTTTTTGTCATTTTCCCTACTTAAAAACAATAATAATTTATAGGTAGCTCTCTTCCTTTCTTTAACATGGTTATTTATGGTATAAAAAGTTAATGTTTAGTTAAAATACAAGGAAAAATTGATCCGGGACTACATTTGACTCGTTAACAACAAACCATAACCCAAATCTAACCATATATAACAAAACGGGTAAAAAATGGCACCTCTATGATTTTGAATAAACAATTAAGCATTCATATTATCAACTTTTAGACCCTCAATACATTGAGAAAAAGGAAAATATGATGCGACAACCTGAATAAGGATATTATGAAATTTTATTTAATATCAAGGCAAGGGGTAAACGATTGCACATATAGATCATTAACGGCATGAAACTAAGTAACAAATAATATACAAAAGAAAACATACTGAGAAGTCCAAGTTTTAAGAAGATGATTTCATTAACCTTGTAAAGAATGTTTCATCCCATGGCTCTAATTGTAGATCCTATTGAGCATAGATCGAGTATATAACTAAAAAAATCGACATGTAATGAGCAATAATTGTTATAGAAATGATGTTACAAGTTTATAGATTTGGGTTTGACCCTAAATTCAAAAATAAAAAAATAAAATTCACCCATGAACACTTTAAATTGGTGATGGTGGCTGGTAATGATGGGTAACTACATCATGATATGGTTTGTATGTTGGTGATAGATATTATTTTGATTTAGGGTGTGACTGAATAAGGGAAGGTCAGAGGAAATAGAAAACGGAGGGATTTAAAAATGTGATTTTGATTTGGGGGATAAATTGGGGCGGGATATGACAGAAAAAATTTAAGGGGAAGATAAAAAACTTTTTAAAAGAAACAATAAAAACGTATAAATCTTTGATCACACCGGTTGTTTCTTAAAAATACCAGTTGCATTTTAAAAAATGGTGTCTGATAACATAAATACATAGGGACATGTTGTTACCTACATATCAGTATCTTTGATTGTGTAAAAAGATCGGTTTTTACCCGTAAACCAGTTTTAATGCGTTTTGTATTATGAAAACTAGTTTTTTCAAGAAAACATATCTCAGTTACCGCCATTCCCACTAGTTTTTTATCACAGGAATAGGGTTTTATATAACTGGTCTCTATTTGGGGGTGTTTATAGCTTTTTGTGTAGTAGTGACATAAAGTTGGTTGAAATTAGTTAAATTCAGGGGGTGGGTGTTTAAAATTAATGTACAACATGTTAATGCATAGATGGATACTTTAAGCACATTAATTTCAAAAAATTACCTAAGAATGAAACAGTTTTGAAACTTTGATGGTTGGGTATCAAATTGGAACACTAGTCAAACTTGGTTACTAATGGGTGATATATTCCATATAAATTACATATTACATATTACATGGGGAAAACTTAAAATGAGAAAAATGAGAAATAACTATAACCTCATATTTGAGATGCATCGACTTGAATTAGATGCATCTTTATTCATTTAGATGCATCATAATTAGTTTCGAAAGTTATTTTGAAGTGAAAATGATGCAAAGTAGTACTAGAAACAAATTTGACCCGCAGAGGATGAAAAATACATAGGATTCGTCTAACTTGAGAAAACGCATCTAATATATGTATATGCATCTAATTTTTAGTTATAAAATATATTATAATGCATCTAAAAGATTAAGGATGCATCTAATTCAAATTGATGCATCTCTAATGTGTAGTTATAGCTATTTGTCATCCTTCTTATTTTAAAAATTTTTCTCATTTGATCCTTGGTCATAAGTAATGATCCAATGAGAAGAAAACGAGAAGAATGACAAATAACATATAACATATAACATATAACATATAACATATAACATATTACATATTACATATTACATATTACATATTAAATAACATTAAATAAAAATATTCCATATGCCTATATATAACTCTATCAAACCAACAACAATCCATAAAACACTTGTTCAATTTGGGTATTTACCCTAGTTTTCAAACCCTAAAAAAACTTATTTCTACAAATTCATCGAAATTGTCCCCTGATGAGCATCGATCATGTTTAATCCATCAACAAGGTAATCAATCAACACAACAAATTCTTCCATTTCATTTTAGTTTTTAATATTTGAATCATTTATTAGTATAGCATTATCTTCAGTTAGCTTATTTAGGGGGTGTTGGTATATGCTTATTTTGTTGGCTTTTTGGGAGAAGAGCCGAAAAGTTTATTTGTTTGTAGGTTATTGGAATTTTTTGTAGTTGCTAGTTAACTATATATGAAGTAACAAATGCTTAGGCTAGCCCCAGTAAGGAACCCCAATCCCCTTCATTTTCCCTGCCACGTCAGCTTTCTCTCTCCAGCGACCTTCAGGCGATTAGGTGCCCCAGTAAGGGCGACCAAGTTCAATATATATATATATATATATATATATATATATATATATATATATATATATATATATTTAACACAAAATAAAATTTCATTAATAATTAAAATGTTACATAATAATTCAAATAAAATTAAAACATTACGACAATACAACGACTAAACTAGTTTTGATTTTGACGATGCCAAATGTCTTCCACCAAATCGGCTTTGAGGCTAAGATGAGCTGTTCTGTTGCATATCTCCTTGGTAATTTCCAACGATTTCACATGCGTTCTTATGGGATCATAAGAACGGTGCTGCTCTGCTGGAAAGAATACGGGAGATATCGCCGCTTGTTCGTCCTGAATTATCATATTATGTAATATGATACATGTGTACATTATATGCGATAGACGCTCTTTGTCAAACCCTCTAGCCGGATATTTAATCATTAGCCACTTCTTCTTTAGTACACCAAAAGCACGTTCCACATCTTTTCTTGCTGCTTCGTGCATCGTCTTATACAATATTCGTTTGTCATCATTCGTCCCTGGATTTTTAATGGACTTCATAATAACCGACCATTCCGGATATATCCCATCAGCAAGATAATATCCGCGTTTATAAGGCACGCCGTTAGCAACGAATTCCACATCCGGAGCTCTCCCTGTTTTGAGATCATTGAAAAGAGGTGATGCACGTAAAACATTTACGTCGTTATTCATCCCGGCGACACCAAAGAACGCATGCCAAATCCATAAATCTTGGGACGCGATCGCTTCCAATAAAATAAAAGGACTTTGCCCGTGATCACCCCTACAAAATTGAGCTTTTAAAGCATGTGGGCAATTCTCCCACGGCCAATCTGTGCAATCGATGCTTCCTATCATCCCAGGAAACCCATGACTTTGGTAGTGATGAGCATAGAGTTTGTCAATGTCACTAACCGTCGGCTTTCGCAAATACTCTGCACCATATAACTCCATTATCACCTCACAAAATTTTTCGAGACACTCACGAATTGTTGACGCACCCATTTGCACGTATTCGTCTAGAGCATCAACATTGACCCCGTATGCCAATTGACGGATTGACGAAGTACACTTTATCAATGGAGAAATACCAAGTACGCCTGCACAATCAGGAGTTTGTTGGAAATAAGGTGAATGATCGGTTATATCTCGGATAATTCGTGTGAATAGTCGTCGGCTCATAAGGAAACGATCATGGAATGCTGTATCGCCGTATCTTGGGGTCTCACTGAAGTAAGCATCAACTAAACGGTTATGAGCACCCACACGATCCCTACTAACTTGGGTTCGTGAGACTTTTTCTGAGGCTTGAATAGCCTCCCAGCACTCTTCCGCAAACATCATAAATTTGGTACTAACTTCGTTTTCATCATCCGATGACGAATCGGCAATGAATAGCTCGTAAGAATTATAACTCATAGTGTGTAAAAGAATATAGAGAATGTGTGAAATGAGATTTGTGAGTTTAGTGTGTAAATATGTTGTGTATTTATAGGGTAGTTTTAGTTGTATACATATATATTTTTTTTAAGCTCAAACGTTTTTTTTTTGTTTGGATTGCAACGTAAACATTTAAACGGTAATAACATGCTTTTGTCTCGATCGTGCATGCGATTCATTTGGTAAATTTAGCCGGCGATCGACTTGAGCCACAATAACCCCGATCGAATGAAATCGATCGCCACAGGGGACGATCGAGTGTGAATCGCCCTCATTGGGGCTAGCCTTATGGGTCTTTGCGTGATGATGCGATATGTAGATTACTTTTTTTAAAACTTGTGTTCATTCTCTTTACGTAGGATGACTAATGTATTCTGTATCGTTACTTAGGAGCGTTAAAACCTCAGCATAACCCTACTATCTGAAGTAGAAACTTCTTTCTTTATAGCTTTTAGACCATGTTCTTGTTTTACCAAAAGTGTATACACTTGTTAGAAAAATCTAACAAACTTGCTGATTAAAGAAAGTAACAAGCTAATTAACCTTAAAAATAATTTACCCTGGTGCATTAACTATAAAATATGCTTAAGAGTACAGTGTAGCCACATACATCAATCTGTACCATTTTAACCAAAAAGGTGGTAGAATTTAAGATATATAATTGGGAGAGGCTAAAGATGAGGAAACAGTACGTCATAGTTCATTTTATCTTGATTCAAATGAAGGGCGAAAAGATTTCTTCATTCTTGATCAGCAGCAAATCATGTTCACATACATATATATGCTTGAACTATTGGGGTTTCATTCTTACTGAATCACATACTTATAATATACTGAAGTTTATGGAATTTTTGCGGGAAAGGGTAGTAAACTAATCGTCGCTTTTGAAGATGTTGATCATTTTATTTTTCATATGGGGCACCAAGTTTGTGGTTAGTAAGAGGAGATGATTTGTTACTTCCTTTAATGAACAATATTTGTTTGGTTATATTAACCACATCGTAGAACTCGCAATTTCATTAAAAGAAAGTTTGCTTCATGATATAGCATAATTTGAGTACATCTTTTGCGTAAGTGACAAATTTAGTTGATTATTATGAGTTGAAACTATTTGTATTTACTTTCTTTAAAATTAGATGATGCTTTTATATTTTTTATTTGAATATATTCTTCTTTCAATTATAGCTACATTCTAGCTAATCTATGATTTTATCTACTTGTGTATAACTCAAATGGCGTATCCAGCTCCACAATTTTACACCTCAAATCACAAATTGTATGAAGAACCTCTCATGGCTCAAAAAGTCTCTAAAGAAATTGGTAAGAGTTGATATAACCTCCCTCCTGTTGTAAACAAGAATTGAGAGAATGAAAAGTATTCTTCAATTGATAATAATGTAGGAGATACAAAATGTATATATAGATGAATATTAGGGTAAAAACCCTAATAGCTAATTGGGCCATGGGCCTCTTATGAGTTATATGGACATCCACAAATAATTATTCATAACACTCCCTCTTGGATGTTCATATTGTTAATACGCTTAGAAATTGCTGCCTCATTAAAAACCTTGTCAGGAAAACCAGTGGGACAAAACCATGACTAAGGGAAAAAGAGTGCAGCGCGTATTGTCTCCCTCTGATGACTACATCACTTGAGCTCTTTGAGTCGACGCATCCCAATGTTGTGACTTAGTTTCATAAATGTTGAGGCAGGAAGTGCCTTGGTAAATAGATCCGCCAAAATTTCGCTTGAACGAACTTGTTAAACAATAATATCACCATTCTTTTGTAGGTCATGAGTGAAGAGGAATTTTGGTAACATATGTTTCGTCGTATCGCCCTTGATATAACCTTCTTTAAATTGAGCAATACATGTTTATCTTCATGCAAAATTGTTGGTGCCTACTTGAAGAATTTCCACATGATCTAGGTATGTGTTGTATCATACTTCTTAGCCAAACACATTCTCGAATTGCTTCATGTATCGCTAGAATTTCTACATGGTTGGATGAAATCGTTGAGATCGTCTGCTTAACTGAACGCCATGAATTTGCGGTTCCTCCACTTGTAAGTGCATATCCAGTTTAAGATCGACCATTGTGAGGGTCATACATTATGAAAGATATGTAATCTTCTAATATAACTCAAATACCTCTAATCAGTATCCTATAAGATATGGACATCCATATTATAATTATCCATAACACTCTCCCATGGATGTCCATTTCAGGATTATGCCTCGTTAAAACCTTACTAGACAAAACCCAGAGGGACAAAAATCTAGTGAAGGAAAAACAAATACATAATTCCTTTATACGCTCGGGGATGTTGCCTCATTAAAAACCTTGCCGGAAAACCCTGTGGGGACAAAACCATGGTCAACGGAAAAAGAGTGCAACGCGTATCTTCGCTCCCCTTGATGATCACATCACTTAAATATTTTAGTCGGTGCAATCTAATATAATAAACCAACTTTTTTAATGTCAATATAGTAAGTGCCTTGATAGAATATATGTTTGATTCTCATATAAACAAGTGTTCTTCACTTAACCTTCACATATCAAGAAGGATTAAACATATGTAATACTTATCATTATAAGAGTACATCCTCGTACTTCACAAGTTATATAGTATCAACAAATGCAAAGTAAATGATACATTATATCATATATGACCACTAGTGAGACAATCAATGTTTTATATAAATTATAACCATGACATCCATAAATCGATATTGTGATCATCATCTTTATAATTAAAGGGCCTTTCTTCATCAATTGACCTCATAAACATGAGCGTCGTTTATATATCCATATAAAGGTATATAGCATCTTTCTTTATCTTTCATTATGCACAATGATTTTATATTTAAGATGTTTAATTCATAAAACAAGACAAAACTTTGTATTTCATTTCAAGGGATTCAACAGTCTTGAAAATCTCCTCATGAGTTCCATTCACATTTACCTCATCAAAACATATGTAACTTACACCATATTCACATATAAATCTCTTTAAAACTAACATGGATAAATTTTGTTATTTCAATGGCTTATTTTTAACCAATATCATATTGCCTTTCACTTATATAGTGATATATTCATCTTGATCAAGTGTTATTCTTGAAATATGCTTTAAGCATTTTAAATCATGAGACATGCTTCATGCATTTTATATCCATCATGGAATCTCAACTTCAAATGAGCTCTATTCATTTTCTTTTAGACGCATATCAATTATTTATCACATTGCCAGACTTCTATAATTACAAAATACATTATTGGATCCACCACATTAAAACATGTCTCCTCAAGATAATTTTCCAGTCTTTGTGAAATATATGTGTGCCATCAGTTGTGCCTTGAATATCATGATTCCAATAATTCAGTTTCACTTTCAAATAAAGACCGATGCATATCCAAATAATTTTGGACATTCATGTGTACGGACTTCAAGTCCCAGTAACCATGTCTCATCACAAGAGACTTCAATCTTTCATTAGTTCTTTGCGTCTTTATATCTTTTGGCCATTCATTTATACAACTGCAATTCCTGCAGGTATGCTTCCATGATCCTCAACATGATTATAGCGCTATCTTATTTATTTACAAAATCAGATATAATAGTACTATCGACGTCAATTATTTTCTTTTCGATTCCACACTCTACTATACATTGCATTATATCCTTTATTGAGATCTCATAACTTTTCACGTACCCGGGGTTTTTCAATTACGTTCATGTCTAGTGTCTCTTTTGGAGACTATCATGGGGTCTTTAGTACCTCGATTTGACCATCTTAATTTTCTTGCTCCATTTTATTTAGTCATTCGAGGGCTTTTACTTGGAATCGATTAGTCTATCATGCTGCAGCCATGGCATAGACTCACTACAAATCATTGATTGTCATGTTGGGACATACATTATAATTGGAGCACTAGCAGCGTATATATGATCTAGTCACTTCTTTAAGTCACTAAACATGTCTGGAAATTACTAGATCTGGAATATAAATTGTCCCTTGTACTTTAAGTTCATATTCATTAGTGTAAGGATCAACATTTATATCATAATTCATTCCATATCTTTCGCTGCTCATTCTCTCCCCCTGAATGAATTATCAATTTCAACATCCCATTGTTGTGCGTTGTGGTGGATTTACATGAAACATATATCGCACATTTACAAAATTCTTATATGGGAAACATATGGTTCGTGACCATAAACCATTTTATTGGGGAGTATTCGTTATATCTTGTTGGCATGATGCGAATTATTGTTAAATCTTCGAAATAAACATGCCCCATTGTAGTTATAGTTTTGTTCTCACAATTATTGGCTTTGCAATCAACTGAAGACGTTTTATAAATGTTTCACAAAAGCAATTCGCGTATGAACATGGGCTACTTTTAAGTTCAACACTTATTCCAATAATCGCCCAACATATGGAAGTATTCACCACCATTTCCAAAGATACAATTTGGAAAACCATGCTCGCATTTTATAAGACGAGCCATTAATCATGCTAACCTTTAGTTTCATCTTTGATGATCATTTTGACGATGCATCGATTTTAAAACTCAAAATGATCCACATGGCGGATGTATAGGCCTATATACATCCCCTTTATATTTTTTTCAAAACTTCATAGGACAAAGTCCTTACTTTAATTTGGTGATAATAAGTGAACAATGCACTTCCATTGAGAACAATAAAACCAATCAAATCACCTTTAAAGAACTCAAGGTTCTTGTATGTCGTTCGCATCATTATTGATCCGGGATGTTTCAACCGCTCATGCCAATTAATAAAAAAATCTTGGCTCATAAACTTATACTTTATGACCACATGTGCTTCACTTGCATCTTTTTATATAAAAGTCAAATTATATAGAGAGTTCACATTTCTTCGATTATCTCTTTATGTATTTAACACATTTAATATAATATTCACATTAGCTAATAGCATTAACAATAAACAATTTTATAACAGTGAAACTACTAAATTTGCTTGACACATAGCCATTAATCAATTAATCAAGTCTCTCAAACTAATATTACACGATATATAAATCACACATATATTATAGCTCAATGGCATAATTTGAGCCAACTAAAAGAAATTCTTATATTCAATTTGAATCTACTCAACATATCAACGATCCCTGATTCATAATGAGATTTATACAGAGGTTTATAACTAACTTTAGGCAGTAACATATATGTGTCAAAGTTTATTCCATGTATACTGGTAAGTCTTTCAATGTACACTTAGCGTGATCAAAATCTATAATGACAAAATAATTTACCCAAACTTTAGCATCCGTAGAGAAAAGAAATAACTGTATTTAAACTCAAATTACGCACAAATCCAACGTCAAAGAATACTAGCGTTTAAAGCATTTATATACGGAGCAACAACTAACATTAACAAATTCAAATATAGCATTTAAAGCATGTTTTGTAGTACCATACCCATCTGTTGCCATATACTAACCTATATAATCCTTTTAATTGTTATGGAGTATATTTTATTTTATTGTATCTTCCTCATTAAGCAATAGCACCAAACAAATAGACAAAGGCTTCGGGAATGCATATAATTTTCAAAAATTTCTACCTTAGTTTGCATATAAATTGCACATGACACATGATCATAAAAATATCTTAACGAGACCAAAACTCAATTTTATCATCAACACCTTAAGGAAAGTCTTTAGCAAACGCTATGTTATCTTGTCATCGCAATATCAATTAATTTAGACATATACGGGCTTTTATTTTCTGGCTATATTATGATGATAATTACTTATAGGTCAATTAAATATTGCTAGACAAGTATCCTAGGCACAAGCAAAATAATTCTACCGCATACAATTTCACATATGAGTGACACATTTTTCTTATCGAAGCTTTCAAACCGAATAATAGCTATTAGATAAAAAAAACTTTTTTTTTTAAGTCTACCAATTTTATAAGGACAACTGATTATTAGACGACGGATAGAACCACGTCACACACAAGCATTAAACAAAGGGAAAAATCGTAACTCATCTATAAATACCATAAATCATACATAAGTCTACATAGCTATCATCTTCTTTATCAAAACCTTATAGATATGATGGTAACAGAAAATATCATTATTTATATCTATCATGACGACGTGTGAATAACCGCTAATAATCGTAATCTAATATCCTAGTGATCAAGTAAGCAATCAACTGTTTCAATCGCACTAGATAGAGCCCGGTTTTCTTATATAATCTGGTTATCATTGGGGGCTCTTAATCGAATTTGTGTAGTATGTAGTTGAATGCTCATCAACAGAAGAAACAAAATATTTAGCCTTTGGAAAGATCAGATGCATCGATATAAAGTAATCTTCAATACAATACAAACCATAATACCAATACGAAACAAAATTAATAGTAACCTTATACATATACAAATAATAGATTTAGATACCACAAGTAAATCCCCAACTATAGATATGTAATATGTGATTACGATTTAAATATCAATTACTATCATCTAAATAACTAATAACAATGTATCACAATATTAACCTAAGGATCAAGTAGGCATGTAGCTGTTTTGATTTACGTGTTACGAAAATAATATATTATCAATCATGATAACCAAAGAACCCTATGATATTATGATAAAGTTAAAGTTTATATAATAACAACAGTAGAAAAAAATGTATATAACCTGAGTGTGCACCGATTAATGAATTACAATGAAAAGTAAAAAGTTCCAATCGTATGCTTTAGAATCTAATTTACCGTATATAAACGCAATTATAGATCAACAATTAATTAAATAATAGGGTTAGAAATTGTTACCTCAAATATGATGGTGGCTTAGGAACTTAGACCTAGCGTGCCCAACGTAAACTTGTAGAGCGTGCTGATAACGTGTTGTAAACAAGAATTGAGAGAATGAAAAGTATTCTTCAATTGATAATAATGTAGGAGATACAAAGGGTATATATATATGAATATTAGGGTAAAAACCCTAATAGCTAATTGGGCCATGGGCCTCTTATGAGTTATATGGACATCCACAAATAATTATTCATAACACCTCCCGTGTTTTATATAATCTGTTCATAATTTCATATACATATATTTCAATTGTTAGTGTACTTACTACGACAATTGGTTATAATGTATTCATGTTTTTCAGGATCCTTTGGGGGAGCAAATGTATTACTTTCCTCAAGGACACCATGAACATGTATGTTATTTATCTTTTTATGCTCGAATACAAGTAGTATTCACTAGATTACGATGCATTGATTAAAGTATTTAGTTGCACCATACACTAGAATTTACAAAATAATTGATTGACAAATGTTAGAAATTGGAAATTCCATGTGAAAGTGTCGGTCACCCCAATTATGGTCTAGCATGAGTTAGCTCATAGACATGTCGTTTGTTACGTTATTTAGTAGTTTATTAGTTAGTTTGTAGCGTAGATTAGTTTAGTGTAACACCGTGGAGGAAGGACGGGTCTTTACCCACTGTATGTCTGATCCACAGCCCGACAGGAGGGCATATTGTTTGTAACTATAAATACCCCTTCCATCCATGAGTCTTTCACAATCCAAAAAAATCAAATCAACAAAATAAAAATATAATCATAAGGATTTCAGCCTCGTTCCATGGTCTCAATAGTTTAAGACTTGTTATATTGAACGAATTTCATCATTTATCCAAGTATGACACTATACGATTTAAAGAAATGAGCCTAACAATTATGTTAGATCATGTCTTTGGCTCGTTCAATCTAAGTATCATGGACAAAACAACAAACCGTCACCATAAGGATTTATGAACCTACCTGTGATGATGATTTCCTGAGTGTCTGAAGCCGTGTCAAAGCCCTAATGCCATCCCTTTGGTGATTAAGCACCTCGACTCTAAAACCTTAAGCCATCCCTCTTGCTAGGTCAAAATGAGTTGTCATCTAGGATGGTTTTCATTGAACGTTTTTGGATTACAACCGTATAAGGATTAGTAGAGATGCGTTCAGGTTAATGATAATGAGTGGTGTCGAAATTTTTATCTAAGAAAAGATGACTGCGCTCTTTTGTGAGATAAATTAGGGTTTGAGAGATAAATGATTAGGGGGGGGGGGGCGGAATATTAAGGAGTTTTTAGGGTTAAGATTGAGAATTATTAGGGTTAGTGGGAGAAGTGAGCATTTTATACCCGAAATTTTAGGGCATTACTAATTGTGGACGGGGTAATGTTACGTTTGGGCTTTTCATTTGGTCATGGGCTTTCAAAACCGTATATATCTGGTCGTGGGCTGGTGGTTATATTTTGAGTTGGACTTAATTGTATCATGTATTGTAATATAAATTGGTGATATATTACAATGGTGCATCCAATGGTAATTGATTGGTGCATCTTGAACCAATATTAATGTGAGCGTTTAATGTAGATCGAATGCATAATGATTTTCACATGGATTGTGATTCTTCATTATTCATGGGTCGTGTGATTAATTCTATGCACTGGATCGAATATTAATTTGTGTTGGGCCCTGTGTTATTCGGATTAATATGTTTGGACCGATGTCAATGAAAATTGTGTGATGGCTTGAGATTTGGACGTTGGAATGTCATTGACATCCCTCCTTCGTCTTTCTTTGATGTTCCAGCAACCATTCTTCTTAGAGTAAAAAAAACTTTTATTTCTTGTTTGCGGGGCGAATCAACAAACTGTCTCTCGCAGTTCTTTTGTTTTTCTAATTACCGGGCAAATCTAAAAAAATCTTTTTTTCCTGTTTGTGGGGCGAATTAAACCAACTGTCTCAGCAGTCCTTTCGTTTTAAAATTCCCTGGCAAAACCAAAAAAAAAATTCTCCTTTTTCGGGTCGAATTAAACCAACTGTTCCTTTGGTCTAATAATTCCCGGGCAAGTTCCTTTGGTCTTATAATTCCCGGGCAAACCTAAAACTTAATCGGCTTGGGTTCCTAGACTATGTCTATCACAAACGAATTAAGGTTTCCAAAATATATACAAACTGTTTTCTAAACAAAAAACTAAAAAAAAAAAAAAAGGAAAGTGCAGATTAAAAGGAAGAGGATCGTATCTTTGTGATTCTTCTATAATCAGTCTACTTGCAATTGTTCTTCCCTGATCAATCCTTCGGCTCTGATGCCACTGTTATTCGAATGGCCTTCGACCAACTCTTGTTTCTACTGATGGTGTGTTTTGTGACAGAAAAAACATATATATACTTACTGAAGGGTGTTTGGGACAGCAATTATGTAACAGAAAAAACAGAGATAAATATGCTATATCAACCGAATTTATATACTAATTGTACTTGTATTGAATTGATGAACTGTTTACAGAAATCTAACATATATATACTTACTAACGGCGCTAATAGAAGGGATGATACCGTTTCTGTAAAAGTAAATGACACCCAACTTCTTAACCGTTCTATCCTAAACGTTGTATCCTAAAAGACCTAAACGACCCATTTGACCCAGCCCATATTCCAAGTATGTTTACAGGCTTTTCTTTCATATTACATAATATATAAACTATATACTAATACTCCCCCTATCTTTGCTTCTATAACATTAATGGTCCTACATGCATCAAAGCGACAAATTATAAATATGATTTTTATGAACAAAAATATGAAATATGATTTCCACGATTGCACTGATTGTGTCTTCATATATTTGGGATTAGCACGATTTTTTCTGTTAAGAAAATTTGACATTTATATTCTGTTACTGGCAAATCCAGAAACAGAAAGGTGGCAAATATGATGAGTTTTCCATGTGACATTATGATGGTTATCATCATCATAGCGGTTGCCACAAACCTATCAAGCATGTCCAGACTGTGAGTATTCTGCATACTTTTTTTTTTTTTTTTTTCGTATATTCTTCTTGATAATACTAATTAATTTCTACTGTATAAATCAGTCATTTCATTACGTTTTCTTGTAGATGCACGTATATTGAAGCTAGTGAATTTGTAGGGTTCAGAAATTCCTTCAATTGTCCACCTTTTCCTAGTCTATTTCTCGAAAGGTAATTATTTCGTGAATGCTGACCTGCTTCAAACATACAAACAAAACGGTTCAGAACAGGACGGTCTCTAACTCACCTGAGAGCCCAGTTAACAAACTCCTTAACCCATCCTTGTCTGCCTCCCATGAGACCCACTACAGAGATATCAAGGCCTCCGCCACTTTGAAAATATGTGGCCACTAAAGCTTAAACACTGTCGCTAATCTTTCCCCCACAAGTTCTTTCAAACATGAGAGTGGACAATGTGTTATGCTTATAGATGACATAGGGCAAGAGGTTGGCAAAGGATCCATACATTTAGCAAATGGGACATGGTTTGGAAGAAACTTGAAGGAATTAAGGTTGTGTGTTGTGGATGTCAATGACATAAAGGTGGCTAAATAGACTGAACTTTCACACCCGTGTGATGGTACAGGCACCAGGTTTGCTCAGGTGGAAATGTGTTCGGCTAGAGGGAGCAAATATAACTCTTTTATGTAAGGATTGTTTCTGTATCAACAGATATAGTTTCCATGTAGAATTAATGAATATGTAGTTGTTGGTCCCAATATGAGTAAAACAAATATAATGAAATTGCAAATAATAAGATAACTTGTCAATATGTTCTAACTAGATTTCTGTACAATGTTTCCAACTATATATAGGTTTCTAAAGGGTGTCTCCAACAGACAATGGTTCGGTATTGTAACTGCCATATCATAACTGCTAATCGGTTATTAAGAATGTAATAAGCAACTTTGGTCCTTCATGTTTCTTGTCTTTTGAAATGGAGCAATGATTCGAGATTATCTGCTCACATTCTCCTCCTTAATCTTGATCGTTGCTTCGACCTAAGTCTTGAACTCCGAGCATTTGTCGCATAGTCACGAACTTGAGTCTTGGTAATGCTTTAGTTAAAATGTCTGCTCTTTGAAGTTCTCCACTTACGTGTTCTACGTTGATATGACCATTCTCTACGCATTCCCGAATGAAATGATAGCGAATGTCTATATGCTTGCTTCTTCCGTGAAATACTGGGTTCTTTACGAGTTGTATAGCTGATATATTGTCAACTCTGAGTGTTATCTTCTTTTCTTCTAATCCAGTTAATTCACTGAGTAATCGTTTTATCCATAAGGCTTGACATGCTGCTGCAGTAGCCGCCATGAATTCTGATTCACATGATGAGAGCGCTACTGTCGGTTGCTTCTTAGTACACCAAGTGATAGGTGACTCTCCAAAGTAAAATACTATTCCAGTAGTTCCTTTTCCTTGATCTATATTAACTCCATAACTACTATCGCTTTATCCTGTAATCTTGCAGCTTCCATCTTTCTTGTATATTACTCTATGGTCTTTCGTTCCTTTGATCTATCGGATTACTTGTTTTACTGCCTTCAGGTGATGATCCTTCGGGTCTTGCATAAATCTGCTGAGTAGTCCGACTGAGTAACTAAGATCTGGTCTTGTATGCAGTAAATATCTGAGACTTCCAATTAAGCTTCGGTAATAAGTTGCGTCAATTGGGTTTCCATCTTCCGCCTTGACCAACTTAGTGCCGGGATCCATCGGTTTCTTCGTGTCATTACTGTCCGTCATGGTTGTTTCTTTTAAGATCTTGTTAATGCATCCAGTTTGCTTGATTGTAATCTCTCCTCCGGTCTGTGTAACTTCTATCCCAAGGTAATATGCTAGCAATCCTAGGTCGCTCATTTCAAATTTATCTTTCATCTGGGATTTGAACAAGTCTACTTCCTTCTTTGGAGTGCCTGTGATTATCAAATCATCCACATATACTCCGACGATAAGTGTAGAAGTCTTGCTTCTCTTTGTGTAGATCGCTTGTTCGATATTACATTTCTTAAAGTCTAATGACTTTAATGTTTGGTCAAGCTTCACGTTCCAAGCTCTAGGTGCTTGTCTTAAGCCATACAAAGCTTTAGTTAGCTTGTAGACTTTTCCTAGGTTTCCTTGTTGAATGAAACCTTCAGGTTGTGTAGCGTAGACTTCTTCCTTCAATTCTCCATGTAAAAATGCGGATTTTACATCTAAGTGGTGTACTTGCCACCCATGATATGCTGCTAGCGCTAATATCAATCGAACTGTCTCTATCCTAGCAACTGGTGCAAACACTTCATCGAAGTCTATTCCCTGTTCTTGTACATAACCTTTGCTACTAATCTTGCTTTATACTTTATGATCCTTCCTTGTGCATCTCTTTTGGTTTTATAAACCCACTTGAGTCCTATTGCTTTCTGATTTTCGGGCAATGTGGTGAGGGTCCATGTGTTATTTTTGTTGATTGAATCTAATTCAATTTCCATGGCCTCAATCCACTTCTCATCTTTTGATGCTTCCTTGTAATTATGGGGTTCTTCTTCTGTAAAGAATAAGCTTGGCGCTTCTACTTCACGTGCAGTTTGGTAGATTTCCGTAATATCCTTTAAACCTTGTATAGGTCTATGATCAAATCTAGGATCTGAGCTCTCTAATGAGCTTATAGTAGCTCTTTCTTCATCTTCTGAGTTAGGGTTGTAAGTGTATGATGGTGGTGTGATTGGTGAGGGTGGATCTGGTATAGGTTCTTGTTCTTGATACGTGTTGTCAGTGTTTTCTATGTTGACTGGTGTAGGATTATCATAGTCAACTCCTTCTATTACAAAGCTAGTCCAAAACGTATCCTCAGTACTTGTATCCTCTTCATTATTATTCCAATCCCACGGTTTCGTTTCCATAAACTTTACATCCCTACTAACATGTTTCTTATTTCCTACTGGATCATATAGCCTACATGATTTTGATCCTTCTTCAACTCCTAAGTAAATCATTGGAATGCTTCTATCATCTAACTTCTTCAAGTGAGGTATCATAACCTTAGCATAAGCTGTGCATCCGAATATTCTTAGGTATTCTAGGTTTGGTTTTCTATTGTAGAGGGCTTCATACGGTGTTTTATCTTCCAGGGCTTTCGTCGGTACCCTGTTGAGTATGTAAATGGCGTGCCTTACTGCTTCCGCCCAAAAGGTTAAGGGTAACTTCATCGCTTTCATCATACTCCTAGTCGTTGATAACACTGTTCTATTTCTCCTCTCTACTACACCATTCTGCTGTGGTGAGTATGGTGCTGTCAATTGTCTCTCAATTCTATTTTCCTTACAGTATTTGGTGAATTCATGTGATGTAAATTCACCTCCTCTATCAGTTCTTAGCATCTTGATTTTCAACTTCAACTTTGATTCGATCTGGTGTCTAAATTCCTTGAATGTGCTAAACGCTTAATCTTTCGAGTTTAGAAAGTAAGCCCACATAAAACGTGTGCAGTCATCGACTAATAGGAAGATGAGCTTCTTTCCGGAGTGTGTTGTTGGACTTATGGGACCACAAATATCTCCATATACTAAGTCCAATGGGTTCTTTGATCTGAATTTAGCTTGGTTTGGAAATGGTGTTCTGATGTGTTTTCCTAATAAACATGCATCAAAGATTTGTCCTGCATGCTTTATTCTTGGTATTCCATCCACTAAACCTTTCCTTGTCATTTTATCTATTGCGTCAAAGTTCAGGTGACCTAATCTAGCATGCCATAACCATGCTTGGTCATCTACGTTTGCTAAAAGACATATAGGTGCTACTATATGCAATCTAATACTGTAAAGTTGATTCTTAGATCGTTCTACCTTCATCAACAACTTCTTGTTCTTATCATACAAAGTCAGTAAATTTCCATCCATGATGATTTTGCAACCTATTTCAGTAAGTTGTCCTAGACTAAGTATGTTGCTCTTGAGGTTTGGAATGTAGTAAACATTCGAAATCATCTTCTGTTGTAAGTTTCTACATCGTAATAGTATTCAACCTCTACCTTTTATCTCTACATACGATCCATCTCCAAAACGAACGCGTCCAGTGATGTTTTCGTCAATATCTTTAAAATGGCCTTTGGTGCCTGACATATGGTTACTTGCACCACTATCTAAATACCATATGCTAGCATCTTTGTAGCATATTTTAGGGGTATACTTGTTCTTCATTTAACAAGATTTCTTCGGTCTCGTGTGTAGCCATTAGTAATGATGGTTCATCGTCTTCTAAGATAAGGTTTGATTGTTCTTGAGTTGTTGGTGGACTTCTACAATTCTTCTTGTAATGTCCGAGTTTTCCACAATTATAGCATGTGATTTTGCTCTTATCCCATCCTTGTTTTCCATTATTGACTTATCTGAGGGGATGAGTTTCCTCCATTTGAGTTGTTTCTATTTCCCTTATTCTGCCAGTTTCCTCGTGAATAGTTTGATCTACCTCTATATTTGGTAAATCGTTTCTTATTTCTAGAGTGTTCGCCTTGTGCGAATAATAAGTTGTCCTGGCTATCTACTTGTCCTCCTTTTCGGAGTTTTATTCTCTCCTCGAATGCCTTAAGTTTTCCTGTGATCTCATCTAACGTAATGTCATCGAGATCATTAGTCTATTCTATGGATGCTACTATTTGAATGAACCTATCTGGTGTGAAATCTAATAATTTTCGTACTAAAAGTGATTCATCCAATGTTTTTCCTAATTCTGTAGCCTTCGTGGCGTACCCGTTTAATTTGGCTGTAAATGCATCCACCGTTTCATCCTCCTTCATCTGAAGAGTCTGAAATCCAATCATCAGTGATTGTAATCGTGCTTGTTGCACCTTTTCTTCTCCAGCGTTTCTCTTTTTCAATGAATCCCATAATTCTTTTCTTTGTTTTGCAACTTGCTACTTGTAAGATCACATCTTCGGTTAACGCTTGATATAAGAAGACGGTTGTTGCCTTATCCTTCTTAACATCTAATTGTGTATCAACCTTAGGTTCTATTGTTTCCCATAATCCTTGTGCTTCTAGTATCATCTTAATTTGTATAGTCCAAACTGTGTAGTTTGTGGTTTTGAGTTTAGGGCGTTGATACTGTGTCATAGGGGTTACGGGTTTTGGTCATGATATTACTGCCACTTGCATCGTCACCGGGCATTTTGATAGTGTTTATGATCTTCACTTTCTAATTCGTATCGGGATTTCTAACTAGTGGTATCACTTAATACTACGGGAACAGAAATAGTTATCCGGGAATCCTAATATGGAACTATGGATTTCTAATAGTATAAACTAAGTATCTATACTATAAATATGAAAGGAAATCCAAAAGTTTAAGATTTTTTCGTGTGACCTGTGTTTGTCACTCGCGTATTCCCTTCTTGTCGGTACTAGAATATACCAACTATATTTTTCTTTTCCCTTGTATCACGTTGTCCTTTCTTTTGTATCGAACTTGCTTCTTTTATCTCCAAGTCTCGAACTTTTGTGTCGACTTGCTTTATTTATCACCAAGTTTCGAATAAACACAAAACGATTTAGAAATTAGTCTCGGTAATTTCTTTCAACTGTCAACAAGTAATATCCTTGTTGCCGTCGTTGCTTGTCCGCGTTCAACAATACTCCTTCTTCTTTATTCCACTCCGTGTCTACAACAACCTACAGAAATGATCAGGATGCTCCTGTTGTTGTCCTTCTTTGTATTGCGAGCGTTTCTCCAAAAACAGTTTAATTGTTTTCTGGTTCGGTACCTTTCTTCTCTTCAAGCAACGTCCTTCTTATTTCTTCTTCACGTACGTCTTTCTTCTCCACTTTTGTCTCGACAAAGGTGCATGTTTTTTCGTTGTATGATTGAGAGCCAACAAGTTTAACAAAGTTTCCTTTGTCTTGTTCTTGTTGCGTCCAGAATCAAACCAACAGAAAGTATCAAGTCACCACAGTTTGGTGGCTTGTCAAATGCAATTTCTACACAAGTACGGTCGTGCACTACTTTCCTTGCGTTATCAAGTTATCCAGGCAGCGTATGGTTGAATGATACGTTGCGTCTTTCTTCTTCTTCTTCGTGAAACAAAAGGTTTCAGCGCGTCTTTGGTTCCTTCTTCTTCGTTCAAGAATATTTCTGGTTTTCATTTTGGTACTCGTTAACAACAGATTTGGTTTCTGTTTTCTGGTTACAGAATCTCGTGTTTGAGATGATGGTTGTATTGATGTAACGAGCGTGTAAAAAAAGCAAGCTCTTGATGCCAAATGTTGGTCCCAATATGAGTAAAACAAATATAATGAAATTGCAAATAATAAGATAACTTGTCAATATGTTCTAACTAGATTTCTGCACAATGTTTCCAACTATATATAGGTTTCCAAAGGGTGTCTCCAACAAACACAATGGTTCGGTATTCTAACTCCCATATCATAACTGCTAATCGGTTATTAAGAATGTAATAAGCAACTTTGGTCCTTCATGTTTCTTGTCTTTTGAAATGGAGCAATGATTCGAGATTATCTGCTCACAGTAGTCTTCTCAATTTTTTGGGTTTCTAGTTTGTAATATAATGGCTTATGATTAGCTTCATTTTTTGTAATCGCGGCATCTATCTTTTCTTTTCTTTTTCTTTTTTTCTCTTTTAACACATATGAGTTAAATTTGCTTTGTAGACATTTTACATACTTAATGTTACTTTTTAAGAAATTGTATGCAAAATTGTCAAAAAAAGTAATGTAAGATGCAATTTTTGCCACTGAGATCATAATTTTTCACTATTAAAAAGAATTGAGAAATCAATTTTTTGGCGAAAAGGAAATATAATAACTAGTTTGTAACGTTTAGGGGAACATCAACTTGATACGTGATTTTTACCCGGCGAGTTGTCAAACAAATGAGAGGTTGTCGATGAAGGGGACGGTAACAACTAAAGGGCTTTGGTATAACTTGAATCCGGAGAAGCTGGTTAACTATCTCTTTCGGAGATGACGGACATTTTGATCTATGAAATTAATTGAACTCTTAATATAAAATTTTCAAGTGTGGTGATGTTGATATCGCAAACAAAAGATGGATACATGAGATTTATTTATATATTTTAATGAAAACAAATCTTAATAATTAACGAAGAGGCTACATAACTTTGGGTTTGCATTTTTAATCTCTCTTCAAACTCTTTGAAGTTTGAACTATACCACTCCTTATGCGATTGACTCCTTTATGGGTTATTTTCTGAAACGCAAACTCATACGTATGTATGTAACACGACTTGGGCTATAAACTTCCTAGGAATTGAAGATATAATTTTCTACTTTATACCTTAATACCCTGATACTATATAACCTTAACTAGTTCATATATTCTTCCTCATAAATTCATTTTCAAAAGATAATAACTAGTGTACACATAATTATCAATATTACAAATTTACAATGATATTGTAATACGACAGATCTAGAATATCATACTGCATCATATTATTTATGTTACGTGATATTACATTTCATTATATTTATTTGTTACATTTCATAAATTCATTTTCAAAAAAATATAAAATAATACTTTTATCGAAAGTTTTGAATTCAATATTTTTTTTTAATAACTAGTGTATATATAATTATCAATATTACAATATTATTGTAATACGACATATCTAGAATATCTTATTGCATTATATTATTTCCAGTTACGTGATATTACATTTCATTATGTATATTTGTTACATCTAAAATGCATCATTATTTTAGCGATACGCAATTCACATATCAATAGTTCCAAAATATTACATCAAATAACAGATTACGTTGTAAATGATCAAATTATTCGAAAAGGACGAGCCTCAAACTCGTATATGCGGACTTAACAAAAATATCCCTATATATTTTATCCATGGTCTATTGGCCATAAATGGGTATCGTGTATCGAGTGATATTTGAGCATGAACATTCAATTAACAATTAGTTAAAACATGTTTTGGGTAAATATAACATTATGATGTTGAGTTGGTAAATATGAAGTAATTAGGGTATAGCATTACATCAAATTACATATAACATATTACATAACATTTAATAAAAATATTATTAATGCCTATAAATAACTCTTTCTAACCAATACCAATCCATAAAACAATTGTTCAATTTGGGTATTTACCCAGGTTTTTAAACCTAAAAAAACTCATTTATACAAATTCATCAAAATTGTCCCCTGCATCATCAATCATGTTCAATCTATCAACAAGGTAATCAATCAACACACAAACTTCTTCATTTTCATTTCTGCTTTTCAATATTTGCATCAGTTATTAGTATAGCATTATCTTAATTTAGCTTATAAAGGGGGTGTTTGGGTAGGCTTATTTTATGGGCTTCTTTGGAGAATAGCCGAAAAGTTTATTTGTTTATAGGTTATTGGAACTTCCAGTAGTTGCTAGTAAACTATATATGAAGTAATAAAAGCTTACGGTTCTTTAAGTTATGATGCGATCCGTAGACTGCTTTTTTAAAAACTTGTTCATTCCCTTTTGACATGCCACAATAGCATCTATAGAATGACCAAGTCCCTGTACATTTTAAGGACTTGATTGTTTTCGTAAAACCAACTGTTCTCCAATATTTGTGTAGAATGAGTAATGTTTTCTGTATCTTTAGTTAGTAGCGGTAAAATCTTAAACCTACTATAACCACTATATGGTTACATTAAGTAACAAGCTAATTAACCTACTATAAGAAACATGCTGATTACAGTAAGTAACATGCTAATTAACCTAATAAATAATTTATTCTGGTGCGTTAGCTATAAATTTGTAATTTAGTTAAGAGTACAGTGTAGCCGCATACATCAATATGTACCATTTTAAACAAAAGGGTGGTAGAATTTAAGATATATAACTGGAAGAGGTTAAAGATGAGGAAATAGTCATAGTTCGTTTTATCTTGATTCAAATGAAGGGTGAAAAGGTCTCTACATTCTTGATTAGCAGCAATCATGTTAACATACTTATATATGCATGAATTATTGGGGTTTCGTTTTTATTCAATCACATACATAAAATTTATTGAAGTTTTATGGTATTTTTGCGTGAAGGGTAGTCGACTAGTCATTGCTTTTGACGATGTTCATGATTTTATTTTTCATATGGGACACCAAGTTTTGTGGTTACGTAAGAGGAAATGATTGGTTACTTCCTTTGATGGACAATAATTTGTGTGGTTAATATGGATCCCGTGCAATCTTAACGGACGTTTTCAAAAGATTTTACTTTTCTTTCTTTTTATTAAAGGCTTAAACTTTTGATTGTGGTGTGTCATATTAGTTGGTTCACGTCTATAGATTATAGATCCGTTTCTTAGCAAACAACAAGCGGATTTGATTATCTAAATGTCTTCCTAACAAAATCTTAACACGTTACTTGTACACCGAATGTAATTTAGTAATTAGTAGACAAGTTAATAGTATGAACATGCAAACTCTTTAAGAATAACTACTTAGGGGTGCCCTAGTGGCAAAAGGACTTGTGACTCTCACTGTAAGACGTGTGATGTCTCATGTTCAATTCTTGCTAGGTGCAAACAACCCTAATGTGACTATGGCAACCTCATCAAAAGGGAGGGCTTTACCCGGTTTGAGTCTGTGTGATGGTGGTTCAAACCCATGGATTAGTCGGCCAAAAGTTTGGACACCATGGTTACCCAAAAATAACATTAATAATGTCAAACATTTGTTAAACTATAGAGCTCGAAGATAAGGAAATAGTCACAGTACATTTTAATCTTCCGACTCTTGGACGGCAAAAGGTCATTTAATAGTTGCAACAAATATGTGATGATAAAGGTGTAGTGTGTGTTTCAAGAAATTTCATCCCTTATTACTTCTATTCGAGTCTTATTCCATTATTATAAATAATTTATAATATTATTTTCATGTGATCAATTTCATATTCATTCCTATTTTGCTTTAAACGCTTAGGAGAACACAACGTTACATTTGAGTTGTACTAATGGGAATGAGATTGGGTGCGAGAGTATTTTGAGATGGAAAATTCTTTTATTGAATGACACATGCTATTCCACGTGTCGATTAATAAAGTATAATTTGATTGAATCATTTTAACCCACAAATTTTCATACCTCACATAAATAAAATTGTTGGGTGGGGTTCATGGTCGGAAAGTAAACCACTTTGTAGAACTGGCAATATTTTTTTAACAGTTTGCGTCATGATCTACCATAATTTTGAGGACATCTTTTGCGTAAGTGACAAATTTAGTTGATTAGGCAATAGGCAGCTAGGGTAACATGTTCAAACGGGCTGGATCAACCTACCGACGGTTGAACCTCAATAATAGTTACTATCTGGATAATACTTTTAAAAAGCATTATAATTGTCAAAAAATACTTTTCTGAGTAGCGAACAAAAAAAACTCTTGTGAGTATTAATATTGACATATTTTGTTTATGTAAGTATTAATGTTGACACTTTTTTTATGTGTGTAGTGAAAAAACTATGATGACTATTTTACCCTATGTGTTTGTGAAAATTGCATCCACCGTCCTTATGGTAAGTTACATAAATAGTCCCTGGGGGTTAGCGGAAATTGCATTACAATCCTTTTTTTTATCCGCTCCTTATGGTTCTACCCGCTATTTTTTATATACGTTTTCGTCCGTTTTTATATGTTTTCATCTAATTTTATACGTTTTTATCATTTTTCTTACGTTTTCGTCCACTTTTATTCATCCGTTTTTATACGTTTCCATCCGATTTTATACGTTTTCACATGTGAAGAAAAAAATTCAGGAAATTTTGTTTCACATGTGATAAAAAAAATTCTAAAAAAATGTTTCAGAAAAAAATCGGGGAAAAAATTTCTGAAAAAAAATTAAAAAGGATTTAGAAAAAAGTTTGGAAAAAAAATTCGGAAAAAAAAATTAATTTTTTTAATTTTGAAGGGACAATTAAGTAATTTACCCTAGGGACGTTGGCTGCAATTCCGTAAATCCACATGGATCATTTATGTAACTTGGAAGGGTAAAATGGTCAAACTACTCACATAAAAACAAGATGTCAACATTAATACTCACAAGAGTTATTGTACTTGCTCCACAATTTTACCTACTCGTGTATAATTGAAATGGCGTATTAACCAGGCATTTCCAGCTACACAATTTTACACCTCAAATCACAAATTGTATGAAGAACCTCCCATGACTCAGAAAGTCTCTAAAGAAATTGGTGAGAATTGGTATAACCTCCCTCCCTTGTTTTATATAATCTATTTATAATTTCATTATACATATATTTCAATTGTTATTGTACTTGCTACGACGATTGGTTATACTGCATTCATGTTTTTCAGGATCCTTTGGGGACCAAATGTATTACTTCCGTCATAAGATTATGATGCATTGATTGAAGTATTTAGTTGCATCATACACTAGAATTAACTAAATAATTGCTTATATCTTCATTGACAATAGGTACACAAGTCCGTAACCACAACCGCTAAAGCAACTCCTTCAAGCCCAAAGTCAAGCCAAAACAACAAACCATTGGCGACGACATGAAAAATGAGTGCAAGAATCGAACCGATTATAAAAGTATAAGTTACCTTTTTAGCTCTGAGGTATACTTTTAGTGGGGATTCGTTACAATACATGGAAAAACATGTCGGCTAGATTATGTGTCAAAACGAGTCAGACTGTAGCAGCTGCTTCACGATTTTTAGTGGGGATTGGATAAAATACATGAAAAATATGTCGGCTAGATTATGGGTCAAAACGGTTCACTTTGTGCCAGCTGCTTAGCGATTTTTAGTGGGATTGAATAACCATACGTGGAAAAATATGCTGGCTAGATTATGGGTGAGAACAGGTCTTGTGTTGAGTAGATCAGCAATACAAATCTTGCAAATAGTTCTTGTGATAATTATATATATATGATGACTTCTTATTAAGCACAAGCATGGACAAACCTAGGATTTTGAAATGGGTGTTGCACAAATTTTTTCGGAAGGGTTCTTGCACAAGTTTTTTCTGCATACTTGTTTTCTGTATATTCTTCTTTTTTTCTTTTTTTTTTCTTTTTTTTTTTCTTTTTGGTCTAAATGGTGAATTAAGGTTGTGTGTTGTGGATGTCAATGATCTTAAGATAGCTATATTGACTGAACTTCCACACCTGTTTTGCTCAGGTAGAAATGATTCTGGACTAAAAGAGGGTGTTGTGGGATTCCAGTAAACTTATCTTGATAAATATTCAAGGAGATGACACATCCAGATTTATCAGGCTGCTTTCCATTAATCGAGGAAGAACTTGGATTCATTATTGTAGTTTATACTTTATAGTCACTAAAGCTGCTGAAGATAGTGATGATTCACCGCTCTCTGAGCCACCAGTCTCCTTTGTGGTTAACACACTGATTTTCCTATCATGTCTTTGGGGCACCAAGATCGGCTTCACCACGTTGGATTTCTCATTTACATTCATGGCTGGTTTCTATGAAAGTAATGATTCACCACTCTCTAAGTCCCGAATCATCTATGGTTGTTGTTATTGTTCTTTTTAGCATTGTCGATAATTTCTTCATATTTATCGTTTTGATCAAAAGTGTTATGCGAAACTGTTAACTTTTCCAAATCGTGATAACTTCTGGCTGGGGTGACCATCAAAAATATCTTGTCAAGTTCAGTGACAAAATTTTCGTTTCCAATGAAATGTGAGTGTGAGAGGTCGATGGATCATCGACGATGACCATATTCACAAATTATATTAAAAAATATCATAACTTGTGAATATGGTTTAATCACCGAATGTTGTAGGTGTTTGAGCATGGAACTGCTCTTGAAATATCCATCGTTGTTCTCCCTTGTTTCATTGGGCATGAAGATCTTGTCATTGCGTAAGTAAACCATATTCCGGTATGAAGGAATGTAACATACGATGTGACTACAAATCGGACTGATGATTACTTGGTGTTGCAATTATGTAGTGCCAAGTAATATCCTAGTTTGTAATCTAGAGAATTGCTGGTAGAGGGAGCAAATATAACTCTTTTATGTAAGGATAGTTTCTGTATCAATAGATATAGTTTCGATATAGAATTAATGAATATGGCTTATGATTAGCTTCATTTTTTGTAATCGTGGCATCTATCTTTTATTTGTTTCTCTTTTAACATATATGAGTTGAATTTGCTTGGTAGAACTTTTACATAATGTGACTTTTTAATAAATTGTCTGCAAAATTGTCAAAAAAAGGTAATGTAAGATGCAACTTTTGCCAATGAGTAGAACCTCATAATTTTCACTATTAAAAAGAATTGAGAAATCTATTTTTTGGGAAAAAGGAAATATAATAACTATTTTGTAACGTTTAGGGGAACATCAACTTGATACGTGATTTTTACTCGGCGAGTAGTCAAACAAATGAGAGGTTGTCGACGAAGGGGACGGTAACTACTAAAGGGCTTTGCTATAACTTGAATCCGGGGAAGCTAGTTAACTATGTCTTTCGGAGATGACGGACATTTTGATCTATGAAATTAATTGAACTCTTAATATAAAATTGCAAGTGTGGTGATGTTTATATTGCATACAAAAGATGGATACATGAGATTTATTTATATTTTTTAATGAAAACAAATCTTAATAATTAACGAACAGACTACATAACTTTGGGTTTGCATTTTTAATCTCTCTTCAAATATTTGAAGTTTGAACTATACCACTCCTTATGCAATTGACTCATTTATGGGTTATTTTCTGAAACGAAAACTCATACGTATGCATGTAACACGACTTGGACCATAAACTTCCTAGGAATTGAAGATATAATTTTCTACTTTATACCATAATACCCTGAAACTATATAACCTTAACTAGTTCATATATTCTTCTTCATAAATTCATTTTCAAAAGATAAGAACTAGTGTATATATAATTACCAATATTACAATATTATTGTAATACGACAGATCTAGAAAATCATATTGCATCATATTATCTTCAATTACGTGATATTACGTTTCATTATATTTATTTATTACATTTCATAAATTCATTTTCAAAAGATATGACATAATACTTTTATTGAAAATTTTGAATTAAATATCTTTTTAATAACTAGTGTATATATAATTATCAATATTACAGTATTATTGTAATACGACATATCATATTGCATTATATTATTTCCCGTTACGTGATATTACATTTCATTATATATATCCGTTACATCTAAAATGCATCATTATTTTAGCAGTTCGCAATTCACATATCAATAGTTCCATAATATTACATCAAATAAAAGATTACATTTTAAATGATCCAATTGCTCGAAAAGGACGAGCCTCAAACTCGTATATGCGGACTTAACAAAAATATCCCTATAAATTTTATCCACGCTCTACTAGCCATAAATAGGTATCGTGAATCGAGTGATATTTGAGCTTGAACATTCAATAAACAATTAGTTAATGGAATTGATACTTACATCACATTTTTTGATGCATTCACCACCATTTATGCATTACAGTATTGTACTGTACAATACTATAATGCATAAATGATGGTGAATGCATCAAAAAATGTGGTGTGAGTATCACCTCCCATTAGTTAAATATGTTTTGGGTAAATGTAACATTATGATGTTTTGAATTGGTAAATATGAAATTGCCACCCGCAATTAAAGTATAACATTACACCAAATTACATATTACACATTACAGAACATTTAATAAAAATGTTACTAATGCCTATATATAACTCTTTCTAACCAACACTTATCCATAAAACAATTGTTCAATTTGGGTATTTACCCCGGTTTTTAAACCTAAAAAACCTCATTTCTACAAATTCATCAAAATTGTCCCCTAGAGCATCAATCATGTTCAATCTATCAACAAGGTAATCAATCAACACACAAACTTCTCATTTTCATTTCGGTTTTTAATAGTTGAATCAGTTATTAGTATAGCATTATCTTGATTTAGCTTATAAAGGGGGTGTTTGGGTAAGCTTATTTTATGGGCTTCTTTTGAGAATAGCCGAAAAGTTTATTTTTCTGTAGATGAGGAAATAGTCATAGTTTGTTTTATCTTTCTTCTAATAAAGGGTGAAAAGATCTCTTCATTCTTGATCAGCAGCAGTCATGTTCACATACTTATATATGCATGAATTATTTGGGTTTCATTTTTACTGAATCACATACTTATAATTTATGACGTTTATGGAATTTTTTAGGGAAAGGGTAGTAGACTAGTCTTCATTTTTGATGATGTTGATCATTTTATTTTTCATATGGGGACACCAAGTTTATGGATGCCGTGCAATCTTGACCGACGTTTCACAAGTATTATTATTTTTTTCTTTTTATTAAAGACGTAAACTTTTGATTGTGGTGTGTCATATTAGTTAGTTCCCTTCTATAGATTGCTTTAATCTATCCATGTGGATAGATCCACTTCGTTGCAAACAATAAGCTGATTTGATTATTTTAAATGTCTTCCTAACAAAATCTTAACACATTACTTGTACACGGATGGTATTTTAGTAATTAGTAGAAAAGTAGATAGTATGAACACGCAAAATATTTAAGAATAATCACTCATGGGTTTGATGGCAAAAGGACTTCTGACTATCACTCTAAGATGTGAAAGGTCTCATGTTCAATTCTTGGTAGGTGCTAACGATTCTAAAGTGGCCACGCCAACCTCTTGAAAAGGGAGGCCTTTACCCGATTTGAGTATGTGTGGCGGTGGGTTCAAACCCCGTGCATTAGTTGGCCAAAAGGTTGGAAACCATTGGTTAACCAAAAAAACTTTAAGAATGACAAACATTTATGAAACTATAGAGCTCGAAGTTAATGAAATAGTCATAGAACATTTTAATCTTCTAACGCATTTAGGGCAAAAGATCATTTAATACTTGCAATCAAATAAGTGATGATAAAGGTGTAGTGCGTGTGGTTCAGTCCAAAATTTCCATCCCGTATTACTTCTATTCTAGTCTTATTCCATTATTATAACTAATTTATTATAATATTTTCGTGTGATCAATTTCATTTTGATTGCTATTTTGCTTTAAACCCTGAGGCGAACACGACTTTACTTTTGAGTTGTACTAATGGGAATGAGATTGAGTGCGGAGTATTTTTGGATGGAATTTTTTTATTTATTGAATGATACATGCTACTTCATGTGCGGATAAGTAATTTGTAACTTAATTGAATTAATTTAGCACACAAATTTTCAAACAAAGTTTTTTCACAATAAAAAAAAATTGATGGGTGGAGTTCATGGTCGGAAAGTTAACCACTTTGTAGAACTCGCAATTTTTTTTAAAAAAGTTTCATATCATGATATACCATAATTTGAGCACATCTTTTGCATAAGTGACAAATTTAGT
This sequence comes from Chrysanthemum makinoi, assembly GCA_910596185.1. Lineage (NCBI taxonomy): Eukaryota > Viridiplantae > Streptophyta > Magnoliopsida > Asterales > Asteraceae > Chrysanthemum > Chrysanthemum makinoi. The sequence goes on from OU343225.1 coordinate 102,647,323, forward strand.
TGATTAGGCAATTGCCAGCTAGGGTAACATGTTCAAACGGGTTGGATCAACCTACCGACCTTGGAACTTCAATAATAGTTACTACTATATTATGAGTTGAAACTATTTGTATTTACTTTCTTTATCCTTAGAGGATGGTGCTTTTATATTTTTTTAATTTGGAATATATTCTTCTTTCAGTTATAGATACTTTCTATTTGATCTATGATTTTACCTACTTGTGTATAATTGAAATGTCTATTAACCAGGCATTTCCAGCTCCACAATTTTACACCTCAAATCACAAATAGTATGAGGAACCTCCCATGGCTCAGAAAGTCTCTAAAGAAATTGGTGAGAATTGATATAACCTCCCTCCCTTGTTTTATATAATCTGTTCATAATTTCGTATACATATGTTTCAAATGTTAGTGTACTTACTACAACGATTGGTTATAATGTATTTTTGTTTTTCAGGATCCTTTGGGGGAGCAAATGTATTACTTTCCTCAAGGACACCTCGAACATGTATGTTATTTATCTTTTTATGCCCGATAAGATAAAATGAGCCTAAATTAACCCATGCAACGAATCTTGGTCGAGCACATCCTCTTAACACACCAGTAGATAGTTGTTTGTGAGCAGCTTCCAAGCTCACACACCCCCAACACAAGCATGGCTGCTGATATTAGTGAAACAATCTTTGCACCTAACATGAATACTAACCCCCAAACGTCTCTAGTAACGATGGTTAAGGCCACCGCGATAAAGCTAGTTAGAACAGCACATGATAAGGCAATATATGATGCATATTCAGCTTTCTTTGGCATGTTGGCCCCTAACATAACCAACACGAGCCGAAACACCCATGCTTATCTATAATGGAAATATGCATATAAAGGAGGTTGCTTGCAACAATATATAAATGGCAGAAATAGCAGCTTCTTTGTCATTTGGAAGTAAACCGGAGAAAATATCATTAGCTCGTTAAACCACCATTCCAAACATACCGACAAGCAACTAGGTATTGCGAGTGACGAAATAGTTCTCAACTCTGTGAAGCATTCGATAAAATCAAAAGATTTTATTGAAATGTCACCGATTGTGTACAAGTACACAAAAAGGGTGAATAGGTACACAAAGTCCGCAACCACAACTGCCAAAGCAACTCCTTCAAGCCCAAAGTCAAGCCAAAACAACAAACCATTGGCGACGACATGAAAAATGAGAGCAAGAATCGAACCGATTATAAAATGGTAAGTTACCTTTTTAGCCCGGAGGTATAATACTTTTAGTGGGGATATGATACAATACGTGGAAAAATATGCCGATCAGATTATGGGTCAAAACGTGTCACATTGTAGAAGCTGCCTCGCGATTTTTTGTGGGGATTGGATACAATACATAGAAAAATATGCCGGCTAGATTATGGGTCAAAACGTGTCACATTGCACAGCAGCTTCTTTATGCTTTTTAGTTGGGAATGGATACAAATACATGGAAAAATATGTTTGGCTAGATTATGGGTCAAAACGGGTCACATTGTAGTAGCTGCTTCGCGACTTTTAGTGGGCATTGGATACAATGCATGGAAAAATATGCCGGTTAGATTATGGGTCAAAGCGGGTCACATTGTAGCAGCTGCTTCACGATTTTCAGTGGTGATTGGATACAATACATGGAAAAATATGTCGGCTAGATTATGGGTCAAAACAGGTCTTGTGTTGAGTAGATTAGCAATACAAATCTTGTAAATAGTTCTTGTGATTATGATATATGTATGATGACTTCTTATTAGACACAGATGTTCAATTGTTCTGAATAAAGTAATTTCAGAGGATGTGAACAACAATCCACCCCGTTTGACTGCTTGACCTTTTTCGTAATATCTGTTTTTCTGTAATTTCACATATTTCCTATTATCCGTTTGACTGCAAGCCTCTAATATGGAGTTAAATATTGTGGCTTTTTGTTTGTTGTCAAATGATCCATTGCTGGAGGAGTCTTCATAAACAAATTAGCTTTACTTTCTTGAGATCAAAATGGTAAGATATCATAATGCTATTACATATTCTTCTTGTACTCAATGTTCTATATCTCTTACGCTAAACTTGATACCTTTATGACATGTAAAAAGGATTTTCTTTTTTTTATTAATACGATATGATATAAATGCAAATCAAGTTATAATGCATCCTATTTGTAGTAATTTAAGTCCGCAAATTCGATATTTTTCATGCCTATATTTTCATTCGGCGAATACAAATCTCGTGTCATATTTACCAACATTTTGTCAACACTTACTCAAGTTCTTTGTCAGCCAAAGAAGTAAATGTGCGTGTCTCATCAACTGGCTCAGATGTACATATTGTTACAATCTCTCCATGCTGCTAAATCCGTCTCTTAAAGTATTTGGATTTGGGCCAAAAATGTTAAGCAAGTGATAGAGTCTATAATATAGCAAAAATTTTGTTGGCACTCATCACAAGTTGTTGGATCTTCGTCAAATAGATCATGCTCACAAGATGTTGAAAGTCATGATACAAACACGGTCTAATTTGTCGAACGTCATAGGTGTTTGCCTGGAGCTATTTTGGGAAGTTCCATCGACCATGTCACACTTAATTTGAAATTTACTTAAGAGTAAAGTGTAGCCGCATACATCAATATGTACCATTTTAACCAAAAAGGTGGTAGAATTTACGAAATATAAGTTGAAGAGTTTAAGATAAGGAAATAGTCATAGTTCGTTTTATCTTTCAAATGAAGGGTGAAAAGATCTCTTCATTCTTGATCACAGCAATCATGTTCACATCTATACATATATATGAGACTACACATGCCACATCACTAACAGGCAAGATTCGAACATGGGTGTAAATATTCAAAGCCTCACGCCTCAACCAGTGAGGCAATCCACATATTTGTGTATTATCTTCTACTTCCAAAGTAATATACTTCAATTTGTAGTCATATATCCGGCTTTTACACTAAAAATTCAATTCCAGTCAAATGTTCTTCATAACCTCCCCTGTTCAATCGTACATCCCAAATTCTTATCAAAACAAAATATTCATCAAATTCAAATCCCCCCAAAAAGCAAAACGCATAATTTAATTAAAAAACAAATTGACCTAATCTATACCATTTATAAATCTTTTTTTTTTTTTTTTTTTTTTGTGTGTGTGATTCTTTGATATTCAAAAAGAATCAGCAAAAAAGGTTACTTGGTCAATTCTTTCAATCGACTATATAATCAACTGAAAATTACTCGCCAGCTTCATAATCATCTTTGGAGGTAATCTTTTATTTAATGTGTTCGGATTGAATCGAATTAGGTTACTTCGTCAATTTTGATGTTGACATTTTAGGGATTAATTTTGTTTGCAGTTATGAATTTTACTTATTGATTTTAATTATTGATTTAGGGCTTCAGAATCATCTTCTTCCTTGGTTTTGCAATACTGAATTCTGATTAAACACCGCAATAAGAGGAGGTATTAGGGTTTTAATTCAAATTATGATTGGTTATGTAACATTTGCGTTTGGAGAAACGGCCGTAAAACATTCTAAATAAAACCAACCCTCATTTCATATATAGTGCAAGAGTTTTGCTTTTGGAGAATGTTTATGTTGACATCATGGTTCGGTTTCAGGTTATTGGTCGCATTCTAAGGATTCGACAAATTCTCACCATCTTAATCAGGTGTGAATACTAACATTGTTTAACTGTTTAGTTTATAATTTTGCATTTAAACCTTTGAAAGTGTCTATTTATTACCAAATATGATGTTAATGTTGGGGGTTAACTCCCAGAACAGGGTTAGATAATCAATATCAGCAGAAACAAATACCACTAGGTGGTTACCGGATATCACTTGGAATCGTGTGATCACTTTCCAAAGTAAACTATTCGACCCTAATGCCTGGGTTACACAAATATCTACTTGGGATAAGACCAGATGCAGTTATAGAATTAGACACAATTCAATAACCCTTTTGCTTATAAGTGTTAATCGTTTTCTGTGTGTGTTTCATGCATAATCATATCTCCTATTTATAGGAGATTACTCTTAGCTAGTCAAATGGAATTATGAGTATTAATCGCCCATTAATAGCCTCATAATTATCCCCATTATAGCCGTTAGTGGTTACATGACCAATTAAACGCGGTCATTATGCGCTTGTAATTGCCACTTGAATAGGTCAAAGCCCATTACAAGCGTATTTCATCAGATTTTCATAGCACCAACAGCGGGACACACACTACCGCGGGAAACACGATTGGTGGAAACAACTGCCGTTGGAAACACCGTCGCTGAAACACCGCCTTGAAACTACAACTTCATTGAAACCACAAGCAGTACTTTCCACTAGCACCACCAATACAAACCACTATTAGAGTCGTGGTGTTCATGGACCTTATGGGTGTACACTCAAGTACATTTCAAGCCATTACTGGTGTGAACTAATCCACAAGTGCACTAAATTTTCCAACAATCCTCCCCAAATTTAGTTCACTTTGCATGAAAACAAACATTAAACAAAACATGTGCATAAATGAAAATGTCCCGAGGATTGAATTTCCATCTTAGTAAATTACACGTTCAAATATTAGAATCGGGTGTTCTAAGAATTGAGCCCTTCAACCCATTTGAATACACTGAAGATAAAATACACAAAGTTTTCAAACACTTATCAGCTCCCGACACTATACAAGCCATGTGTCCATATCCAAATTCATAAATGTTGTAAAAGCTAAAAGTCTAAAAGCTCCTAAAGTTTTTAAAACTTCAACATTCACATAGGTGGTTCCTCTTTATTCATGCTCCTGCCAAGCACTTTTCAAAGAAAATTAACCATTAAGAAGTAAAGACTTCATCCTCCTTTCAAAGAAGTTCTCCAAAGCACAACCTTGGGATGTAAATAAAACATGTGCTCCAATACCCAAATTTTCCACATTGAACTCAGCTCCCAAGTTTCCTTAGGAGGGAGTTGGGTGTCCTAGCATTCAATGACTAAATTAGACTTAAACCCATCCCTTTTGCAGACTTTATGACCAAGTATCTAGCCAGACCCTTCGTCAAGTGATCAGCTAAATTTTGTTGAGATCTAACAAACTCTATAGATACCACCCCATTCATGATAAGCTCACGAATCATGCTATGTCTGACACCTAAGTGTCTAGACTTACCATTGTACATCTGGCTATAAGCCTTAGCCAATGTAGTTGGACTATCACATCGGATAGAAATAGGTGCTATAGGTTTAGGCCACAATGGAATCTCAAGAAGCAGGTTTTCAACCATTCAGCCTTCTTTAGCAAAGCTAATTTCAAAGCCACAAATTCAGATTCCATTATTGAACTGGTGACGCAAGTTTGCTTCTTGGATGCCCAAGAAATTGCACATCCACCAAGTAGGAATACCTGTGCGCCACTAGTAGATCAATTGTCCTCATTGTTACTTGATCCAACTTGCATCGTTGTATCCTTCCAACATCAAGGGTAACCAGTATATGAGAGACTATAATCCATAGCTCTCTTCAAATACTTCTAGTACCCTCTCGACTTGCTGATGATGAGCACTAGGATTACTAGTATACACTCAGCCAATTTTCCCAATCGCGAAAACCAATATCAGGTCTTGTACAAGTCATGGCATACATCAGGTAGCCAATTACCCTTGAATACTCAAGTTGAGATATGTAACATATTGGATTTCACGTACACATGAAACCATAAACAAAGGAAGCGTACAAGATGAGTTTTAGAGAGAGAAAGTTAGAGGTTTGGAAACTTTAGTGAGAGAAAGAAAAATCTTATTATGAGCTCCAACTCTATACTTTGGGAGGTAGAGAGTATTTATAGTCTTACAATAAAACGCCACCTGACGGGCTATGGATCGTGCATACAAATGGGTAAAGACCCGCCCCGTCCTCCACGGTGTTACTAAACTAAATACTACTTAACATCAAATAACTACGACTCACGAGCTTTAACGATTACATATACTTGAGGTGACCGACACTTTAACTTCTGGATTTTCCAAATCCTAACAATCTCCCCCTAAGGAGGTCACCTCAAACACACATTAAAATTACATAGAATACAAACAGATATTACATTGAGATTGTTCTTGGATTCTTGTTCATGTTCTTTGTTCTGTAGCTCGTAGTCTTTGATTCTTCATTTTAGCATGTTTGGATAATCTGAGTGGAGGTCTTTAACTGATCCACGTGATAATGAAGTTTTGAGTCCTTTGAAATCATCACCATATTTTAAATCTCGACTCATCCATTGTGGTGATGGTATTATGTGATGTTGTGACTTTTGGACCGACATGCTCACATTCTGGATCATGATATATTCTTATCGAGTAGCGAAGCTTTCGATGATTCATGATATTGGCGTAGCAGAAAGCGTAAGCATGGAGTGAAAATATCAGAGTCATTGATGCACTAATCATGATTTCTTTGAACTGAATGTGTTGAGTGAGCATGCGGCTATGGATTGACCGCTTCATTCGATCAGCAAGCGCCGGGGTGTACCTCGCATAAGACGCTTAGCAATAAAGCCGCCGAAAGTGTCTTTGATCACTTTCGATGAATTGAGGTACATGGCCCACGGTTCCTCGCTGATCAAGCATAAGTACGCTTCTATGATCGTATAATTCAAGAATTTCTGATGGGTTTCGTACTGCTCTAGCCGTTCTCAAACCGAACATCTCAAAGAAGACAACACGAGGAAGTGAACCAAAATGAGATTCACCGATTGATGAAAAGAGATTAGAAAAACAATCGTGTATTGCTCAATAGAAATTGTTTTTGCAATACAACGAAGGTTTTAATGAAAATCAATTATCAATCATAAACACCTTTTATTTTGAGAAATAAGTACACAATCGATGTGCTAAAGAAAAGAGTTTTAAGCACAACGACCGGTTTTCAAAGGTATCCGTCAATCCATAACCTGAACCAGGATTGATTCAAAAGATTGAATCGCCCCATTGTTTCTGTTCAGTTGTCACATCGTTGATCTATTGGATAGATCTTACATGCCACCTACCAGGAGCTTGTTTGATGTTGGCTCCAAAAGGATTTCCATCTTCATTGTGAATATGTATGCATATCACTCAGATGTTCTGGCAATACCACAAGGATAATGCGTAGGACTCATAAGATATAATCTCTCTTCCACATTGTGTGAAACAGAGAGTCTTCATTGAAAGTGTCCTAATGAGATTTATTGATGATCTCGTGGCTCTAGACTCAATTGTGCATATTTGGTTCCTATGCCGGAGACTAGGAGAGGGTCTCCTTCTTCAATATCAACAATCTCTAAGAGAAAGTCGATAGATTATGTCGGTCCCCCGTGAGAATGAAACAAGACCTTTTAAGAGGAACTTGAGTGGTTTGGAAAGTTGAAGTGCAATGCATCACTGGGTCCATGACGTCTTGTCTTCAATACCGATGTTACCTTGGTAACCACCAAGAGTATATGAATTGAACCCGGTTTACGCCTCTAAGGTTGAATAAATGGAGGGCTATTTCTTTTCACCCTTTTCACATTCAATTCTTTTCATTCTTCAACCCCTTCAAGCTTTACCGAGACTTCATTACTAGAACCTTGTTGGGTTTATTCCAAGACTAGCTCGACTCAGTCCGACTCTTCCCATATCTCACTTTTCTCCTTTTTTCATCATACCTTAGGACTTCTACACTATCTAGTGGATTGTCCTCGGGTAGATCCCTCCTTCTGCTCGGGATCATGGGAACTCAGTCTAACCTTATCATCCTTATATCACCATGCATAAAGTAGAGTTGGTCGGTCATTTGATGTAGTTCTTCCGCCTTGAAACCAATTGAAAACCATTTGAAAATCAATCAAGATACTTGTGATATAGAGTCAAAGCATTTTGTATCTTAATTGTTTTGATATTTTAGAAATGCTCCCCCTCAACATATGCATGAAAATTCAGAATTTGTTTAGCACATTGAGGCCAGAGATCTTTGAAATCGTTAGATTAAGAATGAAAGGTCCAATTTTTGATTAACATTTTCTAAAAATGATCATCATCACTTCCCAATCAATTTGAGTAGATAAAACATTTTGAGGAAGGATGAGGTTTTCAAAATTTTGCTCCCCTCAATATGTGCCTCGAAGTTTGAAAGAGTTTTGCACATATTAGAGGAACCTGCACTTAGAGACAATTCAATCACGTTTCAATAATTTGAGGTTTAAAGTAGATGCTCCCCTCAACATGTGCATGGAAAATTTGAAATCGTTTGTCACATGCGGGAGGAAAACATGCTAAACACTTATGAAACCATTTATCAATTATCAGTTTAAATCCAATTTAAATCACAAATTCTCCCCGATCACAATTATCAAATCATTTGAGATTTGTGATCTCTGTAGATTTAAATTGATTTTGAAAGCTTTTAAGGAGAATTGTGACTTGATTATGAAAACGTTTTAACCGATAAGGATCGGATTTTGAGACTTTAAACTCCATTGATTAAACATGCATAATTATCTTTTGAAAACATAATAATAACCAATGTCCGAACCAATTGTGTAAATATTGTAAAACATTTTAGAGTAGACCTTGCTCATTTAAGTGCAAATTGTTTGAAAAGAACACTTTTGTTTTAATTGAAAAATCATTCTCCCTCAATCAACGCAAAGTTGTTGATTGATGGATTGAGATTTTGACACTTGATAAGTTCTTCTGATTTTCAAAAAAGAGTCCGAAGTGTTTTCAAAACAATTGAGTTTTCATAAGATTGCAAATATTTTTCGAGGAATCATTTAGAATGAAAAATATTTGAAATTAAACATTTGTCTTGTTAATGACAAACATTTGTTTTAGAATCGAGCAATAGGTTTGAAATATGATAAAGCATGGCTCTGTTCTTTCTATGAAAGTGGTTATGCTCGAAATGACAATAAACCATTGTTTTTCTTTTTCTCAAATTTTTTATTTTTTATTTATTTATTTATTTATTATTTTTTTTAACATTCGAACAACATCTAAAGTCCCGTGTCATTCTTTGAATGACAGCACAAAGACCGTAGATATATCGAATCGGAAAACAAATGACAAAAGGACAATATTTTATATATTTTTATATATATTTTATATTTTATATATATTTTATATATATTTTAAAATTTTCGATTTTCAAGTTTTTATGGATTTTTGAAATTTTGTATTTTGTATTTTTGAATAAATATATACAATATAGATGAAGAAAGACCTTTACTCCTCGTCTTCCTCCCCAAGACGCTTGAGTGTTTTCGGTTGAAGGCTTTTCAAGCCAAGTCGAAGAATAAACTCAAAACGCTCTCTGGAAGAGCTTTGGTGAAGATGTTCGCTAACCGTATTCGACTTCACAAAATAGAGTTCCACCACACCGTTTTCCACTTGCTCCCTGATGAAATGATGTCAAATGTCGATGTGCTTTGCTCTTGAGTGTTGAACGTTGTTGCATGAGAGAGCAATAGCACTTTTATTATCACAAGATGTAGGGATTTTGTTGAATTCAAAGCCATAGTCGATAATTGATCTCATCCATGATTTGAGCACAACAGGATGACATGGCTATGTATTCAGCCTCCGTAGAGGAAATAGAAGTACTCATTTGCTTCTTTGAAGACCAACTCACAAGCTTATCACCCAAAACTCGAAAGCACCGTGAAGTACTCGACGTGTATCTTGACATCCCGCATGATCGCGATCCGCATAGGTCAGTTATGACATACCGGTGTCCTTTTGGTACCATAGTCCCATATTGATGGTTCCTTGGAGATACCGAAAGACCCGCTTAACCGCTTCAAGGTGCTTTTTAGTAGGCTTAGCCTGATATCTAGCACACATGCACACAATAACAAGATAAACTGGTTCTAGCCGTGAGGTACATCGTGGATCCAATCATACTACGATATTTCGTTTGGTCTACCATGATCCCTGAGTGGTCCTCATCCAAATGGTTAATGCTCAATCATGGGAGTGTAAACGGTGTCACATGATACAAATCCAAATTTCTTTAAAATCTCATTTGCATATTTAGATTGATTTATAAAAATGCCTCGGGACTTTGTGAAATTTGTAATCCCAAGAAAATGACATTTGTCCCATCATTGACATTTGAAATTTGGAACCCATTTCATTTGAAAAACGATCACATTCATTGGGTCGGCCGAGGCAAAGATAATATCATCAACATAAATTTGAACGTGAATTAAATGTTTGCCCACCGGTGTGAACAATGTCGGATCAATCGCTCCTTTGCTAAATCCAAAGGATAGAAGAAACTTTGATAAGATCATACCATGCCCCTGGAGCTTGCTTTAAACCATAAAGAGCCTTCTTCAAACGATAGACGTAGTAGGATGCTCTGATTCACAGCCTTCAAAGTTGCTATCGACGATATGACTTCTTTAAGATCTCTCCATTAAAACCGCCTTTACATCCATTTGATAGACTACCATGTTCTTACTTCGCGATTAGCCAAGAAGATTATGATTGCCTCAATACGAGCAACTGGAGCAAATGATTCTTCAAAGTCAATACCCTCCTCTTGACGGTATCCTTTAGCAACCAATCGAGCCTTGTTCTTAAAGACATCACCATGCTCATCAAGTTTCACTTTGAAGATCCATTTTAGAGCAATGATCATAGCACAACTGAGCGGTACTAATTCCCATACATCTAATCGATCAAACTCATGAATTTCTTCTTGCATGGCATTGAACAGCCAGCCTTCATTCATGGCGGTTTTAAAGTCTTTTGGTTCGACCTTAGAGAGTACGGAGTTGAAAAAGCACCATAAGGCATTGGTTGCAAGTTGTTTCCATGGATACGGACGAGGGGTTTCCAATGAAGTTGTCCAATGGGTGATCATGTGTCCATTTTCTAAGGTGTTCATGTGGTTGTTGTTGTGGAACTGAAGTAGCAGAGTGATGTCTCCCGATGAAGATGGTTCGGGAGCAAATATGTTTTCAAATGGAGCATCTTCAGGAGTAGCAAAGGGATTAACTTCATCATTGATGCCAAAAACAATTCCATGATGTACATTTGATGATTGATGATTTGTTGATGAGACAGAGTGATCGCAGCAGGGCTTCTTGACTTAATGATATTGAGACCAAGGGTTGACTTCATTCATTGTGATAGAGCGTACCGTTGATGGAATTGACATTTCATCAAAGACTTGGTTCATAGTGTTCATCAAACATTAGATCAAACAATTTCTTTAAATCATCTTCAGATGGAGGTACATATGGAGTTGCTGGTGAGTTTGGTACAAGGGATGAACCAATGGGACTGCTTTTGTCTGGGTCCGTAACCGATTGTCCAGAGCCATTTGACCGGCCACTCATCAACGTAACGTGAATTGTTTCCATGATATTTCGGTTCTCTTGTTGTAGATTCGGTAACCCTTCTTGTTTGGTGCATAACCAACAAAACTCCAATATTTGCTTTGCTCTTAATTTACCTAAGTTTGACCGTCATTCGTTGGATAGCACAAAGCACCAAACACACGAAGGTAGGAGAGATCAGGTTTTCGCTTATGAACAAGTTCATATGGAGTTTTTCATGAGAGGTGTGATATAAGGGAACGATTTTGGTGTAACAAGCAAAGGGCAATGGCTTCCCCCATAGAAACATTGGAACCTTTGAATAAATTAGCATTGTTCTCAAGGCCTACAAGAGTTCGATTTCATCTTTCAACTACACCGCTCGTTGAGGAGTTCGTGGAACACTTTTGATGACTGATTCCAACACTTTCATAAAATCAATTAAGTCTTTGTTGACAAACTCGCCAATTCTGTTCGAACACCCACTCTTTATTGTTGAGTCGAACCCTAAGTTGCTTTGATTAGTTTGATGATGACATCAGGAGTTTCATCCTTTGTCCTAAAAAACTTTACCCAAGTAAATCGAGAGTAGTCATCAACAACTACAAGAATGTATTTCTTCCCATTAATGGTTTGCACTCTCATTGGTCCGCATGCATCCATGAAGGGTATGAAGAACTTCCATTACCGAAGTTTGTGGGTTTTGGTTTGGGCATATTTCATGCTTTTACCCAATGGCAAGTCGAACAAAGATGATCTTTTCATATTTCAACTGGGTAAGCCTCTCGACAAGATCCTTTCTAGACAGGTTATTAATGGTGCCGAAGTTCAAGTGATTGAGACGACGATGCCATAACCATGACTTTGTTTAGAAGCCTTTGACAGCAAGCGATGGAGAAGACTTCATCATCTCTTCGATAGAGATGGTGTATAGATTAGAACCACGAGTACCTCTTAATAATTCTACACCATCAAGTTCTCTAATGAAGCAAGTATGTTTTCTAAAGGCCACCTCTAGATCGGAATCACGGAATTGACCAACAGAGAACAAATTATGACCAAGACCTTCCACATAATATACCTGGAGATTACACTTTTGCCAACTACATAATCACCATAACCCATAATTGCTCCAAAATGGTCGCTCCCGAATCTAATCGTTCCATGAATTTACTCATCAAGTTCATGAGCCGCCGACCGTCTCAGCCATATTGGAATACGAGTCCAAGTACCACGTAACGATTTGAACGACCGCAGTTGAACACGCATAAGAATGGATAATCGATAATTGGGATCCACATGCAAGAATGGGTTCCATTTGGTTAGTAACAGCGATTGGAACACCCACATCGAAATAGAAACATCCATATCAGAAATAGAAGCAATGGAATCATTATGAATAGATGCAGTATTAGTGTCCGTATTTGACCTATTCAAAGTATGTTCACTTCTTAAGGGAATAGTTCTACCAGAGGCATCCATTTTCTAGTGGGCATTGCCCGATTCACATTATGGCCAAAAGGTATCCATTGATAACCTATCTTACTAAATGTTCTTCCTTGGGTTTCCAATCGTTTTCTAATTTTCTTTCGCTTTTGCCTTTTAGCCTTCTTAGCATGATTTTTGCATTAACAATTTTAACGGGCATTTGACAAGATTAGACAAATCATTCATACCACATTCAAGATTAAAATAAAACCACGCAATCATCATCATTACATGTTTTGCCAAAAGTAGTAGAATTCGCATTAATTACAAGACGCTTTAGAGCTAATACTAGAATCAACACGATTCGCTTTATTCAAATTCTCCTTACTTGATCTTCTACTTTCTTCCAATGCACATTCTTTTCATGCAGGTCCTATCATTCCTTGTATTGCCAGAGACTTTGACCGCCGCTTTAATGTCACCGACATCCCTCTGTAGGGAATGGGAACATTAGTTGGTTTTGCTACTTTTGCATTCCTTTTAGATGTGTGCCGGATGTAACTATTGAAGGTGCAATCAAGTTCACTTTCTTAACACTAGAGGTGCCTGGATCGAACTACTGAAGCGCATACTAAAGTTCACATTAATAACATTGGGCATTGAATGAGTTGCATACTTGGCACTAGGCATAGAACAAGGTATCAAGGGATTGACTTTCTCACCTAAGGTTTTAGGAATATATAATTAAGCATTCTATAAGTTCTTGAGATCGCTTGGCATATAAGCAAGCAACCAATTTCATTATCAAGTGGTTTACTAACTTATCCTCTTCTACAATCTCACTGAGACATTCTAGGACTATCCTTAAGGTAAGAAATATGTTTGAATAGCAAGTTCATTATTCCTAAGATGAGGAGGAATATATTTCACAAGTACAAAGCATATTTATTACTGACATGCACTTTGAAGCACCATTCTCCCATTGGTCATTGGCATTTTCCCTTTCCCCGACTCTTTAGATTCTCAATTTCCTTTTGTAAAGAAGTTATTTTTTTGTTATTTTTGGTCAGTGACTTTTATTGAATCATATAACTCATTGAAATGTCGCTAACCTTTTCATTTTTTTTTAGAAAACTCTCATTTTCCTTTTGTAAAGCATTAACCAAGTTTTGAAGATGAAAATTTTGAGAATCCGAGAATCTAAGGAGGAGGCATTTGGGAGCCAATCACATTGTTCATTTCACCCTTTAATTGAGAGATTTGGGCTTTCAACTTCTCGATCGTGTTACAATGAGCCGAATGCTCATCACGCTTGTTTATTCAAAATCGATCAAACTCGAACATCTCGAGGATGTCTTGATGTTTGAGGTTTTGACATTTTCTTTAAGATGTTGATATTTTAGTTGTAAATCAAAATGTTCAACTTCTAGTTTAGAAAGATGCTTTTCCAAATTATCGTGATCATCCCGACAATTTTCTCATTAAATTTTGAATTAATCTTTTCAAGCTCAATGACACGATCATGGGAGACTTTCAGAGCAACAGATAATTCATGAAATTGAGAAGCATTAATGGAACAATTGTAGTAAAGGTAAAACACATCTTGAGCAATACATTCTAAATAAGATTCTCATTCAAAGTATGCAAGTTTTTCCTCTCAATCTCATTATATTTTAATGCTCGCTCATAGTCACTAACCTCAACTATCATTGCATCAAATTCCTTTTCCATTCCTTTAATATCTCTGATCTATCCCTTTTTTTAAGACTCTCAAATTGATCTTTTAGTTGTTTAAAGAAAGGCATGACCTCGCTATATAGCATTCTTTTGTTTGCTCAAAACCCCTTCCCTTCAGAATCCCAATGGGTGTGATCCTTTTCTTACAAGTTTTCTCAAAATTGACAAATAGTTGAAGAATAACATATTGACTGATTAAGGTCTTGCTCTTAGTGGCAATAGTTCTAGGAACTAAATGCATTGGTGTATTAGGAGGATACACAGCCGCTGTGCATTTTCCTAGGAGGGTTTGTTTCAACAAGATTTTCAAATTTTTGCTTATCTAAGTCCTTTTCTAAAACTTGTTCGTGTGTTAACAACGTTTGAGGCTTAAATTTTTTTAAGGAGATCCAATTTTCCTTCTTGTAATCATGGGGTTTGATCGTTATGTTATTCTTTTTATTTAGGATCTTCTAGCTTCTTATTCATTTTCTCCCTAGATGCATCATCTAATTTCTATCTTCCTTAGTGCACTCAACGCAACTAGGTTTCTGTCTAGGTTTAAGAATCTCATTGCCATCATAGATTACATTTTGAGCTTTGCTATCTTTACCGCATTCTCGTGGTTGGTTTATCTATAATGGGAACACTATGCTTATCGCTAAAACTCTATGCTTAGTGTGATCATGTAGTTTGAATGGTATTCCCTTGTATGCATAACTTATTTTCAAGCTTATTTTTCAAAGTATTTAGATTGGAAAAATCATTCAAAAGTTTTGATTCCTTAGCATTAAATTCTTGCTTAAGCACTTTAACATTTTCTTGAAGTTCTTGTTTTTGCTTAGCAGCTTTTGAAAGTTTTTCTTGTAAGGAGTTTAACTCTTGTTTTAACACTTCTTCTCTAAAATTACTTTTTCTAATAATTGTACGCATTTGGTTATCCAACTCACACGCAGTAGTTAACTCAAACTTAGCACGTTGTTCATAAATGGCAACTTGTTCCTTATAGGCATTAAGTTCGAGATAACAGAATCATCGAAGCACATGCAAGTGTATTCATCAAAAACATAGTCATCATTGATTGCGCAGTAAGATGCATCACTTGTACAATTCACTTTCACTTTGAATAACATATTGATCATATGGGACAACATTGATATTACCCATATTTTCAATATTCGACTCAATAGTTTTAGTTGATTGTACATTGTCATGCATCTTGCACATCACATCATCGTATAGTTTTAATACCTCGAAATGATTTTGTCTTTGGATGGACCAATTTTGTGGAGATGAAGAGACTTTAGAGGGACCATTGGAGAAATGCTAGCCATAAAATGGTTTGTATAGGTTCATCATCAACGCCGAGTCGTATGCATCACAATCACGACTTGAAAGGCATTCCGATGATTGTGGCCTATCTCCTCGAATTGGCTGCTCATCCACACCGCATCATATGTCTTGGCATTTCCTTAAAGAAGAAACAACAACTCTTCTTCATCCAAAGCTGAACCATTATCCTGAGCTTGAACAAGCAACATCTTATCCCAAGTACTCGTGATTCCGAGGGCTTTTGCATGTGCGCCTTGCAATATGTCCCTCACCACCACAGCTTGTAACACTTGATCGGCTTGTCCTGATTTCCATTCCTTCCCTATTCCGATTTGCCACATATCCTCTACCGTCCACCTCTTCCCTTGTCAGACGCCTTTCTTGAACTGGTTGCACCATAACCTTCCCATCTCTTTAGAGCATGATTGTGAAGATTGGATGCGCTCGACATTGTGGGTGGAAGACTGTTGGTATGTGGAGAGAGTCGTTTTGTTTAACCATAGCCGCTTGATTAATGAAGTGTCCCACCTGCGACAAAGATCACTTTGTTTGAATCTTGGATCGGGAATGAGTTTGTGATTACCATTACCCATGGGTATAACTTGAGATGCTTTGGTGGTAATTCCAATGTTTGAGTAAAGCGTTGAATCATTTTATGAGCTTGTTCTCCCGGGTTGGTTTTGAACCGATCAGAATCCTTTTTCAAACATAGCATGTCTCATCATTCAAGAAGGAAGGCATATAGTTGCTCATAGTTTGTATTCTTCAATCCTTTGGTTAGCTTCACGGAGGTGACAAACTTGTGCCATTCAGATTCATGTTGTTCACAAATTTAGAGTTCAAATTGAATGTTTGGCATGGTCATTCGATGTTCCTCATGTCATTAACAAGGTTGTGGAATCAATGCGTAATACTCATAGACACTCTCATCATGTTTCATCTTGAAGTGCTCAAATTCATCATAGAGTTGTGATTCTCTGCCTTCCATAGTTAATCGAACCGAAAGAAGCATCTTGACAGTATCCCACACCGCCTTGGCTTCGGTGTTGTGATTGATAAGCTTGTAGATATCCTTTGGAAGACCTTGAAGTACGATGTTAAGCCCCGATATCAAAGATCGACTCTTTTTCTCCTTATCATTGAGCTCATCATACGTCTTTGGTATATCTATTCCATAGATCATTGTTCCATCTCAGTGTGATCAATTAAGTCTCTTATAGTCTCAATCTGATAAGGTCCTTCATCAATTGATTTGAGAATGTTGACCCCATTTTCTTTCCAAGACAAGCATAACTGATTCTTTGAGCCCAAGAGTCGTGAATGGCCTGCAAGCATGGGTGGATCAGTATCTCAACTACCGCTTGAACATCCTCTAGCAAAGTGGAGATGAGTGTAGGTATGTTAGTAGACATGTTTAAAGATTACACGGGATTTTATAACTCAATGATTAAACCGAAAAATAGATTCTTTCACGGGATTTTACTAAATCAAGAGAAAACCGTAGATACACACAAGACTCAACCAAGTCGCTAAGAATCCTTGAACCAAGTCGCTAGGCACCAAGTTGCTAAGTAATTTAAAGACAAGTTGCTAAGTTTCCAAATCGCTAGGAATTTTGATGAAGTCGCTATGCACCAAGTCGCTAAGATGTCAAGTCGCTAAATAGCAATCGCAGGACCAAATCGCTAACACGAAGTCGCTAAGAAACTTAAAGAACAAGTCGCTATCAAAATTGAAAGTAAGTCGCTACCTTACCAAGTCGCTACCCGTAGTGGAGAATCCACTAAGTGTGCTGTTTGTCGGCTTGTCTCAAAAGGCAAGTCGCTACAACCAAGTCGCTACCAAAACACACTACAACTCGCTACCTTTTAATGAAGCAAGTCGCTACCAAGAAATTCACTCCGAGAGCCAAGTCGCTACCAAGAAAAACTTTAAAATTACACTTTTCAATCCAAAACAAGCTCAACCACAGTGATTCAAGCTTACCAAATCAAAACCCAAGCACATACAATGATCCTAAACACAAAAGTATACTCAAAATTCAAACTTTAACACAAGAAATGAACCAAATGATGCAAAAGCCACTAAACTTTTTCAAACTCAAAAACCATCTAAAAACCACTAGAAATCCAAAGATGTGTAAGAGATGATCTAACCATGGCTCTTGATACCATTTGTAAATATATGGATTTCACATACACATCAAACCATAAACAAAGGAAGCGCATAAGATGAGTTTTAGAGAGAGAAAGTTAGAGGTTTAGGGAACTTGGTGAGAGAAAGAAAAATCTTATTATGAGCTCCAACTCTCTACCTTGGGAGGTAGAGAGTATTTATAGTCTTACAATAAATCGCCACCTGACGGGCTGTGGATCAGGAATACAGTGGGTAAAGACCCGTCCGTCCTCCACTGTGTTACTAACCTAAATACTACTTAACATCAAATAACTACGACTACGAGCTTTCTAAAGATTACATATACTTGAGGTGACCGACACTTTAACTACTGGATTTTCCAAATCCTAACAAGATACAGCTTTACCATGATTAGGCATCAACTTCTCACAAGTATCCATAGGTGTACTCACTGGAGTACAATCAAAGTAATTGAATTTCCTCAGCACCTTCTCAATATAATGAGATTGAGAGATAGAAATTCTATTACTTTCATGTTTAATCCTTATACCAAGGATAACATCAGCCTCCCCATGTCTTTCATGGAGAACCTTGATGACAAAAAGAATTCCTTTGTCGTCAACTGATTTTGGTTTGTGCCAAAGATCAACATGTCATCAACATATAGACAAATGATGACTCCTTTACCAGATTCATCAAATTTGCTATATACACATTTGTCGACCTTGGTTAAGAACATAACCACTAGACAAAACCACTTCATCAAATTTTTGATGCCATTGTTTAGGTGCCTGCTTTAGTCCATAAAGGGACTTAATCAGTTTACACACCTTGTTTTCATTGCCAGGCATGATGAAGCCCGGAGGTTGGTTCATATAAACCTCCTCTTCTAATTCACCATTCAAGAAAGCTGTCTTCACATCCATCGATGTATAAAGCGGATTGTGAATAGATGCCATAGTAATCGCAGCTTATGGTACTTGTCACGAGCCACAGGCATAAGTATCAAAATAGTCTATCCTTGACTTTTGTTTAAAGCCCTGAATAACTAGTCTAGCCTTGAACTTTTCAATAGTTCCATCTACCTTCATTTTCTTCTTGAAAATCCAGTTGCAACCTAAAGGTTTGCAACCAGGTGGTAGATCAGCCAACACCCAAGTGTTGTTGCCCATGATGGAATCCATCTCATCATTGATTGCTTCTTTCCAGAAAGCAATGTCCTGGGACTTCATTGCTTCTTCAAATGTTTTGGGATCATCCTCAACAATGAAGCAATAGGAGTATTGGTCTGAGACCTCATCCCTGTTCCTTCAACTAAGTATAGTTGAAACTTAGATCCAAATGACTTTGGAGTCCTGACCCTTTTGCTCTTCCTGAGCAGGTTCATTTGGTTGTTGAACCACAACCTCATCAGGACCACTAATGGTTCATCATCGGGACCTCTGATACACCAATGTCATGAGTTCCATTAGGAATCCTCATACTTGGTCTAGGGACTGATGAGAATCTATTCTCATCAAAGTTTGCATCCCTTGATTCAATTATTGAGTTAATTGAAACATATTCATTAGGTTCAATAACATAGAACCTAAAAGCCTTGGAATGCTCGGCATATCCAACAAAGATGCAAGTCGATGCCTCTTTCACACAAAGTCTTTAGCTTTGGATCGGGAGTCTTACAATGCCCTACAACCCCATACCACAGAGATAGTTCAGGTTGGGTTTCTTTTTAGTCCAGAGTTCATAAGGGGTAACCTTGTTCCTTTTTTGGGAACCCTATTTAATAAATAGCAAGCTGTTAACATAGCTTCACCCCAGAACCCTTGACTCGTCCTGAATAGGACAACATGGAATTAACCATCTCCTTCAACACCTGTTTTTTCCTTTCGAAATGCCATTTTGTTGAGGAGTATAAGGGGCAGTTGTTTCATGGATAATTCCAACAGACTAAAAATACAGAGTATCCATGTACTCACCTCCCCTATCAGTCCTTAATCTTTTGATCAAAGACCCAAGTTGTAATTCAACTTCAGTTTTAAATACTTTGAAATTATCTAATGCTTCATCTTTGGTATGTAACAGATAGACATAACAAAATCTAGAAGCATCATCAATAAATGTCACAAAGTACTTCTTATTCCCCAAATAAGGAGTGGCATGCAAATCACACAGGTCACTGTGAATTAGCTCCAAGACCTTAGTCTCATGACTAACACCTTGAAAGGGTTTCTTGGTTATCTTGGTCAACATGCAAGTTTTACACTTTTCAGTGTCCATGTCAAATGTTGGGATCAACCCATCCTTAGACATATCTTGCATTCTTTTATAGTGTACATGGCCAAGTCTTGCATGCCAAAGGGTAGAGTCAGTCAGGTCAAAGTTGGTCATAAATGCTGAATTAACACTATCAGTGAAACATTAAGCCCTGAACATTTGATTACACAAATAGCCAAAACCAATAAAAACACCACTTTTAGACAAGACAAATTTATCGGACTCAATAACTTGTTTATATCCATGATTATTCAAAACACTACGTGAAACCAAGTTCTTCCTTATATCAGGAACATGAATAACATTAAACAAAGTTACAATCTTTCCGAACTAAACTCAAGATCTACACAACCACGACCATGCACCAAGGTGTTTTGATTCATTTCCCATGTGAAGAATAGAACCATCATTCATTGACTCATAAGTCTTGAACCAACTTCTATCTTTGCACACATGAACTGTTGCACCAGAGTCAACCCACTACGCAACATCATCATCCTACACATAATAAGATTCAGATACATATGTAACATAATAAATCTGAAAAGACTTATTAAACATATTCTGACCTTTCAGTGAGTTGGTTAAACCACCAATCCCTGAACCATTAGTGCGTAATCCATTGGCTTTACCACCAACTTTAACACCCTTGCAGTCCCTTTTGATGTGACCAGTTTTGCCACATTTCCAACAAGTAAGTGTTGCCTTCTTGTTAGGATTTGCCCTTGTGTTGTCATGATATTTGCGTTTGCCTTTATTGTCATTGTACCTGGTGGAGTTGTTATGCTCCACCATATTGACAACAGATGCACCAACATCATTGCTACTCTTTGGGTTGTCATTATCCTGCACCTTGAGAGATTCCTCAATGCGCAGATGACTGCCCAACTCAACCAGAGTTAATTCCTCCTTTTTATGTTTCAAGGTATGCTTGAAATCTTTCCAAGAAGGAGGAAGTTTATCAATAACACAAGAGACTGAAATAGCCTCATCCATGTGCATATTGTGTTGTGTAAACTTTCCAAGTATTCCAAGAAGTTCATTGTATTGTTCCATGACTGGTCTTGAATCAGTCATTTTGTAATTTGTGAAATTACTTACAAGAAACTTCTTACTTGATGCATCCTCAACCATATATTTGGCATCTAAGGAATTCCACAGTTCTTTGGAAGATTCAAAGTTCTGATAAATGTCAAATAGAGAATCAGACATACCATTGAGAATTAAGCCTCTGCATATGTAGTCATCATTCTCCCATTTACTCCTCCTCCTGATCTGCTTCACAGTAGCATCATCCCCATCATCAGGAATAGGAGTGGTTAGCACATAAACCACACTCATGCTTGACAGCAAGAAGTGCATCTTCTTCTAGCACCTCCTAAAGTCCACCCCTTCAAACTTATCAAGCTTTAAAAAGTTTGAAGTCATGTGTTTCACTGCAGCAGCGGCCATTTATTATCACAAAATAGTTTACTTTGATTGTTGGGGGTTAGCTCCCAGAACAGGGTTAGATAATCAATATCAGCAGAAACAAATACCACTAGGTGGTTACCGGATATCACTTGGAATCGTGTGATCACTTTCCAAAGTAAACTATTCCGACCCTAATGCCCTGGGTTACACGAATATCTACTTGGGATAAGACCAAATGCAATTATAGAATTAGGCACAATTCAATAACCCTTTTGCTTATAAGTGTTAACCGTTTCTCGTGTGTGTTTCATGCATAATCATATCTCCTATTTATAGGAGATTACTCTTAGCTAGTCAAATGGAATTATGAGTATTAATCGGCCCATTAATAGCCTCATAATTATCCCCATTATAGCCGTTAGTGGTTACATGACCAATTAAACGCGGTCATTATGCAGTTGTAACTGCCACTTGAATAAGTCAAAGCCCGTTACAAGCAGTACTTTCATCAGTACTTTCATAGCACCAAAGAAGTGGATACACTACCCGGTGGAAACACTGCTTCAGGGAAACACTTGCCAGTGGAAACACTCGCCGTGGAAACTACAACTTCAGTGGAAACCACAAGCAGTACTTTCCACTAGCACTATCAATACAAACCACTATTAGAGTCAGGGTGTTCATGGAACTTATGGGTGTACACTCCGTACCTCCTAACCCATTACCAGGTGTGAACTAATCCCACAAGTGCACTAAATTTTCCAACAGTTAATAAAGTCTTAAATTTTTTGGGCACAATTTGATTATAATTGGTTTAAAATGTTGCAGGTTATCATTCGCTTTGTCCCCAATGCAATTTTGTATGAATCAGTTTAGTAGAAGAATTGATGAATTCGGTCCTGACTAACATGTTTGACAAAAAAAATGGAGCTAAATTTGTTGCTATATTGCTTCTATTGTCAATCATTTACAAGGTTTTGATTAGTTTTATTAATTGTTTTTGAGGTTATGTTTGCAATTATATTTACATAGCGTCTCCATCATAATCATATGTTCCATGACGACCCCTAATTCTTAAGATCAGAAAGTTATTTTTTATAAGGTTGGCTTTTTTTTTTTGCAAGTGCTTAAAGTTTATTGATTCTCAATATAATTTAAAGACAATCGTAAAACCTAGAAGAACCAACTTGAGTAGTATTACTTTGTTTATGTAGTGGCATTATCAATGCTACCATGGTTTTAATTTCTTTTATCAAGCTATTACGCTGTAACAACCAACTTGAGTAGTTTTGCTGCTGATACACAGGGCGCCATTGTAGGTTTTGGCAAGCTTTTTAATCGAATGCTGCTAATATGTTTTTTTATCTGATATATGTTACAATTATTTATTTATGTTGCAGGCGGGGCTATATCAGCTTTATCAGGAAAACCAATGACAAGAAGGGGACAAAGGTTCAAGAGGAAACCAGGAAAGCTTATGATTTCATGTTTGATTATGTTGGTATGTTAATCTACCGATTGTTCATTTTCCAAAATTTAGTATATAAACCCCATATCTTTCTGTTGATTTGTGTTTATTTGTGTGTGATCAGGATCCGACATTGCTTCTGGGCCTGTGTGGACCGAGTATATAAACTTCTTAAAATTGTTACCGATTATTAAGCTATAAAATTTATAGGTTGATTATGAACAATTTGATAAGATTATAAAGTATATTTGCTCCAGGAGCACACAATGGTGCTACGCTTGAAACTGGAGGTGAAAGATTTGGCTTCAAAGGATATTATATCCAACCACTATATTCTCAAATGTCCAGGTAACACCATCAACTACCATGCTGCAAAAAATGTTTTAGTTTTTTTGGATCAAATCTAAACGATCGTTCTTCCAAGTACGATGACATGCTAATAGCATAAGATGAGATCTTTGGACCAGTACAGTCTATTCTAAAATTCAAGTAAGTTGTGAACCTAACATCTACTCATTAATGTGGTGTTTGGAATTGGTTTTTTAAACTGCTTACTTGCCTAATGTAATCTGGTACAGATTGATTAGCAGATGTGTGGGTATTATAAATATGTCATTGGTAGAACGCATAAACATTTTGAAATAATTCCATAAACTTCCAGAATTTATATTACTTTTATTTATGTATTCCATTCATGTTATCTTTTTTGTTTTTGACTAATTTATGTTACTTTTAATTGGATTCATGAAGTAGAGTCAAATCGAAGTTTGGAATATGGTTGGTTCAGGGCCAATTGTAGCTTTAAAAGTCCTATGCTTTAGCTTCATAAAGGTAATTTTTTGTTTTGCCTATATTATTTTGATTTTAGTAGTTCGTAATATTTTTTCACTAAAGCTCGACTTACTGGAATTGCAAGGTGATTCAGAGGATATTTCTGAAAAGAAAGCATGATTGACTGCTAATGGGTGAAGGGACCGATGTTGGTAGAAGTAACATGTCTATGTTTCAATGCTCAAACGGTTTACCTGGGCCATACATGTAAGTCTCCTTTGGTGTGTGTTTTTTTATCTTTCAAGGTAATGTTTATGGATGCATGTCAATACGTGTCTCATAATAGCTTTGGATCACATTCATTTAAATTTGTATCTCATAGTAGTATGTCTATTTAGATGCCTGTATAAATCTACACACATAAGAAATAAGAAACTCAATAATGTAGCATGGTTTTATAACAACTTATTGTTTCATATAGATGACATTTTCTATATATTGCGCTATTTAGTATTATTCTATAGTGGGTAATCATGTTTATTAGTTAAACTATCACTTTTTTGTTGATATTGCACTAAATATATGTGCAGCATCTTTTCCAAGAATACAATGGTTGACTTGGTTTATAATCTGGAATCAACTATACCTCAAAAAGAGTTAGTTGCCCAATGAGAGTGAGGCTAAAAAGTTAGTATCACATTCTTCAAATAACCATCTTGATGGAATCAATACAATAACATCAAAAGCACCTTTTACACGACCTGTTACAGAATCCCCTTCCTCAATGTCAAACGGGACTACCTTACTTAACAAAATTGAGGTCAAACCATAACAAGTTGAAGCACGTCCAATAAAAGCTGCCATTTAAGTGAAAATAGTTAACTGTCACGTATAAAGGACTCAAGAATAGTGATGAAAAAGTCTTTGTTGGCTTCTAACCTTCTACTATGGTTGGGAATCCATGCAGTAGCTGTAACATAGAAAAGAATTTCGGTAAGGAACTTTTTAATTAGTAGTAGGCATGTATATATGAAAAGTTTATTTCATCAAATTATACCCATTTAGGATGATTGAAAGCAACATATATATATATAAATATATATATATATATATATATATATATATATATATATATATATTGACAAATGATGTTTTTGATCAATCTAGCTGTCACGTTAAAAAAGTATACTAATAATAAAGAAACGTTGATCAGCATACCTATTATAAGCATGTTTTTAGGTGTCACCTCATCATTCATCTTAGTAAGTGTTATACTGTTATTCATTCCTGCAAATGCCCTTTTTGGTTCTTATCTAGAGTAATATATTGTATGTTTAGAGTTATCACGTTCATTTATTTCAACTATAATGGTGTGTTACAAATGTGAGTATACTTATTGTCTCAAAAACTGATTTGTAATTACACTTAAAGATCCCTCACCCTCATTACTGTTGGAAAATTTAGTGCACTTGTGGAATTAGTTCACACCTGGTAATGGGTCAGGAGGTACGGAGTGTACACCCATAAGGTCCCTGAACACCCTGACTCTTTCTGTGGAAAGTACTGCTAGTATTATAAAGTACTGCTAGTGGAAAGTACTGCTAGTAGAAAGTACTGTTAGTGGAAAGTACTGCTAGTAGAAAGTACTGCTAGTTGAAAGTACTGCTAGTATTATGAAAGTACTACTAAGTGGCAATTACAACTGCATAATGACCACGTTTAATTGGTCATGTAACCACTAACGGCTATAATGGGGATAATTATGAGGCGATTAATGGGGCGATTAATTCTCATAATTCCATTTGACTAGCTAAGAATATTTTCCTATAAATAGGATATCAGATCATGCATGAAGGATATACATAAAACGCTTAACACTTCTAAGCAAAAGGGTTATTGAATTGTGCCTAATTCTATAACTACATTTGGTCTTATCCCAAGTAGATATTCGTACAACCCAGGCATTAGGGTCGAATAGTTTACTTTGGAAAGTGATCACACGATTCCAAGTGATATCCAGTAACCACATAGTGGTATTGTTGCTGCCTTGATTATCTTACCCTGTTCTCGGAAAACACGACCAACAATCGAAGTAAACTATATTTGTGATAATCAATGGCTGCTGCTGCAATGAAACACATGGCTTCAAACTTTTCCAAGCTTGATAAGTTTGAAGGGGTGGACTTTAGGAGATGGCAGAATAAAATGAACTTCTTTCTGCCAAGCATGAGTGTGGTGTATGTGCTAACCACTCCTATTCCTGATGATGGGGATGATGCTACGGTTGAGCAGATCAGGATGAGGAGCAAGTGGGAGAATAATGACTACATATGCAGAGGACTTATTCTGAATGGTATGTCTGATTCTCTGTTTGATATTTATCAGAACTTTGAATCTTCCAAAGAACTGTGGGATTCCTTGGATGCCAAATATATGGCTGAGGATGCATCAAGTACGAAGTTTCTTGAGAGTAATTTCACAAATTACAAAATGACTGATTCAAGACCAGTTATGGAACAATACAATGAACTTCTTGGAATACTTGGAAGGTTTACACAACAAAAAATGCACATGGATGAGGCTATTTCAGTCTCTTGTGTCATTGACAAAGTACCTCCTTCTTGGAAAGATTTCAAGCATACCTTGAAACATAAGAAGGAGGAATTAACTCTGGTTGAGTTGGGCAGTCATCTGCGCATTAAGGAATCTCTCAAGGTGCAGGATAATGACAAGCCAAAGAGTAGCAATGTTACTGGTGCATCTGTTGTCAATATGGTGGAGCATAACAACTCCACCAGGTACAATGACCACAAAGGCAAACGCAAATATCATGACAACACAAGGGCAGATCCTAACAAGAAGGCAACACCTACTTGTTGGAAATGTGGCAAAACTGGTCACATTAAAAGGGATTGCAAGGGTGTTAAAATTGGTGGTAAAGCCAATGGATCAGGCACTAATGGTTCAGGGAGTGGAGGTTCAACTAACTCACTGAAAGGTCAGAATATGTTTAATAAGTCTTTTCAGATTTATTATGTTACATATGTATCTGAATCTTATTACGTGCAGGATGATGATGTTGCGTGGTAGGTTGAATCTGGTGCAACAGTTCATGTGTGCAAAGATAGAAGCTGGTTCAAGACTTACGAGTCACTGAATGATGGTTCTATTCTTCACATGGGAAACGAGTCAACAACCTTGGTGCATGGTCGTGGTTGTGTAGATCTTAGATTTAGTTCTACAAAGATTGTAACTTTGTTTGATGTTATTCATGTTCCTGATATCAGGAAGAACTTGGTTTCAAGCAGTACTTTGAATAATCATGGTTACAAACAAGTTATTGAGTCTGATAAATTTGTGCTTTCTAAGCATGGTGTTTTTATTGGTTTTGTTTATTTATGTAATCAAATGTTCAGGCTTAATATTGCCACTGATAGTGTAAATTCAGCCTTTGTGACCACCACTGACCAGACTGACTCTACCCTTTGGCATGCTAGACTTGGCCATGTCCACTATAAAAGGATGCAAGATATGTCTAAGGATGGGTTAATCCCAGCATTTGACATGGACACTAAAAAGTGTAAAACTTGTATGTTGACCAAGATAACCAAGAAACTTTTTCAGGGTGTTAGTCGTGAGACTAAGCTCTTGGAGCTTATACACAGTGACCTGTGTGATTTGCATGCCACTCCCTCTTTGGGGAATAAGAAGTACTTTGTGACATTTATTGATGAAGCTTCTAGGTTTTGTTATGTCTATCTATTACATACCAAGGATGAAGCATTAGATAAATTCAAAGTGTTTAAAACTGAAGTTGAATTACAACTTGGGTCTTTGATCAAAAGATTAAGGACTGATAGGGGAGGTGAGTACATGGATACTCAGTATTTTCAGTCTGTTGGCATTTCTGAAAGGAAAACAGTCTTTGAAGGAGATGGTTAATTCCATGTTGTCCTATTCAGGATGAGTCAAGGGTTAAGGGGTGAAGCTATGTTAACGGCTTGCTATTTACTAAATAGGGTTCCCAACAAAAGGAACAAGGTTACCCCTTATGAACTCTGGACTAAAAGGAAACCCAACTGAACTATCTCAGGGTCTGGGGTTGTAGGGCTGTTATAAGACTCCCTGATCCAAAGCTGAAAACTTTGGGTGAAAGAGGCATTGACTGCATCTTTGTTGGATATGCAGAGCATTCCAAGGATTTTAGGTTCTATGTTATTGAACCTAATGAATATGTTTGAGTTAACTCAATAATTGAATCAAGGGATGCAAACGTTGATGAGAATAGATTCTCATCAGTCCCTAGACCAAGTCAGAGGATTCCTATTGGAACTCATGACACTGGTGTATCAGAGGTCCCTGATGATGAACCATCAGTGGTCCCTGATGAGGTTGTGGTTCAACAACCTGAACCTATGTTCAGGAAGAGCAAAAGGGCCAGGACTCCAAAGTCATTTGGACCTGAGTTTCAACTATACTTAGTTGAAGGAACCAGGGATGAGGTCTCAGACCAATACTCCTATTGCTTCATTGTTAAGGATGATCCCAAGACATTTCAAGAAGCAATGAAGTCCCAAGATATTGCCTTCTGGAAAAAAGCAATCAATGATGAGATAGATTCCATCATGGGCAACAACACTTGGGTGTTGGTTGATCTACCACCAGGTTGCAAACCTCTGGGTTGCAAATGGATTTTCAAAAGGAAAATGAAGGTAGATGGAACTATTGAGAAGTTCAAGGCTAGACTAGTCATTCAGGGCTTTAAACAAAAGTCAGGGATAGACTATTTTGATACTTATGCCCCTGTGGCTCATATCAGTACCATAAGACTGCTGATTGCTTTGGCATCTATTCACAATCTGGTTATTCATCAGATGGATGTAAAAACAGCTTTCTTGAATGGTGAACTGGACGAGGAGGTTTATATGAACCAACCTCAGGGCTTCATCTTGTCTAGCAATGAAAACAAGGTGTGTAAACTGATTAAGTCTCTTTATGGACTTAAGCAGGCACCTAAGCAATGGCATAAAAATTTGATGAAGTGGTTTTGTCTAGTGGTTATGTTCTTAACCAGTCTGACAAATGTGTATATAGTAAAATTGATGAATCTGGTAAAGGAGTCATCATTTGTCTATATGTTGATGACATGTTAATCTTTGGCACTGACCAAAATCAGGTTGACCTGACAAAGGAATTTTTGTCATCAAGGTTCTCCATGAAGGACATGGGGGAGGCTGATGTTATTCTTGGTATAAGGATTAAACATGAAAGTAAAAGAATTTCTATCTCTCAGTCTCATTATATTGAGAAGGTGTTGAGGAAATTCAATTACTTTGATTGTACTCCTGTGAGTACACCTATGGACACTAGTGAGAAGCTGATGCCTAATAATGGCAAAGCTGTATCTCAACTTGAGTATTCTAGGGTAATTGGTCACCTGATGTATGCCATGACTTGTACAAGGCTTGATATTGGTTTTGCAGTGGGAAAATTGAGCAGGTATACTAGTAATCCTAGTGCTCATCACGGGCAAGCAGTTCAGAGGGTACTGAAGTATTTGAAGAGAACTATGGATTATAGTCTCTCATATACTGGTTATCCATCAGTGTTGGAAGGATACACTGATGCAAGTTGGATCAGTAACACTGAAGACAATTCGATCTACCAGTGGTTGGGCATTCCTACTTGGTGGAGGTGCAATTTCTTGGGCATCCAAGAAGCAAACTTGCATCACCAGTTCAACAATGGAATCTGAATTTGTGGCTTTAGCAAATGCTTTGTGGTAAAGAAGCTGAAAGGTTGAAAAACTTGCTTCTTGAGATTCCATTGTGGCCTAAACCTATAGCACCTATTTCTATCCGATGTGATAGTGCAGCTACATTGGCTAAGGTTTATAGCCAGATGTACAATGGTAAGTCTAGACAGTTAGGTGTCAGACATAGCATGATTCGTGAGCTTATCATGAATGGGGTAGTATCTATAGAGTTTGTTAGATCTTAATAGAATTTAGCTGATCACTTGACCAAGGGTTTGGCTGGAGACTTGGTTGTAAAGTCTGCTAAAGGGATGGGTTTAAGTCCAACTTAGTCACTGAATGCTAGGACACCCAACTCCCTCCTGAGGAAACTTAGGAGCTAAGTTCAATGTGGAAAGCTGAACATTCAGTGGACTGGAGCACATGTTTATTTACATCCCAAGGTTGTGCTCAGAACCTGCTGAAAGGAGGATGAAGTCTTTACTTCTTAATGGTTAATTTTCTTTGAAAAAATGCTAGGCAGGAGCATGAATAAAGAGGAACCACCTATGTAAATGTTGAAGTTTTGCTGCTTCAGGAAGCTTTTCGACTTTTAGCTTTTACAACATTTATGAATTTGGATATGGACACATGGCTTGTATAGTGTCAGGAGTTGATAAGTGTTTGAAAACTTGTGTGTATTTTACCTTCAGGTATTCAAATGGGTTGAAGGGTTCAATTCTTAGAACACCCTGATTCTAAAATATTTGAACGTGTAATGTACTAAGATGGAAATTCAATCCTCAGGATATTTTCGTTTATGCACATGTTTTGTTTAATGTTTGTTTTTCATGCAAAGGAAGTGAACTAAATTTGGGGAGGATTGTTGGAAAATTTAGTGCACTTGTGGGATTAGTTCACACGTGGTAATGGGTCAGGAGGTACGGAGTGTACACCCATAAGGTCCCTGAACACCCTGACTCTTTTAGTGGAAAGTACTCCTAGTATTATAAAGTACTGCTAGTGGAAAGTACTGCTAGCAGAAAGTACTGCTAGTGGAAAGTACTGCTAGTTGAAAGTACAACTAGTATTATGAAAGTACTGCTAAGTGGCAGTTACAACTGCATAATGACCATGTTTAATTTGTCATGTAACCACGAACGGCTACAATGGGGATAATTATGAGGCGATTAATGGGGCGATTAATTCTCATAATTCCATTTGACTAGCTAAGAATATTTTCCTATAAACAGGATATCTGATTATGCATGAAAGATAAACATAAAACGATTAACACTTTTAAGCAAATGGGTTATTGAATTGTGCCTAATTCTATAACTACATTTGGTCTTATCCCAAGTAGATATTCGTGTAACACAGGCATTAGGGTCGAATAGTTTACTTTGGAAACACGATTCCAAGTGATATTCGGTAACCACATAGTGGTATTGTTGCTGCCTTGATTATCTTACCCTGTTATGGGAAAACACGACCAACAGTTACTACGTACCAATAATCAAAGTCCTTAATAGCTATGATATAGTGTTCCATAATGAATGTTTCAACTATAATGGTATGTTTCAGTATATGACTTGAAGTTTCAATAATCAGTTTATAAACTGATAATGCGATTGATTTAACTAAATTTGAGCATTAGATGACCAGATTTGGATAATCAGATTCTTGAGTGACGAAGTAGGAGTTTTTAATGTCGCACCATTTTAGAGAGTAAAACAAAGGGTATCATTTTTTACCTTTTCTTTTTAACTAACCTTAATGATTTTACACTCATTTTCAAAAGAATGCCCATATGGTGATGCTATAATACCTTTTTTATATTAAAGCTAGCTAAAGTACATTGATATATTGTTCTACAATGTGTTCTAATTACAGCTCAATCTGCAGTCATAATGTATCGTATACAATTTCATGTTTAAACTCTTTTTTGTGGCAATGCATTGATAGGAGGATGGAGTAGATGAAATCAATGAAGCGCCTGCTGCAAAGCAAAGTGATGAGATTATACTTCGTAGTCTACATTGAAGGTTCGTTGTTGTTACAAAGAAGACGAATGAGCAATTTGGAAGTGTTTGGACATGCAGTGATTATTGCAGTTTCAAGAAGTAGAATCGTAAGCATGCACACAATTAGTTGTTTAAATCAAAAGTTAGAACAATATTATTTCAAAGTGAGTTTTAGTAGTTCTGATAGCAACTTTATCAGCACAATTTACTCACAACAAGAAGTAGAATGACGACATTGTTGTGACAATGATGACGAATACACAAACTCCACAACCAACGTTTTTATTGTGATGTACAACTTCATTATCTCTTTGTATACCAATGACAAAATTGCTTGTATATACATTTGGTTACATGATATTTATACCGTTAATATTGCCCCATTATTTAAAGCTTTTTAACGGTACTTCATGATTGCTTTACATATATTTAGAATTCAATATGCATTATCATGAAGCTAGCCCGCCCATTCAGGCAGGCTATGAAGCTAGTACTTATATATGCATGAATCATTTTTACTGAATTACGTACTTATAATTTACTGAAGTTTTATGGAATTTTTGCGGGAAAGGACAGTAGACTAGTCATCACTTTTGATGATGTTGATCATTTTATTTTTCATATGGGAACACCAAGTTTATGCTTAGTCTTACGTAAGAGGAAATGATTGGTTACTTCCTTTGATGAACAATAGTTTGTTTGGTTAATATGGATCCGGTGCAATCTTAACGGACGTTTTCACAAGTATTATGTTTTTTCTCTTTTTACTAAAGTCGTAAACTTTTGATTATGTTGTGTCATATTAGTTGATTCACGTTTATAGATTGATGTAATCTGTCCATGTGGATATAGACCCGCTTCTTAGCAAATAACAAGCAGATTTTGATTATGTTAAATATCTTCCTCACAAAATCTTAACACATTACTTGTACATGGAAGGTATTTTAGTCATAAGTAGAAAACTAGATAGTATGAACACACAAAATCTTTAAGAATAATAACTCAGGGTGGCCTATTGGCAAAAGAAGTTGTGACTATCATTCTAAGATTTGTGAGATCTCATATTCAATTCTTGCTAGGTTCAAACAACCCTAAAGTGCCCATGCCAACGTCCTGAAAAGGGGGGGCTTTACCCGGTTTGAGCATGTGTGGCGGTGGATTCAAACCCATGGGTTAGTATAGAGCTCGAAGATAAGGAAATAGTCATGGTACATTTTAATCTTCCGACACATGGAGCAAAAGGTCATTTAATACTTGCAATCAAATATGTGATGATAAAGGTGTAGTGTGTGTGGTTCAGTCCAGAATTTCCACCCCTTGTTACTCTTATTCCAGTCTTATTCCACTATTACAATTAATTTATAATATGTTTTTTGTGTGATCAATTTCATTTTGATTCCTATTTTGCTTTGAACGCTCAGGCGAACACAGCGTTACAGTTGAGCTGAGCTGTACTAATGGAAATGAGATTGGGCGCGGTAGTATTTAGGGATGGGAATTATTTTTATTGAATGACACATGCTGCTTCATGTGTGGATTAATTAATGATTTGTAATTTGATTTAATCATTTCACCCACAAAAATTCATACAACGTTTTTCACATAAATAAAATTGTTGGGTGGAGTTCATGGTCTGAAAGTTAACCACTTCTTAGAAATGGCAAGTTTTTTTTAAAAAAAAATTTGCGTCGAGATATACCATAATTTGAGCACATCTTTAGCGTAAGTGACAAATTTAGTTGATTCGGCAATAGGCAGCTAGGGTAACATGTTCAAACGGGTTGGATCAACCTACTGACCGTTGAACCTTAATAATAGTTACTATATTATGAGTTGAAACTATTTGTATTTACT
This sequence comes from Chrysanthemum makinoi, assembly GCA_910596185.1. Classification (NCBI taxonomy): domain Eukaryota; kingdom Viridiplantae; phylum Streptophyta; class Magnoliopsida; order Asterales; family Asteraceae; genus Chrysanthemum; species Chrysanthemum makinoi. Next base: position 102,680,817 of record OU343225.1, read on the forward strand.
TTCTTTATCCTAAGATGATGCTTTTATATTTTTTGATTCGGAATATATTCTTCTTTCAGTTATAGCTACTTTCTATCTAGTATATGATTTTACATACTTGTGTATAATTGAAATGGCGTATTAACGAGGCATTTCCAGCTCCACAATTTTACACCTCAAATCACAAATTGTATGAAGAACCTCCCATGGCTCAGAAAGTCTCTAAAGAAATTGGTGAGAATTGATATAACCTCCCTCCCTTGTTATATAGTATCGGTTCATAATTTCGTACACATATATTTCAATTGTTAGTGTACTTACTACGAAGATTGGTTATAATGTATTCATGTTTCGCAGGTTCCTTTGGGGAGCAAATGTATTACTTCCCTCAAGGTCAAATGTAACATGTATGTTATTTATCTTTTTATACACAGGCTGAAGCACCCTATGCTTATCGTTAATGGAAATATATATATGAACGAGGTTGCTTGCAACAAAATATTCATGGCAGAAATAGCAGCTTGTTTGTCATTTGGAAGTAAACCAGAGAAAAATATCATTAGCTAGTAAAACCACCTTTCCAAACATACCGACAAACAACTAGGTATTGCGAGTGACAAAATAGTTCTCAACTCGATGTAGCATTTTATAAAATCATAAGATTTTATTGAAATTTCATCAGTTGTGTATAAGTACACCAAAAGGGTGAATAGGTACACAAAGTCCATAACGACAACTGCCAAAGCAAGTCATTCAAGCCCAAAGAATAGCCAAAACAACAAACCATTGGCGACCACATGAAAAATGAGAGCGAGAATCGAACCGATTATAAAAGGGTAAGTTAGCTTTTTAGCCCTAAGGTATACATTTAGTGGGATTGGATATAATACATGGAAAAATTTGTCGGCTAGATTATTGGTCAAACCCGGTCATATTGTAGCTGCTGCTTCACGATTTTTAGTGGGGATTGGATACAATACATGGAAAAACATGTTGGGTAGATTATGGGTCAAATGGGTCACATTGTAGCAGCTGCTTTGCGATTTTTAGTTAGGATTGGATACACTACATGGAAAAATATGCTGGTTAGATTATGGGTCAAAACGGGTTAAATTTTAGCAGGTGTTTCGCGATTTTAAGTGGGTATTGGATAAATACATGGAAAAATATGTCGGGTAGATTATGGGAAAAAAATGGGTCACATTGTAGCATATGCTTTGCGATTTATAGTTGGGATTGGATACACTACATGGAAGAATATGCCGGTTAGATTATAGGTAAAAATAGGTTACATTGTAGACACGGTTTTAGGGGTGATTGGATACAATACACTGTTGAGTAGATTAGCAATACAAATCTTGTAAATAGTTCTTGTGATAATTTTATATATGATGACTTCTTATTAAACACAGATGTTCAATTGTTCTGAATAAAGCAATTTCAGAGGATGTGAACATGAATCCTCCCTGTTTGACTGCTTGACCAGTTTTGTAATCTTTTTTATTTTTTTGTAATTTCACATATTTCGTATTATCCGTTTGACTGCGATCTTCTAATATGGAGTTAAACTTTGTGGCTTTTTGTTTGTTGTCAAATGACCCATTGCTGGAGGAGTGTTCATAAACATATTAACTTGATACCTTTATGACTAGTGAAAAGGATTTTTATTTTTATTAATATCATATGGTATAAGTGCAAATCTGTGACAACCGGTAATTTTTCAAAATGATATACGGAAATATTTTCTGCCTTACTTTAATACTTGATCGATTTCTCGAATTCATTACTTACTTACTCATTACATACTTGATTTCTTACTCATGGACACAAGTTCTTGAAACATATACGTGAGTTTATAGCCCCACTCTACTCTTATTACAAGCTTTACAAAATTTTGGGTGAGAAACATGCAAAACTTTTACTTGGACTTGAATTGTACTTATGCTTCTTAAAACTATTACGTGAACTAGCCTAAGCCTTTGAATCCCGCTATGCCTACTTCATGAACTGTCAATTCTTGCGGGAAGCGCGAGTGCTACAGATAGATCTATCGGGGGTGACTACCCCGTCCGGGTTACCTGTCAGGCGTATAACATGTCGAATTACGAGTGTTTTGGGATAAACTCTTACTAGGGCCTTCTCTTACCTTTACGTGCTTATTAGCATGCTTTGTTGGGTCGAGCTTCGGTCGCATTAACTTAGTGCTAGCGTAATAGATTTTGGTGTGACATTATATGCATTGTAATGTTCACATACTCTGCTTATGGTCCAACTTTATGCTTAATACTATATGGTTTACTTTTACTGATATTCTTTTTGGCGCTATGATTGAAGCAGTGGTCACTAATACTATAATTGAATTTATATGTGTTCTATAATCACTCTCGAAAACCTTGTGGTCCACTTTACTATATTTTTACTTTTCATGGTACTCCTATTAGTGAAGCAGTAGCCACTTAAACTTTTCCTGATATTGTAACTGAAGCAGTAGTCATAAAAATCTTTTGATCCACATTATTTTTACAACGATATTGTTTATACAAACCTATGAACTCACCAACCTCGTGTTGACACTTTTAGCATTTATTTCTCATGTCCGTAAGACGATAGCTTGCATTTGGAGCATTTGAGTCACATGGCATTTGAAGACTTTGAGGCATCATTTTACCATTCGATAACCTTATTAAAACATTTATGTAACTTAACATTTTGGGACCTACTCTAAATCATTTATTGAATGATAACTTTCAAAAAGCCTCATATAGAGGCCATTCTCTATAACTTGATCTTTGTACAATGAGGTAGCACCCAAGTGACAATGTCTTCCGTTGCGATCTATTTTTTGGATGTTACAAAATCAAGTTATAATGTATCCTATTTGTAGTGATTTAAGTCTGCAAATTCGATATTTTCATGTCTATATTTTTATTCGGCGAATACAAATATCGTGTCATGTTTACCAACATTTTTTAAATAATTTCTTTTTGTGTATCCCATAAACTAGATCAGATGCACAGATTGTTACAATCTCTCCATGCTGCTAAATCTATTTCTTAAAGTATTTGGATTTATTCCAAAAATGTTAAGCAAGTGATCAAGTTACTAATATAGTAGCAAATCTTGTTGGCTCTAATCACAAGTTTTTGGATCTTCATCAAATAGATCACGCTCACAAGTTGTTTTCTTGGATCTTCATCAAATAGATCATGATCACAAGTTGTTGGCTCTTCATCAATTTGTAAATATGGTCTAATTTGTCGAATGATATAGATGTTTTCCTGGAGCTACTTTGGAAAGATCCATCGACCATGTCACGCTTAATTTATTGGTCAAGATAGGTTTTAACATTGAGTATTAGGATCTGATGTGAGTTTTGTTTTGCTGAGGAAGACGGAATTGCAGTCGGTGCCATGGCCATTTGTCTTAATTTTTTTTGATGATGATCTTTGTTATGTTACCGTGTTTAGCATTCCTATATCTCTTTAAAATTCTTGTTGGCTTTTTTGTATCGGTATTTCTTCTCACATAATGGTCGGGTGGGTTTTAAGTGTTTTCTTCACTGTGGAAAATTAGAAATGGGGGTTGAATAGTATTGCCGATTTTATTTTATGTTTCAAAACTTTAGATTCGATCTTATGTGAACTCGTATGCATGGATAGAGAGTATAAAGCAATAAGTAAAGTAAATAATGAACGCAAGTAAAGTAAAGGATAGAGAGTAGTGACAAAAGTGATTTATAGTGGTTCGGCTACAAGGACACCTTCCTTGCCCTACTCCACTCCCCGAGTTCCCCACTCGAGAGTTCAAGCACTATTTCAACAAGCTCCTTCAACACAATGGAGAAGCCACACAACGTCGCTTACACTTTTTCCGGTACAAAGCTAAATACCGAGTCTTTAGCACGACGGACCAAACCAGCACAACTATAACACAACAACTATGTGAAATATGAAATACAAGATCTTGCTACAGAAATATTATGGAGGAACAAATCAATCAAGGACCCTTTGCTTGGATGACTTTTAGTATATCGTGATCTCGCCTTTGAGAAGGACCTATATGAGAATCACAACAAAAGAAAAAAGAACTACTAGATTGATCAAGAGATTAGACGTTAGAAGAGTGATATAATATATGAGAGAGTTGTAAGAAGAAGGGTGAGTAACAATGAAGAAATGGCTCACTATTTATAGGCAAGAAAGCTTACTGTAGGCCGATTTCGGTGGATACCTCACTTGGGGGATCCGTCCGGTGCAATCTCAGGGATCCGGCAAACTGGGTTGTATCAGTCCGGATTTTGGGTTGCAAATCGGGTTATGGGTTATGGGTATGAGCTATGGATACCCAACAAGATACAATGTATCTAGACAATGGGTCATGGGTCTTGGGTCATGGGTTATGGACATTGGGTCATGGGTCATGGATAATACCCAATATGATTTCATGCATGATGTCATGCAATGGGTCATGGGTTATGGATTAGCTCCATGGGTAAGGGTCATGGGTCTTGGATATTACCCATCCTATTACATAAACTATTACAACAAATGAATTATTACAACATTCTATGTGAATGACCAAATGTATATATTTCACAAAAATAACATGTATTCTTATAATTTTACTTATGATAACTTTATATTTGTTATCAACAAAACACAACGAGATCACTAAATATGAATAAACATTTTTACGGTTTATTTGTATTAACAATCTCCCCCTTTTTGTTGATGACAAAACATAATGTTATGATGAGTAAAACTTAAGATTAGATGTATGTTTTGCAAGTATATGTAACTTTTACTTCTTCTCCCCCTTTTTGTCGAAACAAACCATTTGGAGTTGCGGTTATCTCGATTCCTAAAAAGAAGAAAAATAAACAAAGAAGTGAAAAAGCATATATATATATAATTATGTGAGATAACCCGAGTGCTCCTTAATTCATTTTTGCTTAAATGAATGTACCCGAAAACACATATTAGTTATGTATTCCCTTTAGCATTCAAAAGACATGAGATGCAATGAAGAAGGTTTTTACTTTGTATTAAAAATGAAAGAAAAAGTTTGTCCTAGACGTGAGAGTGTTTTTAGAAAAATGATACGGGGAGAAGTATCTTTTAGAAAAAAATTCGAAAAATTTCTTGTATAGAAAGAGGAAAAGAAAATTTATCTTGAGTTTTGAAAATCCCATAGTGTTTGTGATTTGTGTGTAAAATAGAGATCCTAGACTCAGAAACGAAGGTAGGGCAAACGTTTACGTACCTTGTAGAATGAGAAAAATTTCACGAAGATTGTTCCATGAGACCAAGACCAAGACGAAGCAAGTTGAATTGTTCCCGCTTCAATGGTTTGGTGAGGACGTCGGCTATGTTGTCTTCGGATGATACCTTCTCAATAGAAATGTTCCCCTTTTGAACATTGTCTCTTAAGAAGTGATGACGGATCTCTATATGCATGGTACAAGAGTGCAACACCGGATTTTTGCTTAAGTCAATAGCACCTTTGTTGTCGCATAAAATGGCTATGTCACTTAAATGGATGTCGTAGTCAACTAACGCTTGTTTCATCCATAGTGCTTGCGGGCATGCTTTGCCGGCGGAGACATATTCGGCTTCGGTTTCTTCATCGAGAACCAAGATGTTAAAATATACCGAATAAAAGTACATACATCACTTGTACTTTTTCGGTCAACATAATCACCTGCATGGTCAGAATTCGCATATACAATAGTTTCTACCCCCGTCCCCTTAGGATACCATAATCCCAATTGAGTAGTACCCTTAATATATCTAAATATTCTTTTGGCGGCTTCTAGGTGTGAAGTTTTAGGGTCTTCTTGATACCGGCAGACTAGCCGTAAGGTAGAGAAGACTATCAATCATGCCACGAAATTTGGTGTTATCGACGGATTCACCGTCTTCATCTTTTGTAAGTTTAGTATCGGATGACATTGGTGTTCTTATAGGTTTAGACTCTTATCCAAATTTCTTAAGCATTTCTTTTAAGTATTTGAATTGATTAAAGAAGATACAATATTCATGTTGTTTGATTTGTAGACCAAGAAAGAAACTTAATTCTCCCATCATACTCATTTCGAACTCATCATGCATGATTTTTGAGAAATCATAACGCATGTCTTGACAAGTCGATCCGAATATAATATCGTCCACGTATATTTGAACAATAATTATATGTGATTCCTTTTTCTTTGTGAAACGTGTATTGTCAACTAACCCCATGGTATAGCCGTTTTTTATTAAAAATAATTTGAGTCTATCATACCAAGCTTTTGAGGCTTGTTTAAGACCGTAGAGAGCTTTTTTTAGTTTGTACACGTGATTATGTTTTTCAAAATCAATAAAACCCGGAGGTTTAGCTACATATACTTCTTCATTAATAAAACCATTTAGAAAAGCACTTTTTACATCCATTTGAAAAAGCTTAAGGTCATGAGCACAAGCACAAGCAAGAAGTATTCTTATAGACTCTAATCTAGCTACAGGAGCATAGGTCTCATCAAAGTCTATGCCTTCTTATTGGTTAAACCCTTGGGCAACAAGTCTAGCTTTATTTCTAGACATGACACCGTTTGCATCTAACTTGTTTTTATATACCCATTTTGTTCCGATTATGTTTTAGTTTTTAGGTTGAGGGACAAGTGTCCAAAAATTGTTAGAGACAAATTGATTTAACTTTTCTTGCATAGCCATTACCCAACTTTCATCTTTAATGGCTTCTTGAGTGTTTTTAGGTTCTATGGTTAAGACAAAACAAAATAAACTACTTTGGTTTTGAACTTGAGATCTCAAGGTTCATTCATTTAACTTTCCTATAACCTTTTCTACGGGATAATCTTTAGACTCTTTAATATTGATGATTTCATAATGTTTCAACTTCTTTATTTATATTTTCCTTGATTTCTATGGCTTCACTTTCAATTAACTTGTCATCGAAAAGAGGTAGGGTAGCTTTAGGTGGACTTTCATCAAATCTTACGTTTAAGGATTCTTCAACCCTCATGGTTTCTTTATTTAGTATTACGTATACTTTACTATTAGGTGAGTATCCTAAGAAGATATCTTCAGTTGATTTAGGATCAAATTTAGTTAGATAATATTTTGTATTAAGTAAGAAACATTTACTACCAAAGACTCTAAAGTATTCTAGTGTAGGCTTTTTGCCTCGTAGTAACTCGTATGGAGTTTTTCCTAAAAATGGTCTAATTGGGACTCGATTTAGTATATAAGTTGATGTGTCGATGGAATTGCACCAAATTTTTTGAGGAATTGATTGCTTATTAATCATGATGCGAATCATTTCTTGTAGGGTTCTATTTTTCCTTTCAAGTAGCCCATTTGATGTGGAGTGTGAGAAGCCAAGAAATTGTGAGTAATACCATTAGCATCACAAAAGGCTCCAAATTGCACTTCATTATCAAATTCGCTAGCATGATCCGTTCTAATTGACACAATAGGACTTCCTAGTTGTCTTTGGATTTTCTTACTTAATATTTCAAAGTAATTGAACGTTTCTATTTTATTCTTTAAAAATTTAGTCCATGTATACCTATAGTAATCATCCACTATAACCAAAGTATAGAAGTTATCTCCGTAACTTTGAATAGAAGATGGACCAAATACATCCATATGTAATAATTCTAGACACTTAGTTGTAGAAACCATATTTTTAGATTTATGACTAGCATGGACTTGCTTTCCTATGTTACAAGCATCACAAAAATGATGTTCGTATTTTAATTTGGGTATATCTCTTAATAGTTCTTTGGATGATAGCGATTGAAGAAGTCGCATATTGGTGTGACCCAATCTTCGATGCCATAAGGTCAAAGTATCATCCATAGAAGTAAGACAAAGTTTGTCTTTTGGTTCATTATCAGTTTTAATAACATAGACTCCATGTTTTCTAATGCCTCTTCCTATAGTAATATCATTATTCAATGTTTTACTACCGTTTTCACTAAAAAAGTACGTTTCACTTTTTATCACATATTTTTCCTATACTTAGTAGATTGAAGTTTAGGTTTTCTACGTGACATACATCGTTAATAGTTAAGTATTTGTGAGAGGTTGTACCTTTACCGATGGTTTTGCTCTTGCTATTTCCAAACATCACATTTCCTCCATTGAAGGATTCGTATGTGGAAAACAAATCTTTGTTACCGGTCATATGCCTCGTGCACCCGCTATCCTTGATCCATTCATCCGGATCTAAGTCGACCTTTAGGCACACCTAAGAAAATAATTAACTCAAAAGTTTGGTCCCCATTTGTTCATGGATCCATTAGTGTTGTACATTTCATTCATGTTAGCCATATATGAAAAAGGTGAGAAAGCATTCCACGATGTAAAGTTTTGAAATGGAAAACCGTTTTGTGCATTAGGATTCAATCCCATTTGATGGTGGTTACTTCTCGGATAAACATTATTTAGTCTTCTTATAATTGTGTTTGGTTTATAAAACGATGGACCTTTGTTTTTCATAAAACTTTGATTTTGTTTTATTGGAGGTGGTTGTTTGACATTTCTAATAATAACATGGGTTGGTTTCTTCTTGTTAACAATAACAAAGTCGGTTCTAGATGGTGTGGTTACAATATTTCTACTGTTTGCTGATACAGACCCACAGATCCCTGGATTTACACTAGACGGTTCCTTTTTCAAGGGATCCGTGGGATCCGTGACTACAGTAGCTTGTTTTTCAATTGCTTTAATGAATTGTGTTTCTTTAATCTCGCTAGTTGACGCAGTGAGTTCCTGAACACCTAAACCCTTTTGATTATTTCCGGTTTTAACACTATCAAGTATTTTATCAAGAGTATTAGTAATGATTCTAGCAATCTTGGAATCAAGATGATCAACTAACGTTTGAAGTTGAACACAAAGCTCACATTCACTATCTACTTCCTTTCCCTTTTCTAAACATTTTAATTTATCTTTTACCTCAAGAACTTCCTTTTCTAGACATTTATTTTTGTTTTTCCAGATCTTATTTTTGTTTATTACTTTTAGACTAATTTTGCAAAGTTTATCATATTCACGATGTAAAGATTCATCATCTAATGATGAGCTACTATGATAAAGAGATTCGGTACATACCTCGTTTGAGTCCTTTGCCATGAGACGAATTTATTCGTTCTCCTCCTCACTCATTCCCCACGAACCACTTACAAACGCCTTTTGTTTGTCACGTTTGGCACATTCACTAATGAAGTGACTAGGATAACCACATTTAAAACTTGTGCATTCGTCCTTTACTTTCTTGTCGTCTTTGCCTTTCCGGAACCCATTCTTGTCGTCATACAGTTTCTTGACATATCTTCCTTTTCTTCGAAAGAACTTCTTGAAATCCCGTACCGCCATTGCATACTCTTCGTTATCACTTTTCGAAGATGAGGTTGGCTTTTAAGGCAAGAGATTTGTGCTTCACTTTCTTTTCTTTTGAGGCTTATGAGTCTTTAGCAAGGACGAGCTCATAGACCTTTAGATTGCCTATGATTTCGTCGAGAGTGAGGATTGACAAGTCTTTGGATTCTTTGATGGTCGTTACCTTTGTTCTCCACTTTGATGGAAGCGCCCTTAGAAATCTCCTGACATGATTACGACTAGAAAAGACTCATCAAGTGCTTGTAATGAAGTAATAATAGTATTAAAGTTAGCAAAAGAATTATCTATACTATCCACATCCGATATTGAAAATTGTTCATATTGTTGAACAAATAAATCTATTTTGTTGTTTTTAACTTGTTGATTTCCTTAGTGAGTTACAACTAAAGAATTCTAAACTTCTTTAGAGGTTTTAAGCATAGAAATTCTTTCAAATTCCTTTTTAGGTAAAGCATTATATAAAACTATTTTTTCCTCACTATTTTTAGAAATATTTTTCTTTTGATCGTCGGAGAGGCGATCATGAGGGATGTTTGTTTCGTTGCCGGTTTTATCGTCTTTTGTAATGGCTTGAAAATCACCTACAACAATGATGTACCAAAGACCAAAATCTTTTGATTTCACATAAGTTTCGAATCTACTTTTCTAATAAATAAAACTATTTGTTTCAAGTAGTGGAGGTCGTTGCATAGATTGCCCTTCTCTATAATTTTCAAAACTCATTGTGATCGAAAAGTTTTTAAAATACAATTTACTTTAAAACTTTTGTAAACCTTGCTCTTGATGCCAATTGCGGAAAACAAGAAGGGGGGTTGAATAGTTTTGCCGATTTTATTTTAAGTTTCAAAACTTTAGATTTGATCTTATGTGAATTCGTATGGATGGAGAGAGAGTATAAAGCAATAAGTAAAGTAAATAATGAAATCAAGTAAAGTAAAGGATAGAGAGTAGTGACACAAGTGATTTATAGTGGTTCAGCTACAAGGACACCTTCCTTGCCCTACTCCACTCCCCGAGTTCCCCACTCAAGAGTTCAAGCACTATGTCAACAAGCTCCTTCAATACGGCGGAGAAGCCTCACAACGTCTCTTACACCTTTTACGGTACAAAGCTAAATACCGAGTCCTTAGCAAGGGCGGACCAAACCAGCACAACTATTACACAACAACTATGTGAAATATGAAATACAAGATCTTGCTACAGAAATCTCGTGGATGAACAAATCAATCAAGGACCCTTTGCTTGGATGACTTGTAGTATATCATGATCTCGCCTTTGAGAATTACCTATATGAGAATCACAACAAAATAAAGAAGAACTACTAGATTGATCAAGAGATCAAAGGTTAGAAGAGTGAGATAATATATGAGAGCGTTGTAAGAAGAAGGGTGAGTAACAATGAAGAAATGGCTCACTATTTATAGGCAAGAAAGCTTAATGTATCCCGGTTCGGCGGATCCCTCACTTGAGGGATCCGTCCAGTGCAATCTCAGGGATCCGGCAAACTAGGTTGTATCAGTCCGGATTTTGGATTGCAAACTGGGTTATGGGTTATGGGTATGAGCCATAGATACCCAACAAGATACAATGTATCTTGACAATGGGTCATGGGCCTTGGGTATGGGTTATGGACATTGGGTCATGGGATATGGATAATACCCAAAATGATTTCATGCATGATGTCATGCAGTGGGTCATGGGCTATGGATTTGCTCCATGGGTATGCGTCATGGGTCTTGGATATTACCCATCCTATTCCATAAACTATTACAACAAATGAATTATTACAACATTTTATGTGAATGACCAAATATATATAATTTACGAAAATAACATGTATTCTTATAATTTTACTTATGATAACTTTATATTTACTATATTATGTGTTGAAACTATTTGTATTTACTTTCTTTATCCTTAGATGGTGCTTTTATATTTTTTTAGTTCGGAATATATTCTTCTTTCAGTTATAGCTACTTTCTATTTGATCTATGATTTTACCTACTTGTCTATAATTGAAATGGCTATTAACCAGGCATTTCCAGCTCCACAATTTTACACCTCAAATCACAAATAGTATGAAGAACCTCCCATGGCTCATAAAGACTCTAAAGAAATTGGTGAGAATTGATATAACCTCCCTCTCTTGTTTTATATAATCTGTTCATAATTTCGTATACATATGTTTCAAATGTTAGTGTACTTACTACGACGATTGGTTATAATGTATTTATGTTTTTCAGGATCCTTTGGGGGAGCAAATGTATTACTTTCCTTAAGGACACCATGAACATGTATGTTATTTATCTTTTTATGCTCGAAAAAAAGTAGTATTCACTAGATTACGATGCATTGATTAAAGTATTTAGTTGCACCATACACTAGAAATTACAAAATAATTGATTGACAAATGTTAGAAATTGGAAATTCCATGTGAAAGTGTCGGTCACCCCAATTATGGTCTAGCATAAGTTAGCTCGTAGACATGTCGTTTGTTACGTTATTTAGTAGTTTATTAGTTAGTTTGTAGCGTAGATTAGTTTAGTGTAACACCGTGGAGGAAGGACGGGTCTTTACCCACTGTATGCCTGATCCACAGCCCAACAGGAGGGCGTATTGTTTGTAACTATAAATACCCCTTCCATCCATGGAAGGGGTGGTGCTTCTCAATAATCTAACCTTTCATTTTTGTATTACAACTCTCTAACAAGAACACCCTCTCATTTCTTTCTCTCTCTAAACAATGGCATACTTGTATCATCATCATGCAAGGCCACCCGAATCATCATCAACACAATATGTATGATCCAACAAATGGTATCAAGAGCCATGGTTATTGTGTTGTATCGATTTATGGTGGTTTCGAATCTTGTTTTAGACTGTTTTAGTACTATTTTGTTGGTCTTGTTATCTTTCGGTAAACAGTTTTTAAACAAATATTATGTATCTGTTTGGTCAAAAAGTCTCATGGTCCAACAAAGTTTACAAAATCTGTCTATTCTCAGTATTGTGTCCAAGTCAGTATTTTTGTTCATCTTTTCTTGACATTTTGTACCATCCGTGAATGTGTATGGTGAATCTGTTGTTGTAAGCTTTTTCCAAAAAGCCAACTGTTAGATTATCTGGTCGTTCTTGTGGTCAAACAGGTAAAAAAGATAACATTTTATGCTTTTTCTGGGTTTGTTATGAATATTGTCAGAAACTTGGTCGGAAAAATCGCCGGAGCAAAAAGTCAAAAAGTCAATGGCGACTTGTCCTTATAATTTGTCTTAGCGACTTGTCATTCTTATACTGAAGCGATTTGTGTGTTTTGACATGCATAAAATCAAGCGACTTGTTGATAAGTCTATAGCGATTTGAGGTGTTGAAAAAGAAGCGACTTGTGTCAAAATTGAAGGCGACTTGACAGAAATGATGAAAAAGAAATGACAATAAGACCTTGACTCAAAACAAAATACAAATACTCATATCAAACCTGTTAAAATCTTTCTTTGTTTCGATTGAAGACATCACAAGAACGAAATATCAACAACAAATATGTAATCACTTCTAGATATCAGCTTATTCTTTTTCGTGTGTTACTCAAGGTAAAACAATGTCATTGAACTTAAAGTCCAATACACGATAAGAACATCTCATCATCGATCCTATTGAAGACACTTCCTTTAATATTCAAAACTTATAAAAGTATGGACAAAACTCATTGTTTCATCCATCTTTCTGTTCGGTGTTAACTGAAACATGTTGATCTCAGATTCGTTCAAGTGTTTGTACAAATAAAAAAAAATTGTACACTCGAACATATCACATCATAGATCCATGAGTCTTTCACAATCAAAAAAAATCAAATCGACAAAATAAAAACATAATCATAAGGATTTCAGCCTCGTTCCATGGTCTCAATAGTTTAACACTTGTTATATTGAACGAATTTCATCATTTATCCAAGTATGACACTATACGATTTAGAGAAATGGGCCTAATGTGACAACTCGTAATTTCAGGTCATATTTCAAAACATTACTCATGCTTCATCATTTATCATTTATCGTAAACTAGGTTTACGAGCATCAAATTCACGTAACCGTAATGGTTTAGCTGTGAATTCATGAACATATCATCAAGGGCATTTCATATAGACTAGGATTAGTCTACATTTCATTGGCATCATTGTCATCATATTAGTTCATGCATGGATTTGCATTTTTCATTAAACGTTTATTTTCCTATTAAATAAACGCTATCACGTAATTAATTATTTTGAACATTTAATCCGATACTTCCAAAAATATTCCTAATATATTTTTATACTCATTTTAAGACTATAAAAATTATATTATTAATTTACCCGATGTTTTCAATTTATTTCGTATATAAATTGTTAAATTTATATAATTACGACGGTTTTCTTAAAACTACGATAATTAGATTATTTCACTCAAATTTGCAAGAAATGTATTTTTATAATTTTCTTAAAACTACCGATGATTATTATTTCATCAAATTTTGACCTCAACATATTTTATCTTGACCCGTTAAAATTTATTTTTATCTAACGCTACCATAAATACTCAAATGTGTATACAATTTATCACATGTCTTCAAGTAACTTACACTAAATTACACCTATACATTATATAAAAAAAAATATCTAAGGATGACAAACTCCCCTTGGCGACTTAGGGGAATGAGTCATTTGATTCACAAAATATCTTCCTCATGTATCCTATCTCATTCATAACACATACACTTCATATTATCCAGTGTGAAAAACCATTCTCTTTTCCTCTATTCCTCAAGAAAACCGGCCACACCAAGGGACTTGAAGGAATCATTATAAAAATTTTCAAGACAAGGTTTTACACTCTAGTCTCACTCTTTATTAAGGTTTTGCAATAAAAACCTAGGGTGATTAGGAAAAATCCTTTGTTCTCATAACCTCATCAAATAACTAGTAAGCATTTCATACTCATCATCATATTTCATATTCATGGTATTATTCATTTCATCATATTTGAGAAAACATGCAAGTCTCATGGATGTTTATACCACTTTTACAAGTTTTTAAGAGTTATATATATATATATATATATATATATATATATATATATATATATATATATATATATATATATATATATATATATATATATATATATATATATTGGTCATCCTATAATTACTCCTTGTTATTTATCACTCTTGGTGATGTCTAGGAACCCATGACACCCTAAAAAGGTGTATGGTAGGATTAGAATAGCCCGGAGTTGTTTTTGAATTGGTTAGAATAGGTTTTGCGCGTGAAAAACTCATTTTGACAAGTCTAATTAAGGGTCTGTCCTTATTTTGAAATTCTGGAATTTTCGACAGTAAGAAAAATATTTTTGGGCTAGATATTTGGAAAATATACTTTAAAACGAAAACGTGGCCGCTTGGAACGGGTTAAACAGAGCTATATACTTGAAGAAGTTATGAATTTTTGAAGTTTGTGATGAAAACTAATTATTCCAGAAAATTCCCAGCAGTTGTCTCGACTTTTTAAGAGTAAAAAATGAGTCTTAAGCGTTGTTAAATGTGTCGACTTATCAAAAATATATTAGTATATGTTATCACGATTCCGTGAATATATAGAACGTAGAAAACGGACTTATAACGACAAAGTTATTCACATTTTAAAAAGTTGCCGTAACTTTATTCTATTAGAAAAATTAATATATTTTCTATTAAACACATACTACGTCAACGAAGGACCATGTTGAGGGTCGTTTTTAACAATGACGAAGTACTTTTTATAAAATCATGTCTTCTAGCAAAAGTAAGTTCGCCTAGTCTATTTTCCAAAATGTCAAACCATTTGTCAAAGCGGAGTTGTATTATTAAGGTAATGCGGTCACTTAAATTTTGCCGAAAACCACCCTTAAACTATATTTTGAACACAAGTACCATACTTTACCTATATTTTTCTCCGTGATCGAGACCTCTAGGATAAAAACTTAAACACTAAAACTTTGAGATAATGATACAAGCTTCCCAAAACCGTTAAGTTGTTTTTACAACACTCGACGTGTACACCATTTTTGACTGACTAGCTTTTAGAGGCCGTTTAGTCACTTTCATGAAATATTTCAACGACATTATTTTACGACGAAAAGTTATAATTTCATAATAAATCACTAAATGATTATCGTTGGATATCATTTCAATGTAAATACATATGGAGTAATTTAAAAATGGTCAAGACGTTAAAAGATTATTTCTCGAAGAGAAATATTATTTTCTAAATTCATAAGTGGTATAGATATCATCCGAATTGCATGCATAACATTACATCATGACTTATTACATATCATATCATTCATAATAGGTCAAGTTTAGTGATTCACGCTACATTTAGGTGTACTCACTTTTGCCATCGCATCATTGTCCAAGTGAGTTTTCATAGCCCCATTTTCAATTGTTTTGTACAATTTTTGGAGGAGATACATGCTCAACTATTTTCATTTACTTTCATAAGTACTTTAAACATTTAAGGATTACAGAGGGTTCGTAGCCCTACTTTTATATGTTTTGAACTATTTTGGGGAGATGCATGCTTAACTGCACAAGTACTTTAGATTTAAAGATAACTTCTATCATGATCACCATTGTTCAAAAACCCGAATGTTGTACTATATTAATTGTTCTTGTTTGAGTGATATAGTTCTACGTCGTATAAAGTTCTAAATCAGTTGACTCTCTTTGAAACATTGGGTCATGTACTATTGATTATGTGCTATAGTTACGTCATTATAAAGTTCTATGTCTGTTGACTACTGATACATTAAGTCATGTGCTATTGATTATGTGTTATTGTTCTACGTTGAGTTAGTTACTATTGTGAATTCCTTTTACATCATGTGTTTGAACATAAACTATACATATTTTGCAATGGGTTGAAACACACAGGTTGCAGTTTTGTATGGAAGGAACTTGGACTGAGTGGATTGCAATGCCTTTGTTGCATAAACAATTTTGAAAGGCTTTACATTTCAACTCAAACTCTATGAACTCACTCAACCTTTATTATTGTGACACTTTTTAGCTTGTTTTTATCTCAGGTATCTCAGGCATTCACCTCATGGCATGCATGTGGACTTATCATAGAGTCGTGGTGACGCGCCAAAATCACTTTTATGGGATTTATTCATTTTTTAAAACATCGTTTGGCTTGTAACAAACTTATTTTAGCATACAATTTGATTTCATTTGGGACCTACACTTTGTAAACTCTGATTATTTTATTAAATCAAACGATGTATTTTTCCAAACGACACTTTAGGTGAATATATATGTAACTATGATGCTATGACAGTCATTGAACGAATTTCATCATTTATCAAAATGGTAATAATTTAAAGTGTGAGCCTAACAATTGTGTTAGATCATGTCTTTGGATCGTTCAATCTAAGTATCATGGACAAAACAACAAACCATCACCATAAGGATTTATGAACCTACCTGTGATGATGATTTCCTGAGTGTCTGAAGCCGTGTCAAAGCCCTAATGATATCCCTGTGGCGATTAAGTACCTCGACTCTAAAACCTTAAGCCATCCCTGTGGCTAGGTCAAAATGAGTTGTCATCTAGGAAGGTTTTCATTGAACGTTTTTTGGATTACAACCTGATGAAGGATTAGTGGTGATGCGTTCAGGTTAATGATAATGAGTGGTGTCTCAATTTTTATCTAAGAAAAGATGACTGCGTTCTTTTGTGAGATAAATTAGGGTTTGAGAGATAAATGATGAGGGGGCGGAATATTAAGGAGTTTTTAGGGTTAAGATTGAGAATTATTAGGGTTAGTGGGAGAAGTGAGCATTTTATACCCGAAATTTTAGGGCATTACTAATTGTGGACGGGGTAATGTTACGTTTGGGCTTTTCATTTGGTCATGGGCTTTCAAAACCGTATATATCTGGTCGTGGGCTGGTGGTTATATTTTGAGTTGGACTTAATTGTATCATGTATTGTAATATAAATTGGTGATATATTACAATGGTGGTAATTGATTGGTGCATCTTGAACCAAGATTAATGTGAGCTTTTAATATAGATCGAATGCATAATGATTTTCACATGGATTATGATTCTTCATTATTCATGGGTCGTGTGATCAATTCTATGCCTTTGGATCGAATATTAATTTGTGTTGGGCCATGTGTTATTCAGATTAATATGTTTGGACCGATGTCAATGAAAATTGTGTAATGGCTTGAGATTTGGACGTTGGACTTGGAAGTTGGATTTTGATTATGAATCCGAAATATTACTAATGGGCCAATATTGAATTGGATCTGGAATTGACTAAGCTTAATGAAGTTTGAATCTAGTGATTATGATTGGACTCGGCTGATGTGGTTTGAGAATGAATCTTGCGATTTGATGAGTTTTTGATGATGAGATTTGGTATGATGTTGAGAATTGTTGGTTTATACATTTTCACAGAGAATATTATGTCATGGCTTGAATTATAACTGAAACTTGGTTGACTACGGGGCTGTTTGGACGATATTTTTTATTTGGATTTGCAGTGAGGTTTTCCGGATGCAATTACTTATTTCGTCTTCTTTCTTTCTACCCTTCCGCAAAGATGACTTGTTTGGGCATTTACAGAGTGTGATAAAGACTTGGCTATCTAGTTATTTTTGTGATTCTTTTCTCGCTTATCCCACAACGTAGTTATCACTTCAGTGTCTCACGCTGTTGAGGATTCGTAAAGAGGTTTTGTAAATTGGATACACCGTTTCTTCTTCACAAGGATTTGTACAAGTTTAAGTAACAAATCTAGGGAATTTCACTTCATGATCAAGTTTGGCATATCAGGTTTACTTCACCATGTTGTCACTGCAATAGCTGACAGAATGCGTGAATGATATGTTTACCAAAGTGTTTATTGGATGGTTGATGATATTGTTGATGTTGGAGTTAGAATCGTTGATGAACCGCTGCATGTTCCCCTAAAACAGATATTCACCTACACCAAAGTTGTCATAACACATTCAAACTGACATTGTTCACGGTTTTGTCTTGATTTTAGTAAAATCCTACGAAAGATTCTATTTCTTGGTTTAAATCATAGACTTGTAAAATCCTGTGACAATGGAAACATCCTGGTAATAGTAAAGTGCATTTTTGGATCTATCTTACGGTTTATTCTTGGTTTTGTAAAATCCCGCGAAAGAAACTATTTCTCGGTTTAAACCATAGAGTTGTAAAATCCCGTAATGATGGAACCATCCTGGAGAAAGGAAAGTGTATTTCTGGATCTTATTTGATGCCGGTGCTACGGTTTCTGTTTCGAAGAAGAGATAAAAGGGTGTACTTCATTAATTGGGTGATTGTTTGGATATTCTTCATGGTTGTTTGGTTATTTCATAGTTTTACGGGGTTATGTGCATTTAACCATGGTCGGGATGAAAACCATTATCATAGTTCACTTAAAACGTCAAAGGAGGCTAGATTTGAGCTTTTAACCAGAAGATGTGACAACGGGGTTAATCCACTATTATTTATTTGAGGTTGAAGAGAAATATCACGGGCGAGTGTACTTAGTATCTGAAGGTATCGGTGATGGTTGGATGAAGATTCTTCAAGATCCTTGTTCGAGCTTATTATCAAAAACGAAGACTTGGAAAATCTAGTTATTGTTGGGTGACTTTTTCTTTTTCTTTTACCACTTGGGGGAATTGGGCTCTTACCACCACAAAATAACTATCACTTTAAGGGGTTACGTTGTAGTGCTCAGTGTCACATTCAATTGTGGATTTCAAGAGTTGATGTACGTCTTATACTTGATGGTTGGTTGGTTGAAGAGTATAGAGTACTTAGAGATTCAAAAGGGCATGAATTCTCGGCGCCGCTCTTTGTTACATATGTGCAAGTTTAAATCACGAGTTCAGGTTAGTTTACTTCAGGGTCAAATTCATCATATTGGATTTTCTCCATCAGTTGTCACGACAAAGAGCCTACTGAATGATAATGGGGTTGATTATAAGTTTGCCAAGAGTAGATGAAAAGAGAGATTATGGCATTTGAACACAACAGTTCAAGCCTCGTTCCCTAAAGAAAAGAAAAGTGTACGCTTTAGTGCGCTTTATCTTCTGAAGAAGAGAAAACTTCTCTATTATGACCATTCTCATCAACATGCTTCATGCTTTTTCCATGCGCTTTCAGTGATCAAGTGAACCGGACTACCGTTGCTAGTACTCTTATTCCACTTGCTCAATATAATGACGATGGCGACATCATGTGCTAAATTTTGCGGGGGAGAAGTGTGAATAGAATACTTTCGGATGATATTCACTTACTTAATCAAGAATGGCATCTCCGTATGCAATTTTTGAGGAGGAAAAGAAGTGTGATAATACTGCATGGTTGATTGATATCTGAGAATAAATGGTCATACGGCTCCTAACTATTGGAAGAACCGAGCTTCTTCTTGTCGGGTCATCTTCATCATGTCTTTTAACGAAGCAAGAGTGTTATCTGAAGGCCACCTCTAGATCGGAATCACAAAATTGACCAACAGAAAATAGATTATAACTAACATATTAACGAAGCAAGAGTATTCTTCTAAAAGCCGTTGGTTGACATCTTCACACGGGTTGATTTGATTAATGACAAAGTGCTTCCAGTTACGGGCCTGATTTCCTTAATGAACATCTTTTTGTTCTTGTTTGATTGGGAGGGATTTGAGCTAAGGGGATTTGCTATTTGTAAGTTAACGGGAATGCATTTGGTGAGTTAAAGATGTTGACTTTCTATTCCCCAATTGGACAATCTAGAAGAAGGTCGAGTCTACAGTCGGTTCTACATTTTCTGCTGCGTGTTAGAAGACTAAAGACGAGTTGCATTTAACAATCTAAATACTTCTTCTTAATCTAGGCACTTATCAAACAGATTGTCGGTTTTGGGGAGAGCACTAATTAGGGGAGAGTGAAAAGTCAAGATTCAATCCCTAACTAGATTTTCTCACGTTATTCTTTAGCAAGTTGATTCTCACAGATACATATGAGCTTATGATGTTCTTCTCAAAATATTTCATGTATTTGGGCTTATAATATGTTGCTGATTCTGAAGTATCAAAACCAGCAAAGGGGAAGGAGACACGCATCTAAACGCGAGTAAACTTGATGAACTTAATACTTCTAAGTGATTGAAGATATCCCGGGAAGACAAAGGTCATTACCGCAGAGAAACTCAAAGTTTTACTCATCAAGGCTTTTAGTGTTATTATTCCAACTACGTGGGGGAAGTGATGTAAGAGAAAGTTTCTAAAGATAAAAGAGGTACACAAGTTTGTGATGATTTCGATGTTATCGCAATCATCAGGGGAGAGAGAATTGTGTACATGGGGGCGCTGTTTCACTTGAGTGCTTAATCGATGATTCAGAGAGATATAATCACTTATTCGGGTTGACATCCGCAGAGATAGTCATCCGCAGAGATAATCAGTGATTCAGCTTGCTTCTTCAATGTTATCGGTTATTCTCTCTTTGGGCATTCGGGTTCTTGAGCTTCATACACTATCATCGGGGTTATTCTTTGGCTATCGTACTTAATCTGCTACTTCGATGGTATAAGTTTCTCTGTCTTCGGGTATATGTGTATTCAGGTTCGTGAGCTCTAGTCTAAGAGACTGACTGCATCAATTCAACTACTTGGGGGAATTGTTCTTTTGACACCTTTTGGGTATGGATCGCTTCAGACGTCAGTAGAAAAGAAATATGAGAATATTGTTTCATGTGTGGGATGATACGTTGCTTTTCTACTTGATGATATAACCCCGAACGAAGAAACACAAAGATCATTCTTAAAAAGGAGCAGCAAGATCGATGATATGGTGTGCGTCTTTGTGCATCTGGCTAAGGCAAGCTTGAAAGAAAGCTTAGAATCTACTCAATAAGAAGATTTACGGTTTGGGGGAAGCTACCAAAGTCTCACTTTCAAGTGGCTCAATTTCTCTCTTCGATTCAAGAGCCTTGGAAGCTTTGGTGGTGAATGTTTAAGAGATGATGACTTCTATCTTCTACAACGGGTCTGCTCGATATCCTTATCTCGGTAATTTTCGTATCATCATCTTTTTAAACTATATCATATATTCTATCTGTAAATATTTATCAAAAAACCAAATACAAAAATATAAAACCAGCAAAAAGAAAATAGAAAAAATATAAAATCTACAAAAACCCATAAAAATCATAAAATTTGAAAAAGACAAAAAAATATTGTTTTCTCAAGACATGTCTTCTGGTATCGATAACATCTACGGTTGTTAGATATTGGTTTTCATAAACACACTAAACCAAAGATCAAAGAGGCGTATACTATGGTTTTAGAGAGAGAAAGTTAGAGGTTGGGAGCTTTAGTGAGAGAAAGAAAAATCTTACTATGAGCTCCAACTCTCTACCTTAGGAGGTAGAGAGTATTTATAGTTCTTACATAAATTACCACATACGGGCTATAGATCAGGCATACAGTGGGTAAAGACCCGTCGCTACTCCACGGTGTTACTTAACTAAATACTACTTAACATTAAATAATCTACGACTACGAGCTTTCTAACGATTACATATACTTAAGGTGACCGACTCTTTAATGACCTGATTTACTAAATCCTAACCATCTCCCCCTAAGGGAGGTCACCTCAAAAATACATTGAATACAAACAGATATTACAATAAGATTATTCTTGGATTCTTGTTAAAGTTCTTTGCTTAGCAGCTTGTAGTCATCGATTCTTCATTTTTGCATGTTTGGTGAATCCAAGTGGAGGTCTTTAACTGATCCACGTGATAATGAGTTTTGAGCCAGCTTTGAGATCATCAGCTATCATAAATTTCTGACTCATCCTATGTGGTGTTGGTATTATGTGATGTTGTGACTTTTGGACCGACATGCTCACATTCTGGATCATGATTTCTTCTCATCAGAGTAGCGGAAGCTTTCGTTGATTCAAGATATTGGAAGCAGCGTAGCAGAAGCATGGAGTGAGAATATCAGAGTCATTGATGCACTAATCATGATTTCTTTTGAAATGAATGTGATGTGTGAGCATGCGGCTATGGATTGACCGCGTCATTCGATCACCGCAAAGCGTCGGTTGCATACAATAGTTAGCAATAAAGTGCATGAAAGTGTCTTTGATATCTTTCGTTGAATTGAGGTACACGGCTCACGGTTCACCGTTGATCAGTAAAAGTACTGCCTGTGATCAGGAAAAATTCTGATGAATTTCCTTGACAGGGTTTCACAGCTGCTCTAGCTGTTCTCAAACCGGAACGTCTCAAAGAAGACAACGGAGTAGTGAACCGGCGAATAGAGATTCACTGATTGATGAAAAGATATTTGAAAAACAATCGTGTACCGCACAATAGAAATTGTTTTTGCAATACAACGAAGGTTTTAAAGAAAAATCAATTATCAATCATAAACACCTTTTATTTTGAAATATTAGTACACAGTCGATGTGCTAAAGAAAAGAGTTTTTAAGCACAACGACCGGTTTTTCAAAGGTATCCGTCAATCCATAACCTGAACCAGGATTGATTCAAGAAATTGAATCTCCCCATTGTTTATGTTCAGTTGTCACATGGTTGATCTATTGGATAGATCTCACATGCCACCCACCAAGCTTGTTAGATGTTAGCTCTAGAAGGCTTTCCATCTTCATTGTGAATATGTTTGCATATCACTCAGATGTTCTGGCAATACCACTAGGATAATGCGTAGGACTCATAAGATAAAATCTCTCTTTCCACATTGTGTGAAACAGAGAGTCTTCAATGACAGTGTCCTAAAGAGATTTATTTGATGATCTCGTGGCTCTAGACTCAATAGTGCACATTTGGTTCCTATGCCGGAGACTAGGGAGAGGGTCTCCTTCTTCAATATCAACAAACTATAAGAGAAAGTCGATAGATAATGTCGGTTCCCCGTGAGAATGAAACAAGTCCTTTTAAGAGGAACTTGAGTAGCTTGGGAAGTTGTAGTGCAGTGCGTCACTGGGTCCATGACGTCTTGTCTTCAATACCGATGTTACCTTGGTAACCACCAGTAGCATATGAATTGAACCCGGTTTCTACCCTAAGGTTGAATAAATGGAGGGCTATTTCTTTTCACCCTTTTCTCATTTCATTTCTTTTTCATTATTCAACCCCTTCAGTGCTTACCAAGACTTCATAACTAGAACCTTGTTGGGTTTATTCCAGTTCTAGCTCTATCTCAGTCCGCACTCTTCACATATCTCACTTTTCTCCTTTTTTCATCATACCTAAGGACTTCTACACTATCTAGTGGATTGTCCCTGGGTAGTTCCCTCCGGTTCTGGCGGATCATGGGAACAAATACCTAACCTTATCATCCTTATATCACCATTCATAAAGTAAATTTGGTCGGTCTATTTGGTATTGTTCATCTGCCATTGGAACCAATTGAAAACCATTTGAAAATCAATTCAGATACTTGTGATATATTGTCAAAGCATTTTGTACCTGAATGGTTTTTGATAATTTTAGAAACAGAGCTCCCCCTCAACATGTGCCTCATGTATTTGAAATAATTTTTACTACACGGAGGCAAGAGGAAGAAATAACTTCTTTGATTACCATTTTCTAAAAGATATCAACATCACTTCCATGATCAAATCAAGTAGATAAAGCATACTAAGGAAGGATGAAGTTTTCATAAATTTGCTCCCCCTCAATATGTGCCGCGAGGTTTGAAAGAGTTTTGCACATATTAGAAGGAATCTGCACTTAGATACAAATCAATCACGGTTCAATTCTTTGTGGTTTAAAATAGATGCTCCCCCTCAACATGTGCATGGAAAACTTGAAATCGTTTGGCACATGTAGGGTGGAAAGCTTGCTAAACACTTATGAAACCATTTATCAGATTATCAGTTTAAATCTAATTTAAATCACAAATTCTCCCCCGATCACAATTTTCAAATCATTTGAGATTTGTGATCTATGTAGAATTTAAATTGATTTTGAAAGATTTTGAGGAGAATTGTGACTTGATTATGAAAACATTTTAACTAATAAGGATCGGATTTTGAAACTTTACACTCCATTGATTAAACATGCATGATTATCTTTTGAAAACAATTGTATGTCGAACAACCTTTTGATTTAATTGAAATCATTCTCTCCCTCAATCAATGAGATAAGTTGTTGATTGAGAGATAGATATTTTGACAAAATTAAGTCCGATGATTTTCAAAAAATAGAGTTCAAGTTATTTAACAAAGCAATTAGTTTTCATTAGATGGTAAGTAATTGTTTTAAAGAATCAGAGCATGAGATTTGAAAAACAAGATAAAGCATGGCTTTGTTATTTCTTTGAAAAACGGGTTATTGCCTGAAATAACAATAAACCATAGTTTCACTTTCTCCCAAAAATATTTTTTTATTTTTTGATTTTTTTTTAAAGAACATTCGAACAATATCTAAAGTCCCGTGTCATTCTTTGAATGACAACACAAAGACCGTAGATATTTTTGAATCGAGAAAAACATGACAAAATGACAATATATTTTTTTTGTTGAGATTTTTCAAGATTTTTCAGATTTTTATGGATTTTATGAAAGTTTTATATTTTTCTATTTGCTTTTTGAAGGTTTTGAAATTTTGTATTTTGCTTTTCGAATAAATAACTACAAGATATGGATGAAGAAAGACCTTTACTCCTCTTCTTCTTCTTGAAGACGTTTAAGTGTTTCCGGTTGAAGACTCTTTAGACCAAGTCGTGGGAGGATAAACTCAAAACGTTCTCTAGGAAGAGCTTTGGTGAAGATGTTTGCTAACTGGTATTCAGTCCTCACAAAATAAAGTTCCACCACCCCGTTTTCTTCTTGCTCCCCGATGAAATGATGTCGAATGTCGATGTGCTTTGCTCTTGAGTGTTGTACATTGTTGCATGAGAGAGCAATAGCACTTTTATTATCACAATACAGAGGGATTTTGTTGAATTCAAAGCCATAGTCAGATAATTGGGATCTCATCCATAGGATTTGAGCACAACAGGATGACATGGCTATGTATTCAGCCTCTGTAGAGGAAATAGAAGTACTCATTTGCTTCTTTGAAGACCAGCTCACAAGCTTATCACCTAGAAACTGAGCACCTCGGGCGTGCTTCGGCGTGTATCTTGACATCTGCATGATCGGCATCGCATAGGCATTAGTGACATACCGGTGTCTTTCGGGTACCAAAGTCCTATATTGATGGTTCCTTGGAGATACCGAAAGACCCATTTAATCGCTTCAAGGTGCTTTTTGGTAGGATTAGCCTGATATCTAGCACACATGCAAACAAATGAACAGAATGTCCGGGTCTACTTGGTGAGGTACATCAGGGATCCGATCATATTACGATATTTTGTTTGGTCTACCATGATCCCAGAGTGGTCCTCATCCAGTTTAGTACTCTCAATCATGGGAGTGTCAACATGGTCACTAGAATCAAATCCAAATTTCTTTAAAATCTCATTTGCATATTTAGATTGATTTATAAAAATGCCTCTGGGACTTTGTGAAATTTGTAATCCCAAGAAAAATGACATTTGTCCCATCATTGACATTTGAAATTTGGAACCCATTTCATTTGAAAAACGATCACATTCATTGGTGTCAGTCGAGGCAAAAATAATATCATCAACATATATTTGAACGTGAATTAAATGTTTTCCTGACTTTCTGGTGAACAATTTCGGATCAATTGCTCCTTTGTTGAATCCAGTAGATAGAAGAAACTTTGATAGCGTATCATACCATGCCCTTGGAGCTTGCTTCAAACCATAAAGAGCTTTCTTCAAATGATAGACGTGAGTAGGATGCTCTGGATTCACAAAGCCTTCAAGTTGGCTGACGCATACGACTTCTTTCAAATCTCCGTTAAGAAAAGCCGTCTTTACATCCATCTGATAGACTACCATGTTCTTACTTGCAGCATTACCCAAAAGATTCGATTGCCTCGATCACGAGCAACAGGAGCAAATGATTCTTCAAATTCAATACCCACCTCTTAACGGTATCCTTTTGCAACTAATCGAGCCTTATTCTTTAAAACATCACCATGCTCATCAAGTATCACTTTGAAGATCCACTTTAGAGCAATGATCGATCAAACTCATGAATTTCTTCTTGCATGGCATTGAACCAGCTGTTTTTATTCATGGCAGTTTTAACATTTTTTGGTTCGACCTTAGAGAGTACGGAGTTGAAGAAGCACCATAAGGCATCGGTTGCAAGTTGTTTCCGTGTAGATACTGGACGAGAAGGGTTTCCAATGATGTTGTCCAATGGATGATCATGTGTCTACTTTCTAATGTGTTCATGTGGTTGTTGTTGAGGAACGGCGTAGCGAGTCGATGTCTCGATGAAGATGGTTCTAATGATGATTCAGGAGAAAATATGTTTTCAAATGGAGCATCTTCGGGAGTAGCAAAGGGATTAACTTCATCATGGGTGCCAAAAACAATTCCATGATGTACATTCGATGATTGATGATTTGTTGATGAGACAGAGTGAGCAGCAGCAGGCGCTTCTTGGCTTAATGATATTGAAATAGAAGGGTTGACTTCATTGACAGGGATAGGAGCAGCCTCTGACGATGGAATTGACATTTCATTAGCATTTGGCTTATAGTGTTCATCAAACATTGGATCAAACAATTTCTTTAAATCATCTTCTGATGGAGGTACATAAGGAGTTGCTGGTGAGGGATTTGAAACAAGAGTAGAACTGATAAGACTACTTGATGAAAGTTGAGATGCGGGTCTTGAGGCTGGTTTGTCCCGGAGCCATTGGACGGTCCACTCATCAAACGTAACGTGAATTGTTTCCATTATACTTTGGGTTCTTTTGTTGTAGATTCGGTATCCTTTTCTGTTTGGTGCATATCCTACAAAAACTCCAATTTCTGCTTTAGCTTTAAGTTTGCCTAAATCTTGGCCCTCATTAGTTGGATAACACAATGCACCAAACCCACGAAGGAATGAGAGATTAGGTTTTCTATTGTGGACAAGTTCATATGGAGTTTTTCCATGAGTAGTGTGAATTAGGGATCGATTTTGAGTGTAGCATGCAGTGGCAATGGCTTCAGCCCAGAGAAACATTGGAACCTTTGAGTAAATCAGCATTGTTCTTTTGGCTTCCACAAGAGTTCGATTTCGTCTTTCAACTACACCGTTCTATTGAGGAGTTCGTGGAACACTTCTTTGATGACTGATTCCAACACTTTCATAAAACTCACTAAGTTGTTTATTAACAAACTCAGTTCCATTGTCTGTTTGGATGATTCTGACAGTTTTGTTAAGTCGAACCTACAGTTGTTTGATAAGTTTGATGATGATATCTGGAGTTTCATCCTTTGTCCTTAAGAACATAACCCAGGTGAATCGAGAGTAATCATCAACCACAAATAACACATATTTCTTCCCAAAGATATTCTGCACTCTCATGGGTCCACATAAATCCATGTGAATTGTATGTAGAACTTCATGGCGAGTTTGTAGGTTTGGGTTTGTGGGCATACTTCTTGCTTTTTCCCAATGGCATCTTGAACAAAGATGATCCTTTTCATACTTTAGTCGAGGTAAACCTACAACTAAGTCCTTTCCGGAGAGATCATTGATGGTGCCGAAGTTCAAGTGATTGAGACGACGATGCCATAACCATGACTTTGTTTTGAAGCCTTTGACAACAAGCAAATTGGAGAAGACTTCATCATATCTTCGATAGAGATGGTGTATAGATTTGAACCACATGTTCCTCTTAAAAGTTCTTTACCATCAAGTTCTCTAACGAAACAAGTATGTTTTCGGAAGGCCACTTCTAGATCAAAATCACAGAATTGACCGACAGAGAATAAGTTATGACCAAGACCTTCTACGTAATATACCGTGGAGATAACACTATCACCGACAACATAATCTCCATAACCCATAATTGCACCAAAATGATCGTTCCCGAATCTAACAGTCCCGATGAATTTACTCACGAAGTTCATGAGCGCGACGGTCTCCAATCATATGCTTGGAACAGACTGAGTCCGGTACCACGAACGATTTGAACGATCTGCAGTTGAACACAAACAAGAATGGATAAGTGGATAATTGGGAACCCCATGCAATAATGGGTTCCACTTGGTTAGTAACAGTGATTGGAACACCCACATAAGAGGTAGAAACAATGGACTCATTAGAAATAGATATAGTGCTAGTGTCCGTATTTGACCTATTCAAAGTATGTTCGCTTTTTAAGGGAATAGTTCTACCAGTAAGCATCCATTCTCTAGTGGGCATTGATTTAGCAACTTTAGGGCAAAGCTCATTAATCTTACGGCCAGTAGGTATCCATTGATAACCTATATTACTAAATTTCCTTCCTGTGGGTTTCCACTGTTTTCTAACTTTCTTTAGCCTTTGCCTTTTAGCCTTCTTAGCTTGAATTTTAACATTAACAGTTTTATTAGGGCATTTGACAGCATTAGACAAAACATTCACACCACATTCATGATTAGTAACAGAAATCAAGCAGTCATCATTACATGGTTTTGCGAATAGTAGCGAAATTCGAATTAATTACAATACGCTTATAGCTAATACTAGAATCAACACGATTAGTTTTATTCAACTCAAACTTAATATTCCTAGGGTGATCTTCTACTCTCTTCCAATGCACATTCTTAGTTTGCGAGGTCCTATCTTGCTTGGTATTGCCTGGAGGCTTTGACCCGCTTGCTTTTATGTCATTGATTACTCTGTAGAGGAATTATGGGAACATTAGTTGGTTTATCTACTTTTGCATTCTGAACTAGACGTGCGGGATCGAACTACTTGAAGGCACATTAGTGTTCACTTTCTTAAACTGGGCATAGAATGATTTGTATGCTTGGCACTAGGAATAGAACAAGGCATCACAGCTTTACCTTTCGCACCTAAGGATTTAGGACATGTTGCAATTAAACATTCTAGCAGCTCTTGAGATCGTTTGGCACTGAATGCAAGCAAACCTAATTTCTCTATCAAGAGATTTATTAATGAAATCCTTTTCCACAATCTCACGGAGACATTCTAGACTATCCGTAAGGTGAGCACAATAGTTATGAAACACAGGTTCATTATTCCTAAGATGAGGAGGAATGTATTTAACGATCACAGATATATTTGCAGTCGAGGATGACTTTGATGCAACATTCTCATTAAAAACAAGTGGCAGGTTCCGTTTTTCCGACTCCTCGATTCTCAATTTCTTTTTGTAAAGGCGTTATTTTTTCGTTGTTTTTGTCACGAGTGACTTTCATTGAATCATATAACTCTTTAAAGTGTCGTTTAACTTTTTCATTTTCTTCTAGAAAACTCTCGTTTTCCTTTTGTAAAGCATTAACCAAGTTTTGAAGATGAAACGTTTGAGAATACTGAGAATCTAAAGGAGGAGGCATTTGGGAGCCAGTCACATTGTTCTTTTCACCCTTTAATTGAGAAATTTGTGCTTTCAACTTTCTGATCGTGTTACAATGAGCTTGAATCTGTTCGTCACGTTTGTTTATCTGAAAAACTGCATCAAACTCTGGAAAATCTGAGGATGTCTTGATATTTGAGGTTTTGACATTTTCATTAAGATGTTGATATTTTAGTTGTAAATCAAAATGTTCAACTTCTAGTTAAGAAAGATGTTTTACCAAATTATCGTGATCATCCTGATCAATTTTCTCATTTAGTTTAGAATTAGTATTTTCAAGCTCAACGACACGATCATGGGAGACTTTCATAGCAACAGATAATTCATGAAATTTGAGAAGCATTAATGGAACAATTCGTAGCAGTGTAAAACACATCTTGAGAAATACATTCAGAAATAAGATTCTCATTCAATGTATGCAAGTTCTTCCTCTCAATCTCATTATATTTTAATTCTCGCTCATAGTCACTAACCTCAACTATCATTGCATCAAATTCCTTTTCCATTTTTTTAATATCTGAATCCATCCCCTTTTTAAGACTCTCAAATTGATTTTTTTGTTGTTTAAAGAAAGGTATGACCCCAGTTAAATAGCATTCTTTAGTTTGCTCAAAACCCCTTTCCCCTTCAGTTATCCCAGTGGGTGTGATCCTTTTCTTACAAGTTTTCTCAAAATCAACAAATAATTGAAAAATAACATATTGACTGATTAAGGTCTTGCTTTTAGTGGCAATAGTTCTAGGAACTAAATACATTGGTGTATTAGGAGGATACACACAGTCGCTGAGGCATTTTCCTAAGGGAAGGGTTTGTTACAACAAGATTCTCTACCTTTTGCTTATCTAAATCCTTTTTCCAGAACACTTGTTCGGGCGTTAACAACGTTTGAGGCTTAAACTTGTTCAAGGAAATCCAATTTTCCTTTTTGTAATCATGGGGTTTGATCGTTATGTTATTCTCTTTACATTTAGGATCTTCTAGCTTCTTATTCATTTTCTCCCTAGATGCATCATCTAATTCTCTATCTTCCTCAGTGCACTCAACGCAACTAGGTTTCTGTCTAGGTTTAAGAATCTCATTTCCATCATAGATTACATTATGAGCAGCTCTAGCCTTTTTAACAACCTCAGGATTAGGTTCCACAACAAGGGGAATGCTATGCTTATCGCTTAAGACTCTATGCTTAGTGATCAAGTGAGCAGTCTGAATGGTATTCCCTTGTACGTACAACTTATTTTCAAGCTTGTTTTTCAAAGTTTTTAGATTGGAAAAATCATTCAAAAGTTTTGATTAATTAGCATTGAATTCTTGCTTAAGCATTTTAACATTTTTTTGAAGTTCTTGTTTTTGCTTAGCAGTTTTAGAAAGCTTTTCTTGTAAGGAGTTTAACTCTTGTTTTAAGACTTCTTCTCTAAAGTTACTTTTTCTAATAATTGTACGCATTTGGTCATCCATTTCCTGCTCACGGGTGGTCAACTCAAACTTAGCACGTTGTTCATAAATAGCAACTTGTTCTTTATAGGCATTCAGTTCAGAGGTAACAGAATCATCAGGGGCACATGCAGTGTATTCATCAAAGATATAGTCATCATTGACTGCATTAGATACATCACTTGGTTCAATCGCACTTTCACATTGGGTCACATATTGATCATATGGGACAATATTATCATTGCCCATATTAGCAATATCTGAGTCACTGGTTTCCTGCGATTGAACCTTATCATGTTTCTTTTGCTGATCAACATCATCATATAGTTTTAATACCTCTGAGATGATTGATTCTTTGGATGAACCAGCTTGCTGTGGTGAGAGGACCTTTGGAGAGACCATTGGAGAAATGCTAGCCATGAAAATTGTCTGCATGCAGTAGGTTCATCATCGACGTCCGAGTCGTATGCATCACAGTCGGCGACTTGAAAGGCATTCTGATGATTATGACCTATCTCCTGAATTGGTTGCTCATCAACATCAGCATCATATGTCTTGGCATTGCCCTCAGCAAGAAACAACAACTCCTCTTCACCCAACACAGCTCCATTGTCCTGAGCTTGCACAAGTAACATCTTATCTCTGAATTACTCTGCATTTTGTGGGCGTTTTGGAGATGTGCAGTTTCTAGCTATATGTCCATCACCACCACAGTTGTAGCATTTTATCGGCTCTGCTTGTCCTTGAGTCCCATTTCTTCCTCTATTCTGATTTGCCACATATCCTCTATCATCTCCAGCATTCCCATAACCTGCTCCAACCATCCCTTGTTCGTATCGTCTTCCTTGAAGTGGTTGCCCCATAACCTTTCCATCTCTGACGACAGCATGATTGTGTAGATTGGATGCAGTTCTAATCTCATTGTTAGTGTGAAGACTGTTGGTATGTGGACTAAGGGTCAAGTTTTGTTTGACCATAAGAGCCAGTTGATTAATGAAGTGTCCCATAACAAAGCATCAGGCATCGCTTGCTTGAACCTCGGACCGGGAATGAGTTTGTGATTACCATTACCCGTGGGTATGACTTGAGAGGCTTTGGTAGTAATACCAACATTGGTGTAGAAGGTAGTTGAGTCATTTGACGAACTGGTTTCTCCCTGCTTAGATTTGAACTGCTTAAGAATCATTTTTTCAAACATAGCATGTCTCTCATTCTGAAGAAGGAAGGCATATAGTTGCTCATAGTTTGTGTCCTTCAATCCTTTGGTTAGCTTCACAGAGGTGACAAACTTGTGCCATTCGGGATTCATGTTGTTCACAAACTTTGAGTTCAGCTGAATGTTTGGCATAGTCATTCTGATATTCCTCATATCATTTACAAGCTTGTGGAATCTCACGTAGTATTCATAGATACTCTCATCTGGTTTCATCTTGAAGTGCTCAAACTCATCATACAACTGTGATTCTCTGTCTTCCTTAGTTAATTCAGAACCCGAGAGAAGCATCTTGACATTATCCCAAACAGCCTTGGCTTCAGTGTTGTGATTGATAAGCTTGTAGATGTCTTTTGGAAGACCCTGTAGTATGATGTTTGAGGCCCTGATATCAGCATCGAATCTCTTTTCTCCTTATCACTGAGCTCATCATACGTCCTTTGGTCCTGTCCAATCCAAAGATCATGGTTCCATCTGCAGCATTATCAATTATGTCTCTTGTAGTCTCAATCTGATACGGTCCTTCATCAATGGATTTGAGAATGTTGACCCCATTTTCCTTTCCAAGACAGTACAATCTGATTCGTTGAGCCCAAGAGTCGTAGTCGGTTCTGTCAAGCATGGGTGGACGAGTATCTAAACCAGCTGCTTGAACATCCTCAGGAACAGTGGAGATGATTGTAGGTATGTTGGTAGACATGTTTACAGATTACACGGGATTTTATAACTCAATGATTAAACCAGGAAATAGATTCTTTCACGGGATTTTACTAAATCAAGAGAAAACCGTATTACAAACACAAGATCAACCAAGTCGCTAAGAGTTATTGAACCAAGTTGCTAAGCCCAAGTCGCTAAGACCCAAGTTGCTGGACACAAGTCGCTAAAGCACCAAGTCGCTAAACAGTCAAGTCGCTAAAGAGCAACTCGCTAAGATCCAAGTCGCTAAGATTTATGACAACAAATCGCTAAGCACCAAGTCGCTAGACACAGTTAAGTTGCTAAAGAACAACTCGCTAAGATCCAAGTCGCTAGTATCAAGTCGCTAACAATTTACACTACAACTCGCTAACAATTTCTGAAGCAAGTCGCTAACCTCACCAAGTCGCTAGCCGTAGTGGAGAATCCACTAACTTGTACTATTTGTCGGCTTGTCTCAATAGACAAGTCGCTAACAATTAACACTGTAACTCGCTAACTTTTACTGAAGCAAGTTGCTACGAAGAAAAATACAACGAGAACCAAGTCGCTAGCAAGAAAAACTTCAAAAACACACTTTTCAATCCAAAACAAGCTCAACCACAGTGATTCAAGCTTACCAAATCAAAACCCAAGCACTTACAATGATTCTAAACACAAAAGTACACCCAAAATTCAAACTTTAACACTAGAAATGATCCAAATGATGCAAAAACCACTAAACTTTTTCAAACTCAAAAACCCTCTAAAACCACTAGAAATCCAAGGATATGTAAGAGAGATGATCAAACCATGGCTCTTGATACCAATTGTTAGATATTGGTTTTCATAAACACACTAAACCAAAGATCAAAGAGGCGTATACTATGGTTTTAGAGAGAGAAAGTTAGAGGTTGGGAACTTTAGTGAGAGAAAGAAAAATCTTATTATGAGCTCCAACTCTCTACCTTAGGAGGTAGAGAGTATTTATAGTTCTTACATAAATCGCCACCTACGGGCTGTGGATCAGGCATACAGTGGGTAAAGACCCGTCCGTCCTCCACGGTGTTACTTAACTAAATACTACTTAACATTAAATAATCTACGACTACGAGCTTTCTAACGATTACATATACTTGAGGTGACTGACTCTTTAATGACCGGATTTACTAAATCCTAACAACGGTCTTAGAAATGTCATTCAATAATGGCACGTGACCATAGATGAAGTTCGAGCAGAAGGTGTAAATATTCTTTTCTAAACATGTCTAAAACTATGGCTTGCTATTATTTCCGATAGCAACCCGCTCTTCAAGGAAGGAAAGTGCTGCGCTAAACCAATTTTCAAAATTTTCGTGCACTTATCCTAAAAACAAATTAAGGAAAGTATGTCGAAGGACTGCTGTTCCTACACAAATGTTTTTCCTTCTATATATTCTTCAGAAAAATATTTGTTGTTTTCAAAAATGGTGGTAAATGAGTTGCTTGTAAATCAATCGATTTAGAGTTTTGTTGAAAACTCAATCAATGACTTCAGCGCTTTTAAACTTTTCAGAAAAATAAGTGATTGATTGAGGGGGAGAATGTTTTCAAATCTATATCATCTAACGAGCTCATCTAATTATCCTATATACTTAAATGTAAAACATGTTAACCTACGTTGAAGGACTAGGTGTCTAGGATATGATTGTTAGAATTAGATGATTAGGGTTTGATAAACACATTATTCCCATGTTTTATATGATTTGATTGATATGTTGAATTGACTTTTATTAGTCGATTGTTGTTTGGGTATTGTCGACCACCATATATGTCTATCTGTGTTCACTAACGTATGCAGATAACATGGTTTAAAAGAATGTTCCCGATCCGGATCCCACATAATATGATGATTGGATGCCGAAAGGAAAGGGTAACTATATCTTGGGTTGACAATTGAAGAAACGGAGCTTAACTTGACCTCTATGGAGAGTTGGCATGAAAAAATGCAATGTAAGAGGTCTCACTGCATCAGCAAATGGTTTTCTTCATATCAAATAAAGAAACGGAGCTTAATTTGACCTCTATGGAGAGTTGGCATAAAAACATGCAACGTAAAAGGTCTCACTGCTTCAGCAGATGGTTTTCTTCCAGCCTTACAGCAACAACAGAAGCAGCTTCTACACCACCTAACATATCTTGTGCAGGAAAAGTAGTGAATGATACCATTTTTTAAACAGTGTTTGAATAATATTGTTGTGAAAATGGAAAAATATTGGTTTTGAAAATAAATTGGACTTCATTTTGGAAATCATCGGACTTCATTTTATCAAAACTTAAGTCACTCAATTATCGACTACGGTCATCGATTGAGGGGGAGAGTGATTTAAAATAAAAATATTTTCAAACAATATTTCATCAATCAAGTCCGTTTGTGCAAAATAAGTGGTGATATAAAGATTTAATGTTATGTCATGGTATGATTTTCTTTAATGCTCAAAGATCTTTCAAAATGAAATTTGTTCTGTTCTTGTTTGATTGTGAAATTGTTTTATTTTACTAAAAGATCTCTTAAAACTTTCATACCTGATACTAACAATCTTTAATGTCTTAAATTGATCTATTTCAGTCATTTTTCAAAATTAAATCAGGCCACGTCTTTCCCCTAAAATTTTCTAAATGATTTAAATCATTTGGGATCACAAATCTCAAATGGTTTGATATTTTTGATCGGGTGAAATCGTGATTTAAATCTCAAATCGGTTTTAAAGGGTGACTCGTTCAAAAGAACTTCTTCCTTCATGTGCCAAATGATTTCAAATACATAATGCACATGATTGTGGAAGAGCATTTAACCAAAAACCAGAAGAGTATTTAAACAAGGCACATTTTCTCCCATGTTTTCTAAACCAATTTAAATCACTTGGGATCCAAAATCTCAAAGGATTTGATATTTTTGATCGGGGGAGAAAATGTGATTTAAATATGAAATCTGATAACATGTGATCGTTTTGACTCAAAAAGTGCAGGCTGCTCTCCCATATGTGCTAAACGCTTTCAAATCTCGAAGCACATATTAAAGGGGAGCATTTCTAAAGAATTTAAACTATCAAGGTACAAAGGTTTCAACGTTTTATCATATGTACCTTGATTGAGTTTGAAATGGTTTTTTTCTATGGAAAATGTGATCGTGAAAAGTACTTCAAAAGATCTCTTTCCTCTATGTGATAAAATGATTTCAAATATCCTACACACATATTGAGGGGGAGAATTTACCAAGAAAATCAAAAGGCTTTTTCTAAGGAAATTGTGATCAAGAAATATTTTTCAAAGAACTCTTGCCTCCATGTGCTAAACAATTTTAAAATCATATGCACATGTTGAGGGGGAGCAGTTCTAAAATGATCAAAACAATTAAGGTACAAAATGCTTTGATTTTATATCACAAGTACCCTGATTGATTTTCCAAATGATTTTTCAATTGGTTTCATAAAGGAATGAACAATACCAAAAGACCGACCAATTTACTTTATGCATTGTGTTATAAGGATGGTTAGGTTAGGTATTCGTTCCCACGATCCCGCCAGAGCCGGAGGGATCTACCCAGGGACAATCCACTAGATAGTGTAGAAGTCCTTAGGTACGATGAAAAAAAAGGAGAAAAGTGAGAAATGGGAAGAGTTCGGACTCAGAAAGAGCTAGAACTAGAATAAACCCAACAAGGTTCTAGTGATGAAGTCTCGGTAAGCACTGAAGGGGTTGAAGAATGAAAAAGAATTGAATATGAAAAGGGTGAAAAGAAATAGCCCTCCATTAATTCAACCTTAGGGCAGAAACCGGTTCAATACATATGCTACCGGTGTCTACTAAGATAACACCGGTATTGAAGACAAGACGTGATGGACCCAAAGGACGACCGCACCTAACTTCCCAAACTACTCAAGTTCCTCTTAAAAGGACTTGTTTCATTCTTACGGGGAACCTACATAATCTATCGACTTTCTCTTAGAGATTGTTGATATTGAAGAAGGAGACCCTCTCCCTAGTCTCCGGCATAGGAACCAAATGTGCACAATTGAGTCTAGAGCCAAGAGATCATCCACAAGAAATCTCATTAGGACACAAAATTAATGAAGACTTGCTGTTTCACACGATGTGGAAAGTAAGTATATATATTGAGAGTCCTACGCATTATCCTTATGGTATTGCCAGAACATCCAAGTGATATGAAAATATTCATGATGAAGATGGAAATCCTTCTAGAGCCAACATCATACAAGCTCTTGGTGGGTGACATGTGAGATCTTGCAAAAGATCAAGCTTGTGACAATTGGATAGAAACAATGGGGCGATTCATTCGTGAATCAACCTTGGTCCAGGAAATGAATTGACGAATACTTTTGGAAAAACCGTTCGATGTGCTAATCTTCATTTCTCTTGCACATCGAATGTGTATTCATATTTCAAACTCAAAAAGTATCTCTGATTGAAAAAATACTTTTAGAAAAACCGTTCGATGTGCAAATCTCTTCTTTTCTCTAGCACATCGAATGTGTATTATTTTCCAAATACGAAAAGTATTTTTGATTGAAAATTGATCTTTCCCATAAAACCTTCATCGTATTGCAAAACCCTTTCTTCTAAGCAATACGCGATTGTTTTCAAATCAATTTTTCATCAATCAGTGAATCTCAATTTACTGGTTCACACACTCCGTGTTGTCTTCTTTGAGACGTTCTGGTTTGAGAACGGCTAGAGCAGTTGCGAAACCCTTTCAAGGAGATTCTTCGAAATCATACCTGATCACATGCAGTACTTGTACAGATCAACGGGGAAACGTGGGCCGTGTACCTCAATTCAACGAAAGTGATCAAAGACACTTTCGTGTGCTTTATTGCTAACTGTTGTTTGCAGTACATTTGACGGTTTGGTGATCGAATTGAGAAGTCAAACCAAAGCTGCATGCTCACAGCATCCACACTTAATTGAAGAAATCATGACTGGTGCCTATCTACATAACCTGCTCAGATATTTTTATACTATGCTTCTGCTACGCTGCTGCAAATATCTTGAACCAGTAAAAGCTTCCGCTATTCTGATGAAAAGATGTCATGATCCAGAAAGTGTGAGCATGTCGGTCCAAAAGTCACAACATCACATGAAGGCAACACATCAAAAGGATGAACCAGATATTTACTGTGGCTGATGATCTCAAAGAAAGCTTGAAGATCATCAAAGATGTTGATCAGTTAAAGGCCTCAACTGAAAGTACAAAATCATCGGACTATGAAGAGTCACTACTAAAGCACAAAGATTGCGGAACTTGAAGAATTGAAGTCTACGAGCTCAGAACTAAAGACAAAGATAGAATGCTAGGATGCAAAATGTATTTCATGGGGTGACCTCCCTTAGGGGGAGATTGTTAGGAATTGGAAATTCCATGTGAAAGTGTCGGTCACCCCAATTATGGTCTAGCATAAGTTAGCTCGTAGACATGTCGTTTGTTATGTTATTTAGTAGTTTATTAGTTAGTTTGTAGCGTAGATTAGTTTAGTGTAACACCCTGGAGGAAGGACGGGTCTTTACCCACTGTATGCCTGATCCACAGCCCGACAGAAAGGCGTATTGTTTGTAACTATAAATATCCCTTCCATCCATGGAAGGGGTGGTGCTTCTCAATAATCTAACCTTTCATTTTTGTATTACAACTCTCTAACAAGAACACCTTCTCATCTCTTTCTCTCTCTAAACAATGGCATACTTGTATCATCATCATCCAAGGCCACCCGAATCATCATCAACACAATATGTATGATCCAACAACAAAATTTGCCTAAAAGTGTTTTTTAACATGCTTATAATAAAGTCAAATATCTAGTGGTATGCTTCAAAGCGATTATGATCTTTATGAACAAAAAAAGTTTAAATATGACTTCCATTCTTGCAATAATTATGTCTTCATATATTTGGAATTAACATAGTTTTTTTGAGTTAAGGACTTTTTGACATTTAATTATGTTATTGTCAAATCCAGAAACAAAAAGGTGACGAGTATGACGAGCTTTCCATATGACATTTTTACGGCTATCATCATCATAGCAGTAGCTTCTTTTTCCCAATCAACAAAATGACAAGCCACCAAAAGGCCTTTCCGCAAGCCCACAAAGCCCATTTTATTACCAAAGCCCAAAAACAACGCCATGGGATGCTCGATAAGATAAAATGAGTCTATATTAACCCATGCAACGAACCTTGGTCGAGCACATCCTCTTAACACACCAGAGATAGTTCTTTGTGAGCAGTTTCCAAGCTCACACACCCCCAACACAAGCATGGCTGGTGATATTAGTGAAACAATCTTTGCATCTAACATGAACACTAACCCCCAAACGTCTCTAGTAACGATGGTTAAGGCCACCGCGATAAAGCTAGTTAGAACAGCACATGATAAGGCAATATATGATGCATATTCAGCTTTCTTTGGCATGTTGGCCCCTAACATAACCAACACGAGCCGAAACACCCATGCTTATCTATAATGGAAAAATGTTTATGAAGGAGGTTGCTTGCAACAATATATAAATGGCAGAAATAGCAGCTTCTTTGTCATTTGGAACTTGGAAGTAAATCATAGAAAAATATCATTAGCTCATAAAACCACCATTCCAAACATACCGACAAGCAACTAGGGATTGCGAGTGACAAAATAGTTCTCAACTCTGAAGCATTTGATAAAATCAAAAGATTTTATTGAAATGTCACCAATTTTGTACAAGTACACAAAAAGGGTGAATTGGTACACAAAGTCCGAAACCACAACTGCCAAAGAAACTCCTTCAAGCCAAAGTCAACCAAAACAACAAAACATTGGCGACGGCATGAAAAATGAGAGCAAAAACCAAACCGATTATAAAAGGGTAAGTTACCTTTTTAGCCCTGAGGTATACTTTTAGTGGGGATAGGATACAATAAGTGGAAAAATATGCCTGTTAGATTATGAGTCAAAACGGGTCAAATTGTAGCAGCTGCGTCGCAATTTTTAGTGGATATTGGATACAATACAAGGAACAATATGCCGGCTGGATTATGGGTCAAAACATGTCACATTGTTGAAGCTGCTTCGCGATTTTTATTTGGGAATGGATACACATGCATGGAAAAATATGCCAGCTAGATTATGGGTCAAAACGACTCACATTGTATGAGCTGCTTCGCCATTTTTAGTGGGGATTGGATACAATACATGACAAAAAATATGCCGGTTAGATTATGGGTCAAAATGGTTCACATTGTAGCAGCTGCTTCCCGCGATTTTTAGTGGGTATTGGATACAATACATGGACAAATATGTCAGCTAGATAATGGGTCAAAACGGGTTTTTGTGTTGAGTAGATTAGCAATACAAATCTTGTAAATAGTTCTTGTGTTAATTATATATATGATGCCTTTTTATTAGAAACGGATGTTCAATTGTTTTGAATAAAGTAATTTCAGAGGATGTGAACAGTTTGACTGCTTGACCTATTTCGTAATATCTGTTTTTCTGTAATTTCACATATTTCCTATTATCCGTTTGACTGCAAGCCTCTAATATCGAGTTAAATATTGTGGCTTTTTGTTTGTTGTCAAATGACCCATTGCTGGAGGAGTCTTCATATGCAAATTAGCTTTACTTTCTTGAGATCAAAATGGTAAGATATCATAATGCTATTACAGATTTTATTCTTGTACTCAATGTTCTATATTTGGTTCACTAAACTTGATACCTTTATGACATGTGAAAGGATTTTTTTTTAATACCATATGGTATAAATGAAAATCATATTATAATATATCCTATTTGTAGTGATTTAGGTTCGCGAATTCGATATTTTTCATGTCTATATTTTTATTCGGCGTATACAAATCTCGTGTCATATTTACCAACATTTTGCCAATGATTACTCAAGTTCTTTGTCAGCCAAATAAGTAAACGTGTGTGTCTCATCAACTGGCTTTGATACACAGATTGTTACAATCTCTCCATGCTACTAAATCCGTTTCTTAAAGTATTTGGATTTGGGCCAAAAATGTTAAGCAAGTGATCAAGTCTATAATATAGTAGTAAATCTTGTTGGCACTCATCACAAGTTGTTGGATCTTCGTCAAATAGATCATGCACACAAGTTGTTGAAAGTCATGTTACAAATATGGTCTAATTTGTCGAACGTCATAGGTGTTTTCCTGGAGCTATTTTGGGAAGTTCCATCAAGCTTAATTTATTGGTCAAGATAGGTCTTAACATTGAGTATTAGGATTTGATGTGATTTTTGAATTACTGAAGAAGAAGGAGCCATTTGTCGTAATTTCTTTTTCGAAGATGATCTTTGTTATTTTACCTTCTTTAGATATCCTATATTCTTTAAACTTCTTGTTGGTTTCGGCGTATCGGTATTTCTTCTCACATAATGGTTTCGGCGTATCGGTATTCTTTAAACTTGTATTGAATTGATGAATTGTTTACAGAAATATAACATATATATACTTACTTAAGCGGCACTAATAGAAGGGATGATACCGTTTCTATAAAAGTAAACAACACACAACTTCTTAACCGTTCTCTCCTAAACGTTGTATCCTAAAATACCTAAACGACGCATTTGATCCAGCCCATATTATTACATAATATATAAACTATATACTAATACTACCCCTATCTTTGCTTCTATAACATTAATGGTCCTAGTTTCACACCCAAATGTTATAGACGGCAAAGTCTTCAATTCTTCAAAGTTCGTTTATAGCAATGGTGCAGCAACTATTGGTTCATCATCTTCGTATTGTGCGAAGTTAACTTCTTCATCCTTCTTTGTGCATTCATGTTTATAGTGTCCAAATTTGTTGCACTTGAAGCATTTTATGTGACTCTTATCCTTTTCTAGTTGATTACCATCTTTATTCCAATTTCTTTCGCAGCTTCTTCCTTTTGTTATCCTAATTCGACT
Source organism: Chrysanthemum makinoi (assembly GCA_910596185.1). Classification (NCBI taxonomy): domain Eukaryota; kingdom Viridiplantae; phylum Streptophyta; class Magnoliopsida; order Asterales; family Asteraceae; genus Chrysanthemum; species Chrysanthemum makinoi. Next base: position 102,722,988 of record OU343225.1, read on the forward strand.
TCCTATAACCACAACGTTCACAGCTATGCTGTTTTTCTTGTTCCTTTTTGACTTTGTTGGAGTATAGAAGTCTATCATGTACGTCTTATTTGTTTAGCTTCTTAATGCGTTCCTCACATGATTTTAATCTTCCAGTAGCTTCTTGAAATGTCATGGTATTAAGATAAGCAAGTTGTTCAATTGCAGCAAAAATCTGGATAAACTTTGTTGCGACAGATCCAAGAAGTATTTGAACCAATCTTTTGTTTTCAATTGTGGAACCAAGATTGCTTGCTTGTGACACGAGTTGACTAATCTTTCCGGTGAATTCATCAAGTGATTCAGAGTCTTTCATGTTCAAGGTTTCAAATTCTGATTCTAACGTTTGTAGTCTAGGCTCCTTGACTTTGTCTATACCCACGAATCGAGCCTTCAAGTCATTCCACATATCAGCAGCCTTCGTATGATGAGCAACTTGTAATGTGAGTGGTTCGGGCAAGGCTTGAAATAGATAAGCAATAGCCATTGTGTTTTTCTTTGTATCCACTTCTCCTTCTTGTTCGAGTGCTCCCCATATTCCATAAACATTAAATAGTGCTTTAATTTTTACGGCCCAAATAGTATAATTTGTAGAATCCAGAATTGGGCACTGGAATGTCATTGACATCCCACCTTCGTCTTTCTTTGATGTTCCAGCAACCATTCTTCTTAGAGTAAAAAAAACTTTTCTTTCTTGTTTGCGGGGCGAATCAACAAACTGTCTCTCGCAGTTCTTTTGTTTTTCTAATTACCGGGCAAATCTAAAAAAATCTTTTTTTCCTGTTTATGGGGCGAATTAAACCAACTGTCTCAGCAGTCCTTTGGTTTTAAAATTCTCGGGCAAAACCAAAAAAAATTCTCCTTTTGCGGGTCGAATTAAACCAACTGTTCCTTTGGTCTTATAATTCCCGGGCAAACCTAAAACTTAATCGGCTTGGGTTCCTAGACTATGTCTATCACAAACGAATTAAGGTTTCCTAAATATATACAAACTGTTTTCTAAACAAAAAACTAAAAAAAAAGAAAAGAAAAGTGCAGATTAAAAGGAAAAGGATCGTATCTTTGTGATTCTTCTATAATCAGTCTACTTGCAATCGTTCTTCCCTGATCAATCCTTCGGCTCTGATGCCACTGTTATTCGAATGGCCTTCGACCAACTCTTGTTTCTACTCATGGTGTGTTTTGTGACAGAAAAGGTGCAGAAACAAAGGGTGTTTGGGACAGCAATTATGTAACAGAAAAAACAGAGATAAATATGCTATATCAACAGAATTTATATACTAATTGTACTTGTATTGAATTGATGAACTGTTAACAGAAATCTAACATATATATACTTACTGAAGCGGCGCTAATAGAAGGGATGATACCGTTTCTGTAAAAGTAAATGACACCCAACTTCTTAACCGTTCTATCCTAAACGTTGTATCCTAAAAGACTTAAACGACCCATTTGACCCAGCCCATATTCCAAGTATGTTTACAGGCTTTTCTTTCATATTACATAATATATAAACTATATACTAATACTGCCCCTATCTTTGCTTCTATAACATTAATGGTCCTACATGCATCAAAGCGACAAATTATAAATATGATTTTTATGAACAAAAATATGAAATATGATTTCCACGATTGCACTGATTGTGTCTTCATATATTTGGGATTAGCACGATTTTTTCTGTTAAGAAAATTTGACATTTATATTCTGTTACTGGCAAATCCAGAAACAGAAAGGTGGCAAATATGATGAGTTTTCCATCTGACATTATGATGGTTATCATCATCATAGCGGCTGCCACAAACCTATCAAGCATGTCCAGACTGTGAGTATTCTGCATACTTTTTTTTCCGTATATTCTTCTTGATAATACTAATTAATTTCTACTGTATAAATCAGTCATTTCATTTCGTTTTCTTGCAGATGCACGTATATTGAAGCTAGTGAATTTGTAGGGTTCAGAAATTCCTTCAACTGTCCACCTTTTCCTAGTCTATTTCTCGAAAGGTAATTATTTCGTGAATGCTGACACTGCTTCAGCATACAAACAAAACGGTTCAGGAACAGACCCGGTCTCTAACTCACCTAAGAGCCCAGTTAACAAATTCCTTAACCCATCCTTGTCTGCCTCCCATGAGACCCACTACAGAGATATCAAGGCCTCCGCCACTTTGAAAATATGTGGCCACTAAAGCTCAAACACTGTCGCTAATCTTTCCCCCACAAGTTCTTTCAAACATGAGAGTGGACAATGTGTTATGCTTATAGATGACAAAGGGCAAGAGGTTGGCAAAGGATCCATACATTTAGCAAATGGGACATGGTTTGGAAGAAACTTGGAGGAATTAAGGTTGTGTGTTGTGGATGTCAATGACATAAAGGTGGCTAAATAGACTGAACTTTCACACCCGTGTGATGGTACAGGCACCAGGTTTGCTCAGGTGGAAATGTGTTCGGCTAGAGGGAGCAAATATAACTCTTTTATGTAAGGATTGTTTCTGTATCAACAGATATAGTTTCCATGTAGAATTAATGAATATGTAGTCTTCTCAATTTTTTGGGTTTCTAGTTTGTAATATAATGGCTTATGATTAGCTTCATTTTCTGTAATCGCGGCATCTATCTTTTCTTTTCTTTTTCTTTTTTTCTCTTTTAACACATATGAATTAAATTTGCTTTGTAGACATTTTACATACTTAATGTTACTTTTTAAGAAATTGTCTGCACAATTGTCAAAAAAAGTAATGTAAGATGCAATTTTTGCCACTGAGATCATAATTTTTCACTATTAAAAAGAATTGAGAAATCAATTTTTTGGGGAAAAGGAAATATAATAACTAGTTTGTAACGTTTAGGGGAACATCAACTTGATACGTGATTTTTACCCGGCGAGTTGTCAAACAAATGAGAGGTTGTCGATGAAGGGGACGGTAACAACTAAAGGGCTTTGGTATAACTTGAATCCGGGGAAGCTGGTTAACTATCTCTTTCGGAGATGACGGACATTTTGATCTATGAAATTAATTGAACTCTTAATATAAAATTTTCAAGTGTGGTGATGTTTATATCGCAAACAAAAGATGGATACATGAGATTTATTTATATATTTTAATGAAAACAAATCTTAATAATTAACGAAGAGGCTACATAACTTTGGGTTTGCATTTTTAATCTCTCTTCAAACTCTTTGAAGTTTGAACTATACCACTCCTTATGCGATTGACTCCTTTATGGGTTATTTTCTGAAACGCAAACTCATACGTATGAATGTAACACGACTTGGGCAATAAACTTCCTAGGAATTGAAGATATAATTTTCTACTTTATACCTTAATACCCTGAAACTATATAACCTTAACTAGTTCATATATTCTTCCTCATAAATTCATTTTCAAAAGATAATAACTAGTGTACATATAATTATCAATATTACAATGATATTGTAATACGATAGATCTAGAATATCATACTGCATCATATTATTTACGTTACGTGATATTACATTTCATTATATTTATTTGTTACATTTCATAAATTCATTTTCAAAAAAATATAAAATAATACTTTTATCGAAAGTTTTGAATTCAATATTTTTTTTAATAACTAGTGTATATATAATTATCAATATTACAATATTATTGTAATAAGACATATCTAGAATATCTTATTGCATTATATTATTTCCAGTTACGTGATATTACATTTCATGATGTATATTTGTTACATCTAAATGCATCATTATTTTAGCGATACGCAATTCACATATCAATAGTTCCATAATATTACATCAAATAACAGATTACGTTTTAAATGATCAAATTATTCGAAAAGGACGAGCCTCAAACTCGTATATGCGGACTTAACAAAAATATCCCTATATATTTTATCCACGGTCTGTTGGCCATAAATGGGTATCGTGTATCGAGTGATATTTGAGCATGAACATTCAATTAACAATTAGTTAAAACATGTTTTGGGTAAATATAACATTATGATGTTGAATTGGTAAATATGAAGTAATTAGGGTATAGCATTACATCAAATTACATATTACATATTACATAACATTTAATAAAAATATTACTAATGCCTATAAATAACTCTTTCTAACCAACACCAATCCATAAAACAATTGTTCAATTTGGGTATTTACCCAGGTTTTTAAACGTAAAAAAACTCATTTCTACAAATTCATCAAAATTGTCCCCTGCATCATCAATCATGTTCAATCTGTCAACAAGGTAATCAATCAACACACAAACTTCTTCATTTTCATTTCTGCTTTTTAATATTTGCATCAGTTATTAGTATAGCATTATCTTAATTTAACTTATAAAGGGGGTGTTTGGGTAGGCTTATTTTATGGGCTTCTTTGGAGAATAGCCGAAAAGTTTATTTGTTTGTAGGTTATTGGAACTTCCAGTAGTTGCTAGTAAACTATATATGAAGTAATAAAAGCTTACGGTTCTTTAAGTGATGATGCGATCCGTAGACTACTTTTTTAAAAACTTGTTCATTCCCTTTTGACATGCCACAATAGCGTCTATAGAATGACCAAGTCCCTGTACATTTTAAGGACTTGATTGTTTTCGTAAAACCAACTGTTCTCCAATATTTGTGTTGAATGAGTAATGTTTTCTGTATCTTTTGTTAGTAGCGGTAAAACCTTAAACCTACTATAACCACTATATGGTTACATTAAGTAACAAGCTAATTAACCTACTATAAGAAACATGCTGATTACAGTAAGTAACAAGCTAATTAACCTAATAAATAATTTATTCTGGTGCGTTAGCTATAAATTTGTAATTTAGTTAAGATTACAGTGTAGCCGCATACATCAATATGTACCATTTTAAACAAAAGGGTGGTAGAATTTAAGATATATAACTGGAAGAGGTTAAAGATGAGGAAATAGTCATAGTTCGTTTTATCTTGATTCAAATGAAGGGCGAAAAGGTCTCTACATTCTTGATTAGCAGCAATCATGTTAACATACTTATATATGCATGAATTATTGGGGTTTCGTTTTTATTGAATCACATACTTAAAATTTACTGAAGTTTTATGGAATTTTTGCGTGAAGGGTAGTCGACTAGTCATTGCTTTTGATGATGTTCATCATTTTATTTTTCATATGGGACACCAAGTTTTTTGGTTACGTAAGAGGAAATGATTGGTTACTTCCTTTGATGGACAATAATTTGTGTGGTTAATATGGATCCCGTGCAATCTTAACGGACGTTTTCAAAAGATTTTACTTTTTTTTCTTTTTATTAAAGGCTTAAACTTTTGATTGTGGTGTGTCATATTAGTTGGTTCACGTCTATAGATTATAGATCCGTTTCTTAGCAAACAACAAGCGGATTTGATTATCTAAATGTCTTCCTAACAAAATCTTAACACGTTACTTGTACACCGAATGTAATTTAGTAATTAGTAGACAAGTTGATAGTATGAACATGCAAACTCTTTAAGAATAACCACTTAGGGGTGCCCTAGTGGCAAAAGGACTTGTGACTATCACTGTAAGATGTGTGATGTCTCATGTTCAATTCTTGCTAGGTGCAAACAACCCTAATGTGACTATGCCAACCTCATCAAAAGGGAGGGCTTTACCCAGTTTGAGTCTGTGTGACGGTGGTTCAAACCCATGGATTAGTCGGCCAAAAGTTTGGACACCATGGTTACCCAAAAATAACATTAATAATGTCAAACATTTGTTAAACTATAGAGCTCGAAGATAAGGAAATAGTCACGGTACATTTTAATCTTCCGACTCTTGGAGGGCAAAAGGTCATTTAATACTTGCAACAAATATGTGATGATAAAGGTGTAGTGTGTGTTTCAAGAAATTTCATCCCTTATTACTTCTATTCGAGTCTTATTCCATTATTATAAATAATTTATAATATTATTTTCGTGTGATCAATTTCATATTGATTCCTATTTTGCTTTAAACGCTTAGGAGAACACAACGTTACAGTTGAGTTGTACTAATGGGAATGAGATTGGGTGCGGGAGTATTTTGAGATGGAAAAATCTTTTTATTGAATGACACATGCTATTCCACGTGCCGATTAATAAAGTATAATTTGATTGAATCATTTTAACCCACAAATTTTCATACCTCACATAAATAAAATTGTTGGGTGGGGTTCATGGTCGGAAAGTAAACCACTTCGTAGAACTGGCAATATTTTTTTAACAGTTTGCGTCATGATCTACCATAATTTGAGGACATCTTTTGCGTAAGTGAAAATTTTAGTTGATTAGGAAATAGGCAGCTAGGGTAGCATGTTCAAACGGGCTGGATCAACCTACCGACGGTTGAACCTCAATAATAGTTACTATCTGGATAATACTTTTAAAAAGCATTATAATTGTCAAAAAATACTTTTCTGAGTAGCGAACAAAAAAAACTCTTGTGAGTATTAATATTGACATATATTGTTTATGTAAGTATTAATGTTGACACTTTTTTTTATGTGTGTGGTGAAAAAACTATGATGACTATTTTACCCTATGTGTTTGTGAAAATTGCATCCACCGTCCCTATGGTAAGTCACATAAATAGTCCCTGGGGGTTAGCGGAAATTGCATTAGAATCCTTTTTTTATCCGCTCCTTATGGTTCTACCCACTATTTTTTATATACGTTTTCGTCCGTTTTTATATGTTTTCATCTAATTTTATACGTTTTTATCCTTTTTCTTACGTTTTCGTCCACTTTTATTCATCCGTTTTTATACGTTTTTATCCGATTTTATACGTTTTCACATGTGAAGAAAAAAATTCAGGAAATTTTGTTTCACATGTGATAAAAAAAATTCTAAAAAAAATGTTTCAGAAAAAAATTGGGAAAAAAAATTCTGAAAAAAAATTAAAAAGGATTTAGAAAAAAGTTTGGAAAAAAAAATTCGGAAAAAAAAAATTATTTTTTTAATTTTGAAGGGACAGTTAAGTAATTTACCCTAGGGACGTTGGCTGCAATTCCGTAAATCCACATGGATCATTTATGTAACTTGGAAGGGTAAAATGGTCAAACTACTCACATAAAAACAAGATGTCAACATTAATACTCACAAGAGTTATTGTACTTGCTCCACAATTTTACCTACTTGTGTATAATTGAAATGACGTATTAACCAGGCATTTCCAGCTACACAATTTTACACCTCAAATCACAAATTGTATGAAGAACCTCCCATGGCTAAGAAAGTCTCTAAAGAAATTGGTGAGAATTGGTATAACCTCCCTCCCTTGTTTTATATAATCTAATTATAATTTCATATACATATATTTCAATTGTTATTGTACTTGCTACGACGATTGGTTATACTGCATTCATGTTTTTCAGGATCCTTTGGGGAGCAAATTTATTACTTCCGTCATAAGATTATGATGCATTGATTGAAGTATTTAGTTGCATCATACACTAGAATTAACTAAATAATTGCTTATATCTTCATTGACAATAGGTACACAAGTCCGTAACCACAACCGCTAAAGCAACTCCTTCAAGCCCAAAGTCAAGCCAAAACAACAAACCATTGGCGACGACATGAAAAATGAGTGCAAGAATCGAACCGATTATAAAAGTGTAAGTTACCTTTTTAGCTCTGAGGTATACTTTTAGTGGGGATTCGTTACAATACATGGAAAAACATGTCGGCTAGATTATGGGTCAAAACGAGTCAGACTGTAGCAGCTGCTTCACGATTTTTAGTGGGGATTGGATAAAATACATGAAAAATATGTCGGCTAGACTATGGGTCAAAACGGTTCACTTTGTGCCAGCTTCTTAGCGATTTTTAGTGGGATTGAATAACCATACGTGGAAAAATATGCTGGCTAGATTATGGGTGAGAAAAGGTCTTGTGTTGAGTAGATCATCAATACAAATCTTGCAAATAGTTCTTGTGATAATTATATATATATGATGACTTCTTATTAAACACAAACATGGACAGACCTAGGATTTTGAAACGGGTGTTGCACAATTTTTTTCGGAAGGGTTCTTGCACAAGTTTTTTCTGCATACTTGTTTTCTGTATATTCTTCTTTTTTTCTTTTTATTTTTTTTTATTTTTTATTTTTTATTTTTATTTTTTGGTCTAAATGGTGAATTAAGGTTGTGTGTTGTGGATGTCAATGATCTTAAGATAGCTATATTGACTGAACTTCCACACCTGTGTGATGCTACATGGACCAGTTTTGCTCAGGTAGAAATGATTCTGGACTAAAAGAGGGTGTTGTGGGATTCCAGTAAACTTATCTTGATAAATATTCAAGGAGATGACACATCCAGATTTATCATGTTGCTTTCCATTAATCGAGAAAGAACTTGGATTCATTATTGTAGTTTATACTTTATAGTCACTAAAGCTGCTGAAGATAGTGATGATTCACCGCTCTCTGAGCCACCAGTCTCCTTTGTGGTTAACACACTGATTTTCCTATCATGTCTTTGGGGCACCAAGATCGGCTTCACCACGTTGGATTTCTCATTTACATTCATGGCTGGTTTCTATGAAAGTAATGATTCACCACTCTCTAAGTCCCGAATCATCTATGATTGTTGTTGTTGTTGTTCTTTTTAGCATTGTCGATAATTTCTTCATATTTATCGTTTTGATCAAAAGTGTTATGCGAAACAGTTAACTTTTCCAAATCGTGATAACTTCTGGCCGGGGTGTCCATCAAAAATATCTTGTCAAGTTCAGTGAAAAAATTTTCATTTCCAATGAAACGTGAGTGTGAGAGGTCGATGGATCATCGACGATGACCATATTCACAAATTATATTATAAAATATCATAACTTGTGAATATGGTTTAATCGCCGAATGTTGTAGGTGTTTGAGCATGGAACTGCTCTTGAAATATCCATCGTTGTTCTCCCTTGTTTCATTGGGCATGAAGATCTTGTCATTGCGTAAGTAAACATATTCCGGTATGAAGGAATGTAACATACGATGTGACTACAAATCGGACTGATGATTACTTGGTGTTGCAATTATGTAGTGCCAAGTAATATCCTAGTTTGTTATCTAGAGAATTGCTGGTAGAGGGAGCAAATCTAACTCTTTTATGTAAGGATAGTTTCTGTATCAATAGATATAGTTTCGATATAGAATTAATGAATATGGCTTATGATTAGCTTCATTTTTTGTAATCGTGGCATCTATCTTTTATTTGTTTCTCTTTTAACATATATGAGTTGAATTTGCTTGCTAGAACTTTTACATACTTAATGTGACTTTTTAAAAAATTTTCTGCAAAATTGTCAAAAAAAGGTAATGTAAGATGCAATTTTCTGCAAAATTTTCTGCATAATTTTCACTATTAAAAAGAATTGATAAATCAATTTTTTGGGAAAAAGGAAATATAATAACTATTTTGTAACGTTTAGGGGAACATCAACTTGATACGTGATTTTTACTCGGTGAGTAGTCAAACAAATGAGAGGTTGTCAACGAAGGGGACGGTAACTACTAAAGGGCTTTGGTATAACTTGAATCCGGGGAAGCTAGTTAACTATCTCTTTCGGAGATGACGGACATTTTGATCTATGAAATTAATTGAACTCTTAATATAAAATTTCAAGTGTGGTGATGTTTATATTGCATACAAAAGATGGATACATGAGATTTATTTATATTTTTTAATGAAAACAAATCTTAATAATTAACGAACAGACTACATAACTTTGGGTTTGCATTTTTAATCTCTCTTCAAATCTTTGAAGTTTGAACTATACCACTCCTTATGCAATTGACTCATTTATGGGTTATTTTCTGAAACGAAAACTCATACGTATGCATGTAACACGACTTGGACCATAAACTTCCTAGGAATTGAAGATATAATTTTCTACTTTATACCTTAATACCCTGAAACTATATAACCTTAACTAGTTCATATATTCTTCTTCATAAAGTCATTTTCAAAAGATAAGAACTAGTGTATATATAATTATCAATATTACAATATTATTGTAATACGAAAGATCTAGAAAATCATATTGCATCATATTATCTTCAGTTACGTGATATTACATTTCATTATATTTTATTATTGCATTTCATAAATTCATTTTCAAAAGATATGACATAATACTTTTATTGAAAATTTTGAATTAAATATCTTTTTAATAACTAGTGTATATATAATTATCAATATTACAGTATTATTGTAATACGACATATCATATTGCATTATATTATTTCCGGTTACGTGATATTACATTTCATTATATATATCCGTTACATCTAAAATGCATCATTATTTTAGCAGTTCGCAATTCACATATCAATAGTTCCATAATATTACATCAAATAAAAGATTACATTTTAAATGATCCAATTACTCGAAAAGGACGAGCCTCAAACTCGTATATGCGGACTTAACAAAAATATCCCTATAAATTTTATCCACGCTCTACTAGCCATAAATGGGTATCGTGTATCGAGTGATATTTGAGCTTGAACATTCAATAAACAATTAGTTAAGGCCTAAAGGGAATTGATACTTACACCACATTTTTTGATGCATTCACCACCATTTATGCATTACAGTATCGTACTGTACAATACTATAATGCATAAATGATGGTGAATGCATCAAAAAATGTGGTGTGAGTATCACCTCCCATTAGTTAAATATGTTTTGGGTAAATGTAACATTATGATGTTTTGAATTGGTAAATATGAAATTGCCACCCGCAATTAAAGTATAACATTACACCAAATTACATATTACACATTACATAACATTTAATAAAAATGTTACTAATGCCTATATATAACTCTTTCTAACCAACACTAATCCATAAAACAATTGTTCAATTTGGGTATTTACCCCGGTTTTTAAACCTAAAAAACCTCATTTCTACAAATTCATCAAAATTGTCCCCTAGAGCATCAATCATGTTCAATCTATCAACAAGGTAATCAATCAACACACAAACTTCTCATTTTCATTTCGGTTTTTAATAGTTGAATCAGTTATTAGTATAGCATTATCTTGATTTAGCTTATAAAGGGGGTGTTTGGGTAAGCTTATTTTATGGGCTTCTTTTGAGAATAGCCGAAAAGTTTATTTTTCTGTAGATATATAAGTTGAAGAGGTTAAAGAAATATGAGAAATAGTCATAGTTTGTTTTATCTTTCTTCTAATAAAGGGTGAAAAGATCTCTTCATTCTTGATCAGCAGCAATCATGTTCACATACTTATATATGCATGAATTATTTGGGTTTCATTTTTACTGAATCACATACTTATAATTTACAGACGTTTATGGAATTTTTTAGGGAAAGGGTAGTAGACTAGTCTTCATTTTTGATGATGTTGATCATTTTATTTTTCATATGGGGACACCAAGTTTATGGATGCCGTGCAATCTTGACCGACGTTTCACAAGTATTATTATTTTTTTCTTTTTATTAAAGACGTAAACTTTTGATTGTGGTGTGTCATATTAGTTAGTTCCCTTCTATAGATTGCTTTAATCTATCCTTGTGGATAGATCCACTTCGTTGCAAACAACAAGCTGATTTGATTATTTTAAATGTCTTCCTAACAAAATCTTAACACATTACTTGTACACGGATGGTATTTTAGTAATTAGTAGAAAAGTAGATAGTATGAACACGCAAAATATTTAAGAATAATCACTCATGGGTCTGATGGCAAAAGGACTTCTGACTATCACTCTAAGATGTGAAAGGTCTCATGTTCAATTCTTGGTAGGTGCTAACGATTCTAAAGTGGCCACGCCAACCTCTTGAAAAGGGAGGCCTTTACCCGATTTGAGTATGTGTGGCGGTGGGTTCAAACCCCGTGTATTAGTTGGCCAAAAGGTTGGAAACCATTGGTTACCCAAAAAAACTTTAAGAATGACAAACATTTATGAAACTATAGAGCTCGAAGTTAATGAAATAGTCATAGAACATTTTAATCTTCTAACGCATTTAGGGCAAAAGATCATTTAATACTTGCAATCAAATAAGTGATGATAAAGGTGTAGTGCGTGTGGTTCAGTCCAAAATTTCCATCCCGTATTACTTCTATTCTAGTCTTATTCCATTATTATAACTAATTTATTATAATATTTTCGTGTGATCATTTTGTAAATGGGTCATTTCACTTTTGATTGTGTGTAGCGCATTTAATCTTGAAACTTGTTGTTGGTTTGCAGGTACTTTATTTTTATTGTAACACAAATATGAATTTTTGATTTAGCCACGATGTTATGAATTGAATTGATGCTTACGTCCTTTTATATTAACGCTTAAATTTCGCCTCTTCACGCTTTTATTCGTTTTCATCCATTATTATATAGCTTTTGTCCGCTTTTTATACTTTTCGCCCCGTTTTTCTTTTACGTTGCCTCAAGTTTACATTTCGCCCGCTTTCTTAGTTTTTTTATATCGCTAAAGCTATTCTTACGCCGCCCCTTTAGTTTCGTTTATAATGCTGCTTTACACCGCTTTCCGCTTTATAGTTTCTCTGTTTTCATCTGGCTTTCAATCTTTATATTTTTCGCCCGTAATACGCTTTCACCGCTTTAAATGTCTTCGCCGATTGATATGTTTTCGTTGCTGCTTTTTACTGCTTTTCTTACACCCTTCATCCATTTTCATAATTTTTATATCGGTCCGTGATTCTTAAAAGTTTTTATATATTTTCGAAAAGTAAGAAAATGTGAATGAAAAGTAAGAAACCAAACTTAAAGCGTGATATAAATGTTAGAAAACAGACAAAAAAACTTTAAAACAAAAATTTAAAAATGAAACGTAAAAATGTAGCTTGAAAACGTAAAAAATGTAATTTAAAATGTATAAAATGTTGAAAACGGATGAATGATGAAAAAACGTGATAAATAATAATAATGAAAAACGTGAAAAAAGGACAAAACGCATAAAAACGGATGAAAACGTAAGAAAACAGTTAAATATGGATGAAAACGAGCAAAAACGCAGTAAAACGATCTAAAACGATAATAACGGACTACTAAACGTAAGAAAACGAGGAAAACGTGAGGAAAACGTAAAACAAACTAAAATGGTAAAATGGATGAAAGCATTGGACCAAAATGTATAAAACGGATCCTAAAAAAGTATATAAAAAAACGGATCTAAAAACGATAATACAACACTAAAACGTAAGAAAACGTAAGAAAACGCATCACGCAAAACGTAAGTAAAACAAACTAAAATGAAAATGTAAAAACGGATGAAAGCATTGACCAAAATGGCAAAACGGACTCTAAAAGTATAAAAAAACGATCTAAAACGTATAATAACGGATGACAAAACTAATAAAACGCTTAAACTTTAAGTGGACTAACGATGTAACGCTAAGCCCGAATTGGTACCGGTACATACAATAACACAAATTCACCTAATCAAGGGCTACATACAATGACAAAAATGCAAAAGGTTTGTGTTGGCAATGAAAAAATAAATGTTGAAAAAAAATATGACTACACACAATGACAACAAGTGTGTTCGAAGCTGCACAATTTTTTATCATATTTCATTTTGAATATATTTTGCTTAAACCCCGGTAAACCCTGAGATGCAACACTAACAATCGACTTTAATTTTACTTTTGAGTTGTACTTAATGAGATTGAGCGGAGTACAATTTTTTTTATTTAATGATACAAAATAAGTAATTTGTAACTTAATTGAATTAATTTAGCACACAAATTAATTCATAAAAGTTTTTTCACAATAAAAAAGAATTGATGGGTGGAGTTCATGGTCGGAAAGTTAACCACTCGTAGAACTCGCAATTTTTTAAAAAGTTTGCGTCATGATTATGATATACCATGATATACATACCATAATTTGAGCACATCTTTTGCATAAGTGACAAATTTAGTTGATTAGGCAATTGCCAGCTAGGGTAACATGTTCAAACGGGTTGGATCAACCTACCGACCTTGGAACTTCAATAATAGTTACTATATTATGAGTTGAAACTATTTGTATTTACTTTCTTTATCCTTAGATGATGGTGCTTTTTATATTTTTAATTTGGAATATATTCTTTTTTCAGTTATAGATACTTTCTATTTGATCTATGATTTTACCTACTTGTGTATAAATGAAATGTCTATTAACCAGGCATTTCCAGCTCCACAATTTTACACCTCAAATCACAAATAGTATGAGGAACCTCCCATGGCTCAGAAAGTCTAAAGAAATTGGTGAGAATTGATATAACCTCCCTCCCTTGTTTTATATAATATGTTCATAATTTCGTATACATATGTTTCAAATGTTAGTGTACTTACTACGACGATTGGTTATAATGTATTTTTGTTTTTCAGGATCCTTCGGGGGAGCAAATGTATTACTTTCCTCAAAGACACCTCGAACATGTATGTTATTTATCTTTTTATGCCCGATAAGATAAAATGAGCCTAAATTAACCCATGCAACGAATCTTGGTCGAGCACATCCTCTTAACACACCAGAGATAGTTGTTTGTGAGCAGTTTCCAAGCTCACACACCCCCAATACAAGCATGGCTGCTGATATTAGTGAAACAATCTTTGCACCTAACATGAACACTAACCCCCAAACGTCTCTAGTAACGATGGTTAAGGCCACCGCGATAAAGCTAGTTAGAACAGCACATGATAAGGCAATATATGATGCATATTCAGCTTTCTTTGGCATGTTGGCCCCTAACATAACCAACACAAGCCGAAACACCCATGCTTATCTATAATGGAAATATGCATATAAAGGAGGTTGCTTGCAACAATATATAAATGGCAGAAATAGCAGCTTCTTTGTCATTTGGAAGTAAACCAGAGAAAAATATCATTAGCTCGTTAAACCACCATTCCAAACATACCGACAAGCAACTAGGTATTGCGAGTGACAAAATAGTTCTCAACTCTGTGAAGCATTCGATAAAATCAAAAGATTTTATTGAAATGTCACCAGTTGTGTACAAGTACACAAAAAGGGTGAATAGGTACACCAAGTCCTAAGAACCACAACTGCCAAAGCAACTTCTTCAAGCCCAAAGTCAAGCCAAAACAACAAAAAACCATTGGCGACTTAATTTACATGAAAAATGAGAGCAAGAATCGAACCGATTATAAAATGGTAAGTTACCTTTTTAGCCCGGAGGTATAATACTTTTAGTGGGGATATGATACAATACGTGGAAAAATATGCCGATCAGATTATGGGTCAAAACGTCACATTGTAGCTGCCTCATTTTTTGTGGGGATTGGATACAATACATGGAAAAATATGCCGCTAGATTATGGGTCAAAACGTATTATTGTGGGCAGCTTACATTGCAGCAGCTTTATGTTTTAGTGGGCATTGATACAATGCATGGAAAAATATGCCGTTAGATTATGGGTCAAAGCGGGTCACATTGTAGCAGCTGCTTCTCGATTTTCAGTGGTGATTGGATACAATACATGGAAAAATATGTCGGCTAGATTATGGGTCAAAACAGGTCTTGTGTTGAGTAGATTAGCAATACAAATCTTGTAAATAGTTCTTGTGATTATGATATATATATGATGACTTCTTATTAGACACGTGATGTTCAATTGTTCGAATAAAGTAATTTCAGAGGATGTGAACAACAATCCACCCCGTTTAACTGCTTGACCTTTTTGTAATATCTGTTTTTCTAATTTCACATATTTCCTATTATCCGTTTTGACTGTGCCTCTAATATGGAGTTAAATATTGTGGCTTTTTGTTTGTTGTCAAATGATCCATTGCTGGAGGAGTCTTCATAAACAAATTAGCTTTACTTTCTTGAGATCAAAATGGTAAGATATCATAATGCTATTACATATTCTTCTTGTACTCAATGTTCTATATCTCTTACGCTAAACTTGATACCTTTATGACATGTAAAAAGGATTTTCTTTTTTTTATTAATACGATATGATATAAATGCAAATCAAGTTATAATGTATCCTATTTGTAGTAATTTAAGCCCAAGAAATTCGATATTTTTCATGCCTATATTTTCATTCGCTAATACAAATCTCGTGTCATATTTACCAACATTTTGTCAACACTTACTCAAGTTCTTTGTCAGCCAAAGAAGTAAATGTGCGTGTCTCATCAACTGGCTCAGATGTACATATTGTTACAATCTCTCCATGCTGCTAAATCCGTCTCTTAAAGTATTTGGATTTGGGCCAAAAATGTTAAGCAAGTGATAGAGTCTATAATATAGCAAGAATTTTGTTGGCACTCATCACAAGTTGTTGGATCTTCGTCAAATAGATCATGCTCACAAGATGTTGAAAGTCATGATACAAAGTTACAAACACGGTCTAATTTGTCGAACGTCATAGGTGTTTGCCTGGAGCTATTTTGGGAAGTTCCATCGACCATGTCACACTTAATTTGAAATTTACTTAAGAGTACAGTGTAGCCGCATACATCAATATGTACCATTTTAACCAAAAAGGTGGTAGAATTTACGAAATATAAGTTGAAGAGGTTAAGATGAGGAAATAGTCATAGTTCGTTTTATCTTTCAAATGAAGGGCGAAAAGATCTCTTCATTCTTGATCACAAAGAATCATGTTCACATCTATACATATATATGAGACTACACATGCCACATCACTAATAGGCAAGATTCGAACATGGGTGTAAATATTCAAAGCCTCACGCCTCAACCAGTGAGGCAATCCACATATTTGTGTTTTATCTTCTACTTCCAAAGTAATATACTTCAATTTGTAGTCATATATCCGGCTTTTACACTAAAAATTCAATTCCAGTCAAATGTTCTTCATAACCTCCCCTGTTCAATCGTACATTCCAAATTCTTATCAAAACAAAATATTCGTCAAATTCAAATCCCCCCAAAAAGCAAAGCATAATTTAATTAAAAAACAAATTGACCTAATCTATACCATTTTTAAATCTTTTTTTTTTTTTTTTTTTTTTTGTGATTCTTTGATATTCAAAAAGAATCAGCAAAAAAGGTTACTTGGTCAATTCTTTCAATCGACTATATAATCAACTCGTAAAATTACTCGCCAGCTTCATAATCATCTTTGGACGTAATCTTTTATTCAATGTGTTCGGATTGAATCGAATTAGGTTACTTCGTCAATTTTGATGTTGACATTTTAGGGATTAATTTTGTTTGCAGTTATGAATTTTACTTATTGATTTTAATTATTGATTTAGGGCTTCAGAATCATCTTCTTCCTTGGTTTTGCAATACTGAATTCTGATTAAACACCGCAATAAGAGGAGGTATTAGGGTTTTAATTCAAATTATGATTGGTTATGTAACATTTGCGTTTGGAGAAACGGTTAGAAACATTCTAAATAAAACCAACCCTCATTTCATATATAGTGCAAGAGTTTTGCTTTTGGAGAATGTTTATGTTGACATCATGGTTCGTTTCGTGTTATTGGTCGTGATTCTAAGGATTCGACAAATTCTCACCAACTTAATCAGGTGTGAATACTAACATTGTTTAACTGTTTAGTTTATAATTTTGCATTTAAACCTTTGAAAGTGTCTATTTATTACCAAATATGATGTTAATAAAGTCTTAATTTTTTTTGGGCACAATTTGATTATAATTGGTTTAAAATGTTGCAGGTTATCATTCGCTTTGTCCCCAATGCAATTTTGTATAAATCAGTTTAGTAGAAGAATTGATGAATTCGGTCCTGACTAACATGTTTGACAAGAAAAAATGGAGCTAAATTTGTTGCTATATTGCCTCTATTGTCAATCATTTACAAGGTTCTGATTAGTTTTATTAATTGTTTTTGAAGTTATGTTTGCAATTATATTTACATAGCGTCTCCATCATAATCATATGTGCCATGACGACCCCTAATTGTTAAGATCGAAAGTTATTTTTATAAGGTTGGCTTTTTTTTGCAAGTGCTTAAAGTTTATTGATTCTCAATATGATTTAAAGACAATCGTAAAACCTAGAAGAACCAACTTGAGTAGTATTACTTTGTTTATGTAGTCGCATTATCAATGCTACCATGGTTTTAATTTCTTTTATCAAGCTATTACACTGTAAGAACCAACTTGAGTAGTTTTGTCACGATACACAGGGCCATTGTAGGTTTTGGCAAGCTTTTTAATCGAATGTCGCTAATATGTTTTTTATCCGATATATGTTACAATTATTTATTTATGTTGCAAAGGGGCTATATCGCTTTATCAGAAAACCAATGACAAGAAGGGGACAAAGGTTCAAGAGGAAACCAGGAAAGCTTATGATTTCATGCTTGATTATGTTGGTATGTTAATCTACCGAGTATTTATTTTCCAAACTTTAGTATATAAACCCCATATCTTTCTGTTGATTTGTGTTTATTTGTGTGTGATCAGGATCCGACATTGCTTCTGGCCTGCGTGGACCGAGTATATAAACTTCTTAAAATTGTTACCGATTAGTAAGCTATAAAATTTATAGGTTGATTATGAACAATTTGATAAGATTATAAAGTATATTTGCTCCAGGAGCACACAATGGTGCTACGCTTGAAAATGGAGGTGAAAGATTTGGCTTCAAAGGATATTATATCCAACCACTATATTCTCAAATGTCCAGGTAACACCATCAACTACCATGCTGCAAAAAATGTTTTAGTTTTTTTGGATCAAATCTAAACGATCGTTCTTCCAAGTACGATGACATGCTAATAGCATAAGATGAGATCTTTGGACCAGTACAGTCTATTAAATTCAAGTAAGTTGTGAACCTAACATCTACTCATTAATGTGGTGTTTGGAATTTGTTTTTTAAACTACTTACTTGCCTAATGTAATCTGGCATAATGATTGATTAGCAGTGTGTGGGTATTATAAATATGTTATCGGTAGAATGCATAAACATTTTGAAATAATTTCATAAACTTCAGAATTTATATTACTTTTAATTATGTATTCCATTCATGTTATCTTTTTTGTTTTTGACTAATTTATGTTACTTTTAATTGGATTCATGAAGTAGAGTCAAATCGAAGTTTGGAATATGGTTGGTTCAGGGCCAATTGTATCTTTAAAAGTCCTATGCTTTAGCTTCATAAAGGTAATTTTTTGTTTTTCCTATATTATTTTGATTTTAGTAATTCGTAATATTTTTTCACTAAAGCTCGACTTTCTGGAATTGCAAGGTGATTCAGAGGATATTGCAGAAAAGAAATCATGATTGGATGCTAATGGGTGAAGGGACCGATGTTGGTAGAAGTAACATGTCTATGTTTCAATGCTCAAAAGGTTTACCTGGGTCATACATGTAAGTCTCCTTTGGTGTGTGTTTTTTTATCTTTCAAGGTAATGTTTTTGGATGCATGTCAATACGTGTCTCATAATAGCTTTGGATCACATTCATTTAAATTTGTATCTCATAGTAGTATGTCTATTTAGATGCCTGTATAAATCTACACACATAAGAAATAAGAAACTCAATAATGTAGCATGGTTTTATAACAACTTATTGTTTCATATAGATGACATTTTCTGTATATTGCGCTATTTAGTATTATTCTATAGTGGTTAATCATGTTTATTAGTTAAACTGTCACTTTTTTGCTGATATTGCACTAAATATATGTGAAAGATCTTTCCAAGAATACAATGGTTGACTTGGTTTATAACTGAATCAACTATACCTCAAAAAGAGTTAGTTGCCCAATGAGAGTGAGGCTAAAAAGTTAGTATCACATTCTTCAAATAACCATCTTGATGGAATCAATACAATAACATCAAAAGCACCTTTTACACGACCTGTTACAAAATCCCCTTCCTCAATGTCAAACGGGACTACCTTACTTAACAAAATTGAGGTCAAACCATAACAAGTTGAAGCACGTCCAATAAAAGCTGCCATTTTAGTGAAAATAGTTAACTGTCACGTATAAAGGACTCAAGAACAGTGAGGAAGAAGTCTTTGTTGGCTTCTAGCCTTCTACTATAGTTGGGAATCCATGCAAAGAGTCGTAACATAGAATGGAATTTCGGTAAGGAACTTTTTAATTAGTAGTAGGCATGTATATATGAAAAGTTTATTTCATCAAATTATACCCATTTATGATGATTGAAAGCAACATATATATATATATATATATATATATATATATATATATATATAGGGGAGGGTTAATGTGAGATCAACCTTAAAGTTGTAAAAATAAGATCATATCTAAAAACCACTAAAAACATTTATAAATAACAATTTTAGCAATCATACACAAAAAAATATTATTTTAATACAAATTAACATTTTAGCAACTAATAACCAAATGATACATGAGTTTGGATTAGTGATACACCGATACACATTACACTAATAAATATTCCAAACCTCGACATACATGTACAAAAAACCCTATACACATTAAACCAATGAAAGTGTATCACCTAGGTTTCAGAATTTTAAAAAGAAATCTATCTAAACTTTTAACAATTTTAGTTGTAATAAATAAAAAATTATTTTATTGTAAGGAGAAAGTATCTTTTGTCAAATTTTAGTTCGACCATTTTAACAACTTTAAATTTGATCTTATTTGATCTAGATTCTATATATATATATATATATATATATATATATATATATATATATATATGGGACCTTTATTTTGAGAACCCCTGTTATGAACTCAAGAGAACCCTTATGTACTCTTAGTAATGCATATTGTGCAACATATCAATGCAACATAGCATTTTTTAATTATTAAACCTTTTTATTTAATCCAAAAGGGTATAATAGTAAAAGTCAATTTTATATTTATTTTAATTTTTAAAATGAATAAATCTATTTATTAAAAACATTCAATTTTCGAATTTTTTGTTTTTTTTTTTCCCCTAACATTCATATCCAAAAGTGCATTCATGTTTTTCCTGAACATTCATGTTTTTCCTGAACATTCATGTTTTTTTTTTTTCCTGAACATTCATATCCAAAAGTGCATATGTGTTTTTATGAAATAATTTTATTATTTTGGTTTTTCGAATAGTTTTTTCGACATACATGTTTTTCAAAGTGAAGTGCATACATGTTTTCTGGATAAGTAAGTTTATATGAAACTAAGAACATACATGTTAAATACAAAATCCAATATTGATTGATATACAATTAAATACAAATTTCTAAGAAGCAGAAATACATGAATCTAATTGATCTATACACTTCGTCAAGTAGTAGCCCTTTTCAATGTTTCGTAAGATCTAGACAAATGTGCACACTGTTGTCATCATTCTTTTAATTCGCTACATCTGATACAAAGAAAAGTATAAAAATTAGGAAAAAATAAACGCTAAAAACTAATATAAACACGTGATAAACACATGTATGAGGACCCAATTTAATTTAATTTTTATGTTTTTTTGGAATAATATTTTTGAAATTTATGTTTTTCAAATAGTAAAGTGCCTATGTGTTTTCTAGATAATGTAAATTTATCAAAACCAAGAACATATACATGTTAAATGCAAAATAAAGAAGCTATAACCATTAAATTAAAATTATTTGTATAACCACGCTAAAAACATACATGTATAACCAAGAACATACATGTTAAATATATGTTAAGCCAAGAACAAACATGTTAAAACATACATGTTAAAAACCAAGAGCAAAACATGCTAAAAAATATACATGTTAAACTAGAGTACCTCTACTATAAAGATACACATTGTAATTTCCATGAAGATAAGGATAAAAGAAAAAATTGAGTATATGTACTCATGTAAAATTCAGTTGAACTCGTTATGTAAAATACGTAAGATAAGGATAAACATAATGCATGCATATCTTTTCGACCTTCCCATTTCACCATTGGGCTTATCTTTCAAGCATCTTTAAAGCATACCATACACTACTTTAGACGATTAAATATACAAAAGACTACTTATAAACATGGTAATTGCTTCTGTGGGTCTCACGGGAGATAAAGGCAGCTGCTCAAGACTATATAAGAGCATCGGCGAACTAATATATAACAATATACCAGTATGTCAAGTTATACCGAACATCGTTGAGGAGTGGATAATTAGAGCCCAATCCGACAAATTAGACATGCACGTTTCTTCTTGTTCACACATCATTAACCATTTCAAAACTTGATTATCTCATCATCGCCCCACTTTTGCAGAACCTAAATCCTCCTAAACAAATAGTAGTAAAAGTAACAAGTTAATTCTACAAGAATTTTGCCAACAAACAATCAAGAGTTCTAACATCAATTCTCACTTCAATTTATTTTAGTAGAGGTTGATGATGATCGTAATGTCGACATCCACGTACCGTAAAACTCAAAATTATACATGATGAGATATCGCTAATCCCAAAAAAGACAAGGGTAGCAGCAAGTTAACGTCTAAAACCTCGAGTAACACAAAAAGGAAAACATCAACTTCTAATTATACTCAAAATAGTAAATAACAGCCAAATGGACATGACTAAGTAAACACAAGATTTAATAAAGGTATACCTTCATTACAGAAAAAACCTTAACCAGTTGTTCTTTCAACATGGTCGACATTTCATATCGAGCCTCCCCTGCATCCACTTGTTAACTCGATATTGCAATAGGAATTGCGTGACTGCAAACAACATCACAAACTCAATAATAACTCACCAATCCAGTTCATAAGCAAAACTCATATATCATCAATATCATTCAAAAAATCAAATAATATTCTACAACTTCTATTAGATGAACGAATCTAATCACCAAAAACTAAAATTGATCGACCATAAAATGACAGATGCTTATCTTATATCTTATATTCATAGAGCCAAATGACTAAACCCAAAGTCATCTTCTCCTTCAAGGATAAGTTCATAAGCAAATACATTAAACATTCATTCAAAAAACATATAATTTATTACAAACTTTGAATGTTGTTAATTGTTTTATCATATAAAAAAATGACATATGCTTATCTTATATCTTATGTCCATACTCATTAAACAAAAAAAATTACCTTTTTAAGTGAATTCAAATCGATTAAAACAAAAAAAAAATTACCTTTTAATTTGTTGTATGAACCTTGAACGTTGGATATGATTACAAAAGAAAGTCATCTTTGTGACCGTGATTACAGATCTTAATACTGCATGCCAACGACATGGTAAACTCTACAAATAGGGGCGGCTAGGGTTCTTGATGAAGAGAGGAAGAGAGAAAGAGAGTAGATCTGGAAAAATAAAACATGGGGAAACTGTTTTGTGATATTATCCTTTTTTATGGAAGAATTAAATTCCCATTTTGCCCCTAATTTAATTATTCTGTCAAATTAAGTTAACTATATTTTCAAAAGTGCCATTATGCATTGACTTGTTGCACAATATACATTAACAGGAGTACATAGGGGTTCTCAAGTTCCGCACTTCTAACGAGTTCTCAAAATAAAGATACACTATATATATATATATATATATATATTGACAAATGATGTTTTTGGTCAATCTAGCTGTCACGTTAAAAAAGTATACTAATAATAAAGAAACGTTGATCAGCATACCTATTATAAGCATGTTTTGAGGTGTCACCTCATCATTCATCTTAGTAAGTGTTATACTGTTATTCATTCCTGCAAATGCCCTCTTTAGTTCTTATCTAGAGTAATATATTGTATGTTTAGAGTTATCACGTTCATTTATTTCAACTATAATGGTATGTTACAAAAGTGAGTATACTTATTGTCTCAAAAAATGATTTGTAATTACACTTAAAGATCCCTCACCCTCATTACTACGTACCAATAGTCAAAGTCCTTAATAGCTATGATATAGTGTTCCATAATGAATGTTTCAACTATAATGGTATGTTTCAGTATATGACTTGAAGTTTCAATAATCAGTTTATAAACTGATAATGCGATTGATTTTACTAAATTTGAGCATTAGATGACCAGATTTGGATAATCAGAGTCTTGAGTGACGAAGGGTGTCGTTTGTTACCTTTTCTTTTAAACTAACATTAATGATTTTACACTCATTTTCAAAAGAATGCCCATATGGTGATGCTATAATACCTTTTTTATATTAAAGCTTAGCTAAAGTACATTGATATATTGTTCTACAATGTGTTCTAATTACAGCTCAATCTGCAGTCATAATGTATCGTATACAATTTCATGTTTAAACTCTTTTTTTTGGCAATGCATTGATGAACAATAGTTTGTTTGGTTAATATGGATCCCGTGCAATCTTAACGGACGTTTTCACTAGTATTATGTTTTTTCTCTTTTTATTAAAGTCGTAAACTTTTGATTGTGTTGTGTCATATTAGGTTATTCACGTTTATAGATTGATGTAATCTGTCCATGTGGATATAGACCCGCTTCTTAGCAAACAACAAGCAGATTTTGATTATGTTAAATATCTTCCTTACAAAATCTTAACACATTACTTGTACATGGAAGGTATTTTAGTCATAAGTAGAAAACTAGATAGTATGAACATACAAAATCTTTAAGAATAATCACTCAGGGTGGCCTATTGGCAAAAGAAGTTGTGACTATCACTCTAAGATTTGTGAGATCTCATATTCAATTCTTGCTAGGTGCAAACAACCGTAAAGTGCCCACGCCAACGTCCTGAAAAGGGGGGGCTTTACCCGGTTTGAGCATGTGTGGCGGTGGATTCAAACCCATGGGTTAGTATAGAGCTCGAAGATAAGGAAATAGTCATGGTACATTTTAATCTTCCGACACATGGAGCAAAAGGTCATTTAATACTTGCAATCAAATATGTGATGATAAAGGTGTAGTGTGTGTGGTTCACCCGAATTTCCACCCCTTGTTACTCTTATTCCAGTCTTATTCCATTATTATAATTAATTTATAATATGTTTTTTGTGTGATCAATTTCATTTTGATTCCTATTTTGCTTTGAACGCTCAGGCGAACACTGCGTTAAAGTTGAGCTGAGCTGTACTAATGGCAATGAGATTGGGCGCGGTAGTATTTAGGGATGGGAATTATTTTTATTGAATGACACATGTTGCTTCATGTGTGGATTAATTAATGATTTGTAATTTGATTGAATCATTTCACCCACAAATTTTCATACAACGTTTTTCACATAAATAAAATTGTTGGGTGGAGTTCATGGTCGGAAAGTTAACCACTTCTTAGAAATGGCAAGTTTTTTTAAAAATTTTGCGTCGAGATATACCATAATTTGAGCACATCTTTTGCGTAAGTGACAAATTTAGTTGATTCGGCAATAGGCAGCTAGGGTAACATGTTCAAACGGGTTGGATCAACTCATGACCGTTGAAC
The DNA here is from genome assembly GCA_910596185.1 of Chrysanthemum makinoi. Lineage (NCBI taxonomy): Eukaryota > Viridiplantae > Streptophyta > Magnoliopsida > Asterales > Asteraceae > Chrysanthemum > Chrysanthemum makinoi. The sequence continues at coordinate 102,748,295 of OU343225.1, forward strand.
CTCAATAATAGTTACTATATTATGAGTTGAAACTATTTGTATTTACTTTCTTTATCCTAAGATGATGCTTTTATATTTTTTGATTCGGAATATATTCTTCTTTCAGTTATAGCTACTTTCTATCTAGTATATGATTTTACATACTTGTGTATAATTGAAATGGCGTATTAACGAGGCATTTCCACCCACAATTTTACACCTCAAATCACAAATTGTATGAAGAACCTCCCACGCTCAAAGTCTCTAAAGAAATTGGTGAGAATTGATATAACCTCCCTCCCTTGTTATATAGTATCTCTGTTCATAATTTCGCATACATATTTCAATAGTGTACTTACTACGAAGATTGGTTATAATGTATTCATGTTTCGCATGTTCCTTTGGGGAGCAAATGTATTACTTCCCTCAAGGTCAAATGTAACATGTATGTTATTTATCTTTTTATACACTGGCTGAAACACCCCATGCTTATCGTTAATGGAAATATGTATATGAACGAGGTTGCTTGCAACAAAATATCATGGCGGCGAAATAGCAGCTTGTTTGTCATTTGAAGTAAACCGAGAAAAATATCATTAGCTAGTAAAACCACCTTTCCAAACATACCGACAAACAACTAGGTATTGCGAGTGACAAAATAGTTCTCAACTCGATGAAGCATTTGATAAAATCATAAGATTTTATTGAAATTTCATCAGTTGTGTATAAGTACACCAAAAGGGTGAATAGGTACACAAAGTCCATAACGACAACTGCCAAAGCAAGTCCTTCAAGCCCAAAGAATAGCCAAAACAACAAACCATTGGCGACCACATGAAAAATGAGAGCGAGAATCGAACCGATTATAAAAGGGTAAGTTAACTTTTTAGCCCTAAGGTATACTTTTAGTGGGATTGGATATAATACATGGAAAAATATGTCGGCTAGATTATGGGTGAAACCGGGTCATATTGTAGCTGCTGCTTCGCGATTTTTAGTGGGGATTGGATACAATACATGGAAAAACATGTTGGGTAGATTATGGGTCAAATGGGTCACATTGTAGCAGCTGCTTTGCGATTTTTAGTTAGGATTGGATACACTACATGGAAAAATATGCTGGTTATATTATGGGTCAAAACGGGTTACATTTTAGCAGGTGTTTCGCGATTTTAAGTGGGTATTGGATAAATACATGGAAAAATATGTCGGGTAGATTATGTGAAAAAACGGGTCACATTGTAGCATCTGCTTTGCGATTTATAGTTGGGATTGGATACACTACATGGAAGAATATGCCGGTTAGATTATGGGTAAAAACATGTTACATTGTAGACACAGTTTTAGGGGTGATTGGATACAATACACCATTGCGTAGATCAGCAATACAAATCTTGTAAATAGTTCTTGTGATAATTTTATATATGATGACTTCTTATTAAACACAGATGTTCAATTGTTCTGAATAAAGTAATTTCAGAGGATGTGAACATGAATCCTCCCTGTTTGACTGCTTGACCAGTTTTGTAATCTTTTTTTATTTTTTTGTAATTTCACATATTTCGTATTATCCGTTTGACTGCGATCTTCTAATATGGAGTTAAACTTTGTGGCTTTTTGTTTGTTGTCAAATGACCCATTGCTGGAGGAGTGTTCATAAACAAATTAACTTGATACCTTTATGACTAGTGAAAAGGATTTTTATTTTTATTAATATCATATGGTATAAGTGCAAATCTGTGACAACCGGTAATTTTTCAGAATGATATACGGAAATATTTTCTGCCTTACTTTAATACTTGTTACTTCTAATCTACTTCATTACTACTTAAATACTTGATTTCTTACTCATGGACACAAGTTCTTGAAACATATACGTGAGTTTATAGCCCCACTCTACTCTTATTACTAGCTTTACAAAACTTTGGGTGAGAAACATGCAAAACTTTTTACTGGACTTGAATTGTACTTATGCTTCTTAAAACTATTGCGTGGACTAGCCTAAGCCTTTGAATCCCGCTATGCCTACTTCATGAATCAGAATTCTTGCGGGAAGCGAAGTGTACAGATAGATCTATCGGGGGATCTACCCCGTCCGGTTACCTGTCAGCGTATAACATGTCTTACGAGTGTTTTGGGATAAACTCTTACTAGGGCCTTCTCTTACCTTTACGTACTTATTAGCATGCTTTGTTGGGTCGAGCTTCGGTTGCATTAACTTAGTGCTAGTGTAATAGATTTTGGTGTGACATTATATGCATTGTAATGTTCACATACTCTGCTTATGGTCCAACTTTATGCTTAATACTATATGGTTTACTTTTACCATTTCTTTTTGGCGCTATGATTGAAGCAGTGGTCACTAATACTATAATTGAATTTATATGTGTTCTATAATCACTCTCGAAAACCTTGTGGTCCACTTTACTATATTTTTACTTTTCATGGTACTCCTATTAGTGAAGCAGTAGCCACTTAAACTTTTCCCTGATATTGTAACTGGCAAGAGTCATAAAAATCTTTTGATCCACATTATTTTTACAACGATATTGTTTATACAAACCTATGAACTCACCAACCTCGTGTTGACACTTTTAGCATTTATTTCTCATGTCTGTCAGACGATAGCTTGCATTTGGAGCATTTGAGTCACATGGCATTTGAAGACTTTGAGGCATCATTTTACCATTCGATAACCTTATGAAAACATTTATGTAACATAACATTTTGGGACCTAGTCTAAATCATTTATTGAATGATAACTTTCAAAACGTCTCATATAGAGGCCATTCTCTATAACTTGATCTTTGTACTATGAGGTAGCACCCAAGTGACAATGTCTTCCGCTGCGATCTATTTTTTGGATGTTACAAAATCAAGTTATAATGTATCCTATTTGTAGTGATTTAAGTCTGCAAATTCGATATTTTCATGTATATATTTTCATTCGGCGAATACAAATCTCATGTCATGTTTACCAACATTTTGTCAATAATTACTTTTTGTGTGTCCCATCAACTAGATCTGATGCACAGATTGTTACAATCTCTCCATGCTACTAAATCTGTTTCTTAAAGTATTTGGATTTATTCCAAAAATGTTAAGCAAGTGATCAAGTTACTAATATAGTAGTAAATCTTGTTGGCTCTAATCACAAGTTGTTGGATCTTCATCAAATAGATCACGCTCACAAGTTGTTTTCTTGGATCTTCATCAAATAGATCATGATCACAAGTTGTTGGCTCTTCATCAATTTGTAAATATGGTCTAATTTGTCGAATGTTATAGATGTTTTCCTGGAGCTACTTTGGAAAGATCCATCGACCATGTCACGCTTAATTTATTGGTCAAGATAGGTTTTAACATTGAGTATTAGGATCTGATGTTTTGTTTGTTCTGAGGAAGACGGAATTGCAGTCGGTGCCATGGCCATTTGTCGTAATTTTTTTTGATGATGATCTTTGTTATGTTACCGTGTTTAGCATTCCTATATCTCTTTAAAATTCTTGTTGGATTTTTTGTATCGGTATTTCTTCTCACATAATGGTCGGTGGATTTTAAGTGTTTTCTTCAATGTGGAAAATTAGAAAGGGGGTGGAATAGTATTGCCGATTTTATTTTAAGTTTCAAAACTTTAGATTCGATCTTACGTGAACTCGTATGGATGGATAGAGAGTATAAAGCAATAAGTAAAGTAAATAATGAAAGCAAGTAAAGTAAAGGATAGAGAGTAGTGACACAAGTGATTTATAGTGGTTCGGCTACACGGACACCTTCCTTGCCCTACTCTACTCTCCGAGTTCCCCACTCGAGAGTTCAAGCACTATTTCAACAAGCTCTTTCAACACAACGGAGAAGCCACACAACGTCGCTTACACTTTTTCCGGTACAAAGCTAAATACCGAGTCTTTAGCACGGCCGACCAAACCAACACAACTATAACACAACAACTATGTGAAATATGAAATACAAGATCTTGCTACAGAAATCATGTGGAGGAACAAATCAATCAAGGACCCTTTGCTTGGATGACTTGTAGTATATCGTGATCTCGCCTTTGAGAAGGACCTATATGAGAATCACAAGAAAAAAGAACTACTAGGTTGATCAAGAGATTAGAGGTTAGAAGAGTGAGATAATATATGAGAGATTTGTAAGAAGAAGGGTGAGTAACAATGAAGAAATGGCTCACTATTTATAGGCAAGAAAGCTTACTGTAGCCCGATTTCGGCGGATCCCTCACTTGGGGGATCCGTCCGGTGCAATCTCAAGGATCCGGAAAACTGGGTTGTATCAGTCCGGATTTTGGGTTGCAAACCGGGTTATGGGTATGAGCTATGGATAGCCAACAAGATACAATGTATCTAGACAATGGGTCATGGGTCTTGGGTCATGGGTTATGGACATTGGGTCATGGGTCATGGATAATACCCAATATGATTTCATGCATGATGTCATGCAATGGGTCATGGGTTATGGATTAGCTCCATGGGTAAGGGTCATGGGTCTTGGATATTACCCATCCTATTACATAAACTATTACAACAAATGAATTATTACAACACTCTATGTGAATGACCAAATGTATATATTTCATAAAAATAACATGTATTCTTATAATTTTACTTATGATAACTTTATATTTGTTATCAACAAAACACAACGAGGTCGCTAAATATGAATAAACGTTTTTATGGTTTATTTGTATTAACAATCTCCCCCTTTTTGTTGATGACAAAACATAATGTTATGATGAGTAAAACTTAAGATTAGATGTATGTTTTGCAAGTATATGTAAGTTTTACTTCTTCTACCCCTTTTTGTCGAAACAAAAAGCTATCCTAACGAAGAAATAAGGTGTAGAAGAAAAAAAATAAGTATGATCCACAAAGCACTAGCTCCCCCTTGACGGTAGCTCCCCTTAAAATTGGGCGTCAAGTGAGAAAATATAATACCTACAAAAAAATGTTAGTAGTAACATGTAATATAATCTTGTATAGGACGAGAAACAAGATGAAGAGCCAAGGTGCGTAAACAAATCATTGTAATAAAATATCAAAGTGTAGTGGTATATATGCCACATACAAAATGTAAAACTAAGAAAAGGTTTGTTCTTTAAAGTGACTCAAAAGAGAAAAAAATAGAGAAAATAGTAATATCATTCCTTCCATGCTTTCATATGGTTAATTATGGAAGTTTTGGTGAGTGATAATGTTGATGCGATCAATGATGTGGTTGAGTATGAATCGTATCTTGTCCCTTATTTCCATTGAAATTTCCCTAGTGGATTGACAATGTTCGCAATGGAGATGGTGAGGATAGTGTTGATGGATGGTTTTCGAGTAGGTTTGATTTGTGGAGGGCGGAATATGTGGTGAAAATATTGGAAAATATGGATCAAAGTCCATGATGTTGGTGAGTGGTGGTGGATAGGAACCTAGATGTTCTTGTAAGATAATGGGACGTAGAGGTGGTGATGTTTCAAGCTCTTTGTAGAGTGTGTTTAGAGATGTTGAGGGTGTTAAAAAGACTAGCTCTTTTGGGTTTAAGTTGGAAGCTAGTTGGTTTGTTTTTTATGGTTGAATTGGAGCGGGTGGTGTAGTGGACACGGGTAATGGAATTGATTTTGGAGTCTTAAGGAGTTCCGCTAGAGTGATTTGAGTGTTAAGTATAGACTCGTTAGGTAAATGTGGTGATAAGCTTGTGGGAGATGATGGAGGTGCTACAATGTAGTCATTAGGTGGAGAGTTAGTAGTTGGTGATGGGCTTTTGGACAAGGGTTTTGCTAAGCAACATGGCCGGATGCTAATCCGTGTGGTTCTCCTAGATTTGGTTGGAGGTGGTACTACAGAAGGTGGTTGGATGAAGTTTTGGATTTCTTGAAAAGGATTGTTTTCACTAGATGGTTCATCAATGTTTGAGGATCTTTTGGATGATATGATGATGATTGTTTATGAGGTTGAGAGTGATAGATATGCAAGCATTTTGGAACCTTATTTATAGAGCAAATAATGCATTGGAATGAATGCTAAAACCAAAATATGGACTATAATCTAATGATTATATATGAATTTAAGGCATGTGATCATAAGAACACAAGCATTAAGTAACATATTCATTAGTGAAAAAGCTAAAAAATTGAAAATATGAAAGTTTTTAGCCAAAGTGGGAAAAATAGGAGAAAATTTTTGCTTATGTGGCACAGTTCCCATGGATCTGACCCTTTAGGGATCCGTCCAGCATAAGTGTTCTCAGGTAGCTTAAATTTTTCCTTTTGGAAATAATAGTTCCTAGTGTGCGCCTATATCCAAACCATTTGGAGTTGCAGTTATCTCGACTCCTAAAAACAATAAAAATAGACAAAGAAGTGAAAAAGCATATATATATAATTATGTAAGATAACCCGAGTGCTCCTTAATTCATTTTTGCTTAAATGAATGTACCCGAAAACACATATTAGTTATGTATTCCCTTTAGCATTCAAAGACATGAGATGCAATGAAGAAGGTTTTTACTTTGTATTAAAAATGAAAGAAAAAGTTTGTCCTAGACGTGAGAGTGTTTTTAGAAAAATGATACGGGGAGAAGTATCTTTTAGAAAGAATTTCGAAAAATTTCTTGTATAGAAAGACGAAAAGAAAATTTATCTTGAGTTTTGAAAATCCCATATTGTTTGTGAGTTGTGTGTAAAATAGAGATCCTAGACCTAAAACGAAGGTAGGGCAACATTTACGTACCTTGTAGAATGAGAAAAATTTCACGACGATTGTTCCATGAGACCAAGACCAAGAAAAAGCGAGTTGAATTGTTCCCGCTTCAACGGTTTGGTGAGGACGTCGGTTATGTTGTCTTCGGATGATACTTTCTCAATAGAAATGTTCCCCTTTTGAACATTGTCTCTTAAGAAGTGATGACGGATCTCTATATGCATGGTACAAGAGTGCAACACCGGATTTTTGCTTAAGTCAATAGCACCTTTGTTGTCGCATAAAATGGCTATGTCACTTAGATGGATGTCGTAGTCAACTAACGCTTGTTTTATCCATTGTGCTTGCGGGCATGCTTTGCCGGCGGAGACATATTCGGCTTCGGTTGTTGAAATGGCCAATGCCATTTTCTTCTTCGAGGACCAAGATGTTAAAAAATACCGCATAAAAGTACATACATCACTTGTACTTTTTCGGTCAACATAATCACACTGCATGGTCAATTCGCATATACATAGTTTCTACCCCCGTTCCCTTAGGATACCATAATCCCAATTGAGTAGTACCCTTAATATATCTAAATATTCTTTTGGCGGCTTCTAGGTGTGAAGTTTTAGGGTCTTCTTGATACCGGCAGACTAGCCGTAAGGTAGAGAAGACTATCAATCATGCCACGGAATTTGGTGTTATCGACGGATTCACCGTCTTCATCTTTTGTAAGTTTAGTATCGGATGACATTGGTGTTCTTATAGGTTTAGACTCTTCTTATCCGAATTTCTTAAGCATTTCTTTTAAGTATTTGGATTGATTAAAGAAGATACCATATTCATGTTGTTTGATTTGTAGACCAAGAAAGAAACTTAATTCTCCCATCATACTCATTTCGAACTCATCATGCATGATTTTTGAGAAATCATAATGCATGTCTTGACAAGTCGATCCGAATATAATATCGTCCACGTATATTTGAACAATAATTATATGTGATTCCTTTTTCTTTGTGAAAATTGTATTGTCAACTAACCTCATGGTATAGTCGTTTTTTATTAAAAATAATTTGAGTCTATCATACCAAGATTTTGGGGCTTGTTTAAGACCGTAGAGAGCTTTCTTTAGTTTGTACATGTGATTATGTTTTTCAAAATCAATAAAGCCCGGAGGTTTAGCTACATATACTTCTTCATTAATAAAACCATTTAGAAAAGCACTTTTAACATCCATTTGAAAACGCTTAAGGTCATGAGCACAAGCACAAGCAAGAAGTATTCTTATAGACTCTAATTTAGCTACGGGAGCATAGCTCTCATCAAAGTCTATGCCTTCTTATTGGTTAAACCCTTTGGCAACAAGTCTAGCTTTATTTCTAGACATGACACCGTTTGCATCTAACTTGTTTTTATATACCCATTTTTTTCCGACTATGTTTTAGTTTTTAGGTTAAGGGAAAAGTGTCCAAATATTGTTAGAGACAAATTGATTTAACTCTTCTTGCATAGCCATTACCCAACTTTCACCTTTAATGGCTTCTTGAGCGTTTTTAGGTTCTATGGTTGAGACAAAACAAAATAAACTACTTTGTTTTTGAATTTGAGATCTCAAGGTTCATTCATTTAACTTTCCTATAACCTTTTCTACGGGATAATCTTTAGACTCTTTAATATTGATGATTTCATAATGTTTCATCTTCTTTATTTATATTTTCCTTGATTTCTATGGCTTCACTTTCAATTAACTTGTCATCGACAAGAGGTAGGGTAGCTTTAGGTGGACTTTCATCAAATCTTACGTTTAAGGATTCTTCAACCCTCATGGTTTCTTTATTTCACTAGTACAAAAATGGGATTTGGTCACGCATGGTCGAAATGGAACGACCACACATTCGCATATTTGTGTGGCTGAATGTACGAAAATTGACAACATTTACTAATTAGTCACACATGAAAATTTTGATTGTGTGACCATTAGAACTGTATCGCCACACAATTGAACATTGTGTGGCTAAAGGTATCTGGTGATTTTGTTTCAGATCATTTAGCCACATATGAATTTGGAACGCGGGACAAATACAAGTAACCTTGATGCGTTAGTCACATGAAGTAATGTTTTGTGTGTCTAAATCACAGAGTCAAGTTTTGTCACACATTATTTAAGGGTGACTGATATGTTTTGCCAACTCTTTAGCCACATCTGAAATTGGAACAAGTGACAAATGAAAAGTAAGTTTGAAGCATTAGTCACGATATACAAATAAACAGTGACAAATATATGTCACACACTTGAACACCGTGACCAAAAGCCATATATGGTCACACTAAATGTTTTGTCACACATTCGTTAAGTGTAGCCAAACTCCAGTACATATGTTCACGTAAGTTAATATGTGTGTTTAAAGTTTAGTTTGTGTTAGCTTGCCAAAAGATAATCTATAAAGTCACATTTGCTACTAACACCGTGACCAAATGCCATATATGGTCACGCTAAACGCTTTGTCACACATATTATTTAAGTGTAGCCAAAATCCAGTACATATGGTCACGTAGCTTAATATGTGGCAATTGGATGATCAATAGTCACTCAAAATACACGTTTCTTCACTTTAAACACCATTTGGTCACACTTATTAACACTTTTAGCCACTTTATGGTTAATTGTATGTGACTAAATACCCAAAACAAACATGCTTTGTGTGACTAAATGTTAGAAAAGGCCACACAAACATAAAATTCATGTGGCCATTGGATGATCAATAGTCCCACAAAATACACGTTTCTTCACTTGAAACACCATATATGGTCACACTTATTAACACTTTTAGCCACTTTATGATTAATTGTATGTGACTAAATACCCAAAACAAACATTCTTTGTGTGACTAAATGTTAGAAAAGGCCACACAAACATAAATTTAATGTGGCCATTGGATGATCAATAGTCACACAAAACACAAATTTCTTCACTTGAAACACCATATGGTCACACTTATTAACACTTTTAGCCACTTTATGATTAATTGTATGTGACTAAATACCCAAAACAAACATTCTTTGTGTGACTAAATGTTAGAAAAGGCCACACAAACATAAATTTAATATGGCAATTGGATGATCAATAGTCACACAAAACACATATTTATTCACTTTAAACACCATATGGTCAAGTTTGTTGCATTTATTGTGTCAAGTTAATGAAAATGTGGGTTTGTAGGTGATGGCTTTTTTAGTCACATTGATATGCACACACAAACACACACATTAACACTTGTGCAAAACCACAATCTACAAAACTTGGATAGATCCAAACTAATTATATATATGAAGAACTCTTTAATAACGAGTACTTGATTGTTAATGCAGAATCTTAACAACAAGCAAGAAGAACACAAATACTATTTCACTAATAAACTTCTTTTATTAATATTTATATTCGTCTAAGTACAAGTTCATTTCATTATACTTTAGGGTTCCTTTATACACTTAGGAAAACCTAGTATACAAAACGTGTAGAAGGATATAGATATCTCTTCCTAAGATATCTCTATGCGTACATATGACTTCCCTAAACTCTAATAAACTATTTTGTTTTTCATAAACAGAACTAACTACGAATACTACCAGACTTAACTGTTATACTGCCAAGATATTGTTGTTGAGCTTTTGATTCAATTAACCTCAAAAGCTGTTAGCATGCATCATCCTTTCTTTCACCTAACAGCTTCTTCTCAAGCATAGCCCCTGCAAATCTGTTTGGAAGTGGATACTCCACTTCGTAGTTAGCATATAAAGAATTGCGTTTCTAATTCCAAACAGTAAGACCGACAAGTGTGGAAATATCTCCATCCGATCACTTGTTCTTGACAGCCTTCCACATTTCATCATCAAAGCATCCGGTGTCTCAAACATGGTCTTCAAGTCACCCCAGAGGAATCTTTCATATTTCTTCTTGTCTCTTGTCACCATGCTTCTCCATCATCACCGGTACATGGTCTTCAAATCATCCCCGACAAATCACTCAATAAACCATGAAAGTTCACATATATAGTGTCTGTGTGATTTTCCCTTACTATTGTGTAAACTACCTTTTTACCATTTTTGATGATCTGAACCTTTGCAATCTTAGCAGGAAGTGTTGAACCTGTAGGAATGGAGCCCATGGTAAACTCTTTCTCATGACGGTTCATCAACCTTATCCTTCATGTACTCTTCCACTTCCTTCTTAACATTTGTCTTATCATTTTTCACTCCTTTCTTTCCAAAGGATTTCTTCCTTGTCATATTCAAAACTCGTTGCTTAACCTCAGCCTCCTCTTTCTTTACGCTGCTTATCACCAAGTTTTTCAAATTTTCAAAGAACCTTTTCAATCTATGAAATCTTCTGCTTCTTAGCATCCTTTGGTTGAAGATTGTAACCCTTCCTTTTAAGCTTGAAGCTTCTAACTCAATCCATTGGAATAAATTTTTATTTTGGTACACTACTTTTCAAATTCTGCTTTAGATCATCATTCTTCAATTTCCTTAATGGCTCAACTTCCGTGTAGGACTTTGACCTTTGACGTAGTGGATCATATAATCCCTTTGCTCAGCTTTGGTCAAGGGTCTGTTCATCCTTCTCTTTGTCTCTCTCTCGAGAAGCCTCTTCTCTCATTAATTAGCTCAACCATTTTACTTGCATAGTCTTCTCCGCCAATATCGAAGGATATCTCTCGTTTACTAATAATCCGCCTTTATAGTATCCCATTCTTCATCGTGTAGAATTTGGCATTGCTCAATTTCACTTTCATTTTCATTTGTTCTTCGATTAATTGTGGTTCCTCCCGCACTTCGCAATCATCACGTCATCCCTTGTTAGTTCTCAGACGTTTAGCTTCTTCACCGCATCCTCTGCTTGAATCCTGCAGAATCTCAAATAAGCTTAGCTTTCCTTCTGAGTTGCTTTTGGTCTTCACTGGATCAGAAGATTCTTGCACTATTCCTTTGCCTTCCCTATGCACAAACTCCTCACCAGCATCACTGGGATTAATATGTTCAAGACTTGTATTAACTTCAAGATCAAAGCCAATATTAAAATATTCATCAAAAACAGATTTAATTTCAGCACCACCAGACTTATCTATAGTAAAGTCACCAGACTTATCCACTCCACTAGAACTTGCGACTTCTTTATCCGTCTCTTCTTAAAGGATTTCTTGTGACTGAAACTCTTAACCAAGATTTCATTTGCTTCAACCTTGAGAACTATTTGAGTTTCCCAGGATTCCTCACCGAGTCTCTGTAATGTCTATCCCCGTTTGTTTGAATTTCTCCAATTTCTTAACTCTTTTGTAGTAGTCCCTAGTGACTTCTTGGTCTTCTTCAATTTTTTCTCCAACTCATCAACCCTTGAAATCATTTGTGGAACCAGTTGAAGTAGATCTTCCATAGATAAGGAACTGGTCTCGCTGTAGTAGTGGGTGTTGGAGGTTGTGGTTGAGGAATCGCTGGTGGTTCTTCCTCATGGACCGGATGAAGGTGGGGGGTTTGGTGTCCTCTGTTCAAACTCGTTTTTCCGGTTCAAATGTAGGTTGAGCCGAGCCTTCTGATGTAGCAGTAGGAGATGGAAGATGTAGATGTACCTTCAGGTCGCAGAAGGCAACATAGCAGATAAAAGTGGCTTGTGTGCCCCTTCAAAACCCCTTTTCATATTACCAAATATCTTTTAGTGGTGGGAGAGCAATGTAAGGATGTTTGCTTGTTGTTTCAACATTTAAGATCATTTGCAAAAATCTTGGGTACATCAAAACTTTTTCTTATTCTTGAATTAGCAACCATGGCATCAAAAATCATTTTTGAAAATTGAAGAGTCTGCCAGTGGAGAGACAGACCAATGCAGAAGCAATATTGTTTCCAAATTGATCCCATCCACCACTTTTAGAGCTCATACAATGTAAAATATGATGCACAAGGAAACGCCATTGTATGCAAAATGACTCTTCCAAAAAGTTAATGTTCCATCAGTTAGATATCCAATATTTTCCAATCCCTGAAAGAGGTCATTATTTGCCAACATTGAAATCCCTGAGGCATCAACCAATTGAAGCTTGCTTCGACTTCCTCGATGATTGAATACTCTAAAGTATCAATAGTTTCATTTAACTCTAATGTCCCATCAACAATAGTTCTAGCAGAGTCCGCCGTAATTTGACTAGGGAATCATAGATAGTTGGATTATCAGTAAGGGCATACCTGATATGACTACCCTTTAGAAAGTCCACCATCTCGCCAAGTCAAGCAGGCTTTTGAGAAATCCCACTTGATTGTGCTTGTCTACAAACTTTAATTGTGCCATCTTTTATGTTAATTGAAATATGGTAGTGCAGGCAATTAGGGTTTAGTGCTGGTAAGGAGACTTAATCGAAATAAAAGAATTAAACTTTTAAAGATTAGGATAAAGTAATTAAAGGATAAATATGAATTCTAAAAATAAAAATTATCCATATAAATACTTCTGACCACCTAAAATTAGGTAACGGTACTATTTAAACAGTAAATGTTAGAAAAGGCCAAACAAACATAAATTTAATGTGGCAATTGGATGATCAATAGTTGCTCAAAATACACGTTTCTTCACTTTAAACACCATATGGTCACACTTATTAACACTTTTGGCCACTTTATGCTTAATTGTATGTGACTAAATACCCAAAACAAACATGCTTTATGTGACTAAATGTTAGAAAAGGCCACACAAACAGAAAATTCATGTGGCCATTGGATGATCAATAGTCACTCAAAACACACATTTCTTCACTTTAAACACCATATGGTCACACTTATTAACACTTTTGGCCACTTTATGCTTAATTTGTATGTGACTAAATACCCAAAACAAACATGCTTTGTGTGACTAAATGTTAGAAAAGGCCACACAAACATAAAATTCAAGTGGCCATTGGATGATCAATAGTCACACAAAACACATTTCTTCACTTTAAACACCATATGGTCACACTTATTAACACTTTTGCCCACTTTATGATTAATTGTATGTGACTAAATACCCAAAAGAAACATGCTTTGTGTGACTAAATGTTAGAAAAGGCCACACAAACATAAAATTCAAGTGGCCATTGGATGAGCAATAGTCACACAAAACACACATTTCTTTCACTTAAAACACCATATGGTCACACTTATTAACACTTTTAGCCACTTTATGGTTAATTGTATGTGACTAAATACCCAAAACAAACATGCTTTGTGTGACTAAATGTTAGAAAAGGCCACACAAACATAAAATTCATGTGGCCATTGGATGATCAATAGTCCCACAAAATACACGTTTCTTCACTTGAAACACCATATATGGTCACACTTATTAACACTTTTAGCCACTTTATGATTAATGTATGTGACTAAATACCCAAAACAAACATTCTTTGTGTGACTAAATGTTAGAAAATGCCACACAAACATAAAATTCATGTGGCCATTGGATGATCAATAGTCACACAAAATACACGTTTCTTCACTTTAAACACCATATGGTCACACTTTTTAACACTTTTGGCCACTTTATGATTAATTGTATGTGACTAAATACACAAAACAAACATGCTTTGTGTGACTAAATGTTACAAAAGGCCACACAAACATAAAATTCAAGTGGCCATTGGATGATCAATAGTCACACAAAATACATATTTCTTCACGTTAAACAACATATGGTCACACTTATTAACACTTTTGGCCACTTTATGCTTAATTGTATGTGACTAAATACCAAAAACAAACATGCTTTGTGTGACTATACAGTGTTTATGGTCACTAATACGGATTAATCCAACAAAATTTGTACCTAATTAGTCACACATGTTACGGTTTTGGATACTCTTTTGCAATAGAGACTAAAAAAAATCAAACACGTGACCATAGAGTACCTATGGTCGCGCGACCTTTAGTCACACACGGCCGAAAAATCATTTGTGACTATATGTATATCGTCACACATATTCGGTGTGGCCAAATCCACTTTTTGTTCTAGTGTTTAGTATTACGTATACTTTACTATTAGGTGAGTATCCTAAGAAGATATCTTTAGTTGATTTAGGATCAAATTTAGTTAGATAATATTTTGTATTAAGTAAGAAACATTTACTACCAAAGACTCTAAAGTGTTCTAGCATAGGCTTTTTGCCTCGTAGTAACTCGTATGGAGTTTTTCCTAAAAATGGTCTAATTAGGACTCGATTTAGTATATAAGTTGATGTGTCGACGGCATTGCACCAAAATTTTTGAGGAATTGATTGCTCATTAATCATGATGCGAATCATTTCTTGTAGGGTTCTATTTTTCCTTTCAAGTAGCCCATTTGATGTGGAGTGTGAGGAGCCAAGAAATTGTGAGTAATACCATTAGCATCACAAAAGGCTCCAAATTGCACTTCATTATCAAATTCGCTAGCATGATCCGTTCTAATTGACACAATAGGACTTCCTAGTTGTCTTTGGATTTTCTTACTTAATATTTCAAAGTAATTGAACGTTTCCATTTTATTCTCTAAAAATTTAGTCCATGTATACCTATAGTAATCATCCACTATAACCAAAGTATAGAAGTTACCTCCGTAACTTTGAATAGAAGATGGACCAAATACATCCATATGTAATAATTCTAGACACTTAGTTGTAGAAACCATATTTTTAGCTTTATGACTAGCATGGACTTGCTTTCCTATGTTACAAGCATCACAAAATTGATGTTCGTATTTTAATTTGGGTATATCTCTTAATAGTTCTTTGGATGATAGCGATTGAAGAAGTCGCATATTGGCGTGACCCAATCTTCGATTCCATAAGGTCAAAGTATCATCCATAGAAGTAAGACAAAGTTTGTCTTTTGGTTCATTACCAGTTTTAATAACATAGACTCCATATTTTCTAATGCCTCTTCATATAGTAATATCATTTTTCAATGTTTTACTACCGTTTTCACAAAAAAAGTACGTTTCACTTTTTATCACATATTTTTCCTATACTTAGTAGATTGAAGTTTAGGTTTTCTACATGACATACATCGTTAATGGTTAAGTATTTGTGAGAGGTTGTACCTTTACCGATGGTTTTGCTCTTGCTATTTCCAAACATCACATTTCCTCCATTGAAGGATTCGTATGTGGAAAACAAATCTTTGTTACCGGTCATATGCCTCGTGCACCCGCTATCCTTGATCCATTCATCCGGATCTAAGTCGACCTTTAGGCACACCTAAGAAAATAATTAACTCAAAAGTTTGGTCCCCATTTGTTCATGGATCCATTAGTGTTGTACATTTCATTCATGTTAGCCATATATGAAAAAGGTGAGAAAGCATTCCACGATGTAAAGTTTTGAAATGGAAAACCGTTTTGTGCATTAGGATTCAATCCCATTTGATGGTGGTTACTTCTCGGATAAACATTATTTAGTCTTCTTATAATTGTGTTTGGTTTATAAAATGATGGACCTTTGTTTTTCATAAAACTTTGATTTGGTTTTATTGGAGGTGGTTGTTTGACATTTCTAATACTAACATGGGTTGGTTTCTTCTTGTTAACAATAACAAAGTCGGTTCTAGATGATGTGGATGCAATATTTCTACTGTTTGCTGATACAAACCCATGGATCCCTAGATTTACACTAGACGGTTCCTTTTTCAAGGGATCCGTGGAATCCGTGACTACAGTAGTTTGTTTTTCAATTGCTTTAATAAATTGTGTTTCTTTAATCTCGCTAGTTGACGCAGTGAGTTCCTGAACACCTAAACCCTTTTGATTATTTCCCGTTTTAACACTATCAAGTATTTTATCAAGAGTATTAGTAATGATTCTAGCAATCTTGGAATCAAGATGATCAACTAACGTTTGAAGTTGAACACAAAGCTCACATTCACTATCTACTTCCTTTCCCTTTTCTAAACATTTTAATTTATCTTTTAGCTCAAGAACTTCTTTTTCTAGACATTTATTTTCCTTTTTCAAGATCTTATTTTTGTTTATTACTTTTAGACTAATTTTGGTAAGTTTATCATATTCACGATGTAAAGATTCATCATCTAATGATGAGCTACTATAATAAAGAGATTCGGTACATACCTTATTTGAGTCCTTTGCCATGAGACGAATTTCTTTGTTCTCCTCCTCACTCATTCCCCACGAACCACTTACAAACGCCTTTTGTTTGTCACGTTTGGCACATTCACTAATGAAGTGATTAGGATCCCCACATTTAAAACATGTGCATTCGTCCTTTACTTTCTTGTCGTCTTTGCCTTTCCGGAACCCATTCTTGTCGTCATACGGTTGCTTGACATATCTTCCTTTTCTTCGAAAGAACTTCTTGAAATCCCGTACCGCCATTGCATACTCTTCGTTATCACTTTCCGAAGATGAGGTTTCTTCATCGCTTGAGACCTTCTTGGCTTTTAAGGCAAGAGATTTGTGCTTCACTTTCTTTTCTTTTGTGGCTTTGGAGTCCTTAGCAAGGACGAGCTCATAGACCTTTAGATTGCCTATGATTTCGTCGAGAGTGAGGATTGACAAGTCTTTGGATTCTTTGATGGTCGTTACCTTTGGTCTCCACTTTGATGGAAGCGCCCTTAGAAATCTCCTGACATGATTACGACTAGAAAAAGACTCATCAAGTGCTTGTAATAAAGTAATAATAGTATTAAAGTTAGCAAAAGAATTATCTATACTATCCACATCCGATATTGAAAATTGTTCATATTGTTGAACAAATAAATCTATTTTGTTGTTTTTAACTTGTTGATTTACTTGGTGAGTTACAACTAAAGAATTCTAAACTTCTTTTAGGTTTTAAGCATAGAAATTCTTTCAAATTCCTTTTTAGGTAAAGCATTATATAAAACTATTTTTGCCTCACTATTTTTAGAAATATTTTTCTTTTGATCGTCGGAGAGGCGATCATGAGGGATGTTTGTTTCGTTGCCGGTTTTATCATCTTTTGTAGTGGCTTGAAAATCACCTTCAACAATGATGTACCAAATACGAATATTTTTTGATTTCACATAAGTTTCGAATCTATTTTTCTAATAAATAAAACCATTTGTTTCAAGTAGTGGAGGTCGTTGCATAGATTGCCCTTCTCTATAATTTTCAAAACTCATTGTGATCGAAAAGTTTTTAAAATACAATTTACTTTAAAACTTTTGTAAACCTTGCTCTTGATGCCAATTGCAGAAAACTAGAAGGGGGGTTGAATAGTTTTGCCGATTTTATTTTAAGTTTCAAAACTTTACATTCGATCTTATGTGAATTCGTATGGATGGAGAGAGAGTATAAAGCAATAAGTAAAGTAAATAATGAAAGCATGTAAAGTAAAGGATAGAGAGTAGTGACATAAGTGATTTATAGTGGTTCAGCTACAAGGACACCTTCCTTGCCCTACTCCACTCCTCGAGTTCCCCACTCAAGAGTTCAAGCACTATGTCAACAAGCTCCTTCAATACGGCGGAGAATGTACAAAGCTAAATACCGAGTCCTTAGCAAGGGCGGACCAAACCATCACAACTATTACACAACAACTAAGTGAAATATGAAATACAAGATCTTGCTACAGAAATCTTGTGGATGAACAAATCAATCAAGGACCCTTTGCTTCGATGACTTGTAGTATATCATGATCTCGCCTTTGAGAATGACCTATATGAGAATCACAACAAAATAAAGAAGAACTACTAGATTGATCAAGAGATCAGAGGTTAGAAGAGTGAGATAATATATGAGAGCGTTGTAAGAAGAAGGGTGAGTAACAATGAAGAAATGTCTCATTATTTATAGGCAAGAAAGCTTAATGTATCCCGGTCCGGCGGATCCCTCACTTGGGGGATCCGTCCAGTGCAATCTCATGGATCCGGCAAACTGGGTTGTATCAGTCCGGATTTTGGGTTGCAAACTGGGTTATGGGTTATGGGTATGAGCCATGGATACCCAACAAGATACAATGTATCTAGACAATGGTCATGGGCCTTGGGTATGGGTTATGGACATTGGGTCATGGGTCATGGATAATACCCAAAATGATTTCATGCATGATGTCATACAGTGGGTCAGGGGCTATAGATTTGCTCCATAGGTATGGGTCATGGGTCTTGGATATTACCCATCCTATTACATAAACTATTACAACAAATGAATTATTACAACATTTTATGTGAATGACCAAATATATATAATTTATGAAAATAACATGTATTCTTATAATTTTACTTATGATAACTTTATATTTACTATATTATGTGTTGAAAGTATTTGTATTTACTTTCTTTATCCTTAGATGGTTCTTTTATATTTTTTTAATTCGAAATATATTCTTCTTTCAGTTATATCTACTTTCTATTTGATCTATGATTTTACCTACTTGTGTATAATTGAAATGGCTATTAACCAGGCATTTCCAGCTCCACAATTTTACACCTCAAATCACAAATAGTATGAAGAACCTCCCATGGCTCATAAAGTCTCTAAAAAAATTGGTGAGAATTGATATAACCTCCCTCTCTTGTTTTATATAATCTGTTCATAATTTCGTATACATATGTTTCAAATGTTAGTGTACTTACTACGACGATTGGTTATAATGTATTTATGTTTTTCAGGATCCTTTGGGGGAGCAAATGTATTACTTTCCTCAAGGACACCACGAACATGTATGTTATTTATCTTTTATGCTCCTAACAAGTAGTATTCACTAGATTACGATGCATTGATTAAAGTATTTAGTTGCACCATACACTAGAATTTACAAAATAATTGATTGACAAATGTTAGAAATTGGAAATTCCATGTGAAAGTGTCGGTCACCCCAATTATGGTCTTGCATAATTTAGCTCGTAGACATGTCGTTTGTTACATTATTTAGTAGTTTATTAGTTAGTTTGCAGCGTAGATTAGTTTAGTGTAACACCGTGGAGGAAGAACGGGTCTTTACCCACTGTATGCCTGATCCACAGCCCGACAGGAGGGCGTATTGTGTGTAACTATAAATACCCCTTCCATTCATGTAAGGGGTGGTGCTTCTCAATAATCTAACCTTTTATTTTTGTATTACAACTCTCTAACAAGAACACCCTCTCATCTCTTTCTCTCTCTAAACAATGGCATACTTGTATCATCATCATCCAAGGCCACCCGAATCATCATCAACGCAATATGTATGATCCAACAAATGGTATCAAGAGCCATGGTTATTGTGTTGTATCGATTTATGGTGGTTTCGAATCTTGTTTTAGACTGCTTTAGTACTATTTTGTTGGTCTTGTTATCTTTCAGTAAACAGTTTTTAAACAAATATTATGTATTTGTTTGGTCAAAAAGTCTCATGGTCCAACAAAGTTTACAAAATCTGTCTATTCTTAGTATTGTGTCCAAGTCAGTATTTTTGTTCATCTTTTCTTGACATTTTGTACCATCCGTGAATGTTTATGGTGAATCTGTTGTTGTAAGCTTTGTCCAAAAAGCCAACCGTTAGATTATCTGGTCGTTCTTGTGGTCAATCATTGGTCAAACAGGTAAAAAAGATAACATGTTATGCTTTTTCTGGGTTTGTTATGAATATGGTCGGAAAATTGGTCTGAAAAATCGCCGGAGCAAAAAGTCAAAAAGTCAATGGCGACTTGTCCTTATAATTTGTCTTAGCAACTTGTCATTCTTATACTGAAGCGATTTGTGTGTTTTGACATGCATAAAATCAAGCGATTTGTTGATAAGTCTAAAGCGATTTGAGGTGTTAAAAAAGAGGCGACTTGTGTCAAAAATGAAGGCGACTTGTGTCAAAAAATAAAGGCGACTTGACAAAATTGATGAAGAAGAATTGACTATAAGACCTTGACTCAAAACAAAATGCAAATAGTCATATCAAACCCGTTAAAATCTTTCTTTGTTTCGATTGAAGACATCACAAGAACGAAATATCAACAACAAATATGTAATCACTTCAAGATATCAGCTTATTCTTTTTCGTGTGTTACTCAAGGTAAAACAATGTCATGGAACTTAAAGTCCAATACACGATAAGAACATCTCATCATCGATCCTATTGAAGACACTTCCTTTAATGTTCGAAACTTATAAAAGTATGGACAAAACTCATTGTTTCATCCATCTTTCTGTTCGGTGTTAACTGAAACATGTTGATCTCAGATTCATTCAAGTGTTTGTACAAATCAAAACAAAATTTGTACACTCGAACATATCACATCATAGATCCATGAGTCTTTCACAATCAAAAAAAATCAAATCGACAAAATAAAAACATAATCATAAGGATTTTGATTTTGATTCTAGTAACTGATATGATTTCATGTTTTTATAACAGTGCTATCTCAAGGTGGTAGAAGAAGCTTAACAAGTCTTGCACAACGCATGACGGCTAACTTCTGTGATGGGGTATGTGCAACGGGTGGTCACAAATGGGAAGTGATTGGCAATGCAGCTGAAACAGCTAAGATTATGATTCGTAAGAGTTTGAATAATCCTGGGGAGCCTTCTGGAGCTGTGTTAAGTGCTACTATGTCAGTTTGGATGCCAATGCCTCATCAGCGCTTGTTTGCTTTGATGCTAAATGAGGAACTAAGGAGCCAATGGGATGTTCTGTCACCTGGAAGCTTATAAACATGATCCGTTTCTCTAAAGGTCAAGATCCTGGCAACCCAAACACCATCTTCCTTCTGCGTGCCAATGTGAGTAATAATGGACTTATTTCTCGTTTACTTATTGATTGTATGTGGTGTGGGTTAGCACATAATGGTAAGGAAAAAGTATCACCAAGTCAAAATGTGTTAAGATAGATAAGGACACGGCACCTTTTGTTTTTGTTTATATGTGAATAAATAAGATGCTGAAACCCATAATGAAACAATTAAATTTTAGTAACTGTAAGATAACTTAGTGCAATGAATTAAGAGATCTTAAAAATTTAGAAGCGCTTTTATGCGCGTGAGGCAACTGTTGACTTGTTTGGCCCATTTTGTTATTAGTTCCTTTAAGTTTTAGCATGTTATCAATAATATACAACTTCAAATCACCTTTTCCATTTAAAAGAGTTGAAATTACGAGCTTTATGTGGACCACAAAACTAATTAATCAAAGTTATGTTAACACATGTAATTGTCTTCTTCTGTAATTTACATTCGTCAGGTTTGCTGATCTAAAAAAAGGAGTTTCTGTCTTTGGGATGGTATTGTTGAAGCTTGACCTCAACCAGGTTTGTTTTGTTTTTATTATCCACATTACAGAAACCAACACTATTATTAAAACTTGTGAGATACAGGAATCTGTGAGACATTCAGAGACTCTTGATGCAATTAACGAACATATTGATATGGGCACATACAGTGAATGGGGTGAGAAAAAGAGAATAGAGTTTCTAACAAAAGAGCTAAAGGGGAAGAGGCCTCTGATTCCATTATTTATAGAGGTAAGGCCACTGGAATGATTAAATGATTCAGTTTTAATATATGAGTTAATTGTTTTATAATATTGTTGTATTATTTTGTGATCATGAATTGTTTTATTAGGTTTCTTCTGAAGTTAAAGAAGTCTTGGACACCTTCCGCGTTTCTGCTAAGCTGGGTAGTGATTCTCTAGGCACATATGTGATTTCCATGGCCTCAAGTGTTTCGTGGTGAAATGAGTCTTATCGGTTGCAGGACATCCATACCTTTCGGTTGACGTAAGTGATATACTTGCATAGAATTTCATGTTATGAATTTATGGATTTTGATCATTATTGAATATTAGTCTTGATCTTTTAAAAATGATAGATAGCAAAATAAGTCCTTGTGCCTTTTTAAGTGTTAGATAGCAAAATAAGTTTAACCATGCATCTGGGTCATGTTTCTTATGATAATATATTATTGTATTTGATTGCACAAAGTAAAAGAGAACTAACACTATGTATAGTAAAGGCGACATTATATGGACCTGCTTCATCTAAAATCCCTGCTCCACAGATGAATCTATATGATCCCGAGTTACAGGTTTTTGTCTAAATGAGTAAGTTATAAGGAAAGGCGTA
The DNA here is from genome assembly GCA_910596185.1 of Chrysanthemum makinoi. Taxonomy (NCBI): domain Eukaryota; kingdom Viridiplantae; phylum Streptophyta; class Magnoliopsida; order Asterales; family Asteraceae; genus Chrysanthemum; species Chrysanthemum makinoi. The sequence continues at coordinate 102,771,030 of OU343225.1, forward strand.
AGATAGGCAGGTTGACTGATCGGCATCCTATCCGCTAAACTTATCCTTGATATTTATCCTATCTCTATTGTGAATGATACCTATGCCCTTGCAAATACTTCGTTTATACAGGATGCCGAACTTGAGAAGCATGGAGAGAGTTATTTCTTTGCAAATACTTCGTTTATACAGGTACCTGAATTAAAGGTTTTGTTTTTTTAATTGTCCCATGTAATCTAATGACTGGAAAACATACCCTCATAATTGACACATGCTTTTCAACGATGACAAAACAAAAGGATTATAAGTTGTCCCAAGTGTAAAGTTGCCAAAAAAGTAAAGACGTTGCCAAATTATAAACTATCCCAAGTAATCTGATGTAGTATTGCAATAGAAGGCACCAACATTGCTCTAGTTTTATGACCTTTTAACTTATGTGAGTATTACACTAAACAACATTGCTGATAAATGCTGGTCCTATTTGGATAAAGTTCATCAAAGAACTTAATGAAAAACTATTGAGAGTAGCTGCATTTAAGATGAACTTCACACTGTGTTTCAAACATGTAGAAACCTCAAGTTAAACACTAAAGAACCTCCTGTTTTTCTATCTTTTTGTTTAGAACAATTTGCTGGTACGGTGGCGGTTTACCCGATACCGGTACCGGACATACTCTCGGTTCCTGGAACGGTACCATCATTTGTGGCTGGGAAAAATAGCGGTACCACCAACACGGTGCCGGTTCGGTACCATTTTGGTACCGTGCTCATCCCTATATGATTGTATATAGTCAGGAATTAACTATATGAGTAGGATCTTTCCTATAGACGTGTTGCCCATACTCTTTTTATATGGGACATCCCAAAAATGAAAGTTGTTAAGTGACATATAATATTTGAGAGCAATACTTAGTTTAAGACTTAAATGTTTGCATGCTTGGTCGTTATTATATGTATTCATCTTTACTGTTATTGCCACATGCTTGCATTGCTTGGTGTTAACACATTCTAGTTCTTATTGCTTCAGGTGATACTCTAAAAAAGAAGGAGTATCAAAAGGGTGTTATTGCTTGGTGTTAACACATGCTTTTCAAGTGATTTATAGTCTAAGAAAGCTGGCATCGATATTAAGAAGCATATAAAAGGTAGTCCTACAGGTCCATTTTATTTAAGGTTTCTTGTAAAGCACAAAATTTTTTTATTTAAGGTTTCATGATAATTTTTTGTTGATTTCTTGCAGTCAAATTCGGGAAAATGTTGAATGAATGGGGCTATAAAACGTATTCACTAGGAGATGATAATGCTTCACATTCTCAAATATCGACTTGAATGAAACAACACAAGCGTGAAATCATCTCGTTTTGGGGCTGTAATGAGCTTGCCACAAGTCTGCTTTTTTTCTTGTCAAGATTGTCAGCTTTCTTTTTTGGTAGGTTTTAATTTGGTTCGTTTTTGCTCTTTTTTTGTTAGACACGTGAAAGATATTTATAAGGAGAAGTTGGTACATTGTGGACACAGTTTGACATGTTGTATGCTTTAGATCAGACATTTATACAACAGATGTATGATATATATTTTCGATTTATGTTACTATCTTTTTTTCTTCTTCTGGTTATTGAAACATTACAGAGGAAATTGAGATTTTTTTTTGTCATATGATACGAATAGTGACGATGTATTTCGTCAGTATTGGATGTTAAGGTTCCGTTAGTTTCAGCCAAAATGACGCCTTTCTTTCGTCACTAATCGCATCAAACAGTGACGACTTTAGCCACTTCAGTGACGAAAGTTAAGTGACAAAATATGTTGTCACACACCCATAAGTGACGACTTTAGCTTGTCACTAAATTTAGTGTCAAATTCCAGTTTCGTCACTATTAACTTAGTGACGGAGCTATAGTGACGACAAGTGACGACCTTGATTTTCGTGACTAAACCGGTTTAGTGACGACTTTTCCACCTTTAGTGATGATTTTCCTGTCGTCACTATAGCCCTTTTTTCTTGTAGTGATTTCAGCCTCGTTCCATGGTCTCAATAGTTTAAGACTTGTTATATTGAACGAATTTCATCATTTATCCAAGTATGACACTATACGATTTAGAGAAATGAGCCTAACAATTGTGTTAGATCATGTCTTTGGCTCGTTCAATCTAAGTATCATGCACAAAACAACAAACCATCACCATAAGGATTTATGAACCTACCTGTGATGATGATTTCCTGAGTGTCTGAAGCCGTGTTAAAGCCCTAATGCCATCCCTGTGGCGATTAAGTACCTCGACTCTAAAACCTTGAGCCATCCCTGTGGCTAGGTCAAAATGAGTTGTCATCTAGGAAGGTTTTCATTGAACGTTTTTGGATTACAACCTGATGAAGGATAAGTGGTGATGCGTTCAGGTTAATGATAATGAGTGGTGTCGCAAATTTTATCTAAGAAAAGATGACTGCGTTCTTTTGTGAGATAAATTAGGGTTTGAGAGATAAATGATGAGGGGGGCGGAATATTAAGGAGTTTTTAGGGTTAAGATTGAGAATTATTAGGGTTAGTGGGAGAAGTGAGCATTTTATACCCGAAATTTTAGGGCATTACTAATTGTGGACGGGGTAATGTTACGTTTGGGCTTTTCATTTGGTATGGGCTTAAAAACCGTATATATCTGGTCGTGGGCTGGTGGTTATATTTTGAGTTGGACTTAATTGTATCATGTATTGTAATATAAATTGGTGATATATTACAATGGTGCATCCAATGGTAATTGATTGGTGCATCTTGAACCAATATTAATGTGAGCGTTTAATGTAGATCGAATGCATAATGATTTTCACATGGATTGTGATTCTTCATTATTCATGGGTCGTGTGATTAATTCTATGCACTGGATCGAATATTAATTTGTGTTGGGCCCTGTGTTATTCGGATTAATATGTTTGGACCGATGTCAATGAAAATTGTGTGATGGCTTGAGATTTGGAAGTTGGACTTGGATGTTGGATTTTGATTATGAATCCGAAATATTACTAATGGGCCGGTATTGAATTGGATCTGAATGGACTAAGCTTAATGATGTTTGAATCTAGTGATTATAATTGGACTGGGCTGATATGGTTTGAGAATGAATCTTGCGATTTGATGAGTTTTTGATGATGAGATTTGGTATGATGTTGAGAATCGTTGGTTTATACATTTTCACAGAGAATATTATGTCACGGCTTGAATTGTAACTGAAACTTGGTTGACTACGGGGATGTTTGGACGATATTTCTTATTTGGATTTGCAGTGAGGTTTTTCGGACGCAATTACTTATTTCGTCTTCTTTCTTTCTACCCTTTCGCGAAGATTACTTGTTTGGGTATTTACAGAGTGTGATAAAGACTTGGCTATCTAGTTATTTATGTGATTCTTTCTCGCTTATCCCACAACGTAGTTATCACTTCAGTGTCTCACGCTGTTGAGGATTCGTAAAGAGGTTTTGTACATTGGATACACCGTTTCTTCTTCACAAGGATTAGTACAAGTTTAAGTAACAAATCCGGGGAATTTCACTTCATGATCAAGTTTGGCATATCAGGTTTACTTCACCATGTTGTCACTGCAATAGCCAACGAATGCGTGAAGATGTGTTTACAAAGTGTTATTGGATGGTTGATGATGATATGTTGATGTTGGAGTTAGAATCATTGATGAACCGCTGCATGTTCCCCTAAAACAGATATTCACCTACACCAAAGATGTCATAACACATTCAAACTGACATTGTTCACGGTTTTGTCTTGATTTTAGTAAAATCCCGCGAAAGATTCTATTTCTCGGTTTAAATCATAGACTTGTAAAATCCCGTGACAATGGAAACATCCTGGTAATAGTAAAGTGCATTTTTGGATCTATCTTACAGTTTATTCTTGGTTTTGTAAAATCCCGCGAAATAAACTATTTCTCGGTTTAAACCATAGAGTTGTAAAATCCCGTAATGATGGAACCATCCTGGAGAAAGGAAAGTGTATTTCAGGATCTTATTTGATGCTGGTGCTACGGTTTTTGTTTCGAAGAAGAGATAAAAGGGTGTACTTCATGAATTGGGTGATTGTTTGGATATTCTTCATGGCTGTTTGGTTATTTCATAGTTTTACGGGGTTATGTGCTTTTAACCATGGTCAGGATGAAAACCATTATCATAGTTCACTTAAAACGTCAAAAGAGGCTAGATTTGAGCTTTTAACCAGAAGATGTGACAACGGGGTTAATTCACTATTATTTATTTGAGGTTGAAGTGAAATATCACGGGCGAGTGTACTTAGTATCTGAAGGTATCGGGGATGGTTGGATGAAGATTCTTCAAGATCCTTGTTCGAGCTTATTATCAAAAATGAAGACTTGGAAAATCTAGTTATTGTTGGGTGACTTTTTCTTTTTCTTTTACCACTTGGGGGAATTGGGCTCTTACCACCACAAAATAACTATCACTTTAAGGAGTTACGTTGTAGTGCTCAGTGTCACATTCAATTGTGGATTTTCAAGAGGTGATGTACGTCTTATACTTGATGGTTGGTTGGTTGAAGAGTATAGAGTACTTAGAGATTCAAAAGGGCATGAATTCTCGGCGCCGCTCTTTTGTACATATGTGCAAGTTTAAGTCACGAGTTCGGGTTAGTTTACTTCAGGGTCAAATTCATGATATATTAGATTTTCTCCATCAGTTGTCATGACAAAGAGCCTACTGAATGATAATGGGGTTGATTATAAGTTTGCCAAGAGTAGATGAAAAGAGAGAGATTATGACGTTTGAACACAACCGGTCAACCTCGTTCCCTAAAGAAAAGAAAAGTGTAATTCAGTGCGCTTTATCTTGAAGAAGAGAAATCTTCTCTTATGACCATTCTCATCAACATGCTTCATGCTTTTCCCTGCACTTTCAGTGATCAAGTGAACGGACTACAGTTGCTAGTACTCTTATTCCACTTGCTCAATATAATGACGATGGCGACATCATGTGCTAAATTTTGAGGGGGAGAAGTGTGAATAGAATACTTTTGGATGATATTCACTTACTTAATCAAAAATGGCATCTCCGTATGCAATTCTTGAGGGGGAAAAGAAGTGTGAATTTACTGCATGGTTGATTGATATACGAGAATAAATGGTCATATGGCTCCTAACTATTGGAAGAACCGAGCTTCTTCTTGTCGGGTCATCTTCATCATGTCTTTTAACGAAGCAAGAGTGTTATCTGAAGGCCACCTCTAGATCAGAATCACAGAATTGACCAGCAGAAAGCAGATTATGACTAACATATTACGAAGCAGAGTATTCTTCTAAAAGCCGTGGTTGACATCTTCACACGGCTGATTTGATTAATGACAAAGTGCTTCGATTACGGGTTCTGATTTCCTTAATGAACATCTTCTGTTCTTGTTTGATTGGGAGGATTTGAGCTAAGGGATTTGCAATTGTAAGTTAACGGGTATGCATTTGGTGAGTTGAAGATGTTGACTTTCTATTCCCCAATTGGACAATATAGAAGAAGGTCGAGTCTACAGTCTGTTCTACATTTTCTGCTGCGTGCTAGAAGACTAAAGACGAGTTGCATTTAACAATCTAAAGACTTCTTCTTAATCTAGGAACTTATCAAACAGATTGTCAGTTTTGGGGAGAGCACTAATTGGGGGAGAGTGAAAAGTCAAGATTCAATCCCTAATTAGATTTGCTCACGTTATTCTTTAGCAAGTTGGTTCTCACAGATACATCTGAGCTTATGATGTTCTTCTCAAAAGATTTCATGTATTTGGGCTTATAATATGTTGCTGATTCTGAAGTATCAAAACCAGCAAGGGGGAAGGAGACACGCATCTAAACGCGAGTAAACTTGATTAACTTAATACTTCTAAGTGATTGAAGATATCCCGGGAAGACAAAGGTCATTACCGCAGAGAAACTCAAGGTTTTACTCATCAAGGCTTTTAGTGTTATTATTCCAACTACGTGGGGAAAGTAATGTAAGAGAAAGTTTCGAAGATAAAGAGGTACTCAAGTTTGTGATGATTTCGATGTTATCACAATCATCAGGGGAGAGAGAATTGTGTACATGGGGGGCGCTCAGCTATTTCACTTGAGTGCTTAATCATTGATTCGAGATATAATCACTTATTCGGAGTTGACATCCGCAAAGATAGTCATCCGCAGAGATAATCAGTGATTCGGCATGCTTCTTCAATGTTATCGGTTATTCTCTCTTTGGGCATTCGGGGTACTTCGGGTTCTTGAGCTTCATACACTATCATCAGGGGAGAGAAAAAGTATACATGGGGTTATTCTTTAGCTATCGGACTTAATCTGTTACTTCGATGGTATAAGTTTCTCTGTCTTTGGGTATTTGTGTATTCAGGTTCGTGAGCTCTAGTCTAAGAGACTGACTGCATCAATTCAACTACTTGGGGGAATTGTTCTCTTAACACCTTTTGGGTATGGATCGCTTCAGACGTCAGTAGAAAAGAAATATGAGAAGATTGTTTCATGTGTGGGATGATACGTTGCTGTTCTACTTGATGATATAACCCCGAACGAAGAATCACAAAGATCATTCTTAAAAAGGAGCAGCAAGATCGATGATATGGTGTGCGTCTTTGTGCATCTGGCTAAGGCAAGCTTGAAAGAAAGCTTAGAATCTACTCAATAAGAAGATTTACGGTTTGGGGGGAAGCTACCAAAGTCTCACTTTCAAGTGGCTCAATTTCTCTCTTCGATTCAAGAGCCTTGGAAGCTTTGGTGGTGAATGTTTAAGAGATGATGACTTCTATCTTCTACAACGGGGCTGCTCGATATCCTTATCTCGGTACTCGTATCATCATCTTTTTAAACTATATCATATATTCTATCTGTAAATATTTATCAAAAAACCAAATACAAAAATATAAAACCAGCAAAAAGAAAATAGAAAAAATATAAAATCTACAAAAACCCATAAAAATCATAAAATTTGAAAAAGACAAAAAAATATTGTTTTCTCAAGACATGTCTTCTGGTATCGATAACATCTACGGTCTTAGAAATGTCATTCAATAATGGCACGTGACCATAGATGAAGTTCGAGCAGAAGGTATAAATATTCTTTTCTAAACATGTCTAAAACTATGGCTTGCTATTATTTCCGATAGCAACCCGCTCTTCAAGGAAGGAAAGTGCTGCGCTAAACCAATTTTCAAAATTTTCGTGCACTTATCCTAAAAACAAATTAAGGAAAGTATGTCGAATGACTGCTTGTTCTACACAAATGTTTTTCTTTCTATAAATTCTTCAGAAAAATATTTGTTGTTTTCAAAATGGTGGTAAATGAGTTGCTTGTAAATCAATCAGATTCAGAGTTTTCGTAAAAATTAAAAATTCAATCAATGACTTCAGCGCTTTTAAACTTTTCAGAAAAATAAGTCATTGATTGAGGGGGAGAATGTTTTCAAATCTATATCATCTAACGAGCTCATCTAATTATCCTATATACTTAAATGTAAAACATGTTAACCTACGTTGAAGGACTAGGTGCCTAGGATATGATTGTTAGAATTAGATGATTAGGGCTTGATAAACACATTATTCCCATGCTTTTCATGATCTAATTGATATGTTAAATTGACTTTTATTAGTCGATTGTTGTTTGGGTATTGTCGACTACCATATATGTCTATCTGTGTTCACTAACGTATGCAGATAGCATGGTTTAAAAGAATGTTCCCGATCCGGATCCCACATAATATGATGATTGGATGCCGAAAGGAAAGGGTAACTATATCTTGGGTTGACAATTGAAGAAACGGAGCTTAACTTGACCTCTATGGAGAGTTGGCATGAAAAAATGCAACGTAAGAGGTCTCACTGCATCAGCAAATGGTTTTCTTCATATCAAATAAAGAAACGGAGCTTAATTTGACCTCTATGGAGAGTTGGCATAAAAACATGCAACATAAAAGGTCTCATTGCTTCAGCAGATGGTTTTCTTCCAGCCTTACAGCAACAACAGAAGCAGCTTCTACACCACCGAACATATCTTGTGCAGGAAAAGTAGTGAATGATACCATTTTTTAAACAGTGTTTGAATAATATTGTTTTGAAAATGGAAAAATATTGGTTTTAAAAATAAATTGGACTTAATTTTGGAAATCACCGGACTTCATTTTATCAAAACTTAAGTCACTCAATCATCGACTACGGTCATCGATTGAGGGGGAGAGTGATTTAAAATAAAAATATTTTCAAACAATATTTCATCAATCAAGTCCGTTTGTGCAAAATAAGTGGTGATATAAAGATTTAATGTTATGTCATGGTATGATTTTCTTTAATACTCAAAGATCTTTCAAAATGAAATTTTTTCTGTTCTTGTTTGATTGTGAAATTGTTTTATTTTACTAAAAGATCTCTTAAAACTTTCATACCTGACACTAACAATCTTTAATGTCTTAAATTGATCCATTTCAGTCATTTTTTAAAATTAAATCAGGCCACATCTTTTCCCTAAAATTTTCTAAATGATTTAAATCATTTAGGATCACAAATCTCAAATGGTTTGATATTTTTGATTGGGGGATATCGTTATTTAAATCTCAAATCGGTTTTAAAGGGTGACTCGTTCAAAAGCACTCCTTCCTTCATGTGCCAAACGATTTCAAATACATAATGCACATGATTGTGGAGGAGCATTTAACCAAAAACCAAAAGAGTATTTAAACGAGGCATATTTTCTCCCATGTTTTCTAAACCTATTTAAATCACTTGGGATCCAAAATCTCAAAGGATTTGATATTTTTGATCGGGGGAGAAAATGTGATTTAAATATGAAATCTGATAACATGTGATCGTTTTGACTCAAAAATTGCAGGATGCTCTCCCATATGTGCTAAACGCTTTGATCTCGAGCACATATTAAGGGGGAGCATTTCTAAAAAATTTAAACTATCAAGGTACAAAGGTTTCAACGTTTTATCTTATGTACCTTGATTGAGTTTGGAATGGTTTTTCTCTATGGCAAATGTGATCGTGAAAAGTACTTCAAAAGATCTCTTTCCTCTATGTGATAAAATGATTTCAAATATCCTACGCACATATTGAGGGGGAGAATTTACCAAGAAAATCAAAAGTCTTTTTCTAAGGAAATTGTGATCAAGAAATATTTTTCAAATAACTCTTGCCTCCATGTGCTAAACAATTTTAAAATCATATGCACATGTTGAGGAGGAGCATTTCTAAAATGATCAAAACAATTAAGGTACAAAATGCTTTGATTTTATATCACAAGTACCTTGATTGATTTTCCAAATGATTTTTCAATTGGTTTCATAAAGGAATGAACAATACCAAAAGACCGACCAATTTACTTTATGCATTGTGTTATAAGGATGGTTAGGTTAGGTATTCGTTCCCACGATCCTGCCAGAGCCGGAGGGATCTACCCAGGGACAATCCACTAGATAGTGTAGAAGTCCTTAGGTACGATGAAAAAAAAGGAGAAAAGTGAGAAATGGGAAGAGTGCGGACTGAGAAAGAGCTAGAACTGGAATAAACCCAACAAAGTTCTAGTGATGAAGTCTCGGTAAGCACTGAAGGGATTGAAGAATGAAAAAGAATTGAATATGAAAAGGGTGAAAAGAAATAGCCCTCCATTAATTCAACCTTAGGGCAGAAACCGGGTTCAATACATATGCTACTGGTGTCTACTAAGGTAACACTGGTATTGAAGATAAGACATGATGGACCCAGTGACGCACTGCACCTAACTTCCCAAGCTACTCAAGTTCCTCTTAAAAGGACTTGTTTCATTCTCACGGGGAACCTACATAATCTATCGACTTTCTCTTAGAGATTGTTGATATTGAAGAAGGAGACCCTCTCCCTAGTCTCCGGCATAGGAACCAAATGTGCACAATTGAGTCTAGAGCCAAGAGATCGTCCGCAAGAAATCTCATTAGGACACAAAATTAATGAAGACTTGCTGTTTCACACAATGTGGAAAGTAAGTATATATATTGAGAGTCCTACGCATTATCCTTATGGTATTGCTAGAACATCCGAGTGATCTGAAAATATTCACGATGAAGATGGAAATCCTTCTAGAGCCAACATCATACAAGCTCTTGGTGGGTGACATGTGAGATCTTGCAAAAGATCAAGCTTGTGACAACTGGATAGAAACAATCGGGCGATTCATTCGTGAATCAACCTTGGTCCAGGAAATGAATTGACGAATATTTTTGGAAAAACCGTTTGATGTGCAAATCTTCTTTTCTCTAGCACATCGAATGTGTATTCATATTTCAAACAAAAAAAGTATCTCTGATTGAAAAAATACTTTTGGAAAAACCGTTCGATGTGCAAATCTCTTCTTTTCTCTAGCACATCGAATGTGTATTCTTTTTCAACTACGAAAAGTATTTTTGATTGAAAATTGATCTTTCCCATAAAACCTTCGTCGTATTGCAAAACTCTCTCTTCTAAGCAATACGCGATTGTTTTCAAATCAATTTTTCATCAATCAGTGAATCTCAATTTGTTGGTTCACTCACTCCGTGTTGTCTTCTTTGAGGCGTTCGGTTTGAGAACGGCTAGAGCGTTGCGAAACCACATCAAGGAGATTCTTTGGAATCATACCGATCATAGCGGTACTTGTACCAATCAACGGGGAACCGTGGGCCGTGTACCTCAATTCAACTAAAGTGATCAAAGACACTTTGTGGTGCTTTATTGGTAGTAGCTGTTGTTTGCAGTACATTTGGTCATTTGCGGTGATCAGAATTGAGAAGTTAATCCAAAGCCGCATGCTCACAGCATCCACACTTAATTGAACAAATTATGACTGGTACCTATCTACATAACCTGGCTCAGATATTTTTGTACTATGCTTCTGCTACGCTGCTGCAAATATCTTGAACTAGTAAAAGCTTCTGCTACTCTGATGAAAAGATGTCATGATCCAGAAAGTGTGAGCATGTCGGTCCAAAATTCACAACATCACATTAAGGCAACACATCAAAAGGATGAACCAGAGATTTACGGTGGCTGATGATATCAAAGAAAGCTTGAAGATCATCAAAGATGTGGATCAGTTAAAGGCCTCCACTGAAAGTACAAAATCATCGGACTATGAAGAGTCACTGCTAAAGCACAAAGATTGTGGAACTTGAAGAATTGAAGTCTACGAGCTCAGAACTAAAGACAAAGATAAAATGCTAGGATGCAAAATATATTTTATGGGGTGACCTCCCTTAGGGGGAGATTGTTAGAAATTGGAAATTCCCTGTGAAAGTGTCGGCCACCCCAATTATGGTCTAGCATAAGTTAGCTCATAGACATGTCGTTTGTTACGTTATTTAGTAGTTTATTAGTTAGTTTGTAGCGTAGATTAGTTTAGTGTAACACCCTGGAGGAAGGACGGGTCTTTACCCAAGTATTCTCGATCCACGCCGGACAGGAGGCGCTATTGTTTGTAACTATAAATACCCCTTCCATCCATGGAAGGGTGGTGCTCTCAATAATCCAACCTTTCATTTTTGTATTACAACTCTCTAACAAGAACACCCTCTCATCTCTTTTTCTCTCTAAACAATGGCATACTTGTATCATCATCATCAAAGGCCACCCGAATTATCATCAACACAATATGTATGATCCAACAACAAAATTTGCCTAAAAGTGTTTTTTAACATGCTTATAATGAAGTCAAATATCTAGTGGTATGCTTCAAAGCGATTATGATCTTTATGAAGTAAAAAATTTTAAATATGACTTCCGTTCTTGCAATAATTGTGTCTTTATATATTTGGAATTAACATAGTTTTTTCGAGTTGAAGACTTTTTGACATTTAATCATGTTATTGTCAAATCCAGAAACAAAAAGGTGACGAGTATGACGAGCTTTCCATATGACATTTTTACGGCTATCATCATCATAGCAGTAGCTTCTTTTTCCCAATCTATCTTCCAAAATGACAAGCCACCAAAAGGCCTTTCCGCAAGCCCACAAAGCCCATTTTATTACCAAAGCCCAAAAACAACGCCATGGGATGCCCGATAAGATAAAATGAGTCAAAATTAACCCATGCAACGAACCTTAGTCGAGCACATCCTCTTAACACACCAGAGATAGTTCTTTGTGAGCAGTTTCCAAGCTCACTCACCCCCAACACAAGCATGGCTGCTGATATTAGTGAAAAAATCTTTGCATCTAACATGAACACTAACCCCCAAACGTCTCTAGTAACGATGGTTAAGGCCACCGCGATAAAGCTAGTTAGAACAACACATGATAAGGCAATATATGATGCATATTCAGCTTTCTTTGGCATGTTGGCCCCTAACATAACCAACACGAGCCGAAACACCCATGCTTATCTATAATGGAAAAATGTTTATGAAGGAGGTTGCTTGCAACAATATATAAATGGCAGAAATAGCAGCTTCTTTGTCATTTGGTACTTGGAAGTAAATCATAGAAAAATATCACTAGCTCATAAAACCACCATTCTAAACATACCGACAAGCAACTAGGTATTGCGAGTGACAAAATAGTTCTCAACTCTGAAGCATTTGATAAAATCAAAAGATTTTATTGAAATGTCACCAATTTTGTACAAGTACACAAAAAGGGTGAATAGGTACACAAAGTCCGTAACCACAACTGCCAAAGCAACTCCTTCAAGCCAAAGTCAACCAAAACAACAAAACATTGGCGACGGTATGAAAAATGAGAGAAAAAACCAAAACGATTATAAAAGGGTAAGTTACCTTTTTATCCCTGAGGTATACTTTTAGTGGGGATAGGATACAATACGTGGAAAAATATGCCTGTTAGATTATGAGTCAAAACGGGTCAAATTGTAGGAGCTGCGTCGCAATTTTTAGTGGAGATTGGATACAATACAAGGAACAATATGTCGGCGTGTCACATTGTTGAAGCTGCTTCGCGATTTTTATTTGGGAATGGATACACATGCATGGAAAAATATGCCTGCTAGATTATGGGTCAAAACGGCTCACATTGTAAGAGCTGCTTCGCGATTTTTAGTGGGGAATGGATACAATACATGACAAAAAATATGCCGGTTAGATTATGGGTCAAAATGGGTCACATTATAGCAGCTGCTTTCCGCAATTTTTAGTGGGTATTGGATACAATACATGGACAAATATGTCGGCTAGATTATGGGTCAAAACGGGTTTTTGTGTTGAGTAGATTAGCAATAAAAATCTTGTAAATAGTTCTTGTGTTAATTATATATATGATGCCTTTTTATTAGACACAGATGTTTAATTTTTTGAATAAAGTAATTTCAGAGGATGTGAACAGTTTGACTGCTTGACCTATTTCGTAATATCTGTTTTTCTGTAATTTCACATATTTCCTATTATCCGTTTGACTGCAAGCCTCTAATATGCAGTTAAATATTGTGGCTTTTTGTTTGTTGTCAAATGACCCATTGCTGGAGGAGTCTTCATATGCAAATTATGTTGGAATTATATAACATGACTAATCATAAATATAAACAATAAACATCAAGTACACATGTGGAAGCGTATAGGAAAGATTAACGAATAATTAATTAACATAAACAAGAATATGCGTACCTTTCTTGATTCTAGCCGAACAAGAATCAAATCCACAAAACTAGCAATTGGATGAACCCTAATTAGGGTTTATAGGATTATGTGAATTACCCCTTACCGTTTTGTAATTCAATCCAAGAATACTAACAATAATATGTTAGTACCACTTTCTTGTACACACGTACTATACCGAATTAAAGGAATGCTAGTTTTAATTAAACAAAACAATTTTAGTTGGAAAATCAAAGTGATCGATCCCCTAGGGAGGGTGCACGATCGTTTATGGCAAAACACACACAAAACAAGTTTCAGGTTTTAGCCAATGAGTACAAGAGATAAATTACAAACACCCTTGGTTTTCTATTTATACCCAAACAAACTTGGTGAACAAGTTTTAGTTGTAGATGGGTTGGGTTTCCTTTTCTTGTGGCCGATCGGATGAGGCATCCCACAAGGGATTCCGGAACCTTCCCAATATTTACAATCTAGTCCTTTTCCAATTACATTTAACAACCGTTAGTCCATTACACTTAATTACTAAACGTCCGTTATAATTATTTCGTTTAATTAATAAATAAATATAACATTTATATTTAATTATTAACTTTAATTCTCATACGCAAAGTTTGCAATCCCGTGGTCTCGAGTTCGATCCTAACACACGTCTATTAATTTATTGTCCATTAAACCAACAACTCCCACTTGGACATATCTTAATAGAGTGATCACATCGGTTAGCGTCTAGTAACACTTCGATGCCTCTAGTACAACTCGAGTAAGGTCTCCTGGAAAAACCTTTTAATGATTTGTCATTATTATTATCATTTTGTTTCTAATACCATGTTAAATAAAGATATTGCATTAAGTCATTCTTTATTCAACTATTCTGTTTCTCGTTATAAGTGAGTGACCAAGATTACCAAATCTTCTAAACATATTTTAAGGGAGATTTTGGGTGTGGCCACACAAACATCTTGTCAACCCTACGAGGGGCCCAGCAGTATTAAACTCCAAAATAAATTTGAAGGAACAAATTCTATCTTGACTACGAGAATAACCCACAAACTTTGCAACACTTCAGGAAACAACCCTTATGACTACCATTAGTATAGCGTTAAGTTGTTCCTGCACAGAACGCACTACATTCATGACACTTATCTGGTATCTCAAGTCGGAGGATAACTATTCATGATTTACTTAATAACAGTATCCATAAAGTAAAATCATATAGTTGGGATAAGTCATATATTCAATTCATTGAATATCATCTGAAATTGGAATGCTTTCTCATCAATATATTTTCAAGTATATTCTACCACATCTCTCAGATTTGTCTGAATTTAACGATACTCCCATATCATTAATTGACAACGGACGATTTAGAATAAATAAATTTATTCACGGATTAAACATGCAAATATAGGATACAATATATTATAAAATCAAACATACCAAGTATTTGATTTATTATAACAATTGTTTAACATCCCTTATCCAAATACCAAATAGATCAATGCATAAAAATTCGGTTGATGAATTATGCCTCAAGTAATGACAATCATACTTGTTGACAAGGCATAAATCAACCAACTTGATCTATCGTAATTTTCAAAATACTTATTTCAAGAATTCAATTAGTGAAGTTCTTGTATGTGTGCATTCACCAATCCACATAATAATTCATAAAGTGTGTGACATCCTCTATCACCATTTTTATGACAATTTAAACTTTCAAACATTTTAAAGTTTAAAGTATTCTTATTCTTTTAATGTATAATGCAATTGCTATCTTAGTAGCACAACTAGTTCACATGGCCATTAACAAGGATGAAATCCTACCATGACTAGTATTGAGTGTCATCTCAATTAAACCAGCATCATTGTATACAAACAACAATATGCTCATTAAAGCTCGGTAAACTTTAATATCTTAATGTGTAATGTTTGATGTCTTCCAAACTTTCAAGTTTGAAGCTAATGACAATTTGCACAACATTTGACATATTGTTCATCCATAGTATCTTGGAGCAATTCCAGGCTGATGATGTAATTCTATTAGAATATTCATTACACAAGTTATCTAAGAACTTTTAGTTAGATATCAATGTTGTCAAATCATCTATAATTCAAGAATGATACAACAATTTGAATATACACAACATGATGTACATGATGAATCTGCATGTCAAACTTAGAATTCATTCATGTTCTATCTTGTCAAAAGACATTTATCCATTTCCCAAATGATATATCATGTTTTATTAGAATCATTTATTTTACTACACATTTTTATTAATAATAAACATATATTCCAAGGTTGTATGTTTTAATTCTTAAATCTTACAAGTGAAGTTTTATTCCAATATAAGACTTAACATTTTAGCTTACAAGGAATGTTACTTCCTATATGTTTTTCACACCCCCAAATTACCTGTTTTGCAGCGGAATGGAATTCCTGGGGATTGACTGTCATAGCATCACAATCACAGTTATATTGAACGACCTAAAGTGTCGTTTGAAAAGAACATCGTTTGATATATTAAAAACATTCAGAGTTACAAAGATAGGTCCCAATGAAAATCAACATTTGCGGAAAAATAAGTTTGGTACAAGTCAAACGATGTTTTTAAAGTGTATAAATCCCATGTGAGACGCGTCATCACCGCGACTCTATGATATGTCCACATGCATGCCATGAAGTGAATGCCTTAGTTACCTGAAAATACATTGCTAAAAGTGTCAACACAAAGGTTGAGTGAGTTCATAGAGTTTATGTATATGTATGATACGACTACCACAAGTATAAGTTTGTATGACAATGATGTCACAAAAATGATACAATTGCTATAAGTCCATGACACCGAAACTAGACTGATCATGATGTTCGCCCCAACAGAGTGTTTCCCAAACAACTCAAATAATGTTATTAAATGAAATGCATCCGTTTAACCAGTTGGAATCCACCAACCCGGATGGAGGAGTCACCCTCGATAGATCTATCCACTCACCCTCGCTTCTATGAAATTAACGGTTCATGTTATATAATGGGGACATTCAATTGGCATGAGGTAACTTAAGCAATGTAATGAATTTGATATACTTGGTATCGTAATAAAAATGATGTACAATGTATTCTCCCCCGTAGGTTTGAAATAAGTAAAAACTTGAATAAATCGGGGCTATGAAAACTCACCTGTTGCAATGATAATAATGATGTAAAGGCAATACTGAAATGAGGCGCAACCTCTGACCGTGACCTATTATGAATGATATGCTCTATGGTAAGTTATGATGTAATGTCGTGCATGCAAACTCATATGAAATCTATACCACTTATACGCTTTTGAAAATAGAATTTATCGTCGAAATATATGTTTATGACATCTCGTCATGTTATAAAATACTTTACAAGTATTTACGTTGAAATGATATCTTACGATAATCATTTAATGATTTATTGTGAAATTATAACTTTTCGTCGTAAACTAATGTCGTTGAAATTTTCATGAAAGTGACTAAAATGGCCTCGAAAAGCTAGTCGTAAAATGGTGCACGTCGAGTGTTAGGAAACGAACTCAACTGTTTTGGGAAGCTTGTATCATTATCCCAAAGTTTTAGCATTTAAGTTTTCATCC
Organism: Chrysanthemum makinoi; assembly: GCA_910596185.1. Lineage (NCBI taxonomy): Eukaryota > Viridiplantae > Streptophyta > Magnoliopsida > Asterales > Asteraceae > Chrysanthemum > Chrysanthemum makinoi. The sequence continues at coordinate 102,788,228 of OU343225.1, forward strand.
TAGAGGTATCGATCACAGAAAAAAGTATAGGTAAAGTATGGTACTTTTGTCCAAAATATTGTTTAAAAATAGTTTTCGGCAAAGTTTAAGTAACCGTAAGTAATTCATTACAACTCCGCTAGTCAAACGGTCGGACATTTTGGAAAATATACTTGGCAAAATTACTTTTACTAGAAGACATCACTTTATAAAAAGTTGTACATCAATGTTAAAAACGTCCTCCAACTTGTTGCCGTAATACTTGCCTATTAGAAATTTAATAGTTTCTTATATATTAAAGTTACGACAACTTTTTGTAAACGTGTATAATTTAATCGTTACAAATCCGTTTTCTACGTTTTATAGGTCCTTAGCTTTGTATCAAAGTATACTAATATATTTTTGATAAGTCGACATAATTTATAAAGCCTAAGTTCCATTTTTGACTTGTACAAAATAAACATAACATGCTGAAATTTCCAGAAAATTATAGTTTTCGTCGCCAACTTTAAAAATTCATAACTTCTTCGTTATAGCTCCGTTTTAACCCGTTCAAGCGGCCACGTTTTCGTTTTAAAGTGTATTTTCTAAATATCTAGGGCAAAAATTTTTAATTTCTGTCGAATTTTCCAGATTTCAAAAATAAGGACAGACCCTTTTTAAAACTTGTCGAAATGAGTATTTCTCGCGCCAAACCTATTCTAACCAATTCAAAACAACTCCGAAGCTAACCAAATCCTACCATACACCTTCTTAGGGTGTCATGGGTTCCTAGACATCACTAAGAGTGATTTATAACAAGGAGTAATTATAGGATGACAAATATATATATAACTCTTAAAATCAATGAAAAAGTGGTATAAACATCATATGACTTGCATGTTTTCTCAAATATGATGAAATGAATATAACAATGAATATGAAATATAAACATGAATATGGATGCTTACTAGTAACTTGATGAGGTTATGAGAACAAAGGATTTTTCCTAATCACCCTAGGTTTTTATTTCAAATCCTTAATAAAGAGTGAGACTAGAGTGTTAAAACCTTGTCTAGAAAAATATTTGGATGATCTTCCTTGGTCCTTATGGTTGCCGGTTTTGGTGAGGAAGAGAGGAAGGAGAGAAGTATTTTTCACCTTTGATCTTTATGTGTATGTGTTTAGTGTTTGTAGTATAATATGATTTAACTTAGAAGATATTTGCAAATTTTTACACATGACTCACCCCTTGTGTCGACAAGGGGTGTTAGTCATAGCTTTTATATAATTTTTTTTTAGATATGTATAAGTGTAGTTTAGTGTAAGTAAATTGAAGACTTGTGGTAAGTTGTGTACACATTTGAAAATTTAGGGTAGCATTAGATAAAAATAAATTTTAACGGGTCAAGATAAAATATATTGAGGTCCTAAAAATTATAAAAATACATTTCTTGAAAAATTTGAGTGGAATAATAATTATCGTGTAGTTGTTACGAAAACCGTCGTAATTATATAAACATAACAATTTATATACGAAATAGATTGAAAACATCGGGTAAATTGATAATATAATTTTTATAGTCTTAAAATGATTATAAAAATATATTAAGATTATTTTTGGAAGTGTTGGATCAATGTTTCAAAATAATGTTTTCGCGATAGCGCTTATTTAATAGAAAAAATAAACGTTTAATGAATAAATGCAAAACTATGCATGAACCGATATGAAATGATATTATTGAGGATATGTAGAATAAATCTAGTCTATATGAAATGTCCTTGATGTTATGGTCATGAATTCGCAGCTAAACCATTAAGGTTACGCGAATTTGATACTTGTAAACGTAGTTTACGATAAATGATGAAATAGTGAAACTTTTAAAGTTTGTAAAATGACCTGAAATTACGAGTTGTCACATTCGCCCAACAAAAAGGAATTCAGTCCATGTTGGGTCCTACGGTGTTATCGGTGAAAGGTGAGGATATTTGAGTCGCATTGGGTCGTCCAATGTTTTCTGAATCGTACCACGCCTTTCCAAGACGGGACGTTGAACATATATTTTTGCCAACTTGAACTTCTAATGGTTTGCGACTTATGGAACATACTTCTAATATTTTGCGTCGTATATCGACATAGCTTATCTAGCTATATGTTGTTACTTGTAACTGATTTTTGATCTGTTCGATCACTTTGTTGTTTCATGAATGACTTATGGACTAATGAGTTGGACTTTCCTGATTTTTGACCTGTGAATAAGTGATTGACACCTCGACCATAGAGTGCCTTAATTGGTGCAGTCAATATGTTCATGTAATAATTATTGTTGTAAAGCAACTTGTCGATGAAGAATGATTTGCCTAATCATTTCTAGAAAGTCACACATGCTTGAGCATATCATCTAATGTGGGAATTGTTCTCTCGCTCTAACCATTGAGCTGAGGATAATAGGTGGTACTCATGTCCTAACCAAAATTCCATGGAAATCTTGAAATGACTGTCAGCAGTCTAAGGTGAATCGAATAGCTTATAATAGGTACAACTGGAATTGATACCACATGTCTCATGCCAAATTTCAAAATGTTAAATCTGTCGAAAAGGACCTTATAGAAAGGAATAGATTATGGGTAACAGTTGTGATTCCTCGCGTTTCTAGTTCTAGCGAATGTCATTACTTGAATCTTACTTGCCTAAGGTGTTTAGTCTCCATGACTAAAATGTTTATTGTTTGATTATCGAAGTGTTTCCATGCTCTATGTTGTAAAGTCACAAAACCTTAAATATTTAAGTGATGTGGTGTAGTGATTGATTTTCAAGATTTGTTCCGATATTGAGTGCTTCTAAAATATTTCATCACTTAGATTGTTATCATGCTAGCCAGAAAGTAGATATCAGCTTATACTATACCAAGGAATGTTTGTTCTAATTTCACTTGTAGATGGAGAGTCATTGATTGTCCGATATGTACAAACATGTTGCATCTCTTAATATGAATGTGAGGTTATCTGGAATTTCTAGAGAACACAATGCCTTAGGGGGAGTTTATATCGATAACCTTAATTTAACCACATTTTCCTTTAAGGAAAACTCATTGTAGGGAAGTTCACATATTGTTGAAGCCATGTTAAATGGAATGTTCTGTAGTCTCAGTTAGAAGACTTGGTTTATCCCTATGATGTTGCTTAGTGGGTATTTGCTTCGTACTAAATCTCGTAACTCGGTCTAGCTAGTACTTTTGAGATGATATAATTTGGCTTCTAAACCAAAAATAGTGGTTCGGATTGTCCCGTGATGGCTTAAGATTTTTGTTGAGTTTTGAAACGTCTTACTATATACTTCTAGTCCTTGTTGGTAGTCCTAGAATGTTTTCATTGTTTTCTTGTATCGAGAAATCCTCCTCATAGATGATATAGGAAGCCTTTCCTAAAAAGGTCACTCGTCAAATTCTAACTTATCGGTTGAGTGAGGAATGAATGGCGTGAGCATCTATAGAGTGTTATCAAAAGAAATATTTATGAACAATTTATATGATTACAAAGCCTTGCTTTTGAGTGAAGATTGTTTTAAGAGATTTGAAATGATGCTTGTTACTTTCATGACATAATTCTTCCTGAATTATACATAGGTGATCAGGCCATGTATAATTGAGGACAATTGATATGATGCTTGGTTTTGTTGAAATGGTGTTATGTTTCTCCGACATTTTTAGATGGTATTCAACGTTTTGTTTTGTGAGACAATGGTTCAAACAATTTTTCGGAGTAATATGAAAATCGTTTCGCATGATGGTATTAAATAGTTGATAAAATGACTGAAAGCCAATTGATAGGGTGGTAACGAAACAACTTGTTTTAAAACCTTATGAAACAATGTTTCTAAGATGGTGTAGAATGGCTTGCAATAAAATTAAGTGAGATAATGTTATGAAGTAGTAGCAAAGTAACTTGAAATATAATTTGTTGAATGATTTGTAGGATACACGGGGAAACCTCATAGAATGGTAATAGTCTCCTAATTGGTTAAGAATAAAGTTGGCCTAACCCTTAGTAAGATAGTGATGTATTGTCGCGAAATGATTGAAAATTGGGCACTTGGAATAAGGAATGAAATAAACAAAAGTTGTGATTATTGTGGAGATAATAAGGGATAAAGATTACATAAGATTGAAAGGTACCAATTATCTGTTCCTGTTGATGGTCAAATCGTGTTTCAAGTGTAGGAGTAGTAGACGGTCTAGCAGCGATAGCCCTAGAAATCTCACAGTCCTCAAACCTATGAGACGGTGTAGTGTCTATAGTCTTAGTGATAAATGATAATGGTGTGTCAAATCATGCACGCTTCCCAAGCTGCAAGTCAGGTGTATGAGTAGTGTCTATGAGACGTGATGGCACGGATGGTACTCTAGATGACAATGATGATGAAAATCATGACAATGATGATAATGAAAATCCTTGTGGTGAGTTAAGAAAATAGGTTCATTAGGACTAAACCTATAAGTTCTACCAAATGGTATAATCTGTCCCAACCGAATGATAAAATTGTCCTGATCCTACGGTGAATCAATAGTGATCGCGATGGTGTAGGTGCAATTTCGTCCTCCTAAAAGGGTTCAGTCTCATCATCTGATGTTATCGGTGTTGAGTCAACTAATGTTAAAATTGTAATAGGGAATGACAGGGCATTCTCCATGTCAAAGTGATGAGTATGATGGGATGGGTATTTGAAGGCATCTATGTGACAATCGATTTTGAAATGAAAGTAAATAACTCGTAAAATGTGCGTATGAAACCGCATGTATAGTGACTATGCACTTATGATGAAATGATGAGATACTATGATGATGTAGTTATAGTCTAGGGTCAATGATGCAACCTAGTTCTCTATAACCGAAGCTCTGATGCCAATCTGTCACACCCCCAAATTACCTGTTTTGCAGCGGAATGGAATTCCTGGGGATTGACTGTCATAGCATCACAATCACAGTTATATTGAACGACCTAAAGTGTCGTTTGAAAAGAACATCGTTTGATATATTAAAAACATTCAGAGTTACAAAGATAGGTCCCAATGAAAATCAACATGTGCGGAAAAATAAGTTTGGTACAAGTCAAACGATGTTTTTAAAGTGTATAAATCCCATGTGAGACGCGTCATCACCGCGACTCTATGATATGTCCACATGCATGCCATGAAGTGAATGCCTTAGTTACCTGAAAATACATTGCTAAAAGTGTCAACACAAAGGTTGAGTGAGTTCATAGAGTTTATGTATATGTATGATACGACTACCACAAGTAAAAGTTTGTATGACAATGATGTCACAAAAATGATACAATTGCTATAAGTCCATGACACCGAAACTAGACTGATCATGATGTTCGCCCCAACAGAGTGTTTGCCAAACAACTCAAATAATGTTATTAAATGAAATGCATCCGTTTAACCAGTTGGAATCCACCAACCCGGATGGAGGAGTCACCCTCGATAGATCTATCCACTCACCCTCGCTTCTATGAAATTAACGGTTCATGTTATATAATGGAGACATTCAATTGGAATGCGGTAACTTAAGCAATGTAATGAATTTGATATACTTGGTATCGTAATAAAAATGATGTACAATGTATTCTCCCCCGTAGGTTTGAAATAAGTAAAAACTTGAATAAATCGGGGCTATGAAAACTCACATGTTGCAATGATAATAATGATGTAAAGGCAATACTGAAATGAGGCGCAACCTCTGACCGTGACCTATTATGAATGATATGCTCTATGGTAAGTTATGATGTAATGTCGTGCATGCAAACTCATATGAAATCTATACCACTTATACGCTTTTGAAAATAGAATTTAATCTCGAAATATATGTTTATGACATCTCGTCATGTTATAAAATACTTTACAAGTATTTATGTTGAAATGATATCTTACGATAATCATTTAATGATTTATTGTGAAATTATAACTTTTCGTCGTAAACTAATGTCGTTGAAATTATCATGAAAGTGACTAAAATGGCCTCGAAAAGCTAGTCGTAAAATGGTGCACGTCGAGTGTTAGAAAACGAACTCAACTGTTTTGGGAAGCTTGTATCATTATCTCAAAGTTTTAGCATTTAAGTTTTCATCCTAGAGGTCTCGATCACAGAGAAAAGTATAGGTAAAGTATGGTACTTTTGTCCAAAATATTGTTTAAAAATAGTTTTCGGCAAAGTTTAAGTAACCGTAAGTAATTCATTACAACTCCGCTAGTCAAACGGTCGGACATTTTGGAAAATATACTTGGCAAACTTACTTTTACTAGAAGACATCACTTTATAAAAAGTTGTACATCAATGTTAAAAACGTCCTCCAACTTGTTGCCGTAATACTTGCCTATTAGAAATTTAATAGTTTCTTATATATTAAAGTTAGGACAACTTTTTGTAAACGTGTATAATTTAATCGTTACAAATCCGTTTTCTACATTTTATAGGTCCTTAACTTTGTATCAAAGTATACTAATATATTTTTGATAAGTCGACATAATTTATAAAGCCTAAGTTCCATTTTTGACTTGTACAAAATAAACATAACATGCTGAAATTTCCAGAAAATTATAGTTTTTGTCGCCAACTTGAAAAATTCATAACTTCTTCGTTATAGCTCCGTTTTAACCCGTTCAAGCGGCCAAGTTTTCGTTTTAAAGTGTATTTTCTAAATATCTAGGCCAAAATTTTTTACTTTCTGTCGAATTTTCCAGATTTCAAAAATAAGGACAGACCCTTTTTAAAACTTGTCGAAATGAGTATTTCTCGCGCCAAACCTATTCTAACCAATTCAAAACAACTCCGAAGCTAACCAAATCCTACCATACATCTTCTTAGGGTGTCATGGGTTCCTAGACATCACCAAGAGTGATTTATAACAAGGAGTAATTATAGGATGACAAATATATATATAACTCTTAAAATCAATGAAAAAGTGGTATAAACATCATATGACTTGCATGTTTTCTCAAATATGATGAAATGAATATAACAATGAATATGAAATATAAACATGAATATGGATGCTTACTAGTAACTTGATGAGGTTATGAGAACAAAGGATTTTTCCTAATCACCCTAGGTTTTTATTTCAAATCCTTAATAAAGAGTGAGACTAGAGTGTTAAAACCTTGTCTAGAAAAATATTTGGATGATCTTCCTTGGTCCTTATGGTTGCCGGTTTTGGTGAGGAAGAGAGGAAGGAGAGACGTATTTTTCACCTTTGATCTTTATGTGTATGTGTTTAGTGTTTGTAGTATAATATGATTTAACTTAGAAGATATTTGCAAATTTTTACACATGACTCACCCCTTGTGTCGACAAGGGGTGTTAGTCATAGCTTTTATATAATTTTTTTTTTTAGATATGTATAAGTGTAGTTTAGTGTAAGTAAATTGAAGACTTGTGGTAAGTTGTGTACACATTTGAATATTTAGGGTAGCATTAGATAAAAATAAATTTTAACGGGTCAAGATAAAATATATTGAGGTCCTAAAAATTATAAAAATACATTTCTTGAAAAATTTGAGTGGAATAATAATTATCGTGTATTTGTTACGAAAACCGTCGTAATTATATAAACATAACAATTTATATACGAAATAGATTGAAAACATCGGATAAATTGATAATATAATTTTTATAGTCTTAAAATGAGTATAAAAATATATTAAGATTATTTTTGGAAGTGTTGGATCAATGTTTCTGTGACAACCCGTACTTTCAGGTCATTTCTCGAAACGATTTATGCTTCACTATTTCAACATTTATCGTAAACTTGGTTTACGTGTTCCAAATTCGCGTAACCTTTATGGTTTAGCGGCGAATTCATGATCATAACATCACGTACATTTCATATGGACTAAGATTAGTCTACATTTCATTGACATCATTTGCATCATGATAATTCATTCATGACATTTTATTTCACATTCATCGCGTAATTTTTATATTCAATAAACGTTATCGCGTGAGTTATTATTTTTAATATTTAATCCGTTACTTTCAAAAATGATCCCGATGTATTTTTAAACTTACATTTAGTTCATAAAAAACTATATTTTTAGTTTTCCTAGTGTTTCAAATTTATTTGGTACATAAATCGTTAAAGTTATATTATTACGACACTTTTCTTAAAAACTACACGATAATTATTATAGCACTCAAATTTTTCAAGAAATCTATTTTTACAATTTTTATGATCTCATTATACTCTACTTTGATCTATTAAAAATTACTTTTACCTAAAATTTCCTTAAATACACTAATGTGTATACAACTTTTAAGTTACCTTTACTTATACATTTTTCCTACACTTTTTAACAATTACACAAGTATATTCATAAAAAGAAAAAAAAAATATTGATGGAACACTTCCCCCCTAAAACCGGCCCTATGGGGAGGGGTGCAATTAATGAAGTTGATATTTTCCTTTGATAGTATAGATACACACTCAAACTACATTCACTTCATTCACTCTTCACAAATAATTCAAGTCAAGAAAAGTTCTCTCTATTTTGTTCTTCATCTCAAAAACCGGTCACATACAAGGAGTAGAAGGGATCATCAAATTTTTCAAGTTCAAGCATAAACAATCTAGATCACACTCTTATTAAGGTTTTGAAATAAAAACCTAGGGTGTTTAGGTTAAACCTTGTTCTTTGCACCTCATCATAATAGCTTGTAAGCATATTTCTATCATTTTACATCTTTCATCTTCATTTCATAGTTATTTCTTCATATATTGAGCAAACATGCAAGACTTGTGTTTATTTATACCATTTTTCCATTGATTTTAGAGTTATATATATATAAAGGTCATCCTATAATTATCCCCTTGGTATATGTTGGTCTTGATGATGTCTAGGAACCCATGACACCCTAAGAAGGTGTATGGTAGGAATAGATTAGCTTTGGAGTTGATTTGAAGGGATTGGAATAGGTTTAGTACGAGAAAAACTATTTTCGATAAGTATTAAAAGTGGTCTGTCCTTATTTTGTTTTTCTGGAAAATCCGACAGTTGACATGAGTTTTTGGCCTAGATAATTAGAAAATATACTTTAAAACGAATCCGTGGCCTTTTGAACGGATAAAAACGGAGTTATAACGAAGCCGTGGTGAATTTTTAAAGTTTGACGACGAAATTTATAGTTTTCTGAAATTTCAGCAACATATTTTTACATTGTTCGGGTCAAAAACGAGCCTTAAGCTTCACAAATTATTTCGACTTATCAAAAATATATTAGTATACTTTGATACGAAGCTAAGGACGTATTATACGTAGAAAACGGATTTGAAACGACAAATATATGCACGTTTTCATAAACTTGCCGTAACTATTATTTTCTGAAAAACTATATTAACTTTTACGATACAAGTGTTTCATTAGCTGTAACGTCCATGTTTGAGGCTGTTTTTAACCATGATGTGCAACTTTTTGGAACGAAATGTCTTCTAATGAAATCAAGTTCACCGGCCATATTTTTCAAAACAACAAGCTGTTTGTAAAGCGGAGTTATAGTAAATTAATTACGGATGCTCAAACTTGGCCGAAACTCATTTTTCTGCACAACAATTAGCCAAAACCACCATCTTTAACCCTTATTATCTTTATGTTCGAGACCTTTTGGACGAAAACTCCTGAACTGAAACTTCTAGATATCGATACAAACTTTCCAAAACAGTCGAGTTCGTTCTCTAATGATCGACGTACACCATTTTACGACTAGTTTTCCAAAGCCATTTTTGTTAATTTCATGAAAGTTTCCGACGACATTGTTTTACGACGAAAAGTGATAATTTCACCAAAAGAAAAAATCATTATTAAACCATTGTAGGATGACATTTTGACGTAAAAACTTGTAAAGTCATTTTTGAAGGGTCAAGACGTCAAACGAGTATTTTTCGACGACAAGTAATATTTTTCAAAACTCGTAAATGGTATAAATAACATACGAAATGCATGCATAACATTACATTGCAACTCATTACATATCATATCATTCATAATAGGTCATTTTCGAGATTCACGCTATATTTCAGTGTATCCACTTTTGTCATCGTAATCATTGCAACAGGTGAGTTTTCATAGCCCCTGCTTTTACTTGTTTTCATAACCGTTTTGGGGGAGATACATGCTCAATTAATTTCATTTACTTTCATAGTTACTCTAAACATTTAAGGATTACTGTGAGTTCATAGCCCCACTTTTACTCTTTTAACTGTTTTACAAACTCTTGGGGGAGATACATGCTACATTTTTAATCGAACACAAATGCTTTGAACTGTATGCTATATCCGATGTTTTATTGTCACTAAGTATTTGCCATGTTCGAAGTCCCTACATCATGAACCATTAGTCACTTACGGGTGAGCGCGAGTATAGTGAATAGGCCTATTGGAATTAACACTCCCGCTCCTATTGACCCATTTAGGGGAAATCGAGCGCACTATATTTGAATCAGTAAGGTAATTTGGCAAATTACCTATTAGGGCGGCGATGAAACGATGATTACCAATTTTATTGGTGCGATGTTTACGCTTTGGTGTCATGAACTTAGTGAAATAAATACGATTTTGTTTTCAACGATGAGTGTGAAACAATTTAACTCACACTACGATGATTGTGTTCAAACGAATTAATTAAACCTATGGTTTTACGTCGAGTTAGGTACTATTGTGAATTCATTTGACGATGTGTGGTTGAATATAAACTATATATACATTTCGGCAATGGGTTGTGAACACACAGGTTGCAAGTTTTGTATGGGCGGGACTTGGAACTGAGTGGATTTACAATGCCTTTGCTGCATAAACGATTTCGATACATTGAGTCATGCACTATTTTGTGAATTCATTTGACGATTTCTGTTTGAACATAAACTATGCATATTCTGGCAGTGGGTTGTGAACACACAGGTTGCAAGTTTTGTATGGGCGGGACTTGGAACTGAGTGGATTTACAATGCCTTTGCTACATAAACGATTTTGAAAGTCTTTACATTTCAACGATTTACGATGCCTTTGCTGCATATACGATTTTGAAAGGCTTTACATTTCAACACAAACTCTATGAACTCACTCAACCTTTGTGTTGACACTTTTAGCATGTTTTATCTCAGGTATCTAAGGCATACACTTCATGGCATGCATTTGGACACATCATGGAGTCGTGGTGACGACGCGTCTCACTTGGGTTTTACGCACTTTAAAACATCGTTTGACTGTACTAAACTTATTTTCCGCACAAGTTGATTTCATTTGGGACCTGAACTTTGTAAACTCTGATTATTTTATTAAATCAAACGATGTATTTTCCAAACGACACTTTAGGTCGTTCAATATAACTGTGATTGTGATGCTATGACAGTCAATCCCCAGGAATTCCATTCCGCTGCAAAACAGGTAATTTGGGGGTGTGACAGTTTCAAAATAATGTTTACGCGATAGCGTTTATTTAATAGGAAAAATAAACGTTTGATGAATAAATGCAAAACTATGCATGAACCGATATGAAATGATATTATTGAGGATATGTAGACTAAATCTAGTCTATATGAAATGTCCTTGATGTTATGTTCATGAATTCGCAGCTAAACCATTAAGGTTACGCGAATTTGATACTCGTAAACGTAGTTTACGATAAATGATGAAATAGTGAAACTTTTAAAGTTTGTAAAATGACCTGAAATTACGAGTTGTCACAATGTTATACAACATATAAGATTTAAAAACCTTAACATAATACTCCCACTAGTTTTTAGGAATACTTAAAATTTATCTTATTTCAATTATAAATCGAAACTAGGATTTAATAATTAAACATAAGAATAATTTCATAGATGCATGCATTTATCCATTCATGAATTATTGCACTTCGTACACTTCCAAAGATTATATGAATTCAAAAAACCTTTCGATTACTTACCGTCCTCGCTCAAGTAATTTTCAAGAAAGATTTTTGATATTCCATTGTCATATTTCATATTAATTAAAACAAGTATGACCATTATCATCTTTATATATTTAATGTGTCTAGAAAAGAATATCCAATCATAATTAATTTCTTAAGTATGATTAATAATCTTGTCATAAAACATGCATTAAATATGTATACAATATTGTCCATATGATTTCTACATAGAAATTCAAACCACTAGGGTTTTTCATCTCTTTGAAGAAACTCATTTCCATTCTCTAGTCTAACTATTAAGATAAACCAAATTTCCAAAATTGATTATCTTTATGGACAGCATCTTTAACATTCATAGTATGAGTAATTTACCCAATTCAATATTTGGTAATCAATCATAATGATTATCAGGTCAACTCATATTTCTCAGCATATAAGTCAGATATCTGAGATATCCTTGCAGATCTATGAATGAAAATTCCATCATCTTGAGGTTAACATTTCATATCTAGCCTCATCATGATATTTACTAGTGTATTTAAGAAGATTATGTATCTTGTAATTTTATCTTTCAAGATAAAAAAAACTCCCACTTGCCTTTTGTAATATATAGACTATCTATATATACTTAGCAATTAGAGCAAACCTACATTGTTCTCTTTTTGGGAGATTACAAATACAGATTGATAATTCCTGACTTTTGTTTGTTAATAACCTATTCATAAGTAGTTTAACAAATTCAGAATCTTCAATTTTAAAACTTAATGTGATTCATCACATTCCATAATGAAATGGTGTTTTATTAATCTTCTAGGTTGGAGTCATATTGAGTATATTCAATCCATACTCAATTTTCTAACCTTGTTACTTTTTAAGAAAGAAGTTATGGCTATCTTGAATCAAACAAATCAAATAGAGTTTGATTCTCCTAACTGAACATACCATCAACTTGTGGTATTCAGAAGAATTAATATTGTAAGACAATCTAACAATATATAAGATAAACATATTCCTTTTGGCTTACCTATTTACCAACTAAGTCAACTTAATGGTATAATAGACTTTCCAAGCCAATTGCATGCTTTATAACACAAGTACTTTTTGACCGAGTCACTTCATATCCATGTCTCATCAAGAAAACATAAATTTGTTATAATCCCGTTTAACGTTATAAATCATTGATCAACTCAATGACTTCTTGTATATGTCTTAATTAAAAAACATAACAAGTTAACGTCTTACTTTATTATAAGTCTTAAAAGACTTTATGTTTATGTCTTTACAATGAATCATAAACATGTTTAACTAAAGTAATTATGAACACAACTCTTGCTTTCAATAGTAATTTCAAGTTAATTTATTTACTTCACATTAATGTAGGACTACATTATTTTTCATTTATGTCATTCCAAAATACATAAATAAACAAATTGAAGTAATATTAGATTACTTCATTTATGTCATTCTAATAATACATAAATATCTAATTTGAAGTAGTCTTATATATCATTTTGATACATGTTCTAAATACTTGTCTAATTTAGAAACTACAAATATGTCCATGCAAGGTCTGACTTCACATGGAGATTTACTTTGTTGTTGCAAGCTCGCCAAGTTCTCACATGACGTAAATTGCAACACCAAATGTTTCTTGAATTAGATATGTTCAAGTTATATTAGAACGTTAGTCTCTTACCTTGCAGTCAAGAGAATCCGTTAAATCATATACCTATATGTTGTACCTTGCACACAATATAGATTTCTCCCACTTGTGCATGGAACAACATCATGTAGCAGATAAACAACACAACATATGTTTGCTTATGTGACCAATATGATTGTGTCATTAATATTAGCATAACTAGTAGATGTAGAACCACTTCATTGTCTAATAAGGAAACCTACATGACTATCCTTGAAAACATAAGTGTCTACAAGTGGAAAGTAATTATCTTAAGACATTCTAGAGATAATCTGGGTTACTACCAAGATGACAAAGCTTGTAACTCCCACTGAATTAAAGATCATTACATTAATTCCTTATTCAGTAATAAGAACATAATACTTCCACTGGATTTGACAACATTGTGAGTGTTTCATTAACCAGTGAAAGAAAATAGTGTTCTATTTACTTCCCTACACCTTTGAGAAAGCCCATACATAACAATTACTTATGTACTAAAAGAGTGTATTCTACTATGTAGATGATGAACTATCCATCAATGCTATTAACTTGAAAAACTGGGCATGCAATTTCTTTCTTAATAGTTCTACTATTCCAACAATTGTAAGTAGTACTTTTTAAATGGTCAAACCAAAACAACTAGAAAAAATATGCTAGTTTGTCTTTTACCAATTATACAGTAATTAGTCTATCTTCTAATTTAATAACTCAGAAAATATGCAATTTTCTTAACTATTAAAATTTGCTTACGAGTTATGTATTGAGAATTTAGACAATTCTAATTGTCCTATCATACCTTTCTTCATTCATGAAAAGGAATAGGATTGAATCTCACTATTTCTTATGAAAAGAGGACTAGGTTTATTCATTTAGCGAAGGTGACTCTACCAAAAACCCTTGAGGACTAGGTTTATTCATTTAGCGAAGGTGACTCTACCAAAAACCCTTACATGTGTAGATCAATTTACCAATAAAAGAATAACCTACGTTTACTGTTTGATGTTGCATTAATACATTTAAAGAATTTAGCAAAATTCAATTTTAGTATTTTCGATAATTAAACTTTTCAAGAAAATAAAATACCCAAGGTAATATTCATATAACCATATAATTTTCTTTAAAACTAGGATCCAAATTATCATTGTTCCATTACATCAGTTGATCTGCTAGTAACGAAAGCACATAATAAGGTAATCTATCTAACAATAATTGGCAAACAATTTCCAATTCCTAGATCATTATGGGATTTATATTTTCCAACGCTATTGCAAATATAAACATGTTTCATCCCATCTTATGCCTTGAGTCCAGTTCTCACTTCCTACTCAACTTAAGTGTCTAACTTAAAGAACTGCAAATATGTCCATGTAAGATCTGACTTTACATAAAGATTTACCTCTCCATCACAATCTAGCCAAGTACTGTCATGACGTAAATTGCAACTTCAAGTGTTCCTTTTAATTAGATGGCACATAACTTAATTTAAAAGGGTACTAGTTTTGATTTTATGTGGTCAAATCAAATATATACAAAGATGTCATGCATTCATCTTGTAACATAAATTTAATAAAAAACTTTTTATTACCAATTCATAAAGATCAAATTATCAAAGTGTTGATTGAGGTATTGGGTTCACCAATCATGGAATTTAGAGATAATTATCGTCCATTATACCGTACTTTTGCATAAGTGTAAACACTTAGTGTTTCGGGTAATTACCACCGAAATGGCGCATGGAATTAAAACTAATTCGCCCTTAAGATGAGTTTGTACATTTATGGCTTACTTAGTAGCTCCAATCGAACTCACAGGGGGCAGAGGACCAGGTAAGCACAAAAGCATAACCTTAGACATCCTTTCAGTGTGACTGTGCTCACTTCTTTATTAACCCCTTTATAGTTTGTTCTAGTTACCAAAATCACAATCAATTAAACTATTGAAAACTTAACTCTTCAAACAAATCAAATTTCACCATTGTTTAGTCAGTATTATTTTTCTATTCAAAATTACCCTTTGTTTAAAACTGTCGCACATAATAAACAACAAAGTAAACAAATAAAAAATAAACAACTAAAAACAATGCGCACATAATAAACAATTTAATACGTGTAAACAAGTAGCCACATGTAACTTATTCGATAAAACCCTATTAATAATCAATGTCTAGGTTAAATTAATGTATATATTAATTAGGGCTTTCACTCTCTCAATTGAAAGTGAGCCACATACATCGATGAATCGATTGCGTAAACCCCAATTAAAAATATACCAAATTGCACATAATTGATTCATTAATGTATATAATTGGAGTCTTCCCCAATTCAAGATTTATCGTAAATAAACATGTGATAAATATAACTTAACAATTAAACAATATACAAGCAACTATCCATGACAAACATGCATGTATTATCATGGATATATCATAACAATTACACAAATAGTCACAAGATCGCATATAATAATACCATGTCACATAACAACTATTCATGAATTAATCACGTAACATATATACAATTCTAGGTTTAGATATCGATTAACAAAACAATTTTATAAACCCTAAAAAAAATTTATATAAATCGACTAAAAAGAAATTTTTAGGTCGACATAAAAAAAATTTAAAAACCAATTAGGGCAAAAGCCCTAACCATAAAATTAGGGTTTACATAATAATAACCAAACCCTAGAATTAATTATATCAAACAACATACAATTATTTATTTTATTACGCGTTTATGTAATTAATTACTCATTAAAAACTAATGACTCGTGATGCCACTGTTGGAATTATATAACATGACTAATCATAAATATAAACAATAAACATCAAGTACACATGCGGAAGAGTATAGGAAAGATTAACGAATAATTAATTAACTTAAACAAGAATATGCATACCATTCTTGATTCTAGCCGAACAAGAATCAAATCCACAAAACTAGCAATTGGATGAACCCTAATTAGGGTTTATAGGATTATGTGAATTACCCCTTACCGTTTTGTAATTCAATCCAAGAATACTAACAATAATGTGTTAGTACCACTTTCTTGTACACACATACTATACCGAATTAAAGGAATGCTAGTTTTAAATAAACAAAACAATTTTAGTTGGAAAATCAAAGTGATCGATCCCCTAGGGAGGGTGCACGATCGTTTATGGCAAAACACACACAAAACAAGTTTTAGGTTTTAGCCAATGAGTACAAGAGATAAATTACAAACACCCTTGGTTTTCTATTTATACCCAAACAAACTTGGTGAACAAGTTTTAGTTGTAGATGGGTTGGGTTTCCTTTTCTTGTGGCCGATCGGATGAGGCATCCCACAAGGGATTCCGGAACCTTCCCAATATTTACAATCTAGTCCTTTTCCAATTACATTTTACGACCGTTAGTCCATTACACTTAATTACTAAACGTCCGTTATAATTATTTTGTTTAATTAATAAATAAATATAACATTTATATTTAATTATTAACTTTAATTCTCTTACGCAAAGTGTGCAATCCCATGGTCTCGAGTTCGATCCTAACACACGTCTATTAATTTATTGTCCATTAAACCAACAAATTAGCTTTACTTTCTTGAGATCAAAATGGTAAGATATCATAATGCTATTACAGATTATTCTTGTACTCAATGTTCTATATTTGGTTCACTAAACTTGATACCTTTATGACATGTGAAAGGATTTTTTTTATTAATACCATACGGTATAAATGAAAATCATGTTATAATATATCCTACTTGTAGTGATTTAGGTCCGCGAATTCGATATTTTTCATGTCTATATTTTTATTCGGCGTATACAAATCTCGTGTCATATTTACCAACATTTTGCCAATGATTACTCAAGTTCTTTGTCAGCCAAATAAGTAAACGTGTGTGTCTCATCAACTGGCTTTGATACACAGATTGTTACAATCTCTCCATGCTGGTAAATCCGTTTCTTAAAGTTTTTGGATTTGGGCCAAAAATGTTAAGCAAGTGATCAAGTCTACAATATAGCAATAAATCTTGTTGGCACTCATCACAAGTTGTTGGATCTTCGTCAAATAGATCATGCACACAAGTTGTTGAAAGTCATGATACAAATATGGTCTAATTTGTCAAACGTCATAGGTGTTTTCCTGGAGCTATTTTGGGAAGTTCCATCAAGCTTAATTTATTGGTCAAGATAGGTCTTAACATTGAGTATTAGGATTTGATGTGATTTTTGAATTACTGAAGAAGAAGGCACCATACTTGGCGCGACGGCCATTTGTCGTAATTTCTTTTTCGAAGATGATCTTTGTTATTTTGCCTTCTTTAGATATCCTATATTCTTTAAACTTCTTGTTGGTTTCGGCGTATCGGTATTTCTTCTCACATAATGGTTTCGGCGTATCGGTATTCTTTAAACTTCTTGTATTGAATTGATGAATTGTTTACAGAAATCTAACATATATATACTTACTTAAGCGGCACTAATAGAAGGGATGATACCGTTTCTATAAAAGTAAACGACACCCAACTTCTTAATCGTTCTCTCCTAAACGTTGTATCCTAAAATACCTAAACGACCCATTTGACCCAGCCCATATTCCAAGTATGTTTACAGGCTTTTCTTTCATATTACATAATATATAAACTATATACTAATACTACCCCTATCTTTGCTTCTATAACATTAATGGTCCTAGATTCACCCCCTAATGTTATAGACGGCAAAGTCTTCAATTCTTCAAAGTTCGTTTATAGCAAGAGTGCAGCAACTATTGGTTCATCATCTTCGTATTGTGCGAAGTTAACTTCTTCATCCTTCTTTGTGCATTCATGTTTATAATGTCCAAATTTGTTGCACTTGAAGCATTTTATGTGACTCTTATCCTTTTGTAGTTGATTACCATCTTTATTCCAGTTTCTTTCGCAGCTTCTTCCTTTTGTTATCCTAATTCGACTTCCTATAACCACAACGTTCACAGCTATGCTGTTTTTCTTGTTCCTTTTCGACTTTGTTGGAGTATAGAAGTCTATCATGTACATCTTCTTTGTTTAGCTTCTTAATGCGTTCCTCATATACTTTTAATCTTCCAGTAGCTTCTTGAAATGTCATGGTATTAAGATCAACAAGTTGTTCAATTGCAGCAAAAATCTGGATAAACTATGTTGGAACATATCCTAGAAGCTTTTGAACCGATCTTTTGTTTTCAATTGTGGAACCAAGATTGCTTGCTTGTGACACGAGTTGACTAATCTTTCCGGTGAATTCATCAAGTGATTCAGAGTCTTTCATGTTCAAGGTTTCAAATTCTGATTCTAACGTTTGTAGTCTAGGCTCCTTGACTTTGTCTATACCCACGAATCGAGCCTTCAAGTCATTCCACATATCAGTAGCCTTCGTATGATGAGCAACTTGTAACGTGAGTGGTTCAGGCAAGGCTTGAAATAGACAAGCAATAGCCATTGTGTTTTTCTTTGTATCCACTTCTCCTTCTGGTTCGAGTGCTCCCCATATTCCATAAACATTAAATAGTGCTTTAATTTTTACGGCCCAAATAGTATAATTTGTAGAATCCAGAATTGGGCACTGGAATGTCATTGACATCCCACCTTCGTCTTTCTTTGATGTTCCAGCAACCATTCTTCTTAGAGTAAAAAAAACTTTTCTTTCTTGTTTGCAGGGCGAATCAACAAACTGTCTCTCGCAGTTCTTTTGTTTTTCTAATTACCGGGCAAATCTAAAAAAATCTTTTTTTTCCTGTTTGTGGGGCGAATTAAACCAACTGTCTCAGCAGTCCTTTGGTTTTAAAATTCTCGGGTAAAACCAAAAAAAATTCTCCTTTTGCGGGTCGAATTAAACCAACTGTTCCTTTGGTCTTATAATTCCCTGGCAAGTTCCTTTGGTCTTATAATTCCCGGGCAAACCTAAAACTTAATCGGCTTGGGTTCCTAGACTATGTCTATCACAAACGAATTAAGGTTTCCTAAATATATACAAACTGTTTTCTAAAAAAAATAAAAAATAAAAAAAAGAAAAAAAAAGCAAAGTGCAGATTAAAAGGAAGAGGATCGTATCTTTGTGATTCTTCTATAATCAGTCTACTTGCAATCGTTCTTCCCTGATCAATCCTTCGGCTCTGATGCCACTGTTATTCGAATGGCCTTCGACCAACTCTTGTTTCTACTGATGGTGTGTTTTGTGACAGAAAAGGTGCAGAAACAAAGGGTGATAGGACAGCAATTATGTAACAGAAAAAACAGAGATAAATATGCTATATCAACAGAATTTATATACTAATTGTACTTGTATTGAATTAATGAATTGTTTACAGAAATCTAACATATATATACTTACTGAAGCGACACTAATAGAAGGGATGATACCGTTTCTGTAAAAGTAAATGACACCCAACTTCTTAACCGTTCTATCCTAAACGTTGTATCCTAAACGACCTAAACGACCCATTTGACCCAGCCCATATTCCAAGTATGTTTACAGGCTTTTCTTTCATATTACATAATATATAAACTATATACTAATACTCCCCCTATCTTTGCTTCTATAACATTAATGGTCCTACATGCATCAAAGCGACAAATTATAAATATGATTTTTATGAACAAAAATATGAAATATGATTTCCACGATTGCACTGATTGTGTCTTCATATATTTGAGATTAGCACGATTTTTTCTGTTAAGAAAATTTGACATTTATATTCTGTTACTGGCAAATCCAGAAACAGAAAGGTGGCAAATATGATGAGTTTTCCATCTGACATTATGATGGTTATCATCATCATAGCGGCTGCCACAAACCTATCAAGCATGTCCGGACTGTGAGTATTCTGCATACTTTTTTTTTCGTATATTCTTCTTGATAACACTAATTAAATAAATCAGTCATTTCATTAGGTTTTCTTGCAGATGCACGTGTATTGAAGCTAGTGAATTTGTAGGGTTCAGAAATTCCTTCAACTGTCCACCTTTTCCTAGTCTATTTCTCAAAAGGTAATTACTTCGTGAATGCTGACGCTGCTTCAGCATACAAACAAAACGGTTCAGGAACAGACCCGGTCTCTAACTCACCTGAGAGCCCAGTTAACAAATTCCTTAACCCATCCTTGTCTGCCTCCATGAGACCCACTACAGAGATATCAAGGCCTCCGCCACTTTGAAAATATGTGGCCACTAAAGCTCAAACACTGTCGCTAATCTTTCCCCCACAAGTTCTTTCAAACATGAGAGTGGACAATGTGTTATGCTTATAGATGACAAAGGGCAAGAGGTTGGCAAAGGATCCATACATTTAGCAAATGGGACATGGTTTGGAAGAAACTTGGAGGAATTAAGGTTGTGTGTTGTGGATGTCAATGACATAAAGGTGGCTAAATAGACTGAACTTTCACACCCGTGTGATGGTACAGACACCAGGTTTGCTCAGGTGGAAATTTGTTCGGCTAGAGGGAGCAAATATAACTCTTTTATGTAAGGATTGTTTCTGTATCAACAGATATAGTTTCCATGTAGAATTACTGAATATGTAGTCTTCTCAATTTTTTGGGTTTCTAGTTTGTAATATAATGGCTTATGATTAGCTTCATTTTCTGTAATCGCGGCATCTATCTTTTCTTTTCTTTTTCTTTTTTTCTCTTTTAACACATATGAGTTAAATTTGCTTTGTAGACATTTTACATACTTAATGTTACTTTTTAAGAAATTGTCTGCAAAATTGTCAAAAAAAGTAATGTAAGATGCAATTTTTGCCACTGAGATCATAATTTTTCACTATTAAAAAGAATTGAGAAATCAATTTTTTGGGGAAAAGGAAATATAATAACTAGTTTGTAACGTTTAGGGGAACATCAACTTGATACGTGATTTTTACCCGGCGAGTTGTCAAACAAATGAGAGGTTGTCGATGAAGGGGACGGTAACAACTAAAGGGCTTTGGTATAACTTGAATCCGGGGAAGCTGGTTAACTATCTCTTTCGGAGATGACGGACATTTTGATCTATGAAATTAATTGAACTCTTAATATAAAATTTTCAAGTGTGGTGATGTTTATATCGCAAACAAAAGTTGGATACATGAGATTTATTTATATATTTTAATGAAAACAAATCTTAATAATTAACGAAGAGGCTACATAACTTTGGGTTTGCATTTTTAATCTCTCTTCAAAATCTTTGAAGTTTGAACTATACCACTCCTTATGCGATTGACTCCTTTATGGGTTATTTTCTGAAATGCAAACTCATACGTATGTATGTAACACGACTTGGGCTATAAACTTCCTAGGAATTGAAGATATAATTTTCTACTTTATACCTTAATACACTGAAACTATATAACCTTAACTAGTTCATATATTCTTCCTCATAAATTCATTTTCAAAAGATAATAACTAGTGTACATATAATTGTCAATATTACAATGATATTGTAATACGACAGATCTAGAATATCATACTGCATCATATTATTTACGTTACGTTATATTACATTTCATTATATTTATTTGTTACATTTCATAAATTCATTTTCAAAAAAATATAAAATAATACTTTTATCGAAAGTTTTGAATTCAATATTTTTTTTAATAACTAGTGTATATATAATTATCAATATTACAATATTATTGTAATACGACATATCTAGAATATCTTATTGCATTATATTATATCCAGTTACGTGATATTACATTTCATTATGTATTTTTGTTACATCTAAAATGCATCATTATTTTAGCGATACGCAATTCACATATCAATAGTTCCATAATATTACATCAAATAACAGATTACTTTTTAAATGATCAAATTGTTCGAAAAGGACGAGCCTCAAACTCGTATATGCGGACTTAACAAAAATATCCCTATATATTTTATCCACGGTCTATTGGCCATAAATGGGTATCGTGTATCGAGTGATATTTGAGCATGAACATTCAATTAACAATTAGTTAAAACATGTTTTTGTTAAATATAACATTATGATGTTGAATTGGTAAATATGAAGTAATTAGGGTATAGCATTACATCAAATTACATATTACATATTACATAACATTTAATAAAAATATTACTAATGCCTATAAATAACTCTTTCTAACCAACACCAATCCATAAAACAATTGTTCAATTTGGGTATTTACCCAGGTTTTTAAACCTAAAAAAACTCATTTCTACAAATTCATCAAAATTGTCCCCTGCATCATTGTACGAAAGTATCAACAACAACAAGTAAACAGAAGAACTTTTATTCAAACCTAAGCCTCAATAGTCGGCTTAGATTATATCAACAATAGTATCCAAAATGTTACAAGGTTAGATTAATGTCAATGAGACAATAATCATACAAATACAAACAAGAGACAAGATCAGTGAAATGATCAAAGAGAAGAGAAGAGTGTGTGAGAAATGACTGCACACTCAAGTGTGAATAACCCTAGATTAAGGGACTTATTAAATAGGATATTAAGTTACACTAAGACCCCTCTAACGGCTATAAATGACTCATCAGCATAAATGAGAATAGCTTCAGCAGAAACGAGCATCTTGGAATTTTAAACCTTTTATTCTTTGTCCATGATTAACCCCTGTAATAATCCTGCACTGAACATAACTTGAAAGCCATTAGCAATTGATAGAATGACATGTTTGTCACAGATTAATACCCCAAAATTTAACATTCCCCCTTAATCTGATGAGCAAACATATCAAACAATATCAATTTTTCACACAAGAATTTATGCTGATAAACAGGGAGGTTTTTAGTAAGTATTTGGTTTGAAGAGCCAATCTTTTTGGCACTTATAACACCTCTTGCAATTTTTTCCCTGATGAAGTGTACATCAATTTCAAAGTGTTTTGATCTTTCATGGAAAACAGGATTGACAGCAAGTTGTAAAGCAGATTTGTTATCACAAAAAAGATTAACAGGAAGATTGATATCAACTTTTAGATCCTTTAAGATTTTTTGAATCCAAATGATTTCACAGGCAGCAGTAGACATAGATCTATACTCTGCTTCTGTGGAAGATTTTGAAAGAGTGTTTTGTTTTTTACTTTTCCATGAGATCAAACAATCATTAAAGAAAACACAATAACCTGTGACAGATTTTCTGGTTTTCTTGCATTTGGCCCAATCAGCATCACTATATCCTTCAAGATGATTTTCAGAGTTGCTGAAATTGTACCTTAGACCTTTTCCTGGAGCTCCTTTTAGATATCTCAGAACATTGAGGGCACATTCTAGATGAGATTTTAATGGAGAGTGCATATATTGTGCCAGACAATGAACTGAGTATGAGATGTCAGGTTTTGTATGGGTGAGATAGATAAGTTTCCCAAGTAACTTCTGATAACCGGTGATGTTGACAAGAAGGGGATCATTAGCAGTGGGAATGTATGGAAGAACAGAGTTGGGTTCCATAGGAGTAGACACAGGTTTGCACCCAAGAAGACCAAATTCTTTGAGGAGTTCAAGACAGTATTTTCTTTGGGAGAGACAAATGTCATTCCCAGTTTTTAAAACCTCAATACCAATAAAATATTTTAAGTTCCCCAAGTCTTTGATATGAAATTTTGATTTTAGAAACTCTTTGAATAGGTTTATCTCATCAATACAGTTTCCAGTGAGGACTATATCATCCACATAAACAAGCAGAGCAATAAACTTGTTATTCTCTGTTTTGGTGAACAAGGAATGATCATTGACAGATTGAACAAAATTATTTTCCTTTAAAACACTGACAAGTTTTTCATTCCATTTCCTGGGAGCTTGTTTTAGGCCGTATAGGGATTTGACAAGTTTGCAAACTTTATTTTTATTGTTCTCATTACAGAACCCCTTAGGGATGGTCATATAGATATCTTCATCAAGATCTCCATACAAGAAAGCATTGTTAACATCAAGTTGGAAAAGAGGCCATTTGTTTTTCACAGCTAAAGCAATAAGACATCTAACATTAGACATTTTCACAACAGGGGAAAAGGTTTCATCATAGTCTATTCCTTCCCTTTGATTATAACCTTTAACAACTAATCTAGCCTTGTATCTATCAACTTCACCATTGGCTTTATATTTGATTTTAAAGATCCATTTGTAACCAATGGGAGTTCTATTAGGTGGGAGATCAGTTATATCCCAAGCATGATTTTCATTTAAGGCCTCAATTTCAGAGTTCATAGCATCAACCCAATTACTATCAAGGATAGCTTCTTCATAGCAGGTAGGTTCAATACTTTTATTAAGACTAGAAGCAAAGCAGTAATTATCTTTGTTTAAATTAGAATAATTGACAACCTTTTCAACACCATATTTGACTTTCCCTTCTACAATAAAGTCATTAAGATTACTGGGCAACTTAGAAACTCTGGTTGACCTTCTAACAGTAGTGGCTGGCAAGCCTCTTTCTTGTTCAGAAGAATCAGGTGATGTATCAGCAGAATCAGAAGATGCATCAGCAGGATGTGATTCATGTGATATGGTGCCCTCAGGTGTGTATTATCATCTATAGATGTTGCAACCGGTTCATCAATCCTAGAAGGATGACTTACCACAGTGACATCATCATAGGATGTCACTCTCCCTTCATCATTGGGACTTATTTGTGAGTCAAAGAAATTTTTGTGATTTAAATCTTTAGGCACATAAGTTTAAACAAAAGGTTTTGACAAAGAATTTTTCATTTTGAAGGGAAAAACAGTTTCATAAAATTTGACATCTCTGGATAAAAAATATTTTTTGTTTCTAAGCTCAAGAGTTTGTAACCTTTTTTCTCATTTGAATAGCCAATAAAGACACTTTTTTCAGACCTACTACCAAATTTGTCAGAGATGTTGAGAATGGTGGCATAGCATAAGCAACCAAAAACTCTAAGGAGAGAGAGTGAAGGGTCATGCCCATACACAAGGAAGAAGGGAGACTTTCCAGACAACACAGAAGAGGGTAACCTGTTTATGACATAAGCAGCAGTTAGAACACATTCAGGCCAAAGATATAGAGGTAATTCCCCCTGAAACATAAGGGATCTAGCCACATTAAGGAGATGCCTATGTTTCCTTTCTGCAATACCATTTTGTTGAGGTGTGTAAACACAAGAGGTTTGATGTAAAATTCCCTTTTCATGAAAGAAGTGTTGAAGTTTGTTATTGACAAATTCTGTCCCATTGTCACTTCTGAATATCTTAACATTGTGTTCAAATTGATTTGATAGCATATGAGTAAAGTTAATAATGGAAACATAAACATCATCCTTTCCCTTAAGCATATAAACCCAGACTTCCCTAGAATAGTCATCAACAATGGTCAAAAAATATTTGTAACCATCTCTGCTAGTGACTTTATATGGTCCCCATACATCTAGATGAACTAGTTGACCAATTTTAGTTGATTTATGTTCACTTAAAGGAAATGGTTCCCTGGTTTGTTTAGCTTTATTGCAAGTATCACAAAGATGGTCAGATTCAGAGGTTCCATCAAGATTAAGTGTGGACTTAAGTATATGTAGGACTTGGTCAGAGGGATGACCAAGTCTTTGATGCCAGATTTCTAGAAAAATGACAAACAGAAATGCAGTTATTAGAAGCAATCTTACATGTGGAATCAATATCAAACATATATAACCCATTGCATTGTTTACCAATCCCCACAATCCTTTTTTGATGTAAATCATGTATATAGCAATTAGATTCATTAAAGCCAACAAACATTTTAGTGTCTCTAGCAATCTTATGAACAGACAGCAGACTGACATTGTACTCAGGAACAACCAGAACATCAAAAAGAGTTAGGTCATTATTGACCTTTAAATCACCAATTTTAGTAATTAAGGCCTGAGTACCATTGGGATGACCAACGGTTAGACCAAGATTTGAAATATCAACAACATTAATTAAAAATTTTGCAGAAACAGTCATGTGCTGATTTGCACCAGAGTCAACAATCCAACCAAGACTTATGTTTCCAGATAAGTTTTTCGTGTTGTTGTTAAAGAATTTATCAAAGTTTATGTGGAAACGTAGAGGGGGGTGAATACGTTACCTTTTAAAAACTTTAGATCTTTAGTATCAAATCGCTTTTGAAGCTTGTTATAATATGAAAGTACCAATTATTGTTTGTGACTAATATAAAGTATGGTAAACCAAGTTGTCACACAATCATGAACATCAAACCACATCACAAACAATAGTATAGTGCAAGTATAAAAGTAAAGAGATAAAGAAAGGAAAGTGCAAACCGAACACGAGGATTTATAGTGGTTCGGTCACGGATCTCCTTTCCGTCCTACTCCACTCCTCGAGTACCCAACTCGAGAGTTACTTCACTAAATCAACAAGCTCCCTTCTCGGCGGAGAAAACCTTACAATCGTCGTTTACACTTTTTCCGGTACAAAGCTAAATACCGGGTTCTAGTTCGAGGTAGAACCAACCTAACGTCGCCTATACAATATTTCGACACTAAGCTAGATGTCGAGTTATTTTACAAGGGTACAACCACTCCCAATATGTTTTATGGCCCAACATAATAAACCTTGTGTTTTATGGCACAAACACATAAACCATCTAATCTAGTTTGGTGAAAGTGTTGTTATGATGCAATGATGTTTACACTAATGATCCATGACACAAATGTCTAATGGATATGAATAACTACTTCTAAATGAACTTCCATTGATAGGAAGCCTTCATGATGAAGATCACAAGTTCCCTAAACTTCTTGTGATAGATCTTCAACTTGTGGTAAGTGGGGATGGCTAAATCTCCAAACTTTCCTTGGTTGATCAAAGAGTATGCTTACAACAAAGATGAATGTTAGAAGCATTATGATCATGATCATTAGGGTGTTTAATGTATGTTATTACATTGTTAATGATTGATCTAAATGTATGCAAGAAGGTGGAGAAGATGTGCTTTGAAGTGGTGAAGAAATGGGAAAACAATGGGCTTCTATTTATAGCCAAAAGTGGACAGGAGCGTCCACGGACCAAGGAGCCCTTTAAAGGGTTCCGCCCTTTATAGAAAAGGGTTCCGTGGGTGCCTGACAGAAAAGCTAAAAAATCTTTCTTCAAATCTCTCCAAGATATTACCAAACCTTACTAAGATCACATTTGATATATTGTGTGTCAATCTAACCAAAATATTCAAGTGATCTTCCAAGGATTTCAAAGATGATGCATGACATGATGTAACATGTATTTCCATTTTTAGATTAAAAAGTTTATCAATGTAAACTTGTAAAATGTATTATGTAACTAGTTAATAAAATGTCTAGTTACCTTTTGTAAAAGAGTGCTTGTCAAAATAAAATATATTTTATCAAGTGTAAGTAAACTTTAGTATTTGTATGAAATACTTGTGAATGCAAAATGTAAAATGAGGTTTGAAATAGAATGGTTAACCTATTAAAATACTTAGTGACTCTAAATGTATTTTAAACATTCTAAATGATTTGTTAATGGGTTTGATCATAATGCCACATAACAAACATGTACGAACCTGTGTTGTAACATACGAGGACTTGAGACATCGAGAGGTGTTGAATGTATGTTGAGACAAAGTGTGATTACAAGTAACTTGTACATTTTACGTTATGTATTACAAGTTACATGTTTGTCATCAATCAAAACAAACGATACTGTATAGATTAAATATCGTAATATTTGCACTAACAATCTCCCCTTTTTTGATGATGACAAATATATGTAAACGTAATAGAAAGTAAAATGTAAAAGGTTACTTGTATCCTTACTACCTTTACATTACCTTCTCCGTTTACACTCTTCTCCCCTTTTGTCGAAACAAAAAGGGCGTGTCCTTAGAGGTTAACTTAATTTCTCCCCAAAAAGGCGAGCTTGCATCATCCCTAGTGAAGTTAAACCGTCCACTTCAATCCGTCCCTTGTTTGGTAGCGGATCCATGGATCAAATGAAGAGGCTTAACCTACATCAAGGTTAGTTTTATGCAACAAAAATTATGAGAAATATATGAAAAAGAAAAATGCATAGCAATGTTAGCCTATTTTCTCCACTATTTATCGAAGCACAAATGCTTGTTTGAAAAGTGAGAATGATGCTAAATGCGTGCATGCTCCCCCTTGACGGTTGCTCCCCCTTGTTTGAGGCGTCAGGGTATGATTTAAAACCTACAAAACAAATATTAGTGCAAAACTATATTCGTCATTGGAAGAGTAAGTGTTATACAACAAAGTGTGTATAAGATGCATTCAGTAAATTCTTGACGGAAGCTCCCCTTGCTCTAGGGCGTCAAGATGAACCTTCAAAATAAATATTAGTATAATAGAAGCTTTGTCTTTAGACAAATATGTCATATACAACCAAGTGTATAGACGATGCAATATGAGTGCTTAAAGGATATTCCTCCTTGTTCTAGGGTGTCAAGAAGCACCTAAAATAAGAAAAATAATTGATGCAAACTTCATCCTTAGATGAGTAAGTTATATACAATCGAGTGTATATGATGATGAACCTACAATGAAAAACATTAGTGCAATATATTTCATCTTTTTCACAAAGAAAAATGAGATGTATATATGTGATAAATGATATAATCAAAGATCTCATGAAGTGTAGTCTACTAATTACAATCATAAGAAAAGTGAGAATATAATATGATAAAAGCCTACAAAATAATTCCTAGAAAGAAGATATGAAGTCTTCCACCGGGTGTGCCACTAGTGGTGCTAGTGTTGGTGTCGGTTTACTAGTAGGATTCATGTGGTGATGATAGATGACTTGACATTTACAAAAGCAAGTTTTCGCTAATCCATGGTGGTGATGATTAGTGAAAGTGGTGATGGAATGTGGTGGTGATTAGGTAGGAAGCTATTAAGGAGTTAGAAACTCATATGTATAGCAAAATAAAAAAAAATATGGATTCATGCCATCCTTTCGTCATGTAAAGTGACCAAAGCTAAGAAAAAAATATGAATGGACATTGCATTTCAATGATGCATAAGAGTTATGATTTGAATGATTTATTGATGATAACAACCTATTGTTTTGAGCAAGTTCTCATATGCTTCAACCCAAGAGTAATCAATAATGCGTTCTATCTAAGAATATATAAAAGTGATAACATGAAGATAAATTCGTTTATTGATTGACACGAATTATAAAAATGACCTATTCTAGGTGACAATGGGAAATGTAGTATTAGCATGGTTTTGACCGACATGGATGATTATCACTTTAAAAAGAAGTGAAGACAATATGGAAAATACTAATGATAATAATGGGTACCTATATGAGGATGAGAATGACATCATATAAGTGAGAGTTGGATGGACCAACGCGTTGGAAATGGCTGTTTTGATTAATATATCGTTTGCACTGACAATGACATGCATGATATATGTCAAGCGAGAAAAGAATAAGATCCTATGATGGTGTTCTAGATAGTGAAGTTGTAAGGTGCTAGGTTAAGGAAAATCCTAGATTCGTTGATTGTGGAGATGAAGAAGTTTGTAAAACACATTATGTGTTTTTCACTTGATGAGGTATTGGTGCAAACTTGTGATATAAGGTTAAAAAGGTTGAACTAGTTATGGTTTTGTGAACCGGTTTTAGCTAAGTGGTGTTTGCCTATGTGTTGGTATTTTAGAGTCTAAGAGACATTAAATTTAACAAAAGACAATTATGTGAATGAATTTCTCTCCCCCTTAATTGGTGGACATCCAACATAATGTGTATCAAATAAGGAATGACAACAAAGTGTTTAGGAGATTATTCGAGTTAACAAAAGAGATGAGCTTAGTGATGTTTTTCCGGATGATGGTTAGCATACAATGAACTTCATCCTTAAAGTCACGTACCTCTTCTCGATTAATACGAGATGATCGTATGATGAGGCATGTGGTTTCCTAATAGGAAGTGAAGAGGATTAGAGTATTGTTATAACTAAATAATGATGGAGGTGATTTTTGGAAAGCGGAAGCAAAAATGAGATTTGGAAAAAGGTCGGTTGAAAGACAAAAATGCAAAGCCAACCCTCTAGAACTCAATGCTTTTAAACTATATGCAGATGTAGGGGTCCCATAAAGCATAGTACTAATCTACATAGCAATAAAGAGGATTATGCACAATGAGCATATAAAAGTTAGAACCAAGTGAGATAACAAATAATTTGTTATCAACCTACAACACAAATTTGTAAGTGACAAAAGATGTTAACATGATAGAAATCAAATGATAACATATTATATAAGCAAAAACAACACATTGCACTTAGTAGACAAGAAATCACCACACAAGATAGCATCAAAACAATCATATTATGCAAGAATACGACTTTATTCAAGACATTTCATTATGAGATTGTTTTGTCGTTAGACTTAGATACTTAAGCATACTTGGATATACAATAATCTATGTGATTAATTTGTAAGATAAAAAGGCTTCTAAAAGTTAGTCATACCAAAAGCACTTTGACAGATTATATGTGCACACGTAGCAAAAAAATAGTGTGACAAGAAGCAAAAGAAACAAGATGAAAGATTCATGCAAGCCATGTTTAAGACATAACAATTTGGAGCATGTATCATTTAGACCATCTTGTGCATAGATTTAAGGAATGTCAACAAAGGACAATAGCTTTCAAACATGGATACATTAATGACATATTATGAGTTCACAAATAACACATTAGTCATGTGAAACATTATATAGATGACAAAAATTTCTTCAACCTTAAATATCATGCAAATAATGTTTACGCTTAACATTAAGTAGCATAAAGCATCACAAAAACTTTCTAGGGTTTACACATTTGACAATTAATCAAGTAGGTATCAAACACCAAGAAAATGTTAAGACAATTGATCATTTTAAACAAGAGCATGTATCATTTGGATCGTACTACACATCGATGTAATGAATGCCAACTAATAGCTTTCAAACACAAATATATCATATCAAAATTATCACGTATCAGAATGCCATATTATGAGTTCATAAGTAACATGTCAGTTATGCTAAAAACAATTCAAAAGTAAGCATCATGCAAATAAAGTTTAGGTTTAAACATTTAGTAGCATGAAACAAGAATACAAGCATTATGAAGATAAAACCGTACTAAGGTTTACACATTTGACTAGTTATCAAACACTAAGATAATGTCAAATCAACTTATCGTATTAAACAAGAACATGTAATCAACACATGTAAGTGAAATGCAAGTGGTTTTAAGAGAAAAGTCATATATACTACTTGTTTGATTAGTATTCCTAAGGCGAGGCAAACTATCAATGTTTTAACACTTACTTTAGGCAAGTATAGGAAAACAGATTTTTCAAGTTGGAGAATGAATATGAGACTATTACTAGCGGTGCTCAATTAAGGCTAAACACGACCATTTTTACGGGTGATTCCACATACCTAACTTCTCTTCAAGAAGCAATTTAACCGTTAGGTCAAATTGAGTTTCTAGTGCAATAGGTTCTCCAGTAGTCATTCTCATGTTAGAAAGATGGGAACTCCTAATTTTTGCATATTAAAGTGCATAAAAGATGATAGTTTACCAATACTTGGCTTAATGTGACTTAACTAATATGCAATATAACTAAGGTGATAAAGACGTCATGTTATACAAATGAGCTTTAACAATGGTGTGTTTGATGTGTTTGAATCTTGTGTTTAGAATCTAAAGTTGTTCAAATTACACAGCTAATTGTATGATCTAATGGATGACATCTTTTATGTTGAGTTGAAGTGTGTACTTTAAATGTTAATTGATCATCTAAGACTAGAGAATGGAATATGTTAAACTAAGAACGTTCTCAAGAGAGCTCTTTGGAATATTATTTAACAAGCGTCTAAGTGAGGTTACCAACTTCAATAGATCTTATGTATGCTCTAAAGATGTGTAGTTTTAACCTTGGATGAGCAAGGTTAGGTTATGATGTACGCTTGAAAGGAAAAAGATATAAATAGTATCTTTCAACAAATGAGATTATCCCATGGGATAAAGTTATCATGCTTGTGAAAACAAGTATGACAAGATGAATTGGATATGCTAGTTCATAGAACTTGTAGATGTTTGTTTCAAGATCATTTAGCCAATGAGGTGTAATGAAATCTCTTGTAACACAACTATTTATGTCGCAAGAGTGATGCATAGGATATACAATATCCTTTTAACAAAATGAAAGCTTAACGCATGAATCTTAGTCATAATGTTCTTCAAAACATCATGTTTTCCTAAATGAAGATATGAAGCCAAAGTGTTTGAATCAGATAGTCCCATCTAAATAAACTTGGTCTCAAGATTATATTCACTAGATGATGACAAGAGGAATTCACTCGAGTTTCTTATGTATACTCCTCAAGAGTCATTGTTGCTTGGGGTGTATGATGTTGGCTTTGAGATTGCATTTTAACATATGTTGTTAAGATGTTGATTTAAGGTTTAACGAAATTTATGCAGAAGTTTAACGACAAAGTATTACTAACACTTTGATAATTTGTGAAGGTAGTACTACTTATACCTAGTGGAAATTGACAACAATTACCAAGAGCACCATGCTTATTTGATAGTTGAGGTTCTAGCCATAATGAATTATTTAAGTCCTTATATGTGGGAAAGGATGTTTGATTTTGTTCAAACGTGCATTTGATTTAGTACAAGTGTTGAACACAAGGGCTTTTTGAGCAATACACTCAACGAATTCAAATGATGGTAAGGATGGTGGATTGGTTGATCTAGATGGTAGGTCTTCTAGTGTGTCTAAATAAGGATGTGGTGATGTAGGGGTTTGTTGTGCTATGGGAGTAATTAGGTTGATTATTTTTCCATAGATGTTGAACACAAAAAGTACGGATACTAATTCTCATGGTTCATTGGTTGCTACAACTAGTGGGTGAAGTGCTTGAGGTTTTGGTTATGTCTATGAAGCTTAGGGGCTGAGGTATAGGTTCACCTTGAAAGGGCACGTTTGATTTAAAGGATGCTCTTGGAAGTTCATGAGCAATACGCTTAATGGTGCCAAAATATGGAAGAGGGATAGTAGGTGTTAAAGAGGGATAAGTGGCACAGTGGGTTGTTTGCTTTGGATAAGTGTTTCAACATGTGTTTGTTAAAATACTTGAGTGTTGATTTTTCGGATATGACTTTTAATGACTACAATCGTAAGTCGCATATACTTGAATATTTCGGATGAAATACTTAAGTTGTCAATCCTAATTTGTTGAGATTATAAAGCTTAGATTGAACTCAAGGAAAACAAGACTTGATAGTATGTCTTTAACATACGTGTGAGTTATGACTCTATGTAAATACTTATCGTCTTGAAGGATGACACATTATTTTCATGTTAACCAAGTGAGGCAATACATGTAGATACAAAACAATATCTATAATCATATGATAGACTTGTGTATGATATCTTTGCAAATAATGAGTCCAGATTTGTTAGTCTCGGTAAGTCATCTAAGTCAACCGCAAATGGGTGAGGAGATGTTGGTGGTGTTTTGGATGGTTGTGAAGTGGTCATAATTGTGGGTGATTTTGGTGGTGGAGTTGGAGTACTTAAGTTTAGAAAGTTCACATCTTGAATGGGTGATGAGATGTTGAGAGGTAACGAGTCTGAGGATGAGGAGTTCAAGTTAATGAAGTAACAAGATCGAATGCTAATCCTAGTGGTTTTCTTAAGTGGCTTATTTGAGGTTGAGGATTTTGTCATTTTGACTTTGTTTTAAGAAATGCTAAGTTTGAGGAAAAGTAACAGCGAAGGTGTGAAAATGACCATCCTGAATGTGTTGATTTATGGAACTAAGGATTCATGCACTTGATGTTAATACATACAAAGATAGTAGTTTCTAATGAGATGGAAGTGTCTAAGATCATGTCAAACATCCTAAGTTAATTCATTGAGGATGTGTTGAGTGAGGTATGAAAGATATGCATTAACAACTATCCTAGAAACAAAATTTGGTAAATTAGATTTAGTAAAATTAAACAACTTACCAGTAGAATCCACGGCACCAATTTTTCGCACAGGCGGAACCCTTAATTTGGTGCCACCTGGTCCGCCTGTACAGGAACGGCGGTACCAAAATGCATAACAGACGGTACCAAATTTTGGTGCCGTCTAATCCGTGGACACCGAAAACTTCACAGCACCATTTTTAGGTGTCGGGGAGTTTTCCGAAACCTGAATTTTTACTTAAAACATGTGACATTAATCATTTCTAGTTAGGAAAAGTCAATAACACATATATAAACATAGTGGAGCATAGACTTTGACCAAGGGCTAACGATTTTCACATATAAGTGAAAATGGGTAAAATTTGATAACACCCGTGTTTTATCCCCCTGCATGAACCGGTTAGCATACATCAATGTTTTAAGTTAGTTTATCATCCTACGAAGTGAAAACATATAAATTACATAATACAACATTGTTTTTGTACTTGTACCAAACACTCTCTTAAAACATTCATTTTTTAAAGTACTTGACTAATTTACTTAGTACTTATTGCTAAGTGAGTTATGACATTTCATAAGTTATGCGAGATGTTAGTATAACCTATGCAAATGAAGTGATCTAATTCTACAAGCGATGGTAAAACAATTTTCCAACTTAGTGCACAAAATCTATCAAATAACCTATTGTGCATAAACAAGAAATCGTCAAACAAGCGAATAAATAACATGGCAAGATTGACACTTATATTATGCAAACAAACAAGTGTAAACAACAATTTGAAAAGTAAGCAAGCAACATATATGCAAACAACATAAACAAGTGGTCATTTAGCATAGCATAACAAGAAAGACACTTTTCGTCATTTTGCGTTTAAATATGACGATGTATACCAAGCTTGATTAGTTTCCTTTAAACATATTACCAAATTATTTAGTTTCAAAGGAAGTTGTATCAAAGTTCTAAGAATACCAACTTAAATTGCTTGATTCAAAATTTTGAGTTTTTATGTTAAAGCGAAACTCAATATTTTAGACATACTGTAGTATTTGATATATTTCACTTATTTAAAATTAGACTCAGGCTATGAGAGTATTTTTAAATGAAAGTAGACTCAATTCCCTTTAAAATGATAGGTGGCTCGACTGCACGGACTTACGGTTAATTAGTTATGATTTTTGAAGTTGCCCAAAAAACTGCATACTGTACACACGGATTCCACGGAACCAAATAAAGGGATCCGCCCTTTATAAGATTTGGTGCCGTGGTCCTCTGAGACAGATTCACCAAAACTAGTATTTGACATAGAGAAAACGTGTGTGACTTACTAGATTTCATAGTAAACATATAATACACATATTTAACAACATATCTACTTGTGTAACTTATCTTAAACATTTACGGAGGTGATTTTTCAACTAAATTTATAGTTATCCCAAACACTCCTTTAAAATCATATTTCTTCGTAAATTTTCTATAAGCACACAATACAATACTTACTAGTTCTTTCAACAAACTTTTTATTTTATTTTTCAAGAAAACCTTCAAGCTTGTATACAAAGTTACATTTAACAACAAAATTTCTAAGTATAACAAGCAAAACATTTTTCATATTATTTTTCGCTTCAATGGTAATTTGATACATGGATCGTACTCTATTTTAAAACCATTTGTTTTGAAAATAAGAGCTACATGGCTCTGATACCAATTGTGGAAACGTAGGGGGTGAATACGTTACCGCTTAAAAAATTTAGATATTTAGTATCAAATCGCTTATGAAGCTTGTTATAATATGAAAGTACCAATTATTGTTTGTGACTAATATAAAGTATGGTAAACCAAGTTGTCACACAATCATGAACATCAAACCACATCACAAACAATAGTATAGTGCAAGTATAAAAGTAAAGAGATAAAGAAAGGAAAGTGCAAACCGAACACGAGGATTTATAGTGGTTCGGTCACGGATCTCCTTTCCGCCCTACTCCACTCCTCAAGTACCCAACTCGAGAGTTACTTCACTAAATCAACAAGCTCTCTTCTCGGCGGAGAAAACCTTACAATCTTCGCTACACTTTTCCGGTACAAAGCTAAATACCGGGTTCTAGTTCGAGGTAGAACCAACCTAACGTCGCCTATACAATATTTCCGACACTAATCTAGATGTAGAGTTCTTTTACAAGGGTACAACCACTCCCAATATGTTTTATGGCCCAACATAATAAACCTTGTGTTTTATGGCACAAACACATAAACCATCTAATCTAGTTTGGTGAAAGTGTTGTTATGATGCAATGATGTTTACACTAATGATCCATGACACAAATGTCTAATGGATATGAATAACTACTTCTAAATGAACTTCCATTGATAGGAAGCCTTCATGATGAAGATCACAAGTTCCCTAAACTTCTTGTGATAGATCTTCAACTTGTGGTAAGTGGGGATGGCTAAATCTCCAAACTTTCCTTGGTTGATCAAAGAGTATGCTTACAACAAAGATGAATGTTAAAAGCATTATGATCATGATCATTAGGGTGTTTAATGTATGTTATTACATTGTTAATGATTGATCTAAATGTATGCAAGAAGGTGGAGAAGATGTGCTTTGAAGTGGTGAAGAAATGGGAAAACAATGGGCTTCTATTTATAGCCAAAGTGGACAGGAGCGTCCACGGACAAAGGAGCCCTTTAAAGGGTTCCGCCCTTTATAGAAAAGGGTTCCGTGGGTGCCGACGAAAAGCTAAAAATCTTTCTTCAAATCTTTCCAAGATATTACCAAACCTTACTAAGATCACATTTGATATATTGTGTGTCAATCTAACCAAAATATTCAAGTGATCTTCCAAGGATTTCAAAGATGATGCATGACATGATGTAACATGTATTTCCATTTTTAGATTAAAAGTTTATCAAGGTAAACTTGTAAAATGTATTATGTAACTAGTTAATAAAATGTCTAGTTACCTTTTGTAAAAGAGTGCTTGTCAAAATAAAATATATTTTGTCAAGTGTAAGTAAACTTTAGTATTTGTATGAAATACTTGTGAATGCAAAATGTAAAATGAGGTTCGAAATAGAATGGTTAACCTATTAAAATACTTAGTGACTCTAAATGTATTTTAAACATTCTAAATGATTTGTTAATGGGTTTGATCATAATGCCACATAACAAACATGTACGAACCTGTGTTGTAACATACGAGGACTTGAGACATCGAGAGGTGTTGAATGTATGTTGAGACAAAGTGTGATTACAAGTAACTTGTACATTTTACGTTATGTATTACAAGTTACATGTTTGTCATCAATCAAAACAAACGATACTGTATAGATTAAATATCGTAATATTTGCACTAACAGTTTATATTAAACTTGACACTGCCATTAAAGAATGTTCCTGAAAAAAATTTACCTGCTACGTTGGCATTAGCAGAAGACACATTGTTGTCATTAAGCGGACTCATAAGTCTGGAGAGCTGTTCATTAGACAAAGAGACAGGAGAGTTGCTAGTTCCATTATTAGTGGAAAGATTAGTGTCACAGAAAGCTTATTGTTACTGCTGATGGGTTTGGAATTAAAATTCCTTTTAACATATCCAAATTTGGATAACCAACCGATCATAACATCTATCAACAGTGTAACCGAGTTTTTAGCGATTAGTACATTTGAGATTCATGTTTGGTCCTCTGTTGTTTGAGCTGTTACCGACATTAAAACCGAATTTTTAAAAATGTTGTTATTAATCCTTTTTGTTATCAAAAATTTTCCACCATCAAGTTTTTAAAAGTCAAAGGCATGTAGCATTGGGTTTAGCAGCTATTCCCAGATGAAACATTCTGTGAGATTCTTCTCCTGAGACAATAGAAAGCGGTTTTGACATTGGGTAAAGGATCTCTGGTTAAAATATTGCTTCTGATGGGAACATAGGAGTCATCAAGACCCATAAGAAATTGCATTAACTTGATTAGTGATTGTGTTTTCAAAATGTTTTGACCCTACAAGTGCAAGGAGGCAAGCTAATCATACAATCAAATTGTTTCCACAAAAAGTTAAGGTTGTTATAGCAGAAGAGAGGACCCACTTTGACTAAGAGAGTTTATATTTTATGCAAATTAAAGATATTTAACCATCAACCTTATCATAAGTATCTTTAAGGTCATTCCACATTTCATAAGCAGTTTTAGCATATATAGCACCACCAAATAGTTCAGGGCTGAGAGAGTTAAGAATCCAAGTAACCACAACAGAGTTACAAGTATCCCATTGATTAGCAAGACTAGGGTTTGAATCATTTCTTATGCAAGTACCATCAATAAACCCTAACTTATTATGGTTCCTTAAGACAAAGGTCATGGCCATGTTCCATATTTTGTAATTTTCAGTTCCAGTGAGTTTGATAGTAATAATGGGTGTACCATTTGTGTTATTGGGTGTAAATACAAAGCATCACCAAAGGTTAAGCTTTTCTCAGTGGAAGAGCCACCACCAATATTATCATCACCAATAGCCATAGTACAAACAATAAGACAGACAGGTAAGATAAGATAGACAAGGCACATACAGAAATAAAGACAAGAGCAGATAGACAGATAAAGAAATAAATAAGATTTTGTAATTAAGAAACAACAAGCACCAAGCATGTGAATGGGTAAACCAAGGCAGGTATTCATACCACTGGTGGCAGATCAAGATGTTAGTTTACCCGTTGCACCCACAAGACTCAAGTACTGTTTGTTTGAAGAAGGATTAGACTTAGACTTACTGAGCAATATCGTGGAAAGAACAAATCATAATAAGAAATAACCAGTGATTATGCCAATAGCAATAACCACAAACCACCAAGTTGTTGCTGAAGAGATGTCCCCAAGTTTCCACACAGAAACCCTTGGATGTAGAATCAATAATTATGAGCCTGAATCTCTGATACCATGTACGATAGTATCAACAACAACAAGTAAACAGAAGAACTTTTATTCAAACCTAAGCCTCAATAGTCGGCTTAGATTATATCAACAATAGTATCCAAAATGTTACAAGGTTAGATTAATGTCAATGAGACAATAATCATACAAATACAAACAAGAGACAAGATCAGTGAAATGATCAAAGAGAAGAGAAGAGTGTGTGAGAAATGACTGCACACTCAAGTGTGAATAACCCTAGATTAAGGGACTTATTAAATAGGAGATTAAGTTACACTAAGACCCCTCTAACGGCTATAAATGACTCATCAGCAGAAATGAGAATAGCTTCAGCAGAAACGAGCATCTTGGAATTTTAAACCTTTTATTCTTTGTCCATGATTAACCCCTGTAATAATCCTGCACTGAACATAACTTGAAAGCCATTAGCAATTGATAGAATGACATGTTTGCCACAGATTAATACCCCAAAATTTAACAATCATCAATCATGTTCAATCTATCAACAAGGTAATCAATCAACACACAAACTTCTTCATTTTCATTTCTGCTTTTTAATATTTGCATCAGTTATTAGTATAGCATTATCTTAATTTAACTTATAAAGGGGGTGTTTGGGTAGGCTTATTTTATGGGCTTCTTTGGAGAATAGCCGAAAAGTTTATTTGTTTGTAGGTTATTGGAACTTCCAGTAGTTGCTAGTAAACTATATATGAAGTAATAAAAGCTTACGGTTCTTTAAGTGATGATGCGATCCGTAGACTACTTTTTTAAAAACTTGTTCATTCCCTTTTGACATACCACAATAGCGTCTATAGAATGACCAAGTCCCTGTACATTTTAAGGACTTGATTGTTTTCGTAAAACCAACTCATTCTCCAATATTTGTGTAGAATGAGTAATGTTTTACGTATCTTTAGTTAGTAGCGGAAAAACCTTAAACCTACTATAACCACTATATGGTTACATTAAGTAACAAGCTAATTAACCTACTATAAGAAACATGCTGATTACAGTACGTAACAAGCTAATTAACCTAATAAATAATTTATTCTGGTGCGTTAGATATAAATTTGTAATTTAGTTAAGAATACGTAGCCGTATACATCAATATGTACCATTTTAAACAAAAGGGTGGTAGAATTTAAGATATATAACTGGAAGAGGTTAAAATGAGGAAATAGTCATAGTTAAGTTTTATCTTGATTCAAATGAAGGGCGAAAAGGTCTCTACATTCTTGATTAGCAGCAATCATGTTAACATACTTATATATGCATGAATTATTGGGGTTTTGTTTTATTGAATCACATACTTAAAATTTACTGAAGTTTTATGGTATTTTTGCGTGAAGGGTAGTCGACTAGTCATTGCTTTTGACGATGTTCATCATTTTATTTTTCATATGGGACACCAAGTTTTGTGGTTACGTAAGAGGAAATGATTGGTTACTTCCTTTGATGGACAATAATTTGTGTGGTTAATATGGATCCCGTGCAATCTTAACGGACGTTTTCAAAAGATTTTACTTTTCTTTCTTTTTATTAAAGGCTTAAACTTTTGATTGTGGTGTGTCATATTAGTTGGTTCACGTCTATAGATTATAGATCCGTTTCTTAGCAAACAACAAGCGGATTTGATTATCTAAATGTCTTCCTAACAAAATCTTAACACGTTACTTGTACACCGAATGTAATTTAGTAATTAGTAGACAAGTTGATAGTATGAACATGCAAACTCTTTAAGAATAACCACTTAGGGGTGCCCTAGTGGCAAAAGGACTTGTGACTATCACTGTAAGATGTGTGATGTCTCATGTTCAATTCTTGCTAGGTGCAAACAACCCTAATGTGACTATGCCAACCTCATCAAAAGGGAGGGCTTTACCCAGGTTTGAGTCATTGTTGGGGGTTCAAACCCATGGATTAGTCGGCCAAAAGTTTGGACACCATGGTTACCCAAAAATAACATTAATAATGTCAAACATTTGTTAAACTATAGAGCTCGAAGATAAGGAAATAGTCGATACATTTTAATCTTCCGACTCTTGGAGGGCAAAAGGTCATTTAATACTTGCAACAAATATGTGATGATAAAGGTGTAGTGTGTGTTTCAAGAAATTTCATCCCTTATTACTTCTATTCGAGTCTTATTCCATTATTATAAATAATTTATAATATTATTTTCGTGTGATCAATTTCATATTGATTCCTATTTTGCTTTAAACGCTTAGGAGAACACAACATTACAGTTGAGTTGTACTAATGGGAATGAGATTGGGTGCGGGAGTATTTTGAGATGGAAAATTCTTTTTATTGAATGACACATGCTATTCCACGTGCCGATTAATAAAGTATAATTTGATTGAATCATTTTAACCCACAAATTTTCATACCTCACATAAATAAAATTGTTGGGTGGGGTTCATGGTCAGAAAGTAAACCACTTCGTAGAACTGGCAATTTTTTTTTAACAGTTTGCGTCATGATCTACCATAATTTGAGGACATCTTTTGCGTAAGTGACAAATTTAGTTGATTAGGCAATAGGCAGCTAGGGTAACATGTACAAACGGGCTGGATCAACCTACCGACGGTTGAACCTCAATAATAGTTACTATGTGGATAATACTTTTAAAAAGCATTATAATTGTCAAAAAATACTTTTCTGATTAGCGAACAAAAAAAAACTCTTGTGTGTATTAATATTGACATATTTTGTTTATGTAAGTATTAATGTTGACACTTTTTTTATGTGTGTAGTGAAAAAACTATGATGACTATTTTACCCTATGTGTTTGTGAAAATTGCATCCACCGTCCTTATGGTAAGTTACATAAATAGTTCCTGGGGGTTAGCGGAAATTGCATTACAATCCTTTTTTTTATCCGCTCCTTATGGTTCTACCCGCTATTTTTTATATACGTTTTCGTCCGTTTTTATATGTTTTCATCTAATTTTATACGTTTTTATCCTTTTCTTAAGTTTTCGTCGACTTTTATTCATCCGTTTTTATACTTTTTCATCCGATTTTTTACGTTTTCACAAGTGACGAAAAAATTCGAGAAATTTTGTTTCAATGTGATAAAAAATTCTAAAAAAAATGTTTCAGAAAAAAATTGGGGAAAAAATTTCTGAAAAAAAATTAAAAAGGATTTAGAAAAAAGTTTGGAAAAAATTCGAAAAAAATTTAATTTTTAATTTTGAAGGGACAATTAAGTAATTTACCCTAGGGACGTTGGCTGCAATTCCGTAAATCCACATGGATCATTTATGTAACTTGGAAGGGTAAAATGGTCAAACTACTCACATAAAAACAAGATGTCAACATTAATACTACTTGCTCCACAATTTTACCTACTTGTGTATAATTGAAATGGCGTATTAACGAGGCATTTCCAGCTACACAATTTTACACCTCAAATCACAAATTGTATGAAGAACCTCCCATGGCTCGAAGTCTCTAAAGAAATTGGTGAGAATTGGTATAACCTCCCTCCCTTGTTTTATATAATCTATTTATAATTTCATATACATATATTTCAATTGTTATTGTACTTGCTACGACGATTGGTTATACTGCATTCATGTTTTTCAGGATCCTTTGGGGAGCAAATGTATTACTTCCGTCATAAGATTATGATGCATTGATTGAAGTATTTAGTTGCATCATACACTAGAATTAACTAAATAATTGCTTATATCTTCATTGACAATAGGTACACAAGTCCGTAACCACAACCGCTAAAGCAACTCCTTCAAGCCCAAAGTCAAGCCAAAACAACAAACCATTGGCGACGACATGAAAAATGAGTGCAAGAATCGAACCGATTATAAAAGTGTAAGTTACCTTTTTAGCTCTGAGGTATACTTTTAGTGGGGATTCGTTACAATACATGGAAAAACATGTCGGCTAGATTATGGGTCAAAACGAGTCAGACTGTAGCAGCTGCTTCACGATTTTTAGTGGGGATTGGATAAAATACATGAAAAATATGTCGGCTAGATTATGGGTCAAAACGGTTCACTTTGTGCCAGCTGCTTAGCGATTTTTAGTGGGATTGAATAACCATACGTGGAAAAATATGCTGGCTAGATTATGGGTGAGAACAGGTCTTGTGTTGAGTAGATCAGCAATACAAATCTTGCAAATAGTTCTTGTGATAATTATATATATATGATGACTTCTTATTAAACACAAACATGAACAGACCTAGGATTTTGAAACGGGTGTTGCACAAATTTTTTCTGAAGGGTTCTTGCACAAGTTTTTTCTGCATACTTGTTTTCTGTATATTCTTCTTTTTTCCTTTTTTTTTTTTTTCTTTTTTTTGGTCTAAATGGTGAATTAAGGTTGTGTGTTGTGGATGTCAATGATCTTAAGATAGCTATATTGACTGAACTTCCACACCTGCGTGATGCTACAGGGACCAGTTTTGCTCAGGTAGAAATGATTCTGGACTAAAAGAGGGTGTTGTGGGATTCCAGTAAACGTATCTTGATAAATATTCAAGGAGATGACACATCCAGATTTATCATGCTGCTTTCCATTAATCGAGGAAGAACTTGGATTCATTATTGTAGTTTATACTTTATAGTCACTAAAGCTGCTGAAGATAGTGATGATTCACCGCTCTCTGAGCCACCAGTCTCCTTTGTGGTTAACACACTGATTTTCCTATCATGTCTTTGGGGCACCAAGATCGGCTTCACCACGTTGGATTTCTCATTTACATTCATGGCTAGTTTCTATGAAAGTAATGATTCACCACTCTCTAAGTCCCGAATCATCTATGGTTGTTGTTGTTGTTCTTTTTAGCATTGTCGACAATTTCTTCATATTTATCGTTTTGATCAAAAGTGTTATGCGAAACTGTTAACTTTTCCAAATCGTGATAACTTCTGGCCGGGGTGACCATCAAAAATATCTTGTCAAGTTCAGTGACAAAATTTTCGTTTCCAATGAAATGTGAGTGTGAGAGGTCGATGGATCATCGACGATGACCATATTCACAAATTATATTATAAAATATCATAACTTGTGAATATGGTTTAATCGCCGAATGT
This sequence comes from Chrysanthemum makinoi, assembly GCA_910596185.1. Classification (NCBI taxonomy): domain Eukaryota; kingdom Viridiplantae; phylum Streptophyta; class Magnoliopsida; order Asterales; family Asteraceae; genus Chrysanthemum; species Chrysanthemum makinoi. Next base: position 102,832,732 of record OU343225.1, read on the forward strand.
TGTAGGTGTTTGAGCATGGAGCTGCTCTTGAAATATCCATCGTTGTTCTCCCTTGTTTCATTGGGCATGAAGATCTTGTCATTGCGTAAGTAAACCATATTCCGGTATGAAGGAATGTAACATACGATGTGACTACAAATCGGACTGATGATTACTTGGTGTTGCAATTATGTAGAACTTTTACATAATGTGACTTTTTAATAAATTGTCTGCAAAATTGTCAAAAAAAGGTAATGTAAGATGCAACTTTTGCCAATGAGTAGAACCTCATAATTTTCACTATTAAAAAGAATTGAGAAATCAATTTTTTGGGAAAAAGGAAATATAATAACTATTTTGTAACGTTTAGGGGAACATCAACTTGATACGTGATTTTTACTCGGCGAGTAGTCAAACAAATGAGAGGTTGTCGACGAAGGGGACGGTAACTACTAAAGGGCTTTGGTATAACTTGAATCCGGGGAAGCTAGTTAACTATCTCTTTCGGAGATGACGGACATTTTGATCTATGAAATTAATTGAACTCTTAATATAAAATTTCAAGTGTGGTGATGTTTATATTGCATACAAAAGATGGATACATGAGATTTATTTATATTTTTTAATGAAAACAGATCTTAATAATTAACGAACAGACTACATAACTTTGGGTTTGCATTTTTAATCTCTCTTCAAATCTTTGAAGTTTGAACTATACCACTCCTTATGCAATTGACTCATTTATGGGTTATTTTCTGAAACGAAAACTCATACGTATGCATGTAACACGACTTGGACCATAAACTTCCTAGCAATTGAAGATATAATTTCATATATTCTTCTTCATAAAGTCATTTTCAAAAGATAAGAACTAGTGTATATATAATTATCAATATTACAATATTATCTTCAGTTACGTGATATTACATTTCATTATATTTATTTATTACATTTCATAAATTCATTTTCAAAAGATATGACATAATACTTTTATTGAAAATTTTTTAATTAAATATCTTTTTAATAACTAGTGTATATATAATTATCAATATTATAGTATTATTGTAATACGACATATCATATTGCATTATATTATTTCCCGTTACGTGATATTACATTTCATTGTATATATCCGTTACATCTAAATGCATCATTATTTTACTTGCAGGTTAGCAATTCACATATCAATAGTTCCATAATATTACTATAATGCATAAATGATGGTGAATGCATCAAAAAAAGTGGTGTGAGTATCACCTCCCATTAGTTAAATATGTTTTGGGCAAATGTAACATTATGATGTTTTGAATTGGTAAATATGAAATTGCCACCCGCAATTAAAGTATAACATTACACCAAATTACATATTACATATTACATAACATTTAATAAAAATGTTACTAATGCCTATATATAACTCTTTCTAACAAACACTAATCCATAAAACAATTGTTCAATTTGGGTATTTACCCGGTTTTTAAACCTAAAAAACCTCATTTCTACAAATTCATCAAAATTGTCCCCTAGAGCATCAATCATGTTCAATCTATCAACAAGTTAATCAATCAACACACAAACTTCTCATTTTCATTTCGGTTTTTAATAGTTGAATCAGTTATTAGTATAGCATTATCTTGATTTAGCTTATAAAGGGGGTGTTTGGGTAAGCTTATTTTATTGGCTTCTTTTGAGAATAGCCGAAAAGTTTATTTTTCTGTAGATATATAAGTTGAAGAGGTTAAAGATGAGGAAATAGTCATAGTTTGTTTTATCTTTCTTCTAATAAAGGGTGAAAAGATCTCTTCATTCTTGATCAGCAATCATCATGTTCACATACTTATATATGCATGAATTATTTGGGTTTCATTTTTACTGAATCACATACTTATAATTCTGAGGGCGTTTATGCAATTTTTTAGGGAAAGGGTAGTAGACTAGTCTTCATTTTTGATGATGTTGATCATTTTATTTTTCATATGGGGACACCAAGTTTATGGATGCCGTGCAATCTTGACCGACGTTTCACAAGTATTATTATTTTTTTCTTTTTATTAAAGACGTAAACTTTTGATTGTGGTGTGTCATATTAGTTAGTTCCTTCTATAGATGCTTTAATCTATCCATGTGGATAGATCCACTTCGTTGCAAACAACAAGCTGATTTGATTATTTTAAATGTCTTCTAACAAATCTTAACACATTACTTGTACACGATGGTATTTTAGTAATTAGTAGAAAATTAGATAGTATGAACACGCAAAATATTTAAGAATAATCACTCATGGGTCTGATGGCAAAAGGACTTCTGACTATCACTTTAAGATGTGAAAGGTCTCATGTTCAATTCTTGGTAGGTGCTAACGATTCTAAAGTGGCCACGCCAACCTCTTGAAAAGGGAGGCCTTTACCCGATTTGAGTATGTGTGGCGGTGGGTTCAAACCCCGTGCATTAGTTGGCCAAAAGGTTGGAAACCATTGGTTACCCAAAAAAACTTTAAGAATGACAAACATTTATGAAACTATAGAGCTCGAAGTTAATGAAATAGTCATAGAACATTTTAATCTTCTAACGCATTTAGGGCAAAAGATCATTTAATACTTGCAATCAAATAAGTGATGATAAAGGTGTAGTGCGTGTGGTTCAGTCCAAAATTTCCATCCCGTATTACTTCTATTCTAGTCTTATTCCATTATTATAACTAATTTATTATAATATTTTCGTGTGATCAATTTCATTTTGATTGCTATTTTGCTTTAAACCCTGAAACCCTGAGGCGAACACGACTTTACTTTTGAGTTGTACTAATGGGAATGAGATTGAGTGCGGAGTATTTTTGGATGGAATTTTTTTTATTTAATGATACATGCTACTTCATGTGCGGATAAGTAATTTGTAACTTAATTGAATTAATTTAGCACACAAATTTTCATACAAAGTTTTTTCACAATAAAAAAAATTGATGGGTGGAGTTCATGTTCGGAAAGTTAACCACTTCGTAGAACTCGCAATTTTTTTTTAAAAAGTTTGCGTCACGATATACCATAATTTGAGCACATCTTTTGCATAAGTGACAAATTTAGTTGATTCGGCAATTGCCAGCTAGGGTAACATGTTCAAACGGGTTGGATCAACCTACCGACCTTGGAACTTCAATAATAGTTACTATATTATGAGTTGAAACTATTTGTATTTACTTTCTTTATCCTTAGATGATGGTGCTTTTATATTTTTTTAATTTGGAATATATTCTTCTTTCAGTTATAGATACTTTCTATTTGATCTATGATTTTACCTACTTGTGTATAATTGAAATGTCTATTAACCAGGCATTTCCAGCTCCACAATTTTACACCTCAAATCACAAATGGTATGAGGAACCTCCCATGGCTCAGAAAGTCTCTAAAGAAATTGGTGAGAATTGATATAACCTCCCTCCCTTATTTTATATAATCTGTTCATAATTTCGTATACATATGTTTCAAATGTTAGTGTACTTACTACGACAATTGGTTATAATGTATTTTTGTTTTTCAGGATCCTTTGGGGGAGCAAATGTATTACTTTCCTCAAGGACACCTCGAACATGTATGTTATTTATCTTTTTATGCCCGATAAGATAAAATGAGCCTAAATTAACCCATGCAACGAATCTTGGTCGAGCACATCCTCTTAACACACCAGAGATAGTTGTTTGTGAGCAGTTTCCAAGCTCACACACCCCCAACACAAGCATGGCTGCTGATATTAGTGAAACAATCTTTGCACCTAACATGAACACTAACCCCCAAACATCTCTAGTAACGATGGTTAAGGCCACCGCGATAAAGCTAGTTAGAACAGCACATGATAAGGCAATATATGATGCATATTCAGCTTTCTGGCATGTTGGTCCTAACATAACCAACACGAGCCAAAACACCCATGCTTATCTATAATGGAAATATGCATATAAAGGAGGTTGCTTGCAACAATATATAAATGGCAGAAATAGCGACTTCTTTGTCATTTGGAAGTAAACAGAGAAAATATCATTAGCTCGTTAAACCACCATTCCAAACATACCGACAAGCAACTAGGTATTGCGAGTGACAAAATAGTTCTCAACTCTGTGAAGCATTCGATAAAATCAAAAGATTTTATTGAAATGTCACCAGTTGTGTACAAGTACACAAAAAGGGTGAATAGGTACACAAAGTCCGCAACCACAACTGCCAAAGCAACTCCTTCAAGCCCAAAGTCAAGCCAAAACAACAAACCATTGGTGACGACATGAAAAATGAGAGCAAGAATCGAACCGATTATAAAATGGTAAGTTACCTTTTTAGCCCGGAGGTATAATACTTTTAGTGGGGATATGATACAATACGTGGAAAAATATGCCGATCAGATTATGGGTCAAAACGTGTCACATTGTAGCAGCTGCCTCGCGATTTTTTGTGGGGATTGGATACAATACATGGAAAAATATGCCGGCTAGATTATGGGTCAAAACGTGTCACATTGTAGCAGCTTCTTTGCGTTTTTAGTTGGGAATGGATACAAATACATGGATAAATATGTCGGCTAGATTATGGGTCAAAACGGGTCACATTGTCGCAGCTGCTTCGCGACTTTTAGTGGGCATTGGATACAATGCATGGAAAAATATGACGGTTAGATTATGGTTCAAAGCGGGTCACATTGTAGCAGCTGCTTAATTTAAGTGGAATGTAGTTGCCCAAAGTTGTAATAAACATATATTCCAAAGTTGTATATATTATTTCCAAATCTTACAAACGAAGTTTCATTCCCAACTAAAACTTAATTTAAGTGGAATGTAGTTGTCCATACAACATATAAGATTTAAGAAAAAAATAAATAATACTCCCACTAGCTTTCAGGAATACTTATGAGCAATCTTTTTTTTAATTTTTAAATCAAACATGGATTTAATATTAAACATAAGAAACATCTCCTAGATGCTTGCATATATCCATACATGGATTCTTGCAGTTTGTACATATCCAAGGATTATTTGAATTCATAAAACTTCTTTGTATTACTCATCGTCCTCGCAAAAGTAATTTCACAACAAAGAGTTATGACATTCATTGTCAAAATTTCATATCAATGAAACTTAGTATGACAATTATAATCTTTATACTTCTATTTAATGTATATAGGAAAGAATATTCAATCATAGTTAATTGCTTAAGTATGATTGATATTATTATCACTAGATATACATTAAATACATGTACAATATTGTCCATATGATTTCTACACAAAAATTTAAACCACTAGGGTTTCCATCCTTTGAAGAAACTCATTTTCATTATTAAGATAAACCAAGTATCTAAAGTTGATTATCTTTATGGACAGAATCTCTACATTCATAGTATGATTGATTTTCCACAATTCAACATTTGGTAAATTTATCATTATGATTAACAGGCTTACCATGATCCTGTAACTCATATTCCTCAGCATATTAAATATCGGAGATATCCTTACGGATCTATGAATGACAATTCCATCATATTAAGGTCTATCATTTTCATGTTTAGCCTCATCATGATATTTGCTAGTGCATTTTAGAAGATTATGTATTTTGTAATTCAATCTTTCAAGATCTAAACAAAACTCCCACTTGCCTTTAAAAATTTAAAGATTACCTTTAAATAGTTTAGCAAGTAGAGCAACAATACATTGTTCTCTTTTGGGATATTACAAAAACATTGACAGTTCCTAACATTAGTTTGTTACAACTCACTCTATAAGTAGTTTAACAAATTGAGAACTTCATTTATAAGACTTAATGTGATACATCACATTCCATAAACAAATGGTGTCTTATTAATCTTCTAGGTTGAAGTCTTATTGAGTATATTCAATCTATACTCAATCTACTAACCTTGATAACTTTTGGAAGAAACTATAGTTATCTTGAATCAAATAATGCCAACAGATTTTGATTCTTCCAACAGAACATACCATAAAACTATGGTATTTCCTTATAATTAATATTGTAAGAAAATCTAACAATATTTTAGATAACCATCTACTCTTTTGGCTTACCTATTTACCAACAAAGTAAAACTTAATGGTACAATAGAATTACCAAGTCAATTGCATGTATTATAACACAAATATTTTTGACCAAGTCAAAAGACATATTAGTTATAATCCCACTATCCGTTATAAGTCATTGATCAACTCATTCACTTCATGCATATGTCTTAAAACATAGCAAGTTAACGTCTTACTTTATATTGTAAGTCTTGTATAAAAGACTTCATGTTTGTGACTTTACAAAATCATAAACATTTATAATTAAAGTAATTATGAACACCACCTCGGGTTTCAATTCATATTTCAAGTTAATATTTACTACATATATTTAAGTCATTCAACGAATACTCAAATTCAAGGTAGTATTAGATTACTTCATTTAATTATGTCATTCCATGAAATGTTCCATGTAAGAAACTGCAGAATCATCCATGCTCGTTCTCACGACACGTGGATATTTTACCTTGGGCTACAATCTAGTTCACGTTCTTACGTAACATAAATTGTAACTACAAGTGTTTCTTAAATATTGAATGACATAAATATTTAAAATAAAGTAGTCTTTGTTATCATCTTGACACATGTTCTTAATAGGGCAATCATACATATATAAATGTATACTTCCTATTAGAACGTTATTCTCTTACTATACAGTCAAGAGAATTCTTTTAAATCATATTAATATGTGTTGTACCTTGCACACAATAAGATTTCTCCCACTTGTGCATGGAACAACATCATGTAGCATATAAACAACGCGATACACGTTCGTTTATTTGATTAATATGATTTGTGTCATAGATATAACAAGTAGATGTAGAACTATATTGTTTAGTAAGGAAACGTACACGACTATCCTTAAAAACATGAGTGTCTACAATTGGAAAGTAATTATCTTTGAAGATAATCTGGGTTACTACACAGGAAATAAGGCTTGTAGCTCCCATTGAATTAGAAATCATTAAAACAACTTCTTATTCAGTAATGCAACACAAATGCTCCCACTGAATCTGACAACATTGTAAGTGTTGCATAACCAGTGAAAACAACTTGCTTGCTTTTTACTTTCATACACCTTTGAAGAACCATACGTAATCATTACTAAGGTACTAAAAGGTGTATTCTACTATACTGGTATGAATGATAGGTTATCCATCAATGTTATTAAATCGAAAAATTGGGTATGCAATTTCTTCCTCAACAGGCCTACCATCCCCATACTGGTATGTAGTACCCTTAAAGGCTAAAGCAAAACAACTAGATAAAAATATGCTAGTTTGCCTTTTACCAATTTTTGCGGTAATTAGTCTAGCTTCAAATCTAGTAACTCATATACATGTTTTCCAGTTAACCAACATTCATGTTGTTACAAAGGATTCATTCACCAAATGAGGGTAATGAAATCTTTATGGAAAATAAGATGTGCAATTCATTGCTAAGAGTTACATTAGAATTTAGACAATTCAAATGTTCCTATTATACCTTTCTCATTCATGAAAAGGAATATGATTGAGTCTTATGCTTCTCTCATGGAAAAGAGACTTCGTTTGTCTTATCAGTAAATTATTCTCGATCAAACATTTGTTTGAATGCTAGAATGGATCAATTTACTAATCAAAGACTAAACCACGTTTACGGTTAAATGTTGCATTTATACATTCAAAAGAATTACAAAATTCAATTTTAGTATTTTCGATAATTAACCTTTTCAATAAACAATTAAATACCCAAGGTTCATATTCATATAACCAATTAATTATTATTGAAAACTAGGATCTAAATTGCCATAATTTCATCACGTCAGTTGATCTGCTAGTAATGAACCTTATACAAAATGGTAGAGCTATTGCTCAATTGCCAATTTCAATTGCAATTCCTAGATTTATGGGATTTACATATAGCCAATTTCAATTGCCATGTAAACATGTTTTATCCCATCTTATGCCTTGAGTTGCCAGTTCTCACTACAAAACTCAATTAAGTTGTCCAACTTAAGAAACTGCAAAATCGTCCATGCCCGCTCTCACGACAAGTGGACATTTTACGCTTTGATTACGATCTAAGTCACGATCTCACGCAAATAAAAAGTAATCTTAGGTGTTTCCGTTTCGTTGGATGGCATATAACTTAAATTAAAGGGTAATAGTTTTGATGTTAAATCAAATATGTACAAAGATGTCATGCATTCATCTTTGTAGCATAGTTTTTATTAAAACATTTATATCTTGTTTTAATGTATAAGCTTTTCATCATCAAACTTTAATTGAGGTATTGGGTTCACCAATTAAGGAATTTAGTGTTAATTATCATCCATTATACCGTACTTTTGCATAAGTGTAAACACTTAGTGTTTCGGATAATTACCACCGAAGTGGCACATGGAATTAAAACTAATTCGCCCTTAAGATGAGCTTGCACATTTAATGGCTTACTAAGTAGCTCCATTCGAACTTACAGAGGGCAGAGGACCAGGTACGCGCTAAAGCACAACCTTGGACATCCTTTCAGTGTGACTGTGCGCACTTCTTTAAACCCCTTTTATTAGTTCATTCTCATGGGTGAGCCTTTCAGACCATTTGTACCAAAGTCATCAATCAATTAAACGATTATGATTACTATTCTTAAAAATACATGTTTCACCATTGTTTAGGTCAGTTTATTTTTCTTGTAAAAATACCCTTGTTACACATAACAAACAAGCAAGTATTTGTAAAAATAAACAAGTAAACAATGAATGCACAACAAATAAAAAGTCATGCAATCAAATAACCACATGCAAACGGTTTTGATAAATCCTATTAATAACCAATTCTAGATCATGGTAATATGCATATATTTAATTAAGGGTGTGTTTGTTTCATTAAGATGTTTTATGTCTGAATCTGACTACCACATCTTACTGTTAAGAGGAGGCTGTAAAGTCTGAATCTGAATGAAATAATTTTGTTTGTTTTTTTTCAAATTGTCTGAATGGTTTTAATTGTTCGTTTTTTCAAACATATATTAAACTATAACAATACGATATATAAGCAACTTATGTAAACATGAAAAAAAATATTTTTATTATAAATTTAACACAATAATTAACCATTAAATAAATTACATTATTACATATCCTATTCTAAAACAAATCCCACTTTCGGATTAAAGAAAATGAAGCCCAAAATATTAGTCCAACTCAAACTAGCCCTAAACCTAAGGTTATAAGATACTTTATCTCTACAAACAGCGCCCCTTCCCTATCATATATGTGTTTTTCTCTTCTCAAGCTGCAAACACAAAAACACTACTTTATTAACCAAGAAACAAACTCAAAAATTTCATGATCCTTACTCCTTTAAACACCCTTCACGAATCTTTATTATTTCGTATTTCTGTTCGAACTCACGAAGCACACTCGCGATTCACAACCCTTTTGTGGGTTTAAAGAATTTGGATATGGGTGTAGCCTAAGGTTTGGAGGGTTGAAGGGTGAATATTTTGGAGATTTGGCAATTTTGCATGGTTAAGAGGGAGTAAGACCTAAATGCCACATCTGATCCTAGTAGGAGGTTTACATCTGACTGTGTCTGAACCACAAAGAAAAAACAAACAAACATAATGTCTGACCGCGTCTGACTGGGTAAGAGTCAGAGGCGGTTCAGACGTTTTTAGCAAAAACAAACACAGCCTAAGACTTTCACCCGTTTTCATCTATGTACAAGGTGAACCACATGCATCGATTCATCGATTGCGCAAGTCAAAATTAAATACATACCACATAGCACATAATTGATTAAATTAATAATTATTGAGGTCTTCCCCAATTTTAGATCTATCATAATTTAGTGTATATCACTTAAACAAGAAAGAAATACAATAAAAGCATATCCATGATAAAACATGCAGATAATTATCATGGACATAAAATTACACTTAACAATTAATGCAATTAAATCAAAGTTACGCATATACACATAAAGTTGCATGCATCTTAGGGTTTCTAATCCAATTAAAACAATAGTTTACAAAACCCTAATTAGGGCACCAAAATACCCCCCTCAAAATTAGGGTTTAGGTTTTGCAAACCATAGATCTAAGCATACAAATAATAACACATTCATGTTTATTTTAATTATGTGTTTGAGTAATTAATTACTTGTTATACAAGGCTCGTGATGCCACTGTTGAGTTTATGATATATAAAATACAATAAAACATAAAGACATCAAGAGTACACAGCGGAAGACTTAAAGATCATAACAAATAAATTAATTAACTGAAAGTATGCGTAACGTACCTCTTGCAAATGTCAAATCCCTCGAGCAAAGCAAAACAACCCTCGAGCAAAGCAAAACAAAGAAGTACTTATTGGTGTAAGAATAATGTCTTACAACCACGTTCTTGTACACACGAATTAACCAAACGAATCAAGCGATTGCTAGATCTAACACAAGTCCTCGTTTAAGCAAAACGAAACCAAACTCCCTTACTATTGGGGTGCTTGGCCGAATATTAGACTAGAGAGAGGAGAGGAGAGATCTAGGGTTAATTCAATGCACAAGTGTATGAAACCCTAGAACCTAACCCTCTTTATATACTATTAGGTAAACTTAGGGAACAAGTTTATGAATTAGGCTTTAGAAGGCCCCTATGGCCGGCCATGAAGACAAGCCCAAAGCCAAACCCATAACTTTTCCAAGTTTTCCATTTCTAGTCCTTTCTCTTTTCATTTAACGGTCGTTAGTCATTTTTCCGTTAAATACTTAACGATCGTTAACCGGACTTAATGTGCAATAATTAATCGTAAACATAAACATTAATTATTAACTTTAATTCTCATTCGCTAATGTGTGTAATCCCGTGGTCAGGAGTTCGAATCCGGACATTCACATGTTTGTAAATATATACATTTCCAACAGCTCCCACTTGGATATGTTTACAAAACGTGAAATGACATTGGTTAGCGTCTAGCAACACGCCAATGCCCCCGGTACAACTCGTGTATGGTTTTCTGGAGAAAAACCAAGTTTGATGATTCATCATCATATTCATCCTTTTGTTTCTAATACCATGTTAATAAGAATATGGATCTTACTCATTTCTTAATTAACTATTCAGTTTCTCGCTTTATGTGATTGATTAAGATTACCAATCCTTCTGAACATATTCCAGAAGACCTTGGGTATGGCCATACAAACATCTTAACAATCCTACGAGGGGCCAGTAGTATTATACTTCAAAATAAATTTGAAGGAAACAAATCCCATTTTGACTACAAGCGGATTCACAAATTTCGCAACACTTCTGAAAACAACCCTTATAACTACCAATTACGTGTAGCGTTAGATTGCTTCACAAAAATGCACTACATCCATGACATATCTCTTGTATCTCAAGTCAGGGGATAAATATCCATGATATACTTAATGACAAAGATCCATAAAGTATTATCATGCGGGTGGGATAAGTACTATACTCAATACATTGAATATCATCTGAAATTAGTCATGCTACGCATCAATATACTTTCAAGTATATTCTAACTAATACTCAGATTTGTCTTAATTCAATATCATTCCCATGTTATTGATCGACAACGGACTATTTAGAATAACTTAAGTTATTCAAGGATTTAAACATGCAAATACAGGACACAATATTATAAATGAAATTAAACGTATACCGTACTTTAATTCATTATAAATAATAATTGTTTAACATCCTTTATCCAAATACTAAATAGATCAATGCATGATAATACTAGTTAATGAATTTTGCCACAAGTCATGAAAATCATACTTGTTGACAATGCATAATTTCAATTAACTTTGATCTATAGGAATTTTGAGAATACTTATTTCAAGAATTCAATAAGTGAATTTCTTGTATATGTTTACACATATCTTGATATTGTCATATCATTCCATAAGGTGCGTGATAACCTGAACCACCCTTTTATGACAATTATCTTTCAAAACTTTAAAGTTTTAAAGTATTCTTTATTCTTTAATGTATAATGCAACTATGCTCTTAGTTGAGCATAACTAGTCAACATGGTCATCATCAAGGATACCATGACTAGAATTGAGTGTCATCTCAATTATACCAGCATCATTCTGTACAACAATATGCTCTTTAAATATCCGTAAACTTTTGAACAGTTCTAGTGTAATGTTGGTGCCTACCAAAACTCAAGTTTGTTGGCAATGACAATTATGAAACAATTGTCATATAATCATCCATAGAATCTAGGAGCATCTCCAGATTGTGGAATGTGATTCTAAATCCAAACATATTCCTTTAAAATATTTATTACACTAACAACTTTCAATTTTTGTCAAATCATCTTGTAATCAAGCATGACATAACAACTTTATACATAACATGATGTTCATGATGATCTTCAAGTTAGACGTTAAGATCTCATTCATATACTATCTTGTCAAAGATATGTACTCATCATGTTCTATTAGACTCATTTATTTACCACATATGTTTATAATAATAAACATATATTCCAAAGTTGTATATATTATTTCCAAATCTTACAAACGAAGTTTCATTCCCAACTAAAACTTAATTTAAGTGGAATGTAGTTGCCCATACAACATATAAGATTTAAGAAAAAATAAATAATACTCCCACTAGCTTTGGGAATACTTATGAGCAATCTTTTTTTAATTTTAAATCAAACATGGATTTAATATTAAACATAATAAACATCTCCTAGATGCTTGCATATATCCATTCATGGATTCTTGCAGTTTGTACATATCCAAGGATTATTTGAATTCATAAAACTTCTTTGTATTACTCATCGTCCTCGCAAAAGTAATTTCACAACAAAGAGTTATGACATTCATTGTCAAAATTTCATATCAATGAAACTTAGTATGACAATTATAATCTTTATACTTCTATTAAATGTATATAGGAAAGAATATTCAATCATAGTTAATTGCTTAAGTATGATTGATATTATTATCACTAGACATACATTAAATACATGTACAATATTGTCCATATGATTTCTACACAAAAATTTAAACCACTAGGGTTTCCATCCTTTGAAGAAACTCATTTTCATTATTAAGATAAACCAAGTATCTAAAGTTGATTATCTTTATGGACAGCATCTCTACATTCATAGTATGATTGATTTTCCACAATTCAACATTTGGTAAATTTATCATTATGATTAACAGGCTTACCATGATCATGTAACTCATATTCCTCAGCATATTAAATATCTGAGATATCCTTACGGATCTATGAATGACAATTCCATCATATTAAGGTCTATCATTTTCATGTTTAGCCTCATCATGATATTTGCTAGTGCATTATAGAAGATTATGTATTTTGTAATTCAATCTTTCAAGATCTAAACAAAACTCCCACTTGCCTTTAAAAATTTAAAGATTACCTTTAAATAGTTTAGCAAGTAGAGCAACAATACATTGTTCTCTTTTGGGATATTACAAAAAACATTGACGAGTTCTAACATTAGTTTGTTACAACTCACTCTATAAGTAGTTTAACAAATTCAAAACTTCATTTATAAGACTTAATGTGATACATCACATTCCATAAACAAATGGTGTCTTATTAATCTTCTAGGTTGGAGTCTTATTGAGTATATTCAATCTATACTCAATCTACTAACCTTGATAACTTTTGGAAGAAACTATAGTTATCTTGAATCAAATAATGCCAACAGATTTTGATTCTTCCAACAGAACATACCATAAAACTATGGTATTTCCTTATAATTAATATTGTAAGAAAATCTAACAATATTTTAGATAACCATCTACTCTTTTGGCTTACCTATTTACCAACAAAGTAAAACTTAATGGTACAATAGAATTACCAAGTCAATTGCATGTATTATAACACAAATATTTTTGACCAAGTCAAAAGACATATTAGTTATAATCCCACTATACGTTATAAGTCATTGATCAACTCATTCACTTCATGCATATGTCTTAAAACATAGCAAGTTAACGTCTTACTTTATATTGTAAGTCTTGTATAAAAGACTTCATGTTTGTGACTTTACAAAATCATAAACATTTATAATTAAAGTAATTATGAACACCACCTCGGGTTTCAATTCATATTTCAAGTTAATATTTACTACATATATTTAAGTCATTCAACGAATACTCAAATTCAAGGTAGTATTAGATTACTTCATTTAATTATGTCATTCCATGAAATGTTCCATGTAAGAAACTGAAGAATCATCCATGCTCGTTCTCACGACACGTGGATATTTTACCTTGGGCTACAATCTAGTTCACGTTCTTACGTAACATAAATTGTAACTACAAGTGTTTCTTAAATATTGAATGACATAAATATTTAAAATAAAGTAGTCTTTGTTATCATCTTGACACATGTTCTTAATAGGGCAATCATACATATATAAATGTATAATTCCTATTAGAACGTTATTCTCTTACTTTAGTCAGAGAATTATTTTAAATCATATTAATATGTGTTGTACCTTGCACACAATAAGATTTCTCCCACTTGTGCATGGAATAACATCATGTAGCATATAAACAACGCGATACACGTTCGTTTATTTGATTAATATGATTTGTGTCATAGATATAACAAGTAGATGTAGAACTATATTGTTTAGTAAGGAAACGTACACGACTATCCTTAAAAACATAAGTGTCTACAATTGGAAAGTAATTATCTTTGAAGATAATCTGGGTTACTACACAGGAAATAAGGCTTGTAGCTCCCACTGAATTAGAAATTATTAAAACAACTTCTTATTCAGTAATGCAACATGATGAGTGTGTAAATACTCATCATTTTTGGTTAAATCTGAACTGCAAAACGTTTAAAAATGCTCAGAAATGCATCAAAATACTGAAAATATCTCAAAATTGTATTTTATATGTTTCAGATGCAAAATGTTTAAAATCAGATGAAAAATGAGCTAAGTTTGCATAATTGGCGGTTTCAGTCCCCCAAGTTTCAAAAGTTTTCAGAAATAGTCCCTGAGCACTTATTTTAAAAGAAAAGTCACCAAAGGTCCTTTTGAAATCATAAATTGTCATAATTAGTCCTTTGGTGAAAAGATCCAAAAGTTTTGAGAAATTACAGTTTTGGTCCACTGATTTTAAAATGGTCATGTTTAGTCCTTGGAATTTCACAAATAACAAAAATGGCCCTTATACTATCGGAGATGGTCAAGTTTTACCCTTGGAGTATAATTTCAGAATGTTCAATATTGGTCCTTGGCTTTTCAGTTTTGGCAAGATTGGTCCCTAAACTATATATTTTATCCAAAACTAGTCCAAGCCCAAAATAAAACATCCCTAGCCCAACACCAAATCCAGTTAACCTTTTACCCAGTCCAAACCCACAACCCGTTTACCCAAAACTACCCACGGTTTGAATATAATACCGCCCTCACGGGTTTCCTTCTCCTTCACCCACTTTCACTTTGCCACACCTGCAACTCTACCCCTCACCTCCATCATCATCACCTACCCTCCAAACACCCTATGCCAAAAGAAACATTAATTGCATCCCCTCCTAACACTCAATCTCTCTCCACTGTCAAAATTCTATTTCCCGCCAAAATGCATCAAACGGCCATAATGGTCCCAAGTGATCCAATGGTCCTAAAAACATGTGGGATTTTCTCAGAAAGAGGAGAGAAGCAATGTGGGTGTATAAAAAGGAAGAAAGAGATGCAAAGAAAGTAGTAGTTAGTTTAATTTTCAAAATGTATGTCGTTTTTAAATTATTATGTCTTAAATAGATTTTTAGTTATAATTTCAAGCTTGTTTGTATCAATCTAAGTTGTTTGAGTGTATTACAACTGTTTTCAAATATTAATTCAAGTTTGTGTTCATATATCATGTTTCATGTTCTTTGCAAATTTCAGTTTCATTTTCTTATGTACAAGCCTCTATTAACTTATTTTTAAGTTCAAACAAGTTTACTCAAGCTTATCATAGCTTTTGATAAGCTTGGGAAACAGTTTCAAGCATATTTGATTTTTGGTCAATGAAAGTCAACTTAGAAGAAAATTGGTTAAGGGCATTGAAATGGTTAATGGTGTTGCAGAGCTTGATTTGGGGTTGGATTAGACTAGATTAGGGTAGTTAT
Source organism: Chrysanthemum makinoi (assembly GCA_910596185.1). NCBI lineage: Eukaryota > Viridiplantae > Streptophyta > Magnoliopsida > Asterales > Asteraceae > Chrysanthemum > Chrysanthemum makinoi. Next base: position 102,848,890 of record OU343225.1, read on the forward strand.
GGTTACGGTTTTAGCCTGCAAACAATTTGGACATTTGTGAGTATCTGTCCCATTTACATTTTCATTTCAGTTTGCAAATTGTGTTTGTATCTGTATTTGTGGTTAAGGATGGTTTAGGCCTGTTTAATTAAGTGGTAATTAGGATATTAGAATCAGTTTTAGTGTCTGCAATAGCTTAATCAGGGGTTAGCTCAGTTTTTATTACAAATCAGTCATATTAAGGGTGTTTGGATTAGTTGATTAAGCTGTGTTTGAGGTTTGTTCAAGAGTGGAAACCTGTTGGTTTATGCTTGAGTAGCTCTATTATAACCATATCTGTCATTAATTTGTGCATCAAAGCAGCCAAAGTCAAAATTCTCTTTAAGCTGTTCTCCTTTCTTAACTGTGGGAATTTTTGAAAAGCAAAAGCTTGATTTTTGTTCAAAAACCATAGATATTTGTTTTATTAGTATTAGTTTAACATAATTCATCAATTTCACTCCTTAAATCAGTTGCAAAGTTCAAATAAGTCAACTTTTCATTTTTATTAAAAAAGTCAAATTTGCAAAAAACTCAGTTTTGAGCCCATCTAAGATGAATTTTCATGAGTTCATTTCTGGGCCAAATCATGTGAAACTTGTGGTTTTAAAAACTTCAATTGGTCTATTTTCTCATTGTCATTTTTGTAGATTTTTATCAATTTTTTTATAAGCTCTAAAGTTGCTTGTCAACATGGGCTTGTTTGCCTGTACCTGTGACTCAGTTGATACTGAGTCCTGCACAGAGGTCTTGCAAGGCTTGCACAGAGCTCATTTGAGCTTGTCTAGGTCTAGTATTTGGCTCATAAGTAGTTAGCCAGGAGAGGTTCCAACTCTTGGTTTTAAATTTTAGCTTATTAGGAAGCTTGTACTTAAGCTCAAACTTGGTACCCTCACACTGATTTTAGCACATAACTCAAATCATCAAATCTTAGCAATTTGCATTTTAGAGGTTTAGAGCAGTTATAATATTAGTTGCATTTGGGTATTCTTAGCATAATATAGCTTTTGTGTTGCTGTGGTGGACTTTGGTGCTCATTTGCTTATTCCAAGTGCTTATTTATAAGCACTTGTGCCTGCGTTCATATTCCTCCACACAACCCTCTGTTTTTCCATTTTTCTTAGATTCACAATATTATTTTAGACTTATCTTGAATTTTTTATATTTTCCCAGTACTGTTTGGTATTTTTCTCCATTTAAATCTATTTTTAGCATTCTTTAAATAGCTTTTAATCCAATTAATTCAGAAAAGTTTCAAAAAAATAATTTTTCATTTTTCTTAAGTTAAGATAAATATAAAAAGTTAAAAAAATATTTTTTCAGATTTTTCTTAGTTAAATTTGTATTTTTAAGCAATTTAAGTAGTTTTAAATAGTTTTTAATTCCTAGAAAATACAAAAATAATCAGAAAAATACAAAAATAGTTTTGAAAATTCTCTTTTGTAATTTTAGATTTTTCCAAGTCATAGTTTCATTTTTCTAGCTTTATTTCCTATTTTCTTGTATTTTAGGTTATTATTAAATAGTTAAAAATAGTTTTTAATTAATAATAATTAGATAAATAGTTATAAAAATAATTTTCTTTTTCTTAAAATTTTCTTTTGTCATTAGGTTTGTAAAAATGTCATTTTCATATTTTTAGGGTTAATACTGCTTCAGTTTCATATTTTCTTTTGTACGTCGCGTAGTTTTTAATTTAAGTTTTATAAAAGAAAAATCAAAAACATCATTTTAAAAATAGTGATAGCGTTTATTTAATATAGTTTATCTTTTTAAATTTCCTTTAATTTTCATTTAAGCCCTTGTAGTTTATGTACTTTTTCTGTAGTTATAATAATTCAAAACCTCTTTTCCGTTCAAATCTCTCGATCACTATACGCTTGGTGATTCATCGCATCAATTTCAGTCCTTAAATCAGTTGCAAAGTTCAAATAAGTCAACTTTTCATTTTTATTAAAAAAGTCAAATTTGCAAAAAACTCAGTTTTGAGCCCATCTAAGATGAATTTTCATGAGTTCATTTCTGGGCCAATTTCAGTGAAACTTGAGATTTTAAAAACTTCAGTTGGTCTATTTCCTTATCACCATTTTTGTAGAATTTTGTAAATTTTTCATAAGACTCAAAAATGCTTGACAAAATGGGTGTAAATGCCATGTGCAATGACTCAGATTAATCTGAGTCTGCAGGGTTTGTCGCAGCTTGTCACAAGCTCTAAACTGCTTGTCTAGGTCGGTTTTGGATCATAAGTTCTTGGCCAGGTCTAGTTTAGGTTCCAACTTTTGGATTTTAGTTTACGCTTATTGGGTGGCTTGTGCTCTAGCTTAAAAGTGGTAGCCTCAACCTGTTTTTAGCTCATTATCTCAAATCATCAAATCTGTTCAAACAACACAATAGAGGTTAAGGGCAGTTGAGATTAGTTGCATTTAGGCATTTATAACATATTATAGCTTCTGTTTTAGTTTGGTGGCTTATTGTGACCTTTTGGCTTATTTAGAGTGCTTATTCATAAGCACTTTGCTTGGCAGTTTCAATTTCTTGCACACAAGCCTCTGTTTTTCTATTTTTCCTAGATTCTCTATATTATTTTAGACTTATCCTGAATTTTTCATATATTTCTATTACTGTTTGGTATTTTTCTTGATTTAAATCAATTTTTAGCACTTTTTAATTAGCATTTAATACAATTAAATCAGAAAAGTTTCAAAAAAATAATTTTTCATTTTTCTTAGGTTAAGATAAATATAAAAAGTAAAAAAATTATTTTTCCAGATTTTTCATAGTTTAATTTGTAATTTTTAGTAATTTAATTAGTTTTAAATAGTTTAAAATTCATAAAAATAGAAAAATAATCAGAAAAATATAAAAATAGTTTTGAAAATTCTCTTTAGTTATTTTAAATTTTTCCAAGTCATAATTTTATTTTTCTAGCTTTATTTCATATTTTCTTGTATTTTAGGCTATTATTAAATAGTTAAAATTAGTTTTTAATTAATAATAATTAGATAAATAGTTTTAAAAATAATTTTCTCTTTCTAAATATTTTCTTTTATCATTAGGTTTGTAAAAATGTCATTTTCATATTTTTAGGATTTATATTGCTTTAGTTTCACATTTTCTTTAGTACGTCACGTAGTTTTAAATTCAAGTTTTATAAAAACATAAAATCAAAAACATCATTTTGCAAATAGTGATAGCGTTTATTTAATATTTTCTATCTTTTTAATTTCCTTTAATTTGCATTTAAGCCCTTGTAGTTTATGTACCTTTTCTGTAGTTATAATATTCAAATACTCTTTTCCGTTCAAATCTCTCGATCACTATTCGTTTGGTGATTCTTCGCATAGCTCGCTGGGACATAATGACCCGGGGAAACACTATACTCTCCAGATCTTCATTGCATTCATTTCCGGACTGTTTTAAGTTTCTTACGGTCGGCCATTCACAAGTGGTCGGCTTGAGTGATAAAACTTGACGGTCTGGGAGCGAATCAAATTTTTGGCGCCGCTGCCGGGGAGCTGTGCTAATTATCTTCCGTTTAGCAGATTAGTGATTTGGATATTCACTCCTTGTTTATACCATCTGTATGTATTTATATTTTCTTATAAAAATCAAAAACCCAAAAAGATTTTCATTCTTTGTTTTCACAAAATGTTTATCCAAAAATCCAAAAATATTCATCTTTACCCTCTTACCCTTTTTGATTCTTTATCCCTTTACCCTCTATCCATTTGATTCTTTATCCCTTTACCCTCTATCCATTTGAAAAACGTCATACTTTATCACAAATGTCAAGAATTCGTGTTGTTCGTGAAGATCCATTAATTCTGCGTAGGGAAATGGAACGAGAAACCGGGGTGACAAAGGACCAAGTACTTCCCTCTGATAATGGAAGTGCTAAATACGTCCAACCTACGGTTATTCAAATATCTAAACCCTCAATTGCTCCTAAGCCGTCTAAAATTGATCCTAAACTTTCACGATTTACGGTTAAAAGCAAACATGCAGAATTTAGACCGGTGACCAGCAAGAATGACTTGCCTAATCTTCACGTTTCTCATGAACCAGAACCAGAGACCATAACAGAAGTGGTGGAAATTGCTAGCTCTCAGAGCACACCACTTGTCCCACCTCCGGATTTTCAAAATGTTCTTCGAGACTTAATAGTCATTCAGATCACCATGTTGGTTTTGTTGATTCTTTGAATGAACTGATTCCTTCTCATAACTCTCAAATGAAATCGTTTATTCCTTGTGTCGATTGTGGTGAGCCTCTTTTTGGTTCACCCTGTCGTTGGTGTACGTGTGTACAGTGTGGTAATGATATTCATAACGGGAGTTGTTTGTTTTGTGGTTCGAGGAATTCATTTGATTATGATCCTAATCCGAACTCATTTAACGACCCCTCAAATTTTTCCAATTACCCACCACAGCCCGACTTATCTTCATATAATCAACATAACTGTTGTGAATTTTGTGGAGGTCCTCACCTAGGATTCGAGTGTCAATCCGGAAACACGTTTGTCTATGAACAGTTTTCCAGTGATGCTCAGAACTTTGATTATAACCAAAATCCATATGATTCACCAGTCCAGACTCAACAGTTTTACTGTTGTGAGTACTGTGGAGGTCCCCATTTCAGCTCTGATTGTCAAATAGGGAACCCAGTTCCTTGTAACAATCATGACTCTCACATGTTTGACAATTTCCAACCTCCACAGCACCATATGGTTCAAACTCCATCTGAGCCGTTGTCTCAAGAAATTCCCCAAGATTTTGAAACCGCAATGAAAACACTTGAGGATATGATTCGTAACTTTAAGAATCAAGTGAGTAGTGAAAAGACCATGGGAGAATTGCTAGCCGAAGAACGAGAGACCCGCCAATCTAGGGAAGAATTATTAGTCCTAGAGCATGCAGCTCTAAGGCGTTCCCAATTTCTTAAGGCAGCTCTATATGATGATGACGAGGAGAGTTTTTATCCTTTTAAGAATAGTATTTCTCAACTCCCTCAGTCTGTTGATATCCCAGCAGTTGAGATTCCATCTCAAACAACTGCTATCACACAGCTCCCACTCACTCTCTAAACATGGGGGACGAGCATCTTGACACTGTTCCGGAAAAGGAATCGGACGAATTCATAAAGTCTAGTGCTGAGAACCTTGTCCCAATCCCAAGAGAGTCACAGGGAACTTCTGATCATATGTGTGATTCTCTTTCCCCTCTTGAGTGTTCAAAAGATCATTTGGAAACTTTATCCAATTATAGCGACGATTGTGCTTCCTATGGAAACATCGAGTATGTTGAGTCATCACTCCCACAGTCTGATCCCCTTCTTGAGGAGTTCACCGATGAACTCACTCACATCAATCCACTTTCATCAGGAAGTGATGATGATCTCTTTGATTTCGAAGCCGATCTGGGAGAGACTGAAAGTCTCCCTTATAATGATCGTTCACTCACTTCTCACCCTAACAGTCCAATAGAGAATGTTGATCACTTTGTTCCCGAAACATTCAAAGCTACTTTCACTAATCCTCTATTTGAATTCGACTCTGAATTCACTTTAATCTCTGAGAATCCACTCTTTGATACTCAGCCCGAGGATAGTGATGAGCCCACAATGGAACAAGAGTTCACAATTTCACTTCATGTGAATGGTTCTCTTCATGAAGAGTTCTCCGGTGAACTCTCTCATGACATATCTCCTCCGGAACATGATCATTTCTATTTTGATCTTGAGGATGATATTGGCTCGGAGGAAGGTGTACTCTATCATACGAGTTTGTTTATTAATGATACTACCCTCACCCTTCCTCCCGATATGACTACATTTGAGGATGAAGAATGGATCTTGATTGTTATCAAAATCTTTCTTCCTTTCCTCAAATATCTTGTGATTTCTCTTCATCTTCACTCCTTCGGGAATGAAGACACTATCTTTGACCCTGGCATTTTCATTTATCATTTTTGAGCCGGTTCTATGTATATCTCATCGGTGTGGAACTTTCACGTGCTTCAAATGTTTATACAAACATTTTGAATGAAAGTCCGATGGAGATTGTCTCTTCCACTTACTTCCCCATGAACAAATTAATTCGGGGTCGAGTCAAGCTAGCGACTCGGTAATAAAAAACAGTAGCATGCCATATGGGTTTTCACCCATATTTCTGACTTCTTTCTATTTTCTACCCCCCTAGTGTGGGGGAGTTGCCCCACATGTTGTATATATATAAGTTTTCTCAAAAAAAAAAAAAAAAAAAATCCTTTCAAATAATGGCCGTAGTATTTCCCTTTTACGTTCTATGTTTCGGCATAACCGCCGGTACTTTGAATATTGAGGACAATATTCATTTCTAAGTGTGGGGGGGAATTCTCACGAATTTTATCATGTAATTATACGCCCAATTCCCCGTTTTGGCCAAAATTTTTTTAGAGTAAGTGTTTTGCACTTACTCAGCTTATGGTTATCAGTCCGCCTTGTCTAATAAACAAAAGGATTGGCTAATCCGGAGCAAACGGCTCTTGGTAAAGATATCTCAAATCCGTTGACGGCTTGCAATTTGCCCAAAATTGTATGGTATTTCACCATATCTTTAATTAAGTGAAAAGTTGGCTAGCCCGCAAGTTTATGGCTTGTGGTAAAGGCGGTGGAAAAACCATAATTGGTAATCGACTCACCAAAGATATTTTATCTAAGAGTTATTAGTCGAGCAAACGGCTTACGGTAAAGACAAATCAATTCCGTTGGAAGCTGGTGGTTTGCTCAAAATCACATGGTTATCGGTGTACCATGGTTCTTACTTGAACTGCAAGTAATGGCTTTTGGTAAAGAGATTCAAATCCATTAAGTTTTTCTCAAAAGATTGCTAGGGACTAGCAATAGTTTAGTGTGGGGGATTGATGAGTGTGTAAATACTCATCATTTTGGTTAAATCTGAACTGCAAAACGTTTAAAAATGCTCAGAAATGCATCAAAATACTGAAAATATCTCAAAATTGCATTTTATATGTTTCAGATGCAAAATGTTTAAAATCAGATGAAAAATGAGCTAAGTTTGCATAATTGGCAGTTTCAGTCCCCCAAGTTTCAAAAGTTGTCAGAAATAGTCCCTGAGCACTTATTTTAAAAGAAAAGTCACCAAAGGTCCTTTTGAAATCATAAATTGTCATAATTAGTCCTTTGGTGAAAAGTTCCAAAAGTTTTGAGAAATTACAGTTTTGGTCCCTGGATTTTAAAAATGGTCATGTTTAGTCCTTGGAATTTCACAAATAACAAAAATGGCCCTTATACTATCGGAGATGGTCAAGTTTTACCCTTGGAGTATAATTTCAGAATGTTCAATATTGGTCCTTGGCTTTTCGGTTTGGCAAGATTGGTCCCTAAACTATATATTTTATCCAAAACTAGTCCAAGCCCAAAATAAAACATCCCTAGCCCAACACCAAATCCAGTTAACCTTTTACCCGTCCAAACCACAACCCGTTTACCTAAAACTACCCACGGTTTGAATATAATACCGCCCTCACGGGTTTCCTTCTCCTTCACCCACTTTCACTGCCACACCCTGCAACTCTACCCCTCACCTCCATCATCATCACCTACCCTCCAAACACCCTATGCCAAAAGAAACATTAATTGCATCCCCTCCTAACACTCAATCTCTCTCCACTGTCAAAATTCTATTTCCCGCCAAAATGCATCAAACGGCCATAATGGTCCCAAGTGATCCAATGGTCCTAAAAACATGTGGGATTTGCTCAGAAAGAGGAGAGAAGCAATGTGGGTGTATAAAAAGGAAGAAAGAGATGCAAAGAAAGTAGTAGTTAGTTTAATTTTCAAAATGTATGTCGTTTTTAAATTATTATGTCTTAAATAGATTTTTAGTTATAATTTCAAGCTTGTTTGTATCAATCTAAGTTGTTTGAGTGTATTACAACTGTTTTCAAATATTAATTCAAGTTTGTGTTCATATATCATGTTTCATGTTACTGTTGCAAATTTCAGTTTCATTTTCTTATGTACAAGCCTCTATTAACTTATTTTTAAGTTCAAACAAGTTTACTCAAGCTTATCATAGCTTTTGATAAGCTTGGGAAACATTTTCAAGCATATTTGATTTTTGGTCAATGAAAGTCAACTGAGAAGAAAATTGGGTTAAGCGGGCATTGAAATGGTTAATGGTGTTGCAGAGCTTGATTTGGGGTTGGATTAGACTAGATTAGGGTAGTTATGGTTCTGGTTTTAGCCTGCAAACAAGCTGGACATTTGTGCGTATCTGTCCCATTTACATTTTCATTTCAGTTTGCAAATTGTGTTTGTATCTGTATTTGTGGTTAAGGATGGTTTAGGCCTGTTTAATTAAGTGGTAATTAGGATATTAGAATCAGTTTTAGTGTCTGCAATAGCTTAATCAGTGGTTAGCTCAGTTTTTATTACAAATCAGTCATATTAAGGGTGTTTGGATTAGTTGATTAAGCTGTGTTTGAGGTTTGTTCAAGAGTGGAAACCTGTTGGTTTATGCTTGAGTAGCTCTATTATAACCATATCTGTCATTAATTTGTGCATCAAAGCAGCCAAAGTCAAAATTCTCTTTAAGCTGTTCTCCTTTCTTAACTGTGGGAATTTTTGAAAACCAAAAGCTTGATTTGTGTTCAAAAACCATAGATATTTGTTTTATTAGTATTAGTTTAACATAATTCATCAATTTCAGTCCTTAAATCAGTTGCAAAGTTCAAATAAGTCAACTTTTCATTTTTATTAAAAAAGTCAAATTCGCAAAAAACTCAGTTTTGAGCCCATCTAAGATGAATTTTCATGAGTTCATTTCTGGGCCAATTTCAGTGAAACTTGAGATTTTAAAAACTTCAGTTGGTCTATTTCCTTATCACCATTTTTGTATAATTTTGTAAATTTTTCATAAGACTCAAAAATGCTTGACAAAATGGGTGTAAATGCCCTGTGCAACTGACTCAGTTAATCTGATGCACAGGTTTGTCAGGCTTGTCACAAGCTCTAAAAATGCTTGTCTAGGTCTGGTTTTTGGATCATAAGTTCTTGGCCAGGTCTAGTTTAGGTTCCAACTTTTGGATTTTAGTTTCTGCTTATTGGGTGGCTTGTGCTCTAGCTTAAAAGTGGTAGCCTCAACCTGTTTTTAGCTCATTATGTCAAATCATCAAATCTGTTCAAACAACACAATAGAGGTTAAGGGCAGTTTAGATTAGTTGCATTTAGGCATTTATAACATATTATAGCTTCTGTTTTAGTTTGGTGGCTTATTGTGACCTTTTGGCTTATTTAGAGTGCTTATTCATAAGCACTTTGCTTGGCAGTTTCAATTTCTTGCACACAAGCCTCTGTTTTTCTATTTTTCCTAGATTCTCTATATTATTTTAGACTTATCCTGAATTTTTCATATTTTTCTATTACTGTTTGGTATTTTTCTTGATTTAAATCAATTTTTAGCACTTTTTAATTAGCATTTTATACAATTAAATCAGAAAAGTTTCAAAAAAATAATTTTTCATTTTTCTTAGGTTAAGATAAATATAAAAAGTAAAAAAATTATTTTTCCAGATTTTTCATAGTTTAATTTGTAATTTTTAGTAATTTAATTAGTTTTAAATAGTTTAAAATTCATAAAAAAATAGAAAAATAATCAGAAAAATATAAAAATAGTTTTGAAAATTCTCTTTAGTTATTTTAAAATTTTCCAAGTCATAATTTTATTTTTCTAGCTTTATTTCATATTTTCTTGTATTTTAGGCTATTATTAAATAGTTAAAATTAGTTTTTAATTAATAATAATTAGATAAATAGTTTTAAAAATAATTTTCTCTTTCTAAATATTTTCTTTTATCATTAGGTTTGTAAAAATGTCATTTTCATATTTTTAGGATTTATATTGCTTTAGTTTCACATTTTCTTTAGTACGTCACGTAGTTTTAAATTCAAGTTTTATAAAAACATAAAATCAAAAACATCATTTTGCAAATAGTGATAGTGTTTATTTAATATTTTTTATCTTTTTAATTTCCTTTAATTTGCATTTAAGCCCTTGTATTTTATGTACCTTTTCTGTAGTTATAATATTCAAATACTCTTTTCTGTTCAAATCTCTCGATCACTATTCGTTTGGTGATTCTTCGCATAGCTCGCTGGGACATAACGACCCGGGGAAACACTATACTCTCCAGATCTTCATTGCATTCGTTTCCGGACTGTTTTAAGTTTCTTACGGTCGGCCATTCACAAGTGGTCGGCTTGAGTGATAAAACTTGACGGTCTGGGAGCGAATCACAACACAAATGCTCCCACTGAATCTGACAACATTGTAAGTGTTGCATAACCAGTGAAAACAACTTGCTTGCTTTTTACTTTCCTACACCTTTGAAGAACCATACGTAATCATTACTAAGGTACTAAAAGGTGTATTCTACTATACTGGTATGAATGATAGGTTATCCATCAATGTTATTAACTCGAAAAATTGGGTATGCAATTTCTTCCTCAACAGGCCTACCATCCCCATACTGGTATGTAGTACCCTTAAAGGCTAAAGCAAAACAACTAGATAAAAATATGCTAGTTTGCCTTTTACCAATTTTTGCGGTAATTAGTCTAGCTTCTAATATAGTAACTCATATACATGTTTTCCAGTTAACCAACATTCATGTTGTTACAAAGGATTCATTCACCAAATGAGGGTAATGAAATCTTTATGGAAAATAAGATGTGCAATTCATTGCTAAGAGTTACATTAGAATTTAGACAATTCAAATGTTCCTATTATACCTTTCTCATTCATGAAAAGGAATAGGATTGAGTCTTATGCTTCTCTCATAGAAAAGAGACTTCGTTTGTCTTATCAGTAAATTATTCTCGATCAAACATTTGTTTGAATGCTAGAATGGATCAATTTACTAATCAAAGACTAAACCACGTTTACGGTTAAATGTTGCATTTATACATTCAAAAGAATTACAAAATTCAATTTTAGTATTTTCGATAATTAACCTTTTCAATAAACAATTAAATACCCAAGGTTCATATTCATATAACCAATTAATTATTATTGAAAACTAGGATCCAAATTGCCATAATTTCATCACGTCAGTTGATCTGCTAGTAATGAACCTTATACAAAATGGTAGAGCTATTGCTCAATTGCCAATTTCAATTGCAATTCCTAGATTTATGGGATTTACATATAGCCAATTTCAATTGCCATGTAAACATGTTTTATCCCATCTTATGCCTTGAGTTGCCAGTTCTCACTACAAAACTCAATTAAGTTGTCCAACTTAAGAAACTGCAAAATCGTCCATGCCCGCTCTCACGACCCGTGGACATTTTACCCTTTGATTACGATCTAAGTCACGATCTCACGCAAATAAAAGTAATCTTAGGTGTTTCCGTTTCGTTGGATGGCATATAACTTAAATTAAAGGGTAATAGTTTTGATGTTAAATCAAATATGTACAAAGATGTCATGCATTCATCTTAGTAGCATAGTTTTTATTAAAACATTTATATCTTGTTTTAATGTATAAGCTTTTCATCATCAAACTTTAATTGAGGTATTGGTTCACCAATTAAGGAATTTAGTGTTAATTATCATCCATTATACCGTACTTTTGCATAAGTGTAAACACTTAGTGTTTGGATAATTACCACCGAAGTGGCGCATGGAATTAAAACTAATTCGCCCTTAAGATGAGCTTGCACATTTAATGGCTTACTAAGTAGCTCCATTCGAACTTACAAAGGGCAGAGGACCAGTGGCGCTAAAGCACAACCTTATACATCCTTTCAGTGTGACTGTGCGCACTTCTTTAAACCCCTTTTATTAGTTCATTCTCATGGGTGAGCCTTTGAGACCATTTGTACCAAAGTCATCAATCAATTAAACGATTATGATTACTATTCTTAAAAATACATGTTTCACCATTGTTTAGGTCAGTTTATTTTTCTTATAAAAATACCCTTGTTACACATAACAAACAAGCAAGTATTTGTAAAAATAAACAAGTAAACAATGAATGCACAACAAATAAAAAGTCATGCAATCAAATAACCACATGCAAACAGTTTTGATAAATCCTATTAATAACCAATTTTAGATCATGTTAATATGCATATATTTAATTAAGACTTTCACCCGTTTTCATATATGTACAAGGTGAACCACATGCATCGATTCATCGATTGCGCAAGTCAAAATTAAATACATACCACATAGCACATAATTGATTAAATTAATAATTATTGAGGTCTTCCCCAATTTTAGATCTATCATAATTTAGTGTATATCACTTAAACAAGAAAGACATACAATAAAAGCATATCCATGATAAAACATGCAGATAATTATCATGGACATAAAATTACACTTAACAATTAATGCAATTAAATCAAAGTTACGCATATACACATAAAGTTGCATGCATCTTAGGATTTCTAATCCAATTAAAACAATAGTTTACAAAACCCTAATTAGGGCACCAAAATAAACGCCCCCCCTCAAAATTAGGGTTTAGGTTTTGCAAACCCTAGATCTAAGCATACAAATAATAACACATTCATGTTTATTTTAATTATGTGTTTCAGTAATTAATTACTTGTTATACAAGGCTTGTGATGCCACTGTTGAGTTTATGATATATAAAATACAATAAAACATAAAGACATCAAGAGTACACAGCGGAAGACTTAAAGATCATAACAAATAAATTAATTAACTGAAAGTATGCGTAAAGTGCCTCTTGCGAATGTCAAATCCCTCGAGCAAAGCAAAACAACCCTCGAGCAAAGCAAAACAAAGAAGTACTTATTGGTGTAAGAATAATGTCTTACAACCACGTTCTTGTACACACGAATTAACCAAACGAATCAAGCGATTGCTAGATTTAACACAAGTCCTCGTTTAAGCAAAACGAAACCAAACTCCCTTACTATTGGGGTGCTTGGCCGAATATTAGACTACAGAGAGGAGATGAGAGATCTAGGGTTAATTCAATGCACAAGTGTATGAAACCCTAGAACCTAACCCTCTTTATATACTAGTAGGTAAACTTAGGGAACAAGTTTATGAATTAGGCTTTAGAAGGCCCCTATGGCCGGCCATGAAGACAAGCCCAAAGCCAAACCCATAACTTTTCCAAGTTTTCCATTTCTAGTCCTTTCTCTTTTCATTTAACGGTCGTTAGTCATTTTTCCGTTAAATACTTAACGATCGTTAACCGGACTTAATGTGCAATAATTATTCGTAAACATAAAAATTAATTATTAACTTTAATTCTCATTCGCTAATGTGTGCAATCCCGTGGTCACGAGTTCGAATCCGGACATTCACATGTTTGTAAATATATACATTTCCAACACTAATATGGAGTTAAATATTGTGGCTTTTTGTTTGTTGTCAAATGATCCATTGCTGGAGGAGTCTTCATAAACAAATTAGCTTTACTTTCTTGAGATCAAAATGGTAAGATATCATAATGCTATTACATATTCTTCTTGTACTCAATGTTCTATATCTCTTACGCTAAACTTGATACCTTTATGACATGTAAAAAGGATTTTCTTTTTTTTTATTAATACGATATGATATAAATGCAAATCAAGTTATAATGTATCCTATTTGTAGTAATTTAAGCCCGCAAATTCGATATTTTTCATGCCTATATTTTCATTCGGCGAATACAAATCTCGTGTCATATTTACCAACATTTTGTCAGCACTTACTCAAGTTCTTTGTCAGCCAAAGAAGTAAATGTGCGTGTCTCATCAACTGGCTGAGATGTACATATTGTTACAATCTCTCCATGCTGCTAAATCCGTCTCTTAATGTATTTGGATTTGGGCCAAAAATGTTAAGCAAGTGATAGAGTCTATAATATAGCAGTAAATTTTGTTGGCACTCATCACAAGTTGTTGGATCTTCGTCAAATAGATCATGCTCACAAGATGTTGAAAGTCATGATACAAAGTTACAAACACGGTCTAATTTGTCGAACGTCATAGGTGTTTGCCTGGAGCTATTTTGGGAAGTTCCATCGACCATGTCACACTTAATTTGAAATTTACTTAAGAGTACAGTGTGGTAGAATTTACGAAATATAAGTTGAAGAGGTTAAGATGAGGAAATAGTCATAGTTCGTTTTATCTTTCAAATGAAGCTAGGGCGAAAAGATCTCTTCATTCTTGATCACATCAATCATGTTCACATCTATACGTATATATGAGACTACACATGCCACATCACTAATAGGCAAGATTCGAACATGGGTGTAAATATTCAAAGCCTCACGCCTCAACCAGTGAGGCAATCCACATATTTGTGTATTATCTTCTACTTCCAAAGTAATATACTTCAATTTGTAGTCATATATCCGGCTTTTACACTAAAAATTCAATTCCAGTCAAATTTTCTTCATAACCTCCCCTGTTCAATCGTACATTCCAAATTCTTATCAAAACAAAATATTCATCAAATTCAAATCCCCCCAAAAAGCAAAACGCATAATTTAATTAAAAAACAAATTGACCTAATCTATACCATTTATAAATCTTTTTTTTTTTTTTTTTTTTTTTTGTGATTCTTTGATATTCAAAAAGAATCAGCAAAAAAGGTTACTTGGTCAATTCTTTCAATCGACTATATAATCAACTGAAAATTACTCGCCAGCTTCATAATCATCTTTGGAGGTAATCTTTTATTCAATGTGTTCGGATTGAATCGAATTAGGTTACTTCGTCAATTTTGATGTTGACATTTTAGGGATTAATTTTGTTTGCAGTTATGAATTTTACTTATTTATTTTAATTATTGATTTAGGGCTTCAGAATCATCTTCTTCCTTGGTTTTGCAATACTGAATTCTGATTAAACACCGCAATAAGAGGAGGTATTAGGGTTTTAATTCAAATTATGATTGGTTATGTAACATTTGCGTTTGGAGAAACGGTTAGAAACATTCTAAATAAAACCAACCCTCATTTCATATATAGTGCAAGAGTTTTGCTTTTGGAGAATGTTTATGTTGACATCATGGTTCGGTTTCAGGTTATTGGTCGCATTCTAAGGATTCGACAAATTCTCACCAACTTAATCAGGTGTGAATACTAACATTGTTTAACTGTTTAGTTTATAATTTTGCATTTAAACCTTTGAAAGTGTCTATTTATTACCAAATATGATGTTAATAAAGTCTTAATTTTTTTTTGGCACAATTTGATTATAATTGGTTTAAAATGTTGGAGGTTATCATTCGCTTTGTCCCCAATGCAATTTTGTATAAATCAGTTTAGTAGAAGAATTGATGAATTCGGTCCTGACTAACATGTTTGACAAGAAAAATGGAGCTAAATTTGTTGCTATATTGCCTCTATTGTCAATCATTTACAAGGTTCTGATTAGTTTTATTAATTGTTTTTGAAGTTATGTTTGCAATTATATTTACATAGCGTCTCCATCATAATCATATGTGCCATGACGACCCCTAATTGTTAAGATCAGAAAGTTATTTTTTATAAGGTTGGCTTTTTTTTTGCAAGTGCTTAAAGTTTATTGATTCTCAATATGATTTAAAGACAATCGTAAAACCTAGAAGAACCAACTTGAGTAGTATTACTTTGTTTATGTAGTCGCATTATCAATGCTACCATGGTTTTAATTTCTTTTATCAAGCTATTACACTGTAAGAACCAACTTGAGTAGTTTTGCTGCTGATACACGAGGGCCATTGTAGGTTTTGGCAAGCTTTTTAATCGAATGCTGCTAATATGTTTTTTTATCTGATATATGTTACAATTATTTATTTATGTTGCAGGCGGGGCTATATCAGCTTTATCAGGAAAACCAATGACAAGAAGGGGACAAAGGTTCAAGAGGAAACCAGGAAAGCTTATGATTTCATGCTTGATTATGTTGGTATGTTAATCTACCGAGTGTTTATTTTCCAAACTTTAGTATATAAACCCCATATCTTTCTGTTGATTTGTGTTTATTTGTGTGTGATCAGGATCCGACATTGCTTCTGGCCTGCGTGGACCGAGTATATAAACTTCTTAAAATTGTTACCGATTAGTAAGCTATAAAATTTATAGGTTGATTATGAACAATTTGATAAGATTATAAAGTATATTTGCTCCAGGAGCACACAATGGTGCTACGCTTGAAAATGGAGGTGAAAGATTTGGCTTCAAAGGATATTATATCCAACCATTATATCCAACCACTATATTCTCAAATGTCCAGGTAACACCATCAACTACCATGCTGCAAAAAATGTTTTAGTTTTTTTGGATCAAATCTAAACGATCGTTCTTCCAAGTACGATGACATGCTAATAGCATAAGATGAGATCTTTGGACCAGTACAGTCTATTAAATTCAAGTAAGTTGTGAACCTAACATCTACTCATTAATGTGGTGTTTGGAATTTGTTTTTTAAACTGCTTACTTGCCTAATGTAATCTGGTACAGATTGATTAGCAGATGTGTGGGTATTATAAATATGTCATCGGTAGAATGCATAAACATTTTGAAATAATTTCATAAACTTCAGAATTTATATTACTTTTAATTATGTATTCCATTCATGTTATCTTTTTTGTTTTTGACTAATTTATGTTACTTTTAATTGGATTCATGAAGTAGAGTCAAATCGAAGTTTGGAATATGGTTGGTTCAGGGCCAATTGTATCTTTAAAAGTCCTATGCTTTAGCTTCATAAAGGTAATTTTTTGTTTTTCCTATATTATTTTGATTTTAGTAGTTCGTAATATTTTTTCACTAAAGCTCGACTTTCTGGAATTGCAAGGTGATTAGGGATATTGCTGAAAAGAAAGCATGATTAGCTGCTAATGGGTGAAGGGACCGATGTTGGTAGAAGTAACATGTCTATGTTTCAATGCTCAAACGGTTTACCTGGGTCATACATGTAAGTCTCCTTTGGTGTGTGTTTTTTTATCTTTCAAGGTAATGTTTTTGGATGCATGTCAATACGTGTCTCATAATAGCTTTGGATCACATTCATTTAAATTTGTATCTCATAGTAGTATGTCTATTTAGATGCCTGTATAAATCTACACACATAAGAAATAAGAAACTCAATAATGTAGCATGGTTTTATAACAACTTATTGTTTCATATAGATGACATTTTCTGTATATTGCGCTATTTAGTATTATTCTATAGTGGGTATATAGTAATCATGTTTATTAGTTAAACTGTCACTTTTTTGTTGATATTGCACTAAATATATGTGTAGCATCTTTTCCAAAAATACAATGGTTGACTAGGTTTATATACTGGAATCAACTATACCTCAAAAAGAGTTAGTTGCCCAATGAGATTGAGGCTAAAAAGTTAGTATCACATTTTTCAAATAACCATCTTGATGGAATCAATACAATAACATCAAAAGCACCTTTTACACGACCTGTTACAAAATCCCCTTCCTCAATGTCAAACGGGACTACCTTACTTAACAAAATTGAGGTGAAACCATAACAAGTTGAAGCACGTCCAATAAAAGCCGCCATTTTAGTGAAAATAGTTAACTGTCACGTATAAAGGACTCAAGAACAGTGATGAAGAAGTCTTTGTTGGCTTCTAGCCTTCTACTATAGTTGGGAATCCATGCAGTAGCTGTAACATAGAATGGAATTTCGGTAAGGAACTTTTTAATTAGTAGTAGGCATGTATATATGAAAAGTTTATTTCATCAAATTATACCCATTTATGATGATTGAAAGCAACATATATATATATATATATTTTTTTTTTTTTTTTGACAAATAATGTTTTTGGTCAATCTAGCTGTCACGTTAAAAAAGTATACTAATAATAAAGAAACGTTGATCAGCATACCTATTATAAGCATGTTTTGAGGTGTCACCTCATCATTCATCTTAGTAAGTGTTATCTTGTATTCATTCCTGCAAATGCCCTTTTTGGTTCTTATCTAGAGTAATATATTGTATGTTTAGAGTTATCACGTTCATTTATTTCAACTATAATGGTATGTTACAAATGTGAGTATACTTATTGTCTCAAAAACTGATTTGTAATTACACTTAAAGATCCCTCACCCTCATTACTACGTACGAATAGTCAAAGTCCTTAATAGCTATGATATAGTGTTCCATAATGAATGTTTCAACTATAATGGTATGTTTCAGTATATGACTTGAAGTTTCAATAATCAGTTTATAAACTGATAATGCGATTGATTTAACTAAATTTGAGCATTAGATGACCAGATTTGGATAATCAGAGTCTTGAGTGACGAAGTAGGAGTTTTTAATGTCGCACCATTTTGGAGAGTAAAACAAAGGGTATCGTTTGTTACCTTTTCTTTTTAACTAACCTTAGTGATTTTACACTCATTTTCAAAAGAATGCCCATATGGTGATGCTATAATACCTTTTTTATATTAAAGCTTAGCTAAAGTACATTGATATATTGTTCTACAATGTGTTCTAATTACAGCTCAATCTGCAGTCATAATGTATCGTATACAATTTCATGTTTAAACTCTTTTTTGTGGCAATGCATTGATAGGAGGATGGAGCAGATGAAATCAATGAAGCGCCTGCTGCAAAGCAAAGTGACGAGATTATACTTCGTAGTCTACATTGAAGGTTCGTTGTTGTTACAAAGACGGCGAATGTGCAATTTGGAAGTGTTTGGACATGCAGTGATTATTGCATTTTCAAGAAGTAGAATCGTAAGCATGCACACAATTAGTTGTTTAAAGCAAAAGTTAGAATAATATTATTTCAAAGTGAGTTTTCGTAGTTCTGATAGCAACTTTATCAGCACAATTTACACACAACAAGAAGTAGAATGACGACATTGTTGTGACAATGACGACAAATACACAAACTCCACAACCAATGTTTTTATTGTGATGTACAACTTCATTATCTCTTTGTATACCAACGACAAAATTGCTTGTATATACATTTGGTTACATGATATTTATACCGTTAATATTGCACCATTATTTAAAGCTTTTTAACGGTACTTCACGATTGCTTTACATATATTTAGAATTCAATGTGCATTATCATGAAGCTAGCCCGCTCATTCGGGCGGGCTATGAAGCTAGTACTTATATATGCATGAATCATTTTTACTGAATCACGTACTTATAATTTACTGAAGTTTTATGGAATTTTTGCGGGAAAGGATAGTAGACTAGTCATCACTTTTGATGATGTTGATCATTTTATTTTTCATATGGGAACACCAAGTTTATGCTTATTCTTACGTAAGAGGAAATGATTGGTTACTTCCTTTGATGAACAATAGTCTGTTTGGTTAATATGGATCCCGTGCAATCTTGACGGATGTTTTCACAAGTATTATGTTTTTTCTCTTTTTATTAAAGTTGTAAACTTTTGATTGTGTTGTGTCATATTAGTTGATTCACGTTTATAGATTGATGTAATCTCTCCATGTGGATATAGACCCGCTTCTTAGCAACCAACAAGCAGATTTTGATTATGTTAAATATCTTCCTCACAAAATCTTAACACATTACTTGTACATGGAAGGTATTTTAGTCATAAGTAGAAAACTAGATAGTATGAACACACAAAATCTTTAAGAATAATCACTCAGGGTGGCCTATTGGCAAAAGAAGTTGTGACTATCACTCTAAGATTAGTGAGATCTCATATTCAATTCTTGCTAGGTGCAAACAACCCTAAAGTGCCCACGCCAACGTCCTGAAAAGGGGGGGTTTACCCGGTTTGAGCATGTGTGGCAGTGGATTCAAACCCATGGGTTAGTATAGAGCTCGAAGATAAGGAAATAGTCATGGTACAAAAGGTCATTTAATACTTGCAATCAAATATGTGATGATAAAGGTGTAGTGTGTGTGGTTCAGTCCAGAATTTCCACCCTTTGTTACTCTTATTCCAGTCTTATTCCATTATTATAATTAATTTATAATATGTTTTTTGTGTGATCAATTTCATTTTGATTCCTATTTTGCTTTGAACGCTTTCGGTAGAACACAGCGATTCAGATTGAGTGTAATACTAATGGAAATGAGATTGGGCGCGGGAGTATTTTGGGATGGGAATTATTTTTATTGAATGACACATGATGCTTCATGTGTGGATTAATTAATGATTTGTAATTTGATTGAATCATTTCACCCACAAATTTTCATACAGCGTTTTCACATAAATAAAATTGTTGGGTGGAGTTCATGGTCGGAAAGTTAACCACTTCTTAGAAATGGCAAGTTTTTTTTAAAAAAAAATTTGCGTCGAGATATACCATAATTTGAGCACATCTTTTGTAGTGACAAATTTAGTTGATTCGCAATAGGCAAACTAGGGTAACATGTTCAAGCGGGTTGGATCAACCTACGGCGTTGAACCTCAAATAATAGTTACTATTTTATGAGTTGAAACTATTTGTATTTACTTTCTTTATCCTAAGATGATGCTTTTATAGTTTTTGATTCGGAATATATTCTTCTTTCAGTTATAGCTACTTTCTATCTAGTATATGATTTTACATACTTGTGTATAATTGAAATGGCGTATTAACGAGGCATTTCCAGCTCCACAATTTTACACCTCAAATCACAAATTGTATGAAGAACCTCCCAGGCTGAGAAAGTTTCTAAAGAAATTGGTGAGAATTGATATAACCTCCTCCCCTTGTTATATAGTATCACATTCATAATTTCGTACACATATATTTCAATTGTTAGTGTACTTACTACGAAGATTGGTTATAATGTATTCATGTTTCGCAGGTTCCTTTGGGGAGCAAATGTATTACTTCCCTCAAGGTCAAATGTAACATGTATGTTATTTATCTTTTTATACACTCGCTGAAACACCTCATGCTTATCGTTAATGGAAATATGTATATGAACGAGGTTGCTTGCAACAAAATATTCATGGCAGAAATAGCAGCTTGTTTGTCATTTGGAAGTAAACCAGAGAAAAATATCATTAGCTAATAAAACCACCTTTCCAAACATACCGACAAACAACTAGGTATTGCGAGTGACAAAATAGTTCTCAACTCGATGAAGCATTTGATAAAATCATAAGATTTTATTGAAATTTCATCAGTTGTGTATAAGTACACCAAAAGGGTGAATAGGTACACAAAGTCCATAACGACAACTGCCAAAGCAAGTCCTTCAAGCCCAAAGAATAGCCAAAACAACAAACCATTGGCGACCACATAAAAAATGAGAGCGAGAATCGAACCGATTATAAAAGGGTAAGTTACCTTTTTAGACCTAAGGTATACTTTTAGTGGGATTGGATATAATACATAGAAAAATATGTCGGCTAGATTATGGGTCAAACCGGGTCATATTGTAGCTGCTGCTTCGCGATTTTTAGTGGGGATTGGATACAATACATGGAAAAACATGTTGGGTAGATTATGGGTCAAATGGGTCACATTGTAGCAGCTGCTTTGCGATTTTTAGTTAGAATTGGATACACTACATGGAAAAATATGCTGGTTAGATTATGGGTCAAAACGGGTTACATTTTAGCAGGTGTTTCGCGATTTTAAGTGGGTATTGGATAAATACATGGAAAAATATGTCGGGTAGATTATGGGAAAAAACGGGTCACATTGTAGCATCTGCTTTGCGATTTATAGTTGGGCTTGGATACACTACATGGAAGAATATGCCGGTTAGATTATGGGTAAAAACAGGTTACATTGTAGACACGGTTTTAGGGGTGATTGGACACAATACACTGTTGAGTAGATCAGCAATACAAATCTTGTAAATAGTTCTTGTGATAATTTTATATATGATGACTTCTTATTAAACACAGATGTTCAATTGTTCTGAATAAAGTAATTTCAGAGGATGTGAACATGAATCCTCCTGTTTATTGCTTGACGGTTTGTAATCTTTTATTTTTTTGTAATTTCACATATTTCGTATTATCCGTTTGACTGCGATCTTCTAATATGGAGTTAAACTTTGTGGCTTTTTGTTTGTTGTCAAATGACCCATTGCTGGAGGAGTGTTCATAAACAAATTAACTTGATACCTTTATGACTAGTGAAAAGGATTTTTATTTTTATTAATATCATATGGTATAAGTGCAAATCTGTGACAACCGGTAATTTTGAATGATATCGAATATTTTCGCCTTACTTTAATACTTGTTCGATTTCTCAATTCATTACTTACTTACTCATTACATACTTGATTTTCTTACTCATGGACACAAGTTCTTGGAACATTCATGAGTTTATAGCCCACTCTACTCTTATTACTAGCTTTACAAAACTTTGGGTGAGAAACATGCAAAACTTTTACTTGGACTTGAATTGTACTTATGTTTCTTAAAACTATTACGTGGAATAGCCTAAGCCTTTGAATCCCGCTATGCCTACTTCATGAACTGTCAATTCTTGCGGGAAGCGCGAGTGCTACCGATGGATCTATCGGGGGTGACTACCCGTCCGGGTTACTGTCGGTATATAACATGTCGAATTACGAGTGTTTTGGGATAAACTCTTACTAGGGCCTTCTCTTTACCTTCGTGCTTATTAGCATGCTTTGTTGGGTCAAGCTTCGGTTGCATTAACTTATTGCTAGCGTAATAGATTTTGGTGTGACATTATATGCATTGTAATGTTCACATACTTGTGCTATGGTCCAACTTTATGCTTAATACTATATGGTTTACTTTACTGATATTCTTTTTGGCTATGATTGAATCAAGTGGTCACTAATACTATAATTGAATTTATATGTGTTCTATAATCACTTTCGAAAACCTTGTGGTCCACTTTACTATATTTTTACTTTTCATGGTACTCCTATTAGTGAAGTAGTAGCCACTTAAACTTTTCTTGATATTGTAACTGAAGCGGTAGTCATAAAAATCTTTTGATCCACATTATTTTTACAACGATATTGTTTATACAAACCTATGAACTCAACCTCGTGTTTGACACTTTTAGCATTTACTTCTCATGTCCGTAAGACGATAGCTTGCATTTGGAGCATTTGAGTCACATGGCATTTGAAGACTTTGAGGCATCATTTTACCATTTGATAACCTTAGGAAAACATTTATGTAACATAACATTTTGGGACCTACTCTAAATCATTTATTGAATGATAACTTTCAAAACGTCTCATATAGAGGCCATTCTCTATAACTTGATCTTTGTACTATGAGGTAGCACCCAAGTGACAATGTATTCCGCTGCGATCTATTTTTTGGATGTTACAAAATCAAGTTATAATGTATCCTATTTGTAGTGATTTAAGTTACGCAAATTTGATATTTTCATATCTATATTTTCATTATTAGGAATACAAATCTCGTGTAATGTTTACCAACATTTTGTCAATAATTACTTTTTGTGTCCCATCAACTAATCAGATCTGCATTGTTACAATCTCTCCATGCTACTAAATATGTTTCTTAAAGTATTTGGATTTATTCCAAAAATGTTAAGCAAGTGATCAAGTTACTAATATAGTAGCAAATCTTGTTGGCTCTAATCACAAGTTGTTGGATCTTCATCAAATAGATCATGCTCACAAGTTGTTTTCTTGGATCTTCATCAAATAGATCATGATCACAAGTTGTTGGATCTTCATCAATTTGTAAATATGGTATAATTTATTAGAATTATAGATGTTTTCCTGGAGCTACTTTGGAAAGATCCATCGACCATGTCACGCTTAATTTATTGGTCAAGATAGGTTTTAACATTGAGTATTAGGATCTGATGCGAGTTTTGTTTTCTTGAGGAAGACGGAGTGCGTTTGATTGCCATGGCCATTTTATTAAGTAATTTTTTTGATGATGATCTTTGTTATGTTACCGTGTTTAGCATTCCTATATCTCTTTAAAATTCTTGTTGGCTTTTTTGTATCGGTATTTCTTCTCACATAATGGTCGGTGGATTTTAAGTGTTTTCTTCACTCTGGAAAATTAGAAAGGGGGGTTGAATAGTATTGCTGATTTTGTATTAAGTTTCAAAACTTTAGATTCGATCTTATGTGAACTCGTATGGATGGATAGAGAGTATAAAGCAATAAGTAAAGTAAATAATGAAAGCAAGTAAAGTAAAGGATAGAGAGTAGTGACACAAGTGATTTATAGTGGTTGGGCTACAAGGACACCTTCCTTGCCCTACTCCACTCCCCGAGTTCCAACTGAGTTCAAGCACTATTTCAACAAGCTCCTTCAATACAACGGAGAAGCCACAACGTCGCTACACACTTTTCGGTACAAGCTAAATCTGAGGTCTTTAGCACGGACCAAACCAACAAAACTATAACACAACAACTATGTGAAATATGAAATACAAGATCTTGCTACAGAAATCTTGTGGAGGAACAAATCAATCAAGGACCCTTTGCTTGGATGACTTGTAGTATATCGTGATCTTGCCTTTGAGAAGGACCTATATGAGAATCACAATAAAAGAAAAAAGAACTACTAGATTGATCAAGAGATTAGAGGTTAGAAGAGTGAGATAATATATGAGAGAGTTGTAAGAAGAAGGGTGAGTAACAATAAAGAAATGGCTCACTATTTATAGGCAAAAAGCTTACTGTAGCCCGATTTCGGCGGATCCCACTCAGGGGATCCGTCCGTTCAATCTCGAGGATCCGCAAACTGGGTTGTATCAGTCCGGATTTTGGTTTACAAACTGGTTATGGGTTATGGGTATGAGCTATCGATACCCAACAAGATACAATGTATCTAGACAATGGGTCATGGGTCTTGGGTCATGGGTTATGGACATTGGGTCATGGGTCATGGATAATGCCCAATATGATTTCATGCATGATGTCATGCAATGGGTCATGGGTTATGGATTAGCTCCATGGTTAAGGGTCATGGGTCTTGGATATTACACATCCTATTACATAAACTATTACAACAAATGAATTATTACAACATTCTATGTGAATGACCAAATGTATATATTTCACAAAAATAACTTGTATTCTTATAATTTTACTTATGATAACTTTATATTTGTTATCAACAAAACACAACGAGATCGCTAAATATGAATAAACGTTTTTACGGTTTATTTGTATTAACAATCTCCCCTTTTTGTTGATGACAAAACATAATGTTATGATGAGTAAAACTTAAGTTTAGATGTATGTTTTGCAAGTATATGTAAGTTTTACTTCTTCTCCCCTTTTGTGAAACAAAAACTATCCTAACTTGAAATAAGGTGTGGAAGAAAAAATAAGTATGATCCACTAGCTCCCCTTGTGGTAGCTCCCCTTAAATTGGGCGTCAAGTGAGAAAATATAATACCTACAAAAAAAATTTAGTAGTAACATGTAATATAATCTTGTATAGGACGAGAAACAAGATGGAGAGCCAAGGTACGTAAACAAATCCTTGTAATAAAATATCAAAGTGTAGTGGTATATATACATACATACAAATGTAAAACTAAGAAAAGGTTTGTTCTTTAAAGTGACTCAAAGAGAAAAAATAGAGAAAATAGTAATATCATTCCTTCCATGCTTTCATATGGTTAATTATGGAAGTTTTGGTGAGTGATAATGTTGATCACGATCAATGATGTGGTGGAGTATGAATCGTATCTCGTCCCTTATTTCCATTGAAATTTCCCTAGAGGATTGACAATGTTCGCAATGAATAAGGTGAGGATAGTGTTGATGGATGGTTTCCGAGTAGCTTTGATTTGTGGAGGGCGGAATATGTGGTGGAAATGTTGGAAAATATGGATCAAAGTCCATGATGTTGTGGTAGTGGTGGTGGATAGGAACCTAGATGTTCTTGTAAGATAATGGGACGTAGAGGTGGTGATGTTTCAAGCTCTTTGTAGTGTGTGTTTGGAGATGTTGGGGGTGTTAAAAAGACTAGCTCTTTTGGGTTTAAGTTGGAAGCTAGTTGGTTTGTTTTTTATGGTTGAATTGGAGCGGGTGGTGTAGTGGACACGGGTAATGGAATTGATTTTGGAGTCTTAAGGAGTTCCAGCAGAGTGATTTGAGTGTTAAGTATAGACTCGTTAGGTGAATGTGGCGATAAGCTTGTGGGAGATGATGGAGGTGCTACAATGTAGTCATTAGGTGGAGAGTTAGTAGTTGGTGATGGGCTTTTGGACAAGGGTTTTGCATTGGTGTTTGTATGCCAAGAGTGGCAATGAGCCGAGGCCCAAGTAGAACCCATTAAGGGTCTTGGTTAGTCTTTGTGTCCAAACAAGAGCAGAGTTACTGACATTTAGAAAGCTGTTAACCTTGAGTAATGCCACACAAGCAACAACAACATAAATATTGAAAAATTTATAAAGTTAGTTAAACTTTATTGAGTCTTAAACATAAAGACTAAATTGCCATACTAAATTAGGTTGCGTGTCGAAGCCGTGCACTACTACTAATTGATTTAATTCCCTTCGGACTACTAATGCCCAAGGTGAGTTTCATAGCCCCTACTTTTACTTGTTTTCATGATTGTTTTGGGGGAGAATACATGCTCGTTTTTACTTAAACTAAATGTTGATTTTACCTGAACAAGTGAATTGTTTACTAGAACCATGCTAGATGATGATGTATTAAGTGTTTACTTGCCAACTTCTTGATTTCTTTCATGCATACAAGTGTAATGTTATTGCTTGTTTTTACATATGGACACAAGTATTTGAAACTGTTATGCACCATGGTAGGTGAGTGAGGTCACATGACCCGGTTGTACTGGTTGCATTCTTTGTGTACATACATGACCGAATGAATGGGTCACATTGCCGAGTGGTGGTAACATGACCGAAGTGAATTCACATAATGAAATGTATTAAATCTTGTGGTCCATAGAAACTTTTACAAATTAAAATCTATGAACTCAACAACCTCATGTTGACACTTTTAGCATGTATTTTCGGGTTTTAGGTGATAGTTTATCTTTGTAGGTATAGGGCAAAGGCATTGGCATGGTCATAGACGACTCTGATTTATGTATTGGGACCACATTTTAATAATGGGCCATTTTCCGCACAGATCAATCATGTAAACATTGTTTTAAGAGTGAATAAAAGTTTCTTTATGAAAATCAGTTGTTCTATGCTTATGTTGTGATATCAATTTAGTAGCACCCCAATACTTGTTTGCTTCCGCTAAGCCATTTTGGGGGTGTTACAAATGCCATCGTCACATCCACCTATATTCTAAATCGAGTCTTAATTAGACCTTTCTTAGGAAAAACTCCATACGAGTTGTTACGAGGCAAAAAGCCTTCATTAAAACATTTTCGAGTCTTTGGTAGTAAATGTTTTATATTTAACACAAAAGACTACCTAACCAAATTCGACCCAAAATCAACTAAAGGTATTTTCTTGGGATATTCTCCTAATAGTAAAGCATATGGGATACTAAATAAAAAAACCATGAAAGTTGAAGAGTCTTTAAATGTCAAATCAATTGTGAGAGTCCACAAAAACTTCTTTACCTCTTATGCAGCGAGTTAATTGAAAGTGAAGTCTTAGAAATAAAAGAAAAATAAAACATAAGCAAGGAAGATGGACTATTAAACAATGAAATTATCAATGTTAAAGAGTCTAAAGATCATCCTGTAGAAAAGGTCTTAGGAAAACTAAATGAAAGAACTCCAAGGTCTCAAGTTGAAAACCATAGTAGTCTCTTTTGTTTCGTGTCAACTATAGAACCTAAAAACACTCGAGAAGCTATAAAGACAAAAGTTGGGTTATGACTATGCAAGAAGAATTAAATCAATTTGTTGCTAATAACGTTTGAACACCTGTCCCTCCACCTAAAAACCAAAAAATAATTGGAACAAAATGGGTGCATAAAAACAAATTAGATGTAAATGGTGTCGTGTCTGAATAAATAAGCTAGACTTGTTTTACTCAAGATACAACCAACAAGAAGGTATAGACTTTGATGAGACCTATGCTCCCGTAGCTAGATTAGAGTCTATAAGAATCCTTCTTGCGTATGCTTGTGCTCATGATCTTAAAATCTTTCAAATGGATGTCAAAAGTGCTTTTCTTAATGGCTTTATAAATGAAGAAGTTTATGTAACTCAACCTTCGGGTTTTGTCGATTTTGAAAAACCTAATCATGTATACAAATTAAATAAAACTCTCTAGACAATCTCCAAAGGCTTGGTATGATAGAATTAAAACATTTTTAATTTAAAACAACTACACCGTGAGGTTAGTTGACAACACACAAAGAAAAGAAAAGTCCACAATGAATAATTGTTCAAATATCGTGGGCGATATTATATTCGATCAACTTGTTAGAAATGTGTGATGATTTCTCAAAAAATCATGCATGATAAGTTGGAAATGAGGATGATGGGAGAATTAAGTTTATTTCTCGATCTAAAAATCAAACAATTAGAAGATGGTATCTTCTTCAACCAATCAAAATACATTAAAAAAATGTTAAATTTAGAAGATTCAAAACCAATTAGAACACCAATGTCATCTGACACCAAACTCACCAAAGATGAAGACAGTGAATCCGTTGAAAACACCAAATATCATTGGCATGAGATTGGTAGTCTTCTCTAACTCACGGCTAGTCGGCCGGATATCATGTTTAGCGTATGTCTTTGTGCTAGGTTCCAAGAAGACCCTAAAGCTTCACACCTAGAAGCTGTTAAAAATTATTTAGATATATTAAGGGTACAAATCAATTAGGATTATGGTATCCTAAAGGGACACGAGGGTAGAAACTATTGTATATGCAGATTCTTACCTTGCGGTGATTATGTTGTCGTAAAAGTACAAGTGGAGTTTGCACCTTTATGGGGTATTGCTTCACATCTTGGTTTTCAAAATAAACAATATTAGCTATCTCGACAACCAAGGCGAATATGTCTCTGAGGGAAGCATGCCAATAAGCACTATGGATGAAACAAGCGTTAGTTGACTACGACATCCATCTCAGTGACATTACTATTCTCGATACAAGCATTTGACTCTAACAAACACACAAATATACAAAATTTCAGTTGTTATTAATCTCATGTTCATGCAAGTTCTTAAAAACATATATGATCTTCCCTACACTTATCTTTTTTATAAAATACCTTTATATGCAATTAAGACGAGGTTAAAAAAATAATAAAAAAAAATATAAGTAAATAAAATAAATATGAGAGTTAAGAAACAATGAAAAAGATATATGAACACACAAACAAGAAAATGAAAAACAAACAAGCAAACAATTAAGCATGGGTTGCCTCCCAAGAAGCGTTTTTCTCTATTTATGAGTCTTGTAGCTAGACTCGAAGTCATACCCTACATCATCTCATGCATGTTCACGTGCCCATATCTAAGCCACTATAATGTTCTTTCATCTTTCTTATAATCGCCTCCTAACTCTAGACATTTTTTTATAATATCTCTCATTTTTTCTCAGAATGTCTAAGTCCCTTGTGCTTGTCTCTTTCACTAAGTAATAATATTGAATTCATTCAATTACATGCCTCGATATCTTTGTGTTTAAACCTAGGGTGTGTACGAGGCATTTAATAGACAAAACCCTCATCTTCATTAGAGAGCGTAATTAAACCATCAACCATGTGTTCATTCAACTTAGTCATTATCTTAAAGGGCTTTCCAAATATTACTTGGTGGGGCTTGATCAATCAACTCTCCTAAGTCTTCTAAGACCATGAACTCTACCAAATAAGCAAAACTTCCAATAAATACGTGCAAATGAGTGACCGCATTAACAACATTGGTCCCTTGATAAGCTAATTTGTTTACCTTAATTTTATTGTATATGATACGCTTACACAGCGCGTTCGGGGTCAAAGGAACTTCCTTTTCGTCGAGCAAGTTTTTCAACACCCTAGGCAGTGAACCTAATCGTTGTAGTGTAGTATTAGGGTAAGCCACGGGAATTGATATCGTTCTCTAGGGGAAAAGGAATGCTAGTGAGAAGTTACTACGCTAAGGTTGGGGTTGAGGAAGATTATTTTTTATCTTTTTATGTTTTATAGGAAATTGAAAGGTACGAATCTCGGGGTTTGGATTTGGGGGGTTGGTATTCCTACCGATTACTTCTACTTATCTAATTATCTAACTAACTAAGGTGAGTCTATGTCAATTGTTGTGTGCTCGTATGATGATAAAAAATGTATTTTCTTAGGCTTTATTACTCCCCAGTTATCTCCTATTGATGGTTGAATTGTCACGTCCTTATTCTTAATCGCGTTGTGTCTCTAAGGTCGTAGGGTATGCGTTTATCCATAACTCTTTGAAGCTACCAAAGGTTAATGACTACAAAATCTCTAGGATTTATAAACTTTAACTCTAAGGTATTCTTTGGATGTATAGCCTACAATTACTCTAGGTGATTATAAACTAAGGTTCAACAAAGATTAATCAAACATTAATAACACAACGAATGACCTATCGCAATACTAGGTCAATCACAATTAAGATAAGAGACAACCAATCAATATTCAATAACTAAGTTTCATATTACCCAAGCAAACACACAAGTAAATTAGTTGGACATGGGGAACATGCAAGCATACACACAATCAATTGAAGACATAATTAAATTAATGAAGTAAAACACTTATCTTGATGTAAGATAGGGTATGGAACCCTAAAATATGTACCGAACAGACTTTGGTTTGGTTTAGGTTTTTACTCCACAAAACTACACACTGAAAACTAAAAAATTCGGATTCTATATATAAGGTTACAACTTGCTGCGGCGTCACTTCTAATTTGTGACGGTCAGTGGCAAATCATTAAGGTTTCGTCTTGGCCACGTTATCATTGTGATGGCGTCACCTTATGTCCGGGTGTCCGGCGTCCTCTATATCCGTGGTGAGCTCCTAACTAGCCTATTCTATTCCCGCGGTATCTAAAACTTGATCTTAACACACGTTACGGTCAAAGGAACTTCCTTTTCGTCGAGCAAGTTTTTCAACACCCTAGGCGATGAACCTAATCGTTGTAGTGTAGTATTAGGGTAAGCCACGGGTATTGATATCGTTCTCTAGGGGAAAGGAATGCTAGTAAGAAGTTACTACGCTAAGGTTGGGGTTGAGGAAGATTATTTTTTATCTTTTTATGTTTTATAGGAAATTGAAAGGTACACTCTAGGTTTTGGATTTGGGGGTTGGTATTTCTCTAATTACTTCTACTTATCTAATTATCTAACTAACTAAGGTGAGTCTATGTCTATTGTTGTGTGCTCGTATGATGATAAAAAAATGTATTTGCTTAGGCTTTATTACTCCCTAGTTATCTCCTATTGATGGTTGAATTGTCCCGTCCTTATTCTTAATCGTATTGTGTGTCTCTAAGTTAAAGTGGGGTATCGTTTATCCCCTAACTCTTTGAAGCTACCAAAGGTTAATGACTACAAATCTCTAGGATTTATAAACTTTAACTCTAAGGTATTCTTTGGATGTATAGCCTACAATTACTCTAGGTGATTATAAACTAAGGTTCAACAAAGATTAATCAAGCATTAATAACACAACGAATGACCTATCAGCGATACTAGGTCAATAAAAATTAAGATAAGAGACAACCAATCAATATTCAATAACTAAGTTTCATATTACCCAAGCAAACACACAAGTAAATTAGTCGGACATGGGGAACATGCAAGCATACACACAATCAATTGAAGACATAATTAAATTAATGAAGTAAAACACTTATCTTGATGTAAGATAGTGTATGGAACCCTAAAATAATGTACAAGACAGCCTTTGTTTGGTTTAGGTTTTTACTCCACAAAACTACAACAGAAAACTAAAAATTCGGTTCTATATATAAGGTTACAAGCTGCGGCGCCACCTTATTTAATTTGTGATGCCGTGGGTGCAAATCATTTGGCTTCGTCTTGGCCACGTTATCATTGTGCGGCGTCTTAATGCGTGTGCCGTCCTTGAGTCTCGGCGCCGTGTGGATCAAATCTAGGTCGTGCGAGTTTGCGGCCCCTACTCTTTTAAAACCTGATGCCGCCACGAAAATAAGCAATTTGGCTCACATGTCGTCAAAACTTGTTCCAGGTAGTCCTAGAGCTGGCGTATACGTCCCTTGATTTTTGACGAGTGTCTCTATTCTTGACTTTGGCCATTTTCTTAGTATATTCGCGCCTTTTCGTCCGAATAAGTGTCATTCCAACAATTTGCCTTCAAGAGACCTAAAAAGGAGTGAAAAGGAGCGATATTAAGTAATAACGGATACAAAGTGATCAATTAAGGGCAACTGACCCCTCAAAAGGTACATTTTAAAACCTTATCAGTATAAATTCCTTGAGATTAAGTTTAAAGGTAAGAATGAATTCAAGTGAGCATCAAAACTTTCAAATCCTATTTTAAAAGGAAATTTCATGTTGAAGGGACCATCTATCTCAATTCTACACCTAGGGTCAAAACATTGAGAGGTATCTTCTTCTATCTCAATCCTAACTCCGTCGATGACTTCTCCGTCATCAAGTGCCTCCCCATCATCAAATTCCTCTTGAATCGAATCATAAAAGGACTATTATGTTTACTTTATTTCGCAAGATGCCCTAAGTGATTACCAAAGTGAGGAACGGGTGAGATTGGGTGGATTCGCATTTTCATACTAGGGTTGGGTAGGTAGTACAAAGTTCTTACTAAAAAAGATGTGAATCATGGAAAGTGATGAGATCTACGAACAAAAGCACAAAGAAGGGGAATAGACTAAAAGAACTCTAAGAAAAAAGAAGAAAGCTCACTTGATATGAATCAAGCGAGTAGACCTATTCGAGATAGAAAACTAACTATCTATTCTATTTCCCGTACAGATGCCAAAAACTTGATGCACAGGTTAAGGGTCGAAATACTTCCTTTTCTACAAGCAAGATTTACAACCCACTAGGCAGTGTACCTAATCATTGCAGTGTAGTATGGGTAAGCCCATGGGGTTGATCGTTCTCTAGGGGAATAGAGATGCTAGTAGAGATGTATGACAAGAAGGTGAGGTTGAGGGTGATTCTTTTTAGCTTTTATATTTTTAGGAAATCAAGTAAAATCTCGAGGGTATAGGAGTGGTGGTACTTGGTACACCCCAAAATTCACAGTGAAGCGTTGGGTCATGGGGTGCTACTAAATCAATACACACAAGAGTAATAAAGAATGGAAATTTTATTCCATTTTCAAAATATAGATTAATTTATGAAATAGTGTTACATCATTGTTTTAAAGTCTTGTTAGCCCATAAAATATATATTTGTCCCATTAAAAGTTGTATTAAAATGTTTGAAACACTTGGATGCCAATCTTCAGGTATGAATACCTTGCCAATACGTAATAAGTAAACTGAGAAAAACATGCTAAAATGTCAACACAAAGGTTGGTGAGTTCATAGGTTTAGGTTTAAGAAATCAAGTTGGACCACTGATTGCACATATAGCATCTCCGAGATGACACTATGTGCAAAGGCTATTACGCTAATACCAAGTTCATGCGACCCAAACTAGACGGTGTGCATGCATCTAAAAGCATGGTAAATAAAAGCCCAGCAAGTGTATTTCCAGTACACTCAATCAATACGATATGATATACGTTGGCGTTTGCCTATCGATCAAACTTCGAACGGGGTTATCATCCTAATAGATCTATTCATAACAATCGCCTTCCCAAAAATTAACGATAGCATAGTTGGGATTCAAGGTTGTTTCACGTAATAGTGTTTTCGATTTCAAGTCCGAAAAGAGTTTTGCATGTTTCTCACCCCATAGTTTTATAAAGCAAGTAAATAAGAGTAAAAGTAGGGCTATAAACTCACCTTAGCAGTTCGGTGAATAAGCACAAAGTGATCGAGTGTTGATACAAGAGCAATCCTACCGGAACCTAAGATGGCAAGGCTTCGGTTTTGCAGTTTTGTGTACTCCACTCGAAGTCACGAAAATAAATGTAAGTGTTTACAAGTTGGTTGTGTTTTAAGCGTTGCTTGTGTGGAGAGTTTATGTTTAAATCATTTCAAAGTGTTTTGTACATATTGGCTCTTAGAAATATGTGGGAAAATAATGAGTTTGAAGCGTA